>CAWUFW010000488.1:3265000-3865000 GCA_963921515.1 Calotriton arnoldi | reverse complement strand
AATAGGACCTCGGAGTATAGTGGTGAACCAACCATGCACCTTAGTACCCACAATCCCAATCCGACTAGCTTTAGCGTCTCATTCGCAGCGATGCTACCAATGATTAGACAACCCAGAACACGGTCTCTCTCTCTCTCTCAGGACTCGCGGGAGCAAGAACACCCTTTCATAACTCACTCATACTTGTCCACAACATGCGTAATAAGAGACACAGTATAGTTTAAAATGTTTATTTCAACTATCGTGCTCTAAGATACAGTACACGTGCCAGTACTATCAGCATAATGCATAATGATAAAATAATAAGCATAGTTACAATTCCATAGAATACAAACGGGGAAAGCATGTCATAAAGCAGTGGATATAGGGCTAAATGGCCTTACCACCCTCCCCGTGCTATTAACTAGTTTATTATAAAAATAGAAGACCTCTGGGCTTTGTCAGGCGGACCCTCATACCTTAATATCTAGATGCAAGGTTTACATCATCAGACAAGCACAGCTCTTCTCCCTGGAAAGGTTTTTCTCCAAATGTCACAAACAGCGAGATCACAATATTAAAAGCACACAAATTCTTCCAGTGCAGCTGTATTTTGTGTTATGTCTAAGTGCGAGGGGCTGACCAGATCAGCAAGAACAAGGGACGTTGTTTTTCGACCTTGTACATGTTGTGCAGACGAAACCCACAGGGAACAGGAGAAAAGGTGAAAGGCAGACAGTTCTAATATAGCCGGGCACAAGCAGAAGCTGGAAAAACAAAGTCACAAAGTAACGTGCGCAAAAAGGCATCATGGCAGCCAGGCCTAAGCCAACTTAGCAATGCAGACAATGAGGCCACAAACCACACAACACTATTGAGGAGTAGAAATCAAAACAGTAACATGGAGAAATAGAAATTCATACTAATGCTATTGATCAATCTTCATACAGATGTGTTGCTAACTCTTCGTCCAGATTATGACCTCCAGGGAATCTGGTTTCTAACTCCAGTATCCATTCAGACTCCTTTTTACGCAGAACTAGTTCCCTATTCCCGCCTCTGTGTCCCATATTGATTTGTAGCATAGAAACGAAGAAGAGCGCTATTGGATTGGTGGTAGTACTAGAAATGTCTAGCAATGGGGTAGTGTGCATCCTTGTTAGTGATGGTCCTAAGATGTTCTAAGACCCTCTTTTTGACCATATGGGTCGTACTACCCACATACTTCTGTCTGCACGGACACTCCAGGACATAAATCACAAAACTGCTACTGCATGTGAGGAACTGAGTTATATTCCTATTCATCTTAGACCCTGGTACCTTAAATTCTTTGACCATGTGGCTGTACCTGCAGGCCTTACAATGCCCACATGGGAAAAAACCTTTAAGGTTATGTAAGTTAACCATGCGTGGTTCTGTGACATCCCCTTTTACTAGCATGTCCTTCAGACTCCTGCCTTTTCTGTATGTGATGAGAGGTCTATCACTTAGGCTAGGTCCCACAATGGTATCTGTCTTAAGGATATTCCAGTTGTCTGCCAGAATTTTATGTATTTTTTGGGATTGTCTATTGAATGTCATGATAACTCTGGTGTTATTTTCATCGGTCTCTTTTCTAGAAGTTTCAAGAGTTTCCTGTCTGTTGACCCCGCTAATTTTGAGGGTGGCCTTCTTGAGTACCCATTCTGGATAACCCTGCGCTCTAAATCTATTTCGCATTTTTTCCTGTTCTGTCAGATATGATTCATCGCTGCAAAGTTTGTTCTTGCCCTCAGCAGCTCCCCATAAGGGATGCTCCATTTAAGGGCATCTGGGTGAGGGCATGAAGAAGACTGTTCCCAGCCGTTTCCTTACGATACAAGGTCGTGGTGAGCCCACCTTGTCGAGCTTCGATCTTAACATCAAGGAACTCAATACAGGTTCTGCTCATGTTTTTGCTGAGTATTGTACTCGTTGATATTGAGTTTTTCAATAAAGTCCGCAGCTTCTAACTCGCTGCCTTTCCAGATGACAAATAAATTGTCAATATACCTCAGCCAAACCACTACTCTTTCAAAGTCAGATTGGAGTAGTACCTCTCCGCGGATCTCCTCCTCCCATTTTCCTAGGAAGAGATTCGCAAAGCTAGGTGCGAAGCACATACCCATGGCCGTGCCACGCACCTGCCTGTACAGTTCCCCGTTGAACATAAAGATATTGTTCGTCAGGCACATCATCATCATTTCTGCAATCATCTGGGTATGTTCAAGATATTCTAAATTTTTCATACTCAAAAAATGCATACATGCATTTATCCCCTGGTCGTGATCAATGATGGTGTATAATGAGTTCACGTCCATGGTGATGAGGATGTATTCCTCTTCCCAGACGATGCCATCTAATTTGCTAAGGAAATCCTTTGTGTTCCTAACATAGGATGGCAGTAGGGTGACGTACTCTCTCAGAAAATGATCAACGTATTTGGAGATGTATTCAAATACATTTCCTATAGATGATACTATTGGTCGACCTGGGGGGACCGTGGGATGTTTATGTATCTTTGGAAGAAGATACAGAATGGACAGTCTGGGGTAATCCCTTTTCAAGAAGCAGTATTCTTGCCAAGAAATGATCCCAGACTGTTGCCACTCCGCAAGTCTACTCCAAGTGGTAGTAATACTTTCATTATATGTAGTTGTGTTGAATGGACAGTAAAATCTACAGTCATCTAGTTGTTTACAAGCTTCATCTATGTACATTTGTCTGCTATACAATACAATATTGCCGCCTTTATCAGATGGACGAATAACAATGTTTTTGTCGTTGGATAGAGATACTATGATATCTCTTTGTCTACTTGTTAGATTATAACCTTTTGTATTACTTGTAATGTTCTGATGTTTTTGTTTCAAGAGTTCCTGCGTGACAACTTCATGGAACGTGTCAATACAGTCATGTGGAAGGTTTGGGTAAAACACCGAACGTGGTTTAAATCCAGTACATGCAGCTCTATCGGTGATGATATTAAGACTATTATTGGAGCTAAATCCTTCTCCAATGTCTTCCCTTGACGCGAGGTCAAGGTCATGCATAGTCTGCAAAGTCTCAGCATCACCAATAGTAAGAGATGGCATTATAGATGTTTCTGCAAACGGACTATTGGTGTTTGAAGGACTACTGATTTTAGGCTATGCAATTTTTTAAGCTTAAGTTTCCTAATGAACTTGAAAATGTCAACCCGGGTCTCAGAGTAGTTGAACATTTCTGTTGGGCAAAAAGTTAGTCCTAAACATAGGGTTGTTTTCTCATATAAAGAAAGGGGACGTGTTGTCAAGTTAATGATGGTTTTGTTTACCATCATTGTTGGTACTTCTTGGAGTCACCCCGTTTGTTTCCCATGAGCTCTCCGTTTCTTTGTCCTATGTTTCCGTCTGAGTCGCCTTTGTTTGCTGTGCCCTTGCCTCTTCCTCGCCCCCGCCCTCTGCCCCGTCCCCTCGGTGGTGGTATTGGTGTGGGTATTGTTCTTCCTGTTTGCCGTCCCCTCCTCAGCACCCGGAACTCGTCCAAAAAAGTGGCCGGTCTTGTTAGAATATCAATGTCGGAAGAGGTACTTGCTGTATTCATCGATGTGTCTGTATCAGAATCACTTGATAATGCTGTAGCTGGAGGATCTTGTTTGGCGGTAGTTGACAATTCCGAGCCCCCGTGTGATGGTTTTATATTGTACAGATGGTCGTACTTATGACTGTAAGTTAGAATACGTCCATCCTCGTAATCAATGCAGTCACGATGTAACTTTCTTTGTTTTCGAAGTTTGATGTCTTCCTCATGTTTCAGTAGTCTTCCTTTCAGGTCGTCCTTAAATTTCGTAATGCTCTCTTGATCACTGTTTTGTTTCAATTCTTCGTCAATTACAGAAATTTCTTTGATGATTTTGTCTCTATCTTCCCATGCGTACTTGATGAGTATACACAACATGTTTTTTGAACTCGTGGCAGAGTTTTCAGCCCATTCTTCTAACATGCGTGGATTAGGGGACTCATGTGACGGAGTGACATAAATCCTGAGGCCTTGCGGTACCATCTGTTTGTCCACATAGTCCTGGAGGGAGATTGCCTCCCACCACTTTGAGGTTTCTTGTTTCTTCAATTTTTCATATATTTTTAGTTTTGTATTTAGTGAGGTCTCTTGGTTGCGAGATGCTGTAGGCATTTGTCCCTTTCCTGGGGCACGAGCAAATAACATATGCGCAGCCTTGCGTCTTTCATTCTCATCCTCCATGTCTGTTTAAAAATCCCAATTGCCTCAGTACTCTGAGTGCAATTAAGTTGTTCTAGCACAGGTTCCTAGGGATCCCTGGGCACCTTGACCCACGGTCCCCTTTAATTTGCACTGGAGCAGAGGATCCTTCCCTTCTGTAATAGGAAGTTCATGATGCCGCTATATGGTGTATTGTGGGTCCTTTGACACAGGGAAATTGCAGAGAAAGTTTGTGTGGTATAGTAACGGTCCCCCTGTACTTTTTTCTCGATAGCCACAGTTTATAGCAGTCGTACGAACGAAGATACAATGGAGTCTTTGTCAGTGCATATCCGACATGCAAAGAGGTTTCACACGTATTGGGTATATTGAATATGCTGTGTATTTCGTGAAAGTCAATATTGCAAACACTGTTGTCGAAACGTTATTGTTTTCTCAGGTCTTATTTTCTGTTGTTTTTTGTTTTTTGTTTTGGGACGTTTCACCCACTGCTTCACGTAAAGCTTTCTTTGTTTGAATTGCAGTCTGTGCTGGTTTGTTTGTTGTTTTCAGGTATTTATTTAGGTTGCTTTATCGACTTCACTCGGTCCACAATGCATACAAAACCCTATCGGCCACGTACTCTGTCCCGGAGATTCAGGCACTGGCTTGTGTTTTCTGATAGTAAGCATTTTAACTTATATTTGCGTGTGACGAAACCTCCTGTAAAAAGTCTTGCGTTCCCCTTTTAAGCGTCAGCCAGAGACGCAAGTACCCAACCCCCGGTGTCACACCCACAAGGGAGGGTTCCCTCAGGGGCTAGGCTTAACTCTGGAACGTCGGCTGGTGTCTTCGGATAACCCTGGTAAATTGCAATCCTCGATTTTGAAGCAGCGGCCGGCTCACGATCCCTCCGTTCAAATCAAGGAAAAGAGACGGTTCCTCCTGAGACCGAGCCCGTCGTCAGGTGGTGCGCGGTGCCGGCGGAACCACAACCGGACGTAAGTTTGCATAAATGTTCAATAAAGCGCACACTCGAAGTCCTCTGCAAGTGCAAATTGGAACTTTATTCCTCAGTCGTTACGCGTTTCGGCAAAGAGTTGCCTTGATCACACGCGGAGCCAAAAGAATAGTAGTGCATATATAATCAAAAATACTGATGGCAGTGATGATGTTACAACGGCGGCCATTTTAAAGTGCAAAATACTTATAAAGGTAAAGGTATTATCCTTGATTAAGGAATATAGCCAGAGGCATCCAAAACACAATTCATGTATAGCTACTGCATGCATATGATCAACCTCAATTGATTGTATTAAATTACAAGTTTGATTCTGAAAATTCAGGGTTCAAAGTAAACATGAAAAGTACCCGGTCTGTTTCTATACACACCGGTTATTGGCGGCCATCTTTGGAGGGGGAAAATGCCTATATCGATACATTTCAACCTAGATACATCTAGTGCGAAATAGCATCCAGTCAGTGATCGTTTTCATGTACTAGGCCATGGTGTAGAGAACATGTATCTTGTAGCCATGCTTAATATTCGTGTTGGAGTTTCACTGTTAAAATGCCTATAATTAGCAAAGTGCGAAGGTTGTTCCTTCTATGCCATTTTTCTGGACACACTGCAGTATCTGCCACTTGGCGAATGAATGCACTAGATGTATCTAGGTTGAAATGTATCGATATAGGCATTTTCCCCCTCCAAAGATGGCCGCCAATAACCATCAGTATGAGACGAAGTCCTATGTCCATGTCTTTTGATTATATATGCACTACTATTCTTTTGGCTCAGCGTGTGATCAAGGCAACTCTTTGCCGAAACGCGTAACGACTGAGGAATAAAGTTCCAATTTGCACTTGCAGAGGACTTCGAGTGTGCGCTTTATTGAACATTTATGCACACTTACGACCGGCTGTGGTTCTGCCGGCACCGCGCACCACCTGACAACGGGCTCGGTCTCAGGAGGAACCGTCTCTTTTCCTTGATTTGAACGGAGGGATTGTGAGCCGGCCGCTGCTTCAAAATCGAGGATTGCAATTTACCAGGGATATCCGAAGACACCAGCCGATGTTCCAGAGTTAAGCCTAGCCCCTGAGGGAACCCTCTGGGAGGGGGGCGTGCGTGTACATTGTACACGTACGGACTCCCTCGTGGGTGTGACACCGGGGGTTGGGTACTTGCGTCTCTGGCTGGTGCTTAAAAGGGGAAAGCAAGACTTTTTTACAGGAGGTTTCGTCACACGCAAATATAAGTTCAAATGCTTACTATCAGAAAACACAAGCCAGTGCCTGAATCTCCGGGACAGAGTACGTGGTTTTGTATGCATTGTGGACCGAGTGAAGCCGATAAATCAACCTAAATAAATACCTGAAAACAACAAACAAACCAGCACAGACTGCAATTCAAACAAAGGAAACTTTACGTGAAGCAGTGGGTGAAACGTCCCAAAACAAAAAACAAAAAACAACAGAAAATAAGACCTGAGAAAACAATAACGTTTCGACAACAGTGTTTGCAATATTGACTTTCACGAAATACACAGCATATTCAATATACCCAATACGTGTGAAACCTCTTTGCATGTCGGATATGCACTGACAAAGACTCCATTGTATCTTCGTTCGTACGACTGCTATAAACTGTGGTTATCGAGAAAAAAGTACAGGGGTACCGTTACTATACCACACAAACTTTCTCTGCAATTTCCCTGTGTCAAAAGACCCACAATACACCATATAGCGGCATCATGAACTTCCTATTACAGGAGGGAAGGATCCTCTGCTCCAGTGCAAATTAAAGGGGACCGTGGGTCAAGGTGCCCAGGGATCCCTAGGAACCCGTGCAAGAACAACTTAATTGGACTCAGAGAACTGAGGCAATTGGGATTTTTAAACAGACATGGAGGATGAGAATGAAAGACGCAAGTCTGCGCAAATGCTATTTGCTCGTGCCCCAGGAAAGGGACAAATGCCTACAGCATCTCGCAACCAAGAGACCTCACTAAAAACAAAACTAAAAAAATATGAAAAATTGAAGAAACAAGAAACCTCAAAGTGGTGGGAGGCAATCTCCCTCCAGGACTATGTGGACAAACAGATGGTACCGCGTGGCCTCAGGATTTATGTCACTCCATCACATGAGTCCCCTAATCCACGCATGTTAGAAGAATGGGCTGAAAACTCTGCCACGAGTTCAAAAAACATGTTGTGTATACTCATCAAGTACGCATGGGAAGATAGAGACAAAATCATCAAAGAAATTTCTGAAATTGACGTAGAATTGAAAGAAAACAGTGATCAAGAGAGCATTAAGAAATTTAAGGACGACCTGAAAGGAAGACTACTGCAACATGAGGAAGATATCTAACTCGAAAACAAAGAAAGTTACATCGTGACTGCATTGATTACGAGGATGGAAGTATTCTAGCTTACAGTCATAAGTACGACCATCTGTACAATATAAAACCATCACACGGGGGCTCGGAATTGTCAACTACCGCCAAACAAGATCCTCCAGCTACAGCATTATCAAGTGATTCAGATACAGACACATCGATGAATACAGCAAGCATCTCTTCCGACATTGAGATTCTAACAAGACCGGCCACTTTTTTGGACGAGTTCCGGGTGCTGAGGAGGGGACGGCAAACAGGAAGAACAATACCCACACCAATACCACCACCGAGGGGACGGGGCAGAGGCCGGGGGCGAGGAAGAGGCAAGGGCGCAGCAAACAAAGGCGACTCAGACGGAAACATAGGGCAAAGAAACGGAGAGCTCATGGGAAACAAACGGGGTGGCTCCAAGAAGAACCAACAATGATGGACACCGATATGGTAAACAAAACCATCATTAACTTGACAACACGTCCCCTTTCTTTACATGAGAAAACAACCCTATGTTTAGGACTAACTTTTTGCCCAACAGAAATGTTCAACTACTCTGAGACCCGGGTTGACATTTTGGAAACTTAAGCTTAAAAATGGCATAGCCTAAAAACAGTAGTCCGTCAAACACCAATAGTCCTTTTGCAGAAACATCTATAATGCCATCTCTTACCATTGTTGATGCTGAGACTTTGCAGACTATGCATGACCTTGACCTCGCGTCAAGGGAAGACAATGGAGAAGGATTTAGCTCCAATAATAGTCTTAATATCATCACCGATAGAGCTGCATGTATTGGGTTTAAACCACGTTCGGTGTTTTACCCAAACCTTCCACATGACTGTATTGACACGTTCCATGAAGTTGTCACGCAGGAACTCTTGAAACAAAAACATCAGAACATTACAAGAAATACAAAGGGTTATAATCTATCAAGTAGACAAAGAGATATCATAGTATCTCTATCCAACGACAAAAACATTGTTATTCGTTTATCTGATAAAGGCGGCAATATTGTATTGTGGAGCATACAGATGTACATAGATGAAGCTCATAAACAACTAGATGACTGTAGATTTTACTGTCCATGCAACACAACTACATATAATGAAATTATTACCACCACTTGGAGTAGACTTGCGGAGTGGCAACAGTCTGGGATCATTTCTTGGCAAGAATACTGCTTCTTGAAAAGGGATTACCCCAGACTGCCCATTCTGTATCTTCTTCCAAAGATACATAAACATCCCACGGTGCCCCCAGGTCGACCAATAGTATCATCTATAGGAAATGTATTTGAAAACATCTCCAAATACGTTGATCATTTTCTGAGAGAGTACGTCACCCTACTGCCATCCTATGTTAGGGACACAAAGGATTTCCTTAGCAAATTAGATGGCATCATCTGGGAAGAGGAATACATCCTCATCACCATGGACGTGAACTGTCCTATCTGGCACTTGGTGGCTTTGATAGTCAGGCCTGCCTGCTGCAGTGCCTGAAGCACTTCCTTCAGGTTGACCAGATGGTCCTCCCAGGTGAAACTGAACACAACTATATCATCCAGATAAGCTGCACTGAGCTGTTCCAACCTGGACAGGACCCTGTTCATCAACCTTTGAAAGGTGTAAGGGGCATTCTTTAAATCAAAGGGCGCCACTTTGAATTGAAAGGACCCTCTACTGTGGAGAATGCTGACCTCTCTTTTGCTCCTTCACTAAGGGCACTAAGGTCAAATCAAATGTACTTTGCAGCTCCTAACCCATCAATGAGCTCATCTGCTCTAGGTTTAGGGTGAGCATCAGTCTTAGTGACTGCATTCAATCCTCTATAGTCCACACAGAAGTTTGCCTTCTTTTCCCTTGGGGATTAGGTTTGGGGACCAGCACCACTGGGCTGGCCCATGGACTATCAGCGGGCTCAATTACCCGCAACTCCAGTATCTTAGCTACTGTAGCCTTGATGCTGGTTCTGACATGGTCAGACAACCTGTGCAGCTTATATTTGACAGGTAGGGTGTGACCAGTGTCAATATTATGTATACACTACTTGGTGATACCTGGGGTCAAAGAGAACAGACCAGCAAACTGCTCCAGCACCTACTTTCAGTCTCTGTGCTGCTAGTCTGTCAATTTGGGAGAGAGTACAACTCTCCACTGACCCATCTAGTATATTGTAAGAGGTCTGGCAGTGACTCAGTCTCCTCCTCTCCTCCTTCATCAGTGACCATGGGAATTGTCATATCGGCCCTGTGTTGGTGGGATTTCAACCTAATGACATGCAGGACCCTGTGGGGATTCCTGGGGGTGTTAAGGCCTGCCACGTAGGTAAACTCCCCCTTCTTCTCTAGGATTAGATAGATCCTAGTCCACTTGTCCTGGAGGGCCCTGGGAGCTGCAGGCTCCAATACCCACACCAACTGTCCTGGAGTGTACACAGGCATAGTAGCCTTTTGGTCATAGCAGAGCTTCATAAGGTCTTGGCTGACCTCCAGTTTTCTGCTTGCTTTGTACATGCACTCTGCCATGTGAAATCTCAGGCCTAGTACATAGTCTTTATGTACTAGGCCTGAGATCTTGCATGGCAGAGTGCATTGTCCTTGGCTTCCTGGAGAGACTTTTCCCAACACTCTCTCACCAGACACAATGGCCCATTAGTCTGGGGATGATATGGGGTGGTGAACTTACAGGTAACACCACATTCCTCCCACATCGCCTTCAGATAGCCAGACATGAAATTTGTGCCTCTATCTGAAACCACCTCCTTTGGAAACCCACTATGGTGAACACACCAAGTAGGGACCTAGCCACTGAAGGAGCAGGGCTTTCCCAGGGCTTCTATGAAACCTAGGAGGGTGGGTCTGCGCAGCCCCCATCCATTTATACGAACAAAGCCCCTGGTAGATGGTTTACCGGGCTTAAAGAGCCTTAGGAGGGGGGCCCATGCGCCCCCTCCTTTTTAAAATAAATGCCCCCAGGACCAGGCCTACCTTGGGGCTCTTTTCAAAACAAGTGTAGGAGCCCACAGTTATTTTTCAATTTTTTTTGCTGGTGTCCCAGATCTGTTGTGATTTTCGGTGAAAATTATTTGAAATAAAAAGGCTTTTTAGCCCTGGTAGGGTCCCAGGGGGACCCCAAGACCAGAGGTAGGGGGTCAGGGTATTCCTACCTTGCCACCTTTTCTTTTGTTTTTTACGTTTTTTTCGAGACTCGGCTGAAGCGGAGTCCCAAGATGGCTGGCAACACTTCCTGATCAAAGTGTTGGCAACCAATCAGATATCAGCATGAGATCAGGAGGGTTCGCAGAGCCTCCACGTCCCTAGATATACAAATTTGGATTTCCCTTAATATCTCAAAAACTACTGAACGGATTTACACCAATTCACAAAAAGGTTGTTTTCTGGTCCAACAGCTACCTTTCTGCCAAACTTGTAATTCCGTTCAGCGGTTCAGCTGTAGTCATGTCTAAAATCCCCATGGAAATTTGCATGGGGAAAATGGGTTTTGGGACCGTACCTTTTTCTTGGCACTGCTTGACGAATCACCCGAAACTTTCAACACAGCAGCTGAACTGACTGTCATGCTAATTTTTAAATTTTCATGAGGATTTGTCAAACGGAAAGTAGGTCCTACCTATAACTACCTACTGGTGACTGCCAGCAGGTAATATTTATTTATATATTATTGGAAATGGACCAAATTAAATTAAGAAAAAGAATAAGAGATTCTAGCTAAGAAATGACACTGGGGACGTCTGCATGAGAATGCTGCAACATATTTAACTGTATATATTTATTTTTGTATTTTGCACTAAGCACTTTTGCACTTTTTAGCACATTTTGCACATTGTCGTTATTCAATTTAGTGAATGATTAGACTAATATTATGATTATTATATACAATAATGTATGAGGCCAGAATTAAGGTACCTGCATTTTAGAACTAAAACTTTTTAAAATTTTAGCACTATGCTATTAATTTGGTTTAAAGAATTAGTTTTAATAAAATTACAGATGTTTAGCCCTTGATTAAGTATATGACATCAATCAGAAGCACCAAGCTTATATAAGTAAATGTTCATGGGATAAAAAAGTAAACGTTTGGTAATTAAGTGAGTGTTATCATGTACGCACAGCAGCCTCTTTTAATGCTTAAACTTAGTCTATTAACTGATTGGACGAAATGCAGCATGTGCTTTTTAAACATTTTGCTATATATACGCACTGATAGGTCCAGCGCGTCATGTGATCAAGACTGCCGTTGGGCAGTCGAAACGCGTCATGCTGGGCACTCGCTTTCGAAGAACTATGCACTGACACTTTGTTAAATCTGCACTGAATAAAGAAAAACTTTTCACCGCATTTGTGGTCCGTACCTGCTTTTTCGACCAGGATTGTGATCGTTCCAGGACTGTGGTTGTCTTGTGATTACTACGAAGTACGGCTGTCTTCGTATCTACGGACCCTTCCTCCATGTTGTGGCTGGCCGGTATACAGACGGTATCACGGAAGTGATTTGTTTCCTTACCCGGAAGGGGTATCTTTGATGCCAGCCCCCCACAGCGCGATACTGGAAGCTGGAGTTGGAGCGTAACTTTGCCGAGAAGATTTGGCGAGAGGTCCTGAAAGGTCGGAGGACTCGGAGGGTACCGGAACCGTGGATTTGACTGGTGAGCAGCTCTATCGGCGGAAATCAGTTAATATTGTGGGTGGACGGAAAGCGGTGTGATTATAATATAATATATCAAACGTAAGCAACGTTTGGTGTTTTATGTACATTGAAGGCAGATTACGGTGAAAGTCATGTTATCTACAGCAGACGCGCTCAAGGACCGTGAAGCAGCAGCAGACGCCCTATTCTCCAATATTTCAGGTGTGGTGGCAAGAAGTGCTGACCAAACTAGCAATGTGATTACCAACAACGATGTTCAAACTTTATTAAAAAAACTAGAGAAACTCCACTGTACAGAGATGACAAAATGGTGGGAGAAAAAATCATTAGAAAAGTACAAAGAGGTCGGAAGAGTTCCGCGAGGCTTAAGGGTGATGATTGCGCCTTCCTTTGAAAATCCAAATCCTATGATGTTGAAGGAATGGGCGACTAACAATCTAGATGCCTCAATGAATATGGTATCGATATTGATAAAATATGCGGAAATCGACCGTGTTGGAATATTAAAAGAAATTGATGATATCAATGCGTTATTGGAAATGAATGAACATAAAGAACAAATACAAAAAGGACGGGAAGCAATACTAGTCAAACTCAAAAAACATGAGGAAATTATTAAAGAAAGAAAGATTTACAAATTCGCAAGAGACAAATGTGATTACGAGACTGGACGTGTTTTCACTTTTTCTAAAAAATATGACAACATAAAGCGGCGTGCGCTTACTAATGATGGCAGTCAGATTAATGCTATCACAGTGGGAGCACAATTAGAAGGTAATTTTTCCTCTGTGGAAATGAGTAGTATTGACAGTAGTATTGAATCGGATGACAGTGTGGGTAAAGGGTACCACAAGTACCGACCAACTTTGCACCAGGAGAGGAACTTTCTTTTTAGTAGAGGACCGCCGGCAAACTCTAAGACCGCGCAATCAAGCGCAGAAACAAACAACAGAAGGAACCAACGGAGGAAACAGAGGCGGAAAAGCAAACTACAAAGGAAAAGGCAGAAGAAACAACAAGAAATGAAGAAGGTACCAAATAACTTTGTTGACAACACTGTAATTAATTTATCCGATATAACGCCATCGATGGCAGAGAAACAATTGTTGGCTCTGGGTCTATCTTATTGCCCCACGAACTGTTTTAAATATACACAAACCAGAGTAGATGTTTTTAAATTTATTCGCAAGTTGAAACTAAGAAAACATTTTCAACTAAGAATTGCCGCGAATATTGCATCACAGGGGCCAGCTATACAAAGAGTGGGTTCTAATCTTCAAGTTGCAGATGTCGAAACACTTTTAGTAGCACAATCTTTGGCTAATTCTAATGATACATCGGAAAATTCGAGCCAAGAAAATCTTTATGACGCAGGCGTCATGTGTAACATGCCAAGTATTAGCCCTTTTAGACCTCCTTCCACGTTCATCCCAATGATGCCAAGGGATGCAATTGATGTATTTAGTGATTGTATGGTTGAAGATCTCAAAAAATTGAATTGTGCTGTTATGAAACGAAATAGACAACGCAATTATTCAGAAATTCAGTACTCTAAACTCATCCGTAAATTACAAGAACATACAGAGGTGATCATTAATAAAGCAGATAAAGGTGGGAACATTGTGCTGTGGCCGAGAGCCATGTATATGGAAGAGGCAGAAGTACATCTGAAAGATATCAACTGTTATAGGAAAGCCAGTTTCCAGGAGTTAAGACAAAATAAAGAATATGTCTTCAGTGAACTGGCACAGTGGAGGCGTATGGGCTTACTTTCTAAGAATGAATACAGTTTTCTCAAAAATGATCATCCTATGACTCCCTTTTTATACTTCATTCCTAAAGTACATAAAAATGTGGTACTAGTCCCTGGTAGACCAATTATTTCGGCACAGAAAAGCTTATTGGAAGCAATGTCGAAGTATGTTGATCACTTCTTGCATGAATTTGTGGAAAACTTACCATCGTTTATCAGGGATACTGGACACTTTTTAACTAAATTGAGAACAGTCAAATGGGAGGAAGATTGTCACTTAATAGTGATGGACATCAGTTCATTGTACACTAGTATTCACCATAATGATGGCATCAATGCAATTCGTTATTATTTGGAGAATCGTGATATACAGATGTATGAACATAACAAGATGTTGGTTAAAATGATTGAGATCTGTCTGACCCACAATTATTTCTTATTTAATAAGGAAATATTCCAACAGTTACGTGGAGTGGCCATGGGGGCATGCTTCTCCCCTAGCTACGCGTGTTTACACGTGGGCTGGTGGGAGGAGCATGTCCTGAGGTCCACCCACAAAGAGATTGTGGACAAGCATGTTCTCCATTGGTGGAGATTTATTGATGATATTTGTCTGATATGGAAAGGTTCCTATGAAACAGCTAAAGATTTTGTCGAGGTTTTAAATGTTAATGCGTTAAATCTCAAGTTCACATCAGATATCAGTAAAGAGCAAGTACAATTTTTGGATGTGGAAATATATACAAGGGAAAATAAGATCCATACTAGATTGCATAGGAAGGTGACTGCGGGAAACTCTGTGCTTCATGCTTATAGTTCACATCCCCGGCACCTTATAAAAAGTATCCCTTATGGAGAATTTTAAAGAATTAAACGCATATGTAGCCATGAAAGTGACCTCAAAAAATGTCAGAGCGAATCATTTGAAAGATTTTTAAATAGAGGATACAAATTCAGAGATCTAATAATAGCTCGAGACAAGGCAAACAGCATCAATGATGATGGTCATTTGAGCATAATCCCTGAAACCCTGACAATTTGTAGGCAGACTAATAGTAAGACTAACACTACTTGTGCTGAAACAGTTGACAACATAAGACTGATAACCAGTTTCTGTAGATAGGAGAGACAAGTTCGCAAGATCCTTTACAAAAATTGGCCGATTATTCGGTCAGACATAACAATGTCACGGATCTTGCCAGAACTTCCTAGTCTTACGTTCAGAAGGGCACCCTCGATGAGGGATGCTCTGGTAAAAAATAGTCCTGAAGTTACAACTTCTAATACTTGGTTATCAGCGAGATCTGGGTTTTTTAAATGCAGTTCATGCCGTGCATGCAAATTTGGTAAAAATGTTTCAGAATATATCACTGCGTTTAGTCAAGAACCTGTCAAAATAAAAGGACATTTGACTTGTAGAACAGATTATGCTGTATATATTTTAGAATGTACATGCCATCTTTTGTACGTATGTAGTACCAAATTGCAAGTTTACAACAGGATATTGCAACATCTTAGAGCAGTGGTTAACTCGGACCCTAACTATCCCGTGGCACGGCATTTTAAACTAGTACACTAAAATAATCTTAATGATCTCAAATATTTTGTTATCAGCTCAGTGCCCAAAAACATCAGAGGAGGCAATAGAGAAAAAAGATTGAGACAAGTGGAATCAGAATTTATTATGTTACTCGATACCAAAATGCCGAATGGCCTCAATAATAGCGATGATTTACATAATTTTCTTTGAATTTTGTTAAAGTTAAGGTCCATATTTGATAATATTTCCGGATTGGTTTCTTAAATTGGTTTTGTCCCTTTCCTTTTACTGGTTTTTAATCTGGGTTTCCTAGATTTTAATCTGGTTTTAGTGGGGGATATTGCTGGTTTTTGAGTCCGGGAATTTTATCTTAAACTTTTAATATTGGTTAACACTGAATGCAATTGGAAGAATTTGAAAAAGTAATAATTTTGAGTATATGGTTGTTTAACTTATTGACTGCATTAAGAATTGTAAATCATATGCACCTTTAAAAATCTTGATTGCTGCTATTATACACTATATATATATCCATATTGAAGATGTATGTATTTATTTTAGGTTTACTTGTGAACTGATTGGTTGATGGTTTTAATCGGTGATATCTCGTTTTTGCTAGGTTTTATCTGAGAATTCTCGGTTTTACTTGGTTTTACGGGATTTTTGCTGGTTTTATGCATCGACAAATTGGTTTTACATTTAATGATTTACCTGGGATTTTATTTATTTATTTATTATATTTTTTTCATTTTTTAATGGGGTTTAAATCCGGTCCTATATAACTGACAACTAATTGTTGTTGATTTGTTAATATTTGTATAGCAATAATGAGGTAATATACAAAACAACGATTGTATTTCTTTTTTATTAGATGTAACAAATGGGATAAACTGGAGATTGGAAATGGACCAAATTAAATTAAGAAAAAGAATAAGAGATTCTAGCTAAGAAATGACACTGGGGACGTCTGCATGAGAATGCTGCAACATATTTAACTGTATATATTTATTTTTGTATTTTGCACTAAGCACTTTTGCACTTTTTAGCACATTTTGCACATTGTCGTTATTCAATTTAGTGAATGATTAGACTAATATTATGATTATTATATACAATAATGTATGAGGCCAGAATTAAGGTACCTGCATTTTAGAACTAAAACTTTTTTAAATTTTAGCACTATGCTATTAATTTGGTTTAAAGAATTAGTTTTAATAAAATTACAGATGTTTAGCCCTTGATTAAGTATATGACATCAATCAGAAGCACCAAGCTTATATAAGTAAATGTTCATGGGATAAAAAGTAAACGTTTGGTAATTAAGTGAGTGTTATCATGTACGCACAGCAGCCTCTTTTAATGCTTAAACTTAGTCTATTAACTGATTGGACGAAATGCAGCATGTGCTTTTTAAACATTTTGCTATATATACGCACTGATAGGTCCAGCGCGTCATGTGATCAAGACTGCCGTTGGGCAGTCGAAACGCGTCATGCTGGGCACTCGCTTTCGAAGAACTATGCACTGACACTTTGTTAAATCTGCACTGAATAAAGAAAAACTTTTCACCGCATTTGTGGTCCGTACCTGCTTTTTCGACCAGGATTGTGATCGTTCCAGGACTGTGGTTGTCTTATATATATTATATATATATATATATATATATATATATATATATATATATATATATATATACACAAATATGGATTTATAGATTTATAGATAGATAGATATCTATTGATATATATAGATTTTACCTACTGGTGGTCACCAGTAGGTATAGTTTAGACCTAGTTTCCATAGCGGAGTGCTTTTTGTTTTGCTAATAACTGTGGCACTGTTTGACGAACCATCACGAAATTTCCAAAACTAGTTTGATACTTACTTCAGCTGCTGCCTTCAAAGTTTCGGGTTGATTCATCAGGCGGGGCTGAGAAAAAGTGGGTCCCAAAACACGTTTTCCCCATGCAATTTCCCATAGGGATTTTAGACACGACTACAGCCTGAACCGCTGGACGGAATTACAGCAGATTGTGCAGAAAGCTAGATCTTGGTCCAGAAAGATCTCTTTTTGTAATTTGGGATAAACCTGTTCAGTGGTTTTGGAGTTATTAAATAAAAAAGATTTATAGATATCTAGGGACGCGGATCCATTGTGGATCCGCTGCGGTGGATCCGTAAATGCACGTGCCATACGGAAGGCAGTGATTGGCTGCCACCACTTAAACATGGCAGTGGTGGCAGCCATCTTGGTTCTCGGACTCAGGCGAGTCCCAAGAAAAAACATTAACAAAACGACCAGGGGGCAGGGTAGGAATGCCCTGACCCAATAGGCTTGGTGGTGTGGTCCCACAGGGACCCTGCCGGGGACCAAAAACATTTATTTTGTTTACATTTTCTTATGACTTCATGGAGGATCTGCGTTAAAATATAAAAAAACAACATGCCCGGTGTGCCGTGCTTGTTGTTATTAGCCCCCAAGTAGGCCAGGTCCCAGGAGGGAATTGCTTATTATTTTAATTGGGAAGGGGGGAATGCACTCCTTCTCCCCAGGCTGATTTCGGCCCTGGGGACCCCACTACCGGGGTCCAGCCTTTTGTAATATTGGGAGGGGACACACGGCCCCCCTCCTGGGGCAATTTCGGCCCCAGGGACCGTGACCCCCTGGGGCCAGGCCATAAAAAAAGGGGGAGAGGGGCCACCCTTTTGTAATATTGGAAGGGGGCATGCGGCCCCTCTCTCAGGCAAATTTCGGCCCCAGGATATGCCATCCCTGGGGCCTGGCTGTAACAATGAAGGGCAGGGGGTATGTTCCATGCAGCCCTACCCCCTGAGCCATTAATGGCCCTGAGGAGCCCATCCCCCAGGGCTGGCTCCAGTTATGTCATGGGGTGCACTCACCGGGACATAGCAGTTTCCTGTGTTTGTTCTCGCTTGGCGGCACCAATTTTAAAGCTCCCTCCAAGCGCGAGCAAACACTAAGGGCCTGATTACAAGTTTGGCATTGCGGCGCAGAGTCCGCCCCGCCGCCGCAACACCAAACCCGTGGTCGGGCTGCCTGCCAGGTTATGAGTATTTTTCGTGTCCAGAGGACTTTTTGTGACGTTTCAACGGCAGTGCATCAGAAAACTGGCACCGCAATGGGAGCGCCAAATACAGTTCCTGCATTTCATGGACTGTAAAGCCCATGCCGTGCAGGAACTGGGGTGCATGTAAACAGGGGGGTACATGTTGGGCCCCCCCTGCATGCACCTCGGGTTCCAGAGGCAACAAGTGGTCCTGTAAGGCCCCCTCCTTGTTTCCTCTCTGCCCCGGTTTTCATGGAGGAGGAACCGCCATGAAAACCGTGGGGGAGAGGTAACTTGTAATATGCTTAGTGGGACCGTGGCAGTCCCAACAAGCATATTGCTGCCTCTACACCACAGCACCACTTTCATTGAACGGGAGTTCCCTAGCGGCTGCGGCAGGGCAATGGCGGTACGACCATCCTAATTGTAATAGGGTGGTCGGTAGATCACCACGCCCCTACCAGACTCGTAATTGAGCCCTAAGTCTGCTCCCAAAGAGCAGGTGTATCAAAAATGCTCCCCCCCACTGGTAGCGGGCTTTTCATCTGTTTCCATGCACGCACTGAATCATAATTTTTAGCTGTTCCCTGCGGGCAGGAGCAATGTCGGCACCCACTGGAGGTGGGGAGTTGGCTGGGGCCATGGGGTCATTGGGACTCACCCCGCGGCCTCCAACAATGATGTAGGGAGTGCCCCAGGTGGGCACCAACCCTTTACTGGCTAGGCCCCGGGATATGGGGTCTCAGGAGCCAATACTGACGGGGGAGAGCTTTGTGTTCCCCTCCCCATTGTTAATATGGGCGAGCCCAGGGAGATGGGTCCCTGGGCCAGAAATCAGCCCGAGGATGGGGGCTGCAACCTTTCACCATTTATAATATGGTTGGGCCCCACGAGATGGGATCCATGGAGTCAAAATCGGCCTGGGAAGGGAGCTGCTTGACCCCTCCCCTATAAATGAAGCAATGGGTCCCGGGGGATGGGGCCCCGGGG
This sequence comes from Calotriton arnoldi, assembly GCA_963921515.1. Taxonomy (NCBI): domain Eukaryota; kingdom Metazoa; phylum Chordata; class Amphibia; order Caudata; family Salamandridae; genus Calotriton; species Calotriton arnoldi. Next base: position 3,845,390 of record CAWUFW010000488.1, on the reverse strand, counting down.
GATGGGGTCCCTGGGGCCAAATACGCACCCCCTCCTCTAAACAAAACTGTGGCAGACCTCGGGCTGGGTCCCGGGGGCCAAAATCAACCCGGGGATTGGGGCTGTGTGCCCCTCTCCCTGGATGGCTGCCTTGGGAGGGCCAACTTTGTGCAGCGTAGGGTTGGCTGAAATCCGGTGGGTTTTGCCGCAGGGCAATTCTGCAGTCAAAGTCTTGCCCCCAACTATGGGGTTGGCTGCATGTGGTGGATTAGCTGCACGACAGCGGTTGGATTAATGTATGGCAATTAAATATTACTTTACGTTAGAAAAAACATAAAATTCACTGAAAACCAAAGGTTACAGGGATATTATAATTAGGAAATAAAATTTAAAAACCCTTAAAATTCATTGGAAAAAAACAAAGATTACAGAGATAGTTAGGTTCATATTTTAGACACACAAAACTATAGAAATTCAGCAGTTATAATGATACTTATCTCAAGAAACTATAACTCGTGCCCTAAGGAAAGTATAACTCGAGCCCTCCCCATGCACTGCTAATTACCCCACATATTACATCAGTCATGACATCTTCTATGACATCTTTGATAAATATCACTGCAACATTTGCAAAATATCATTGATGAGAAAACTGTGCACGGCATGGGTTGCATATATGTGCTACTTTGGGGGCATAATCTTGTAGAATTGTTCCAGTGGAAGCTGTAGAGCTGGTTAAGGCTTCTTTTGTGTCCTGTACTATTTTTCTAATTTCTATCTCAGCCATTGAGGGGGTTGATTGTGCTCTATTACGTTTTCATTCATTTTGTCTCAGATTACTTTTGTGAATTGGGCCCTTAATTATTAACTGGACCTTTGACTGTGATTAGTTTAGTAAATGATTTTTTATTTTTTGAGGGTCGAATGATATGAAATTCTCAATTTTTTCTTAAAATATGTTTTAACGCTTTTTGTGATATTGATATGTAATATTCTGGGGGAGTTATGTATTTATGTATGTTTTTAAAGGTTTTCTCACTATACTTGATTATATTTATGTTGTCAATATTTTTGTCTTCTTTCATAGAGTTATGTGGAAAACAATATTTTCTTGTTCCATATTTTTGTAGTAGAGATAATTGTATGATATGGTGATGTTTTTGTTCTTCATATTTTTCTGTTTAACACAAGGTTTTAAAAAAGTTGATAGTTTGATGGTTGATGTTTAGATAAAACGTTTTCAATGGCATCATTATTTGTAGTGGCTCCTTCCTGGCATCCTTGTCAGTAAAATGGAGTACACTTCCAGTGTGCGCATTTGTTTACAGTGTTCTTTTTTAAAATTAGTATAACACCCCTTAAGGTTAACAAAGGTTTCAGTTTGTGCGATGGTGTATAACTTGATGTATGACTTGATTAAGTTGACATGTTTGTGATCTATAAACTATACAAATATAATGAAAATAGATTTAGTGGAATACTTTTGCATATTTTGAAGATGTTAATTTATATATTTGTATTGTTTCTTTTCGTAAACATTTAGACTTAGAAGCTGTTTGTTTTCTTGGGTTTTTCAAATTATAAATGTGAAGAAAGTATCTTCTTTTGTAGAATAAGTAGAGAAAGCCTTATCATTTGATTTGTCTGTAGTGGTAATATAACAAGGGATTTTGTTAAATTTTTAATTAGAAATGTATATTAATTGCAGGTGTTTGTTAGGTGGGTCTGTACTAAAAAAAATATTAATGGTCAATAAGTGCATGGGTACTTCACTGAAACGTATAGTTGTTTCTGTCACACAGAGTAACATTCTCCTCTGTCCTTTGTTGTGGCACCAGCTTTAATAGTTTGGCGTCTTTTCTCTTTTTACCCCTAAATATAAGTAATTGTGCTTTCCTAGGGCCCGATTCACAAAAGTAATCTGAGACAAAATCCTAACTTTACGACTTTCTGTATTCACAAAGGGCATTTAGGAGTAGTAAAGTTAGGATTTTGTCTCAGTTAAACTTAAGTTTTGGTCTTAAGTTACACTTAAGACCAAAACTTAAGTTTAACTGAGACAAAATCCTAACTTTACGACTTTCGGTATTCACAAAGGGCATTTAGGAGTAGTAAAGTTAGGTTTCCTAACTTTACTACTCCTAAATGCCCTTTGTGAATACAGAAAGTCGTAAAGTTAGGATTTTGTCTCAGATTACTTTTGTGAATTGGGCCCTTAATTATTAACTGGACCTTTGACTGTGATTAGTTTAGTAAATGATTTTTTTATTTTTTTGAGGGTCGAATGATATGAAATTCTCAATTTTTTCTTAAAATATGTTTTAACGCTTTTTTGTGATATTGATATGTAATATTCTGGGGGAGTTATGTATTTATGTATGTTTTTAAAGGTTTTCTCACTATACTTGATTATATTTATGTTGTCAATATTTTTGTCTTCTTTCATAGAGTTATGTGGAAAACAATATTTTCTTGTTCCATATTTTTGTAGTAGAGATAATTGTATGATATGGTGATGTTTTTGTTCTTCATATTTTTCTGTTTAACACAAGGTTTTAAAAAAGTTGATAGTTTGATGGTTGATGTTTAGATAAAAATAATTTTGTATCACAATATTTTTGTTGTTGATGTTGTGACATGCACTCTGTCATTTCTAGTTTAGGAAAAGTTAGTTGACTCATGTAAAGACATTGCCATTGACATCAACACTCATTGTGTTATATCCTCTTAAGTGTCATTGTATGTAATCCAGCCTAGCTGTCTCCTAGCTGCTCAGCCAGAGTGAGAGATGGTATCGGAATGTTGGTGTGACTGTGATGAATGGAATGCCTGGGTGCCTGTGTGGATGAGTGGTGACAGTTGGAGATGTGCTGAGCAGCAGGGAGGCTGCTTCTGGTGGGGCTGGAATAAGGGCTGACAACAAGAATATGGACTGCTGTACACATGAGCTTGGAACCAATAAAGATGTCTTCAAAACTCTACCTAGCTACCTGTGTTAACCTGTGTGTAAGGGTACAACATATTGGTTGATTTAACAGAATGGCATGGTGGCATAGATGTACTAAGCTGGCTGCCCATATTCTTCCTTGCCTCTCAGTGGTTCCTGTGTAAAAAAAAAACAGTACGTCAATCAATCACTAGACTTATAGAGCGCTGCTTATCACCCCGGGGGGTATCCAGGCGCTGCAGGGCCCCTCATTGGTTGAAGAGACAGGTTTTGAGCTCCTTCCTGAAGGTGGTTAGTGACGGGGCAGTGAGTAAGTGGAGAGGGAGGGCATTCCAGGATCTGACGGCAGGATGGGAGAAGGAGCTTCCTCCGGTGCGGTCTAAGGGGATACGAAGGGGTGCTTGCGAGGTGTGCGGAGCGGAGATTTCTTGTGGGTACTTGGAAAATCAGACAGTGGTTCAGGTAGTGAGGTCCAATGTTGTGGAGTGCTTTGTATGAGTGGGTGAGGAGTTTGAACTGGCATCTCCTGTGTTCGGGGAGCCAGAGTAGGTCCTTCAAATGGGTGGAGATGTGTGACCTTTTGGGATGGTCAAGGATGAGTCTGGCCGCTGGGGTTTGGATGGTCTGGAGTCTTTGCGTGAGCTGGGTAGAGTTTGCTGGTGATGAGGACCTGTGTGAATGTTCTTCTTTTGCTTGCGGGGAGCCATTTGAAGATCTTGCGTAGGAGGCGGATCGTGTGGAAGCAGGATGAGGCAACTGAGTTTATCTGGCATTTCATTGTGAGTTTGTTGTCCAGTATGATGCCTAAGTTGCGTGCATGGTCTTTTGGTAGGGGGGTGGGTCCGAGCTCCGAGGGCCACCAGGAGTCATTCCAGAGGGTGTTATCTCTGCCGAAGATCAGAACTTTGGTCTTGTCAGTGTTTAGCTTGGGGCAACTGTCTCTCATCCATGCTGCAATGTTTTGCATGCATTTGTGGAAGTTGACTTTAGTCTCAGTGTGATTTGCTGATAGTTAGAGGGTGAGCTGGGTGTCATCGGCGTAGGAGACAATGTTGATGTGGTGTAATCAGACGATGTCTGCTAGTGGAATCATGTAGATGTTGAAGAGGGTTGGGCTCAGGGGGAGCCTTGTGGTAGTCCGCAGATGATGTGTTTAGGGGGCGAGGGGAACGTGTTGAGGCGGACTTTCTGGGTGCGTCCTGTGAGGGAGGACTTTATCCACTTTAGTGTGTTACCCGTGATTCCAATTGTGTGGAGTCTGTGGATGAGTGTGAGGTGTGTGATGTGTCGAAGGAAGAAGAGAGGTCTAAGAGGAAGAGGATGGTCATTTCTCTTCTGTCGAGTAGTGCTTGCATGTCGTCTGTGGCTGCAATCTGGGCTGTTTCAGTGCTATGTTTGACTCTGAAGCCTGACTGGGATGCATCAAGTAGGTTGCGTCTCTCCAGGTGGCTAGTCAGATGAGAATGGATTGTTTTCTCCAAGACTTTGGCTGGGAAGGGAAGGAGGGAGATTGGGAGGTAGTTCTGGAGGTCAGTCAGGTCTGCTGATGGTTTCTTGAGGAGGGGCCGAATCTCTGCGTGCTTCCATGCTTCTGGGACAGTGCTGGTGCTGATAGAGGTGTTCAGTATGGTGGTGAGCTGGGGGCTGATTTCGACAGCTCCGAAGCTGAAAACTCGGTGTGGGCTGGGATCGCTGGGTGCTCTTGAGTGGATGGATTTCCTCAGGGCGGTGGTGGTAAGTGTGGTGAGTTGGTTCCAGGCAGAGTATTGTATGATGTTGCCTGTGTTAGGTGTAGGGTTGTTGGAGGTGGCTGGTTGGGGTGGGGGTCGAAGTTTTTGTAGATAGTTGCGATCTGGTTGTGGAAGGGGTTGGAGAGATCGTCGCAGAGTTGTGGGAGGTGGGGATCGGGTTTTCTGTGGCCGGGGGAGGAGAATTCTCTGACAATGGAGAAAAGTACTTTGGTTCAGTTGGAGCTTGCTTCGAGGCACCTGGTGAGGACTTCTTTTTTGCAGTTCTAATGAGGTGGTAGTAGGTGTTGAGCGTAATTTTGTAAGCGTCGCGGTGGGTGTGGTTCTTCACTTTCATTCCAATCGTTTGCATTTCTGTTTGGTCATGCGCAGTTTGGGTGTGTACCAGGTGGCTTGTTTGGCGGGTCTGTGTGTCTTGGGGGGTCTTGGTGAGAGCGACTAGGTTAGCTGCATTGGTGATCCATTCATAGAAATTCTGTACTGTTTGGTCCAGGTTGGGTGCGGTGATCAATTTGATGGAGCTGAGGGCGTTCGTCCAGAGTTGCTGGGTTACACTGGTCCAGTTCCTGTGGGGTGTGTTGCTGTAGGTGGGATGGAGGCGTGGTGGGACGATGAGGTTGAAGTGTACGATGGCATGGTCTGTCCAGGTGAGTTTGGATGTGTGGCTGTACTTGACACTGTTGCTGGTCGTGAAGATGGGGTCGAGGGTGTGCCCTGCTCTGTGTGTGGGGTCGGTAATGATTTGCTTGAGTCTGATGTTGTGTAGTCTTTCCAGGAGGTTACAGGAGTTGGGGGTCAGTGTGATTATCAAGGTAGAAATTGAGTTCTCCTAGGAAGATGTAGCAGTCTGAGTCGATGGCGTGAGGGGTGATGAATTCGGCTATCGCGTCACTGACACCGGTACAAGATTCGGGTGGTCTGTATGTGAGGGTGCCTTTTACAGTGGTTTTGGCGTCGGGAGGATTTAAAATTCATGTGTTCCATGGTGGGTGAGGCGCCGTCGCTGGTGATGGTGCAGGTGGTTGACTCCTTGTGAATGATTGTGATGCCTCCTCCTTGATTGTTAACGCAGTCTTGGTGTTTCATCTTGTATCCTGTGGGGGTTGCGTGGCAATGTCTGGGGCTGATGTCGGGGTGAGCCATGTTTGGGTGAGAAAAATTACGTCCGGTGCAAGTCTAGCGATGGTGTCCCAGATTTCCTAGACATGCTTGCATAGGGATCAGTATGCAATTGAGTTCTGCCGGAGGTTGGGTTTCGGTGGGTGTGATGGTGGCTGCCTCTGGGGGGCTTGCTTCAAATCGGCAGTGGGTGCAGGTGAAAGGTCCTTTGGTCGTGGCTGGTGATGTGAGGCAGCTGTTGTTGTTGCGGGTGGTCATCAGGGCACGGAGTTGGGTAGCAGTGTTGCTTTGGCGTTCCTAGGGGCCAGGATTTCTGGTGCTGGGCGGGGTCAGGCAGCAGTCTCCACTAAATAGCCTTGGGAGGTGGGAGGGACAGTGGGGCGGCTCTGGGTATACCGTTATGGACCGGTAATCAGGAGAGAATGGGGTGGCGGGAAGGGGAAGAAAACAACACCAGAGAAACGGCAAAACACTAGGGATAGATAGTTACAAATAAAGTGAAAAATAAGGCAACAGTAGAATTACAAAAAACAGTCCAAAATAAGGTGGAAAATATGAAAGAAATCAATGCCCGTGACTAGGCAAGTGTAGCACAACGACTGAGGCACAGGAGGCGGGCCTCGTACCTGGGTCTGCTTTAGTCTAAGGTACAGAGGGACGGCACCTTCAAACTAGAGCAGAGTTTGAGGCAGCGACTAGTCCACGAGGGAAAGGGCTGGGTCTGCAGCTTCAACTCATGTACCGCTTTACTATAGGGGCAAAGATTTTCTTAGCAGACCACCATCGCAGCCAAAGTCATTGAAAAGGCCATCAACACCCAGCTAGCAAACTTCATCGAAGCCAACAACGTCCTGGACATCTCCCAATTCGGATTCAGCAGCAACCACAGCACAGATACCTCCCTACTCGCCGCGACCAATGACTTCCGCTCCCTCCTCGACCAGGGCCAAACGGCAGCCCTCATCCTCCTGGACCCCTCAGCTGCCTTCGACACCATCTCCCACCGCAGAATAGCCACCAGACTACACGAGGCCGGCATCAGCGGAAAGGCCCTTGACTGGATATGTTCATTTCTCACTGGCAGGACTCAGCGAGTCAGACTCCCGCCTTTCCTCTCAGAACCAACAGATACCAGATGTGGAGTACCCCAGTGATCCTCCCTCAGCCCCATTCTCGTCAACATCTACATGGCCCCCCTCGCAGCCATCGTCAGAAACCACAGGCTCAACATAGTCTCCTATGCCGAAGACACCCAGCTCATCCTCTCCCTCACCAAAGAACTCAACATCACCAGGCACATCTTCCAAGAAGGGATGAAAGCTGTTGCCACCTGGATGAAGAGGAGCTGCCTGAAACTCAACTCCGAGAAAACAGAAGTCCTCATCCTTCACCCCACCCCATCTGCCTGGGACAACACCTGGTGGTCACCCGCCCTCGGAGCCCCCCCACCCCTACGGACCATGCACGAAACCTCACATCATACTAGACTAAGCGCTCAGGATGAACCACCAGATCAACGCTGTATCCTCGTCATGCTTCAACACCCTACGTCTGGTCTGAAAAACGTTCAGATGGATCCCTCCCGAATCCAGAAAAACGGTTGGGCACACCCTCATCAGCAGCAAACTGGACTAAGCCAGCGCTCTCTATGCCGGAATCAACAAGAAACTACTTCACAAGCTCCGAACCATCCAGAACGCTGCAGCCAGATTAGTCGTAGACATACCCTACCACCACCACATCACCCAACTCCTCCGCGATCACCACTGGCTCCCCACTGAAAGAAGAATAGCCTTCATGCTGCTCATCCACGTTTACAAGGCCCTCCACAACATCGGACCAACATACCTAAACAACTGCCTCTCCTTCCATGCACCCAAGAGACACCTCCGATCAGCTGACCTCTCTGGCCACCATCCCATGCATCTACAAGACCAGAACGGGAGGGAAGTGCTTCTCCTATCTCGCAGCCAAGGCCTGGAACGACCTCCCCCTCCACCTCCGGAAAGCTCCCACACTCCCCCAGTTCAGGAAAAACCTCAAGACCTGGCTCTTCGGATGACCCCAGCCCACTATGGAGCTTCCCCCCTTTTTAGTGCCTTGAGACCCTTGCGGGTGAGTAGCTGCACTTTACAAAACCCTGATTGATTGATTGATTGTTGGCTGCCAAATACTGGAGTTGATTAATACCAAGGCTGCCTAGTTTTGATTTCAAATCATGCCTTTTTCATCCACCAACTTACTCTTCCTGTCTCTTTATCTAACCCTTGTGGGTTCTTTCTCATTCCTACTCTCTTTCTTTTTCACTGTTTTCCCACCTTTTTCTTCTACCCTCGTTTCTTTTTTTCTGGCTGTATCCTTTTTTCTCTAGGTCAAAGACTGATGATGAAAAATAAGTGCTGATCTCTAAAAATGGGTCCTGGTGCTCACCATCTGCCACTATTGGCACCAATTATGCACTGGTTATATTACAGGGAAACAGTAAATTTTTTTGCCATAATGGGAATGCACCGTATTTAAATAACAGGGTAATTACTTTGTCAAAGGAGCATGGAGGTTTGCGCATCAGTACTTTCGATAAATTATGGCATGACACAATATGATTTATTGTGCACTGTAGACTAGTTATTGAAAACTTAGAGTGACTGAGAGTGTATTTCTTCTATATGTTGTTACACCAAGGGTTCATTGGAGAAATTGGAGAAATCCATGTACCATATAATGTTAAATCACATATGTCATGTAAGGCTAAGTCCAGTGAACTTCGTACTGTTAACCAACAAGTATGCCGTGGTGAAACCGGGGTCTATGTTCATTGCATTTATGGATCTATCCTCTATCTTTGGCAGAGTGAATAGATGCAAATTGTGGCAGATCTTGTTGGACATGGGATTGGATAGAGATATCGTCTATTTCCTTAGTGAGCTGCACAGAGTTATGAATGCAGATATATCACGGATGGGTCCTGTACTAGCCCCTTCCGTCTGAAGAGTAGAGTAAGGCAGGGATGTATTGTGGCCACTTTTATGTTCACTCTGTATGTGAACGATTTGGGGGACAGGTTGCTAGATAAACATGTTAACTGTCAACGAGCAGGTTCCCGCCAGATATTCGCACTGTTATGTGCGGATGATATAGTTTTGCTGGCGAGAACTGCCTTGGGTCTCCAGACACTACTTGATGACTTTGTTACATATATGAATAGCCTTGACGTCTACCAATTTTGGTAAATCTAAGGTAATTGTTTTGGGACCTAGGGGGAGCAAGTCAAGATTTCATGCCCAGGGCCATAAGCTGTCTAGGGTTCAGATTTATACATACTTAGGGGTGGTCTTCGATGATCGATTCACCTGAAAACATCTAAGAGATTAGCTCTGTCCCTGTCTGTAGGGGCGGTCTTTCCCGTCTCTTCTAGAATTGGCAGTAAGCCACTGGGTGCACTGATTAAGATCTATCAGGTCAAATCGGTTCCGGAAGGCACATTTGGCAGTGACATGTGGGGATACATAGATCCAATGGAGCTTCAAGTGGAGGAACATGTGTTCTGTAGATGTCTTCTGGCAGTTCCAGCCTCTACCGGTCCCAGAATGCTTGTTTCCGGTCCAGGGAGGACCTGGCCTGGCAGTTCGGTCTGGACTGTTCCCATGGGGCACAGGGTCAAGACTGATTTGCATATGGCTGGGTCCAAACTGGGGTGGCATAGTGGGCAAAAGAACGATGGATTTAACCCAGATCTTTTGACTGGAGGAGAATGTTTGCATTGTCAGCATTCCGTCCATCATTTGTTTGCTGTAACACTTTTTGCCCTAAGTGGGATGGGTATGCCCAGACGTGGGTCCCTTGCTCACTGTGCCACTGGATTCAAGCTAGCCTGGCTGAAGAAGGGTGACATACCCTGAAACCGGTCCCAGGATGCTTGTTTCCAGTCCAGGGAGGACCTGGCCTGGCAGTTCGGTCTGGACTGTTCCCATGGGGCACAGGGTCAAGACTGATTTGCATATGACTGGGTCCAAACTGGGGTGGCGTAGTGGGCAAAAGAACGATGGGTTTTGCCCAGATCTTTTGACTGGGGGAGAATGTTTGCATTGTCAGCATTCCGTCCATCATTTGTTTGGAGTTCCAGCCTCTACTCCTGCGTTTATGGTTCATGAGGAGTTGGGACTGCCTTATTTGGCTGACCTTATTGCCCTATGTCCCCTGGTTGGTTGGCTCACTATTTGGGTGCAAACAGCTAATCATTTAAGCAGGGAGATCCTTTATGCAGCGTCAAGGGTGGCGGTCAGTCAAATAGCTGGCATATATAAGGGATACCTTTGTTAAGTTAGGCAGACCAGCCCTCTTTGACTCACTATCTAATATTCTGAAGGCATATATTCTCTGGACACTGAATAATTTTCTGTCATGGAGGAAAGCAGAGAGAGAGGGTTCAGAACTCGAGAAATCCTCAGTTTGGCGACATGCACAGATTGTAACATGGCCAGCTGTTGAACCTTATTTGCTTATTGTAACCAACAGTCACCATCGGTTTCTCCTTACCAGATTTAGGTTTAACCAATTTCATCTGTTGCTGGCTTTCCCTAAGCGTAGTGTTTGGAATGTGAAGCTGAGCCCTTGCACATGTGATAACGTTTCTGCTCAGGATCTTGTGCATCTTATTTTTAGGTCGAGCCTTAGCCAGCGCGCAAGCGCTGCTCTGGGGATGATCTGTGGTAGTTCAGTACGGGAGAGTAGCCCCGCCCACTCCACTGCCCATATTTTTCATTGGCTTGTGTCATTGTCCTTTGTTAATGCTGGCTTCTGATTCCTTAATTGGCTTGTTAGTCCCTCCTTAGTACGGCCATGTCGTCATTTGTATCCTCCCATGGCTACTGACCCTTTACTTGGTTATTATGCAGGACATGTTCTATTTTCTCTATTGAGATTCTCCTACGTTAAGCACGACAACGTGCTTTGCTTACATTCAGCGGGCCACGCCTGCTTTCACTTTCGCAGCAGCAGTTACCGTGAGGGAACCGGAAGTTATTCCCAGGGAAACCAAAAGTGGCATTATGTGTTTATTTTCTAGTCTGATTTGGTTCATTCAGAAACCTTTCCAATGGGAAGGTGATATCCGGGAGGTGACCTATTTGTGCCGGAATCCGTGTGAACGAGCCTCCTCGTGCTGACTGGGCCTTTTAGCTTTAATATTTGCGCCAGACAAGTGTAGCCGCCGCAATTTGAAGTTTAGTACCTGGCAGTCGTAGTTAAAGCAACAGCCGCACTCCATTGCCCAAAGAACGGAGAAAGCCCGTGGTGTATATAACATACTGAAATGAATCAAGCGCTTATGTATTTAATTAAAATGCCTTTAAATTAGTCGGATTGTAAATAATGCGCAAGGCTTCCAGCCTTTGCCAGCCTCATTACATATCCAGAGCTTCGTTCGAAAGAGCAGTTTTATTCATCTACTTGTAGACATAATGTAAATGAGTGTCTGGTGATTTAGGGGGGATGGCACACAAACCAGAGGTTGTTGCTTCATGGAAAAAGTTACTTTAATGTGAATTTAGCATTTATGGAGTGCTTCCTGCCCGTTCTGAGATGTGAAAGCACATTTTAGACGAGCAGCATGTGTTTTGGTTGTCAGGACGTTGTATTTGCTGGGACACACTTTTTCCGTTGTTTGTGACCAGAGGTGCTCTTATGGGGCGAAGGCCAACATTTACTATTGCCATCATTTGGTCATTTATTTACTGCCTGCCGGGACAGGTTGAATGGCTTGGGCATTATTTCATTTAACACCGCCTTCTTCCATTCACGCAAACTCACAAAATCATTGGTTGAGCTCAAGTGAAACCGTACTCCTTCAGGGTCCGATACCGGGCAGGGCGAGCCGTGGTCCACAACCGCCACCACTTTTGGCGCACAGTACCAGCCTCCCTTAAGGAGGGGGGTTGTTCTGTCTTCTATGCGCCATGCCATTTAGTCTGATCCATAAAGCTGAGGGCAGGCCTACATGCAGAAATTACTCAGCAGGGCTAGTCTCAGGAAAGCTTAAAGTAGTAACACCCCTGAACAAGCATGTCTGTGGCTGTCTTATGACCCCCCAGTATCAACTAATTCCACATCTAAAAGACGCACCGAATTGTGTGTTTTTTTTTTAATCCTACGAGAATGCTCGTTTACAGAGCCTAGACTACCTCCCTAAAGCGGTCTACATTTTCATTTTTTTTTTTTTATATTTATTTTATTAAGCATTTCCAGAAAAATACATATATATGAAATAACAATCAATGATAAAACCAATTTATACATAAAAATAAATTAATTAGATTAATAAAAAGGCAGTTGGTTTTTAAAAAAAAAAAAAAAAAAAAGAGAAGCAGTCTTAAGATTTTACATTTCATCAGAAATTAAAACAGCTCGATCTTATAAACGAACAGCTAACCTCTCTTGCACGGTATTTTGGAGATATCTACAAGCGAATGAGTTCATTAGAGCCTATCTCTGATAACACTAAGGGCCTCCTCTGTAAGTCCCTGCCTATACCACCCTTACATCTCTGCTCCAACTGGCGATGTGTGCCCAAACCTTCTGCCCCCGAATTCTAGCCCGTCTACCCCTGCTACCGTAGATAGCCCTCTCTTGATTATAAATTCCGAGAAGCCTAGCAAGCCACATGTAGAAGGTAGGTGGTTCAGCATCTTTCCATCTAGTTGCTAATAAAATCCTATATACCGCTGTCCCCAAAAAGAGACAGTATTCCTCCTCTACACTAAATTCCCTTGAGCCATCATAACCAAGAATCAACAGAGTAGGGGATAGTTCTAATCTACGGCCAAATATTTCCTCCCAGTACCCTGATAAACCTTTTTTTAACAAAGTTAGTTTATCACAATCTTAGAACATATGAATCAGGGTGGCTGGTCCTGACCCACATCTAGGGCACTTATCATCTGTCCTTTTCCCCCATGTGTACAATTTAGCTGGTGTAAAATATAATTTAAAAATAGTTTTGTACAATTGAGCTTTTAGGTTCGAGGATAAAAGTATTTTGGCTGTTAAAGAGAGGCTCTTATAGATGTCCACATCGGGATTTCCCAGCTTCGATGCCCAAGATAATTCAGTTTTTCTAAATCGTCTGGAATTTTATCAAGAAGTAAGCCATAAAGGTTCCTAATTTTGGTGGACTTCCTAGTTATGATATCTAAAAGTGGAATCTTATCAAGCGTGATCTTAGGGGTATTTAAAACAAGGATATTTTTAATCTGAACAAATTTAAAATAATGGTTACTCGGTATATCAAAAACCTTCTGAAGCACAGGAAATTGAAAATCTTGCTCCCCACCACAAAAGTCCCCAATTGTTCTTACCCCTAACCTTTCCCATTTCTTCCCCATGTCATCATTAACCTGGGACGATAATAGTGATGAGCGCCACAGGGGGGTATATCTATTGACTTTCGGGATTACCATAAATTTGGAAACCTGCTTCCATACATTCCATGCACTGCGGATCACTTTAAACCTTACTTTCTTATAGTAACTTGGTTCCACTTGTCTCAGTAAAAGCCCAGGAGCTTTCTTCCCAATAGAGAGTTCGTAGATAGTAGGTATTTTTGGGCCGTGCTCTGTTCCAGTGTCGTTATCTACGATAAGTAGAGTAGCCATTTGATGGAGAAGAGCCGCCCAATAATATAGGGTGATATTAGGGATTGCGAGGCCACCCCTGTCTTGTGGTAGAGCTAAGTATTTCATTGCTCTCCTAACTTTCCCATATTGCCATATAAACTTGGTAAACATTGATTCCAATGACTTCAATAATTTATCTTCTACAGCCAGTGGTATAGCCCGAAACAAATATAATAACTTTGGTAGCATAGTCATTTTTAAAAAGTTTCCCCTCCCAATAATGGACAAGTGTAAACCATTAATTCTCCTTAGATCGTTCCCTATGGTTTTAATCAGAGGTTCAAAATTACATTTATTAATTTCATCTATTTTTGCGCTTATGCAAACCCCCAGATAAACCGCAGTATTTGATTTCCTTGGGTCATTAAAATCAATGTTATCTGTACATAGCACAATAGTTTTCCCCTTATTCAAAGCATATCCAGAGAGAAGCCCATAGCTCTCAGTGATTTTATTAATTTCTATAATTGCCTCAGCTGGGTTCGGGGTTAATACCGCAACATCATCGGCATAAGCCAGTACTTTAGTCTCATAACCACCTGTAACTATTGGTTTAATATTCCGGCTTTGTAGAAGTTTAACCACCAAGGGATTAATATATAAAGCGAATAAAATCGGGGAGCAAGGACATCCCTGCCTTGTCCCTCTTGATATATTAATATTATTAGACTCCTTTCCCATAAGTTGGAGTCGGGCCCTTGGTTGACAGTACATGGCTTTAATTGCTTTTATAAATTGGGGCCCAAAACCATTTAGCTCCATTACCCCCCATAAAAACTTCCAAGAGACCCGATCAAAAGCTTTCTCAGCGTCAAGAAGGATCATGGCCATCTGGCCCCCTGTCCCAGACATGATATCAAAAAGGGAGATAACTCTGCGGGTATGGTCAGTTGTTCCTTTGCCCGGGATAAAACCATGTTGCCAGGGGGAGACCAGATGCTCTATGACCCTCCCAAGCCGATTGGCCAAGATTTTAGAATATAATTTAGAGTCTGAGTTAATCAAGGAGATTGGTCGGTATGATGATGGATTGTCAACCGGCTTGCCTTTTTTAGCGAATATTATTATATCTGTCTCTTTCCAAGACTCAGGGGGGGCTCCACTATATTGCACTCCCTTAAACAAGTCCAGAAGAAGAGGTGTTATCACTGTTCCTAAGATTTTATAAATCTCTAGCGGGATTTTATCGGGTCCTGCGGCTTTCCCCGAGGCCATTTCTAGCAGAGCCAAATGGACTTCCTCTAGAGTAATTTCTTCTTCTAGTTCATCTCTTCTTAACCTATCCAGGCCTCCTCCAAATTCAATATCTACGGTCAGTTCTGCTAAAGCTTTCATAACTTCTGCTGTAGTTTTCATGATATCATCTTGATACAAGATTTGATAATAACGTAAAAACCCTTTAATGATGTCTTCTGAATCAGTATGTACTTGTCCATCTATATTAATAGCAGGTATTTCATTAAAAGAAATCTTCTGCCTAGTGCGAAGGGCTAGCCTCTTACCTACCAGCTCACCGTTTTCATATACACTATTCTGATGTGATTGATATGCTTCTGATGATCTCTGCGTTAGCCAGCTATTTAATTCCGCCTTTAAAGCAATTATTCGATGTTGGATATGGACCCCATCTTGTCCCTGTATTATTGTCAAGACATGTTCCTCTTCAGCTCTAGCCAACTCCCGTGATATTTGTTGATTCTTGTTTTTCCGCTCCTTCTTAGCTCTGGCCACAAAACTAATAGTTTCCCCTCTTAGAGTGGCCTTAAAAGAGTCCCAAACGGCCCCCCTGCCTGCGCTAAAGCGATTCATATCAAAATATTCTTGTGCCCAATCCTTAATGAATTCAATATACTCATTATTCACTAACAATTTTCTATTGAACGTCCATTTACTCCGTGGCCTTTTAAAATTAGTTAATTCAATTTCTAAAATCAGAGGATTGTGATCAGATATTAATTTTGGGATTTTCTTGATCTCAGCTCGTATTAGTAAATCTCTTGTTGCAAAAAAGTAATCGATCCTGACATATTTATTATGTGGGCAGGAGAAGTATGTGTACCCGGGCTTAGTCGGGTTTTTAAATCCCAGATATCCACCAGACCATGACTATTCTTAAGACAATTTAGGGCCCTGTAAACTCTAGGCTTCCGGCCAGAATATCCACCTTGCCTCTGCTTCCCAGCACCTATAGCTAAAGAAATATTTAAATCTCCGCAGAAAATTAGGGAGTTTGGCCATGTAGCAAGCTCTATTTCTAGGTCTTCAAATATTTGAGGGTCATCTTGATTAGACCCGTAAACCGAGCATACCGTAACTCCTGTTATAAGCTCTACTATGGCCCACCTCCCCAGGGCATCCGCTGCCTTGCGTTTGGGTAATCCTAATGATGTTTTAGCTAGAATGGCCACCCCACGAATATTAGAGGTCTGAGTTGTGCAAGCTAGAGTATTATACCCACCAACCCTTAGTAATTCCCTTTTCTCCCAGGGAATGTGTGTCTCCTGCAAGCAAACTATGTCCATAGAGTTTAACCTGATAATTTCAGCACACCGAATCCTCTTTACCCTATCATTCAGCCCTGCCACATTCCATGAACATATATTTAACTTCCCCATTGAAATTTGATTCCAAGTTCCAGGATTCCTTCTATTAGTAATCTGCTGCCCTCATACTCTCCCACATTATGACTCCACTTCTGCCTTCCTTTAATCTCTTTTGACTGTTTCTTCATTTCATTACTGATTCCGGAGATGCTTTTTTTATTTTGCTTTATACCCACCACCTTTCCCTTACCCACTACACCCTCTCTGTCGCTCCCCCGACCCCTCCCTCCACCCACCTCCTCAGCACCCCCACCTCCCCACATGAGGCGTACAGACTCAATCTTGAGTCTGTTTCATGATGAGTGTGCAACACAGAGCCTGATCCTGAGCCTTAATACTGAGATTTTCTGCTAGTAGTTAATAAATGCTGCTCATAGACCCCCAGCTCACGTAGTTAATTTTTTATTTTTTTCCTTTTTTCTCTTCCCTCTCCCTCTGCCTTCCCTTCCCTTCTTTCCCTTCCTTTTTTTTCCCTTTTCTTTTCTCCTCTCTCCTTCTTCCCCCTTTTTCCTTAAGAAAAAAAAAAAAACATGCACTTGATTTCATATATATATTTATTATATATATTTCTTTTTCCCCTTTCCTTCCTTCCCTCCCCTTCCCCTTCCCCTTTCCCTAAAACTCTATTCCACTTCAACATATCAAAATATATCAAAGTAAAAAAAAAAAGAAGGAAAGGAAAAAAAAAAAAAAAACCAAGAATATAGTGCTACCTTTGTCCCTTCTTATTTGGTTTGATTTCCCCTTGTGATGGTTATAGACTGCGGCTTACTTGGCACTTTACAGCTGTCTAAGTCTAAATCTAGCCAGAGAGACTGTCCAGATATTCTTTAGCCTTTATTTCGGACAAAAAGAATTTGGTTTGTCCCCCCCAGATCACTTTAAGCCGAGCTGGATTATTTAAATAAGCTTGCGCTCTTTTATCTTGAAATGGCTTAATAAGCTGACGCAACCTCCACCGCCTTTCGACGGTGGAGTGACAAAAGTCTGGGCGAACAAAATAGGAGATCTCGTTCCTAGTTCTTTTCGCTTCTGGTCTTGCTTTTTCAAAAACCGCTTGGCGTAATAAGAAATTGCCAAAGTAGACTAGGATGGCACGGGGGAAAGCCCCTGCCTTTGCTGGCTGTTTCTGAACAAAAGGGACACGGTGGGCGCGTTGGACTTCCAGAGCTCAGTTCCATTCAGTAAGTTCTGGCAAAGAGTCTCGTAGCAGGTCCACCACGTATGATCGAGCATCCCCTCCCTCAACTCCTTCGGGAACCCCCAGTACCCGTAGATTATTCCTCCGCTGACGATTCTCAAATTCCTCAAGCTTCCATTTGACGTCAACTAGCTGTGTCTCATGAGAATCCAATTGCGTTTGATTTGAAACCAAATCGGATTCAGTGGAAACAATTCTCGACTCCAAATCAGTCAGCCTCTCTCCTAATACATTGCACGTCTTAGTTAGCTTTCGGACAACCCCTTGCATTTTGCGCATGGCAGCCTGGGCCTTGCGCCCGTCCTGGCGCGTCTCTTCCCGGTGCATTGAAATGGCCTGAAAGATGGTCTCTAGCGTTGGAGGGGCTAGTCCGGAATGATCTAATCTGGGCGGATCAGGAGGTGTAGGACTCATGATTTGATTTGTGGGGGTATAGTCCCAAGCAAGATCCTTTCCCCCCTGTCTCTTTTTCTTTTTTTTCAAAATAGTTTTTAATTACAACCCTCGTCGTCTTCCTGGTTGCTACAGCTCTCATCTGTAGTATATGGCAAGTCATCAGACCATTCATCCCCGTCAGATAAAGAAAAGAAATCACTAGGTTCTTTATCGAAATCTGTATCACCAATGTTGGCTTTACTGGCTACTAGAGGTGCTGAGTCTTGCCCCCCCCCCCCAGCAGCTCCAATCATATCAGCAGGGTCATGAATAATGGTGGAGTTCTCCAGGGTTATATTCTCATTCTGGCAGGCTGGTATCAGACCCTCTGATCCATCAACAATCACAGTCATAAGTGAAGGAAGAGGGCTAAGCATACCTTCATTATTAGCAGGCCCCCCGTCCTGATCGTATGTCTCCAGATTAGAAGGATCCGCTGTCTTGCTTAGCTCTCCTGGTGTAGCTCGCTCTGAACTCTGGGCTGCATTCAGACCCTCGCAGGCATCACAGGCATCCGCATCCGCAGTACTCGCGGCTTTCACGTTCAGCTTGGAACATGCTGAACTCTGAGTCTTCCTCTCTTGACCCGGATCTGTTTTCCCAGCCGACCCTCTCAATAGATCAGCCACGGTGGGGCCGGCCTGGCGTGCTTGCTGAGCGGCCCCGCCTCTTCCACGTCTCGGGGTCTGTGTGGGTGACCCCAGCGTCGCTGGAGCCACCACCTTCACCGTTCCTGTATCTCCCGACTCCAGCGTCCCCCGCAGCGCCAGTCTGGCCGTTCTCGTCTTTGCAGCCGCAGCCACCTTCGGTCCCATCTCAACCAACACCGCTGTTTCCACACGCTCGGTTTCTTCCTTGATCTCGGTCGACAGGTAAGATTTCCTGTGGTGGATTGCGTCGGCTATGGATTTCAATATTATTTTATCTAAATGCCGTAATACGGCTAGCCCGATAGCAGTTCCCAGTAGGTGCAGGTAGCTCCTGACGGACTTGAGCTCAGCACCACAAATCTCTACATTCATCCCACCGAACTTTTCACAGCAGCATTAAAGGTTCTTTCTGGCTCTCACAGCTCCGTGCACACTGCGATCTCAAGCGATCGCCATCTTAGCGGTCTACATTTTCAAATGTAGTATTTTCAGATCTTCTAAAATGCATATTTTAGTATGGGATACTAATTTGCCAAGGAACACAAAAGAGACTTCTTAGAGGACAAAAGCCCACTCTCTTCCCATTTTCTGTGAGTATTCCATTCTGCTCATCCACTGCATTGTGATGTTTACAAATCCTTCTTAGAGAGAGGCACGCCCACATTCGCCGTCATTGCTATTTTTAGTTATGGCCATCTGCTTGTGCAACAAAAATTACGTATTTGGGAAAAAATCAAAGCCCTGGCGCCTGGAAAGAAACGTTTTATAACACTAAGCACTTACACAGTCAGAAAACTGAGTTTACAAGAATAAATTCTGGGCCTGCTCTGCCTCAACACAGCTTTAGGGACTAAAGAGTAGCAGTAAATGACTCGCGTTTTGATTTTCCATCAATGGCAGGTTTCTCTTTATAGGTAGTACCTTGTACACCCACCTTTTTTCCTAAACTCTCATCCTGTTCACTGTATCATGAATTTCTTACTGGTCGAAAAAAATCAGATGTTTTTGCATGCCTTCTTTCCTCAAGGTACTGAAAGTGTGCCAGGTCCAACAATAATTGTTTTACTGTCTTGTACTTTGTGGTGAAAACGAATATCTGAACTGAGTCCTCTCCAGTTTCCCAAACCTACCCCCCAATCTACTACAAGTTATCGCCCTGCATGAAGTGTCTTCTGAATGTTTGACTACTGTTAGGTCTCCTGGGTGACCATTGGGTTGCCCTATTGTCCATAAAAATATTAGGTTGGATAAAATCAAGACGTGTTTTGACATTTAATGCTTTCTACTGTAAGATTTCACCATTATGTTGAAGGAAAAACAAGTTTTTTAAGGGGTGGTGGGGAGCCCAGAATCCTTAACCCAAAAGAAGAAGAAAACTCTAAGCTTCAACTATCCGGAGTTTGGATTAACAAGTTGTCTCTTGATTGAGTACCAACCCCCCCCCCTCCCCCAGATCTATCTCGTTTTGCGTTTGGCAGAGTAGGGATATGGTCATCGGAGGTATGGCTTCTATTGCGGCTCCTGTGGTAATTGCATGGTGGTGGTATACCACTCTGTATTGGCGATACCTGGGGTATTGGTATTTCTGGGTTGTAGTATTACTGTGGTATTGTGACAAATCCCCGATAAAATAAGTTCCTGACACACAGAGGTTGGTACTAGCGCTCCCATTCCCACACGCTAACCTATAATTCCGTACTTTTGTTCTGGAATGAATTTCGCCAGGCTTGACCTCGAGGATTTTTTTTCCCCAGAGATCCATTTTTGCATTACTGCATGTGGTATGCTGTTTTGAGTAGAAGATGCTGGTTCTGCTCAAATCGGAAGCTAGAGGTCACTCATACTTTCTAAGTGTGTGCTATATGTTGGTTCAGTGGGTTGTACGCCTGGGAGTCCACAGTTTATTGTGGCCCAATTGATTGGTCCTGTGTGGTAAAGTAACAGCTCACTCACTACCTGACATGAATTTTCTCAGTGGCCTCTTTGGAGTTGGAAACTTCAGACCTATTGGTTTTAGCCCAAATATAAATATAGTTGATCAGGTTCGCGCACTACAGTGATTCTCAGGTGTATGAAACCCCCCAGGTGCTGAACATCTTACAACTACCATGGCTAGCAGATCCTTCAGTGTCCGCTGTAACTGAATAAGTGGGTAATATCCAGGGCCACTGGAATTATGCGGTAGGAGAGGAGGTGATTATGCAGCAAGAAAAGCATTACGCCGCATAATTTGGCAGCATATTTTGTGATCCTATTACTTTATTATTTTGTCATTTTTAGGTCGAGCCTGGGCAGCGAATGCGCTGCTACGAGGTATGCAGTATTGGAGTATGGACTTGAAGTCCCACCCACTCCCCACCCATATTTTTAATTGGCTGGTGTCATTGTCCTTCGTAAATGCTGGCTTCCGATTCGTTATTAGGCTTGTTAGTCCCTCCTTGGTACAGTCTTGTCTGCATTTGTTACCTCCCATAACGACTGGGCCTTTTACTTGTCTTGTTACACGTTCTGCATTATAAGTCGGTGAGCACTATTTTGTTTATTGAATAATGGGGACAATGGCGGCTTCTTCTTGTATTTGCATAGCGCCCACACAGCACTCACGGGACAATGGCGGATGCTTCTTGTTTTTTAACACTTTTAAGCTGAAAGCGGCGTCCGCTTCAAGGACACTGAGCTTTCTTTCAGCTTTTTTTTAATTTTTTTAAAGTTTAATGGCGAGCGCAGTGCCCGCTTAAGGAACACCGCACTCTCTGTAAAACAATAGGCCTCGCTTTTTCAAAACTTTAACCTATTGGTAATGTAAATGGCAAAGCCTCTTATTATTATAAAAGGCATTGCCATTTACAATGCCAATAGCTCACAATTGTGAGACCTATTGCATTGCAAATGCTCGTTTTCTGTAGCGATTATGATATTCTATGAAGGACAATCTTATTACCACTGTTGAAATCTCTGAATTTTGTTCAGATTAGGCCAGCCCTTATGCATCTTCAGCTGCTCCTGGATGTTCACAAAACCTATGTTGTTGTTCGCTTCCTGGCCTCATTACTGAGGCTGCGGAGTACATTTGATACAGGTTTTGAGTAAGCCAGATTTGTCTTTTATTGTGCACTTTATCGTCGTTGCAAGATATTGTAGGACTGCCCTGTGTTCTGGTGGGGGTACTCAACTCTGTATGTAATGCAGTTTAGTGTGACTTGTTTTTTAATTGCCTAGATTGTTTACATATTTGCCTAGTTTGCAGAATATATTTATAGCCCAGGAATGAAGAGTCAGTCGGTCAGGACTGTAATGCATCCTTATTGTGATGTGATGTTTTTTGCACAATATGCTTATCCTGTTTTTTTATTTTTTTATTTATGCATGGCCTAGGAATGATAAGCTGATTTATTATAACATATTAATTTATTCTTATCTGGTCTTTTTACTGCTTTTATCTTGTTGATATGGATGTATTCTGCTTTTATCGAATATGTCTGCATTGTTATTATCGTGTACTTTTATGGTCTAGTCAGACCAATGAAGTTATTTTGATGATGATGAACTTCGAACTCGGTTGCTGGTGCTGGGTAATCACCTCAGCTGTCCCTGGCCGTCGAGTTGCAGGGCACACCAAAAATGCAAAAGGCAAAGGCCTCACTCCGGTGAGCTGGTAAATTACTATAAGTAACGCTTTAGAACTTGCCCGACATGCCGTCAATCAATAAGCCATTGTTTGTAAACATTAGTGCTCAGAGGAGTTTTCATCCATGACCCAGACCCTCTGATGCACAACCCTCACTCTGGGGCAGATTTACAAGCCCCTTGTGCCACTTTTGCCTCACTTTTCCCATGTTAAAAATGACGCAAAAGTGGCGCAAGGGCCTTGTAAATAAGCCCCTCTATTTCTGAAACTGGATTCGCATAATTCTGCTCACCTTCTTACAGTCCTGCATTCAGGGCTGGCTTTAGAGCAGTGCGACTGGGCGCTGACCTGGAAGGAGGGTACTGACCTGGGGGTGGGGAGCGCTGTGCTGAGCAATAACTTAGGATTCAAAGGCACCTGCTGCAGAGTTCCATGTGTGTCCAGCTTTCACGCAGTGATAAAAAATGCCAAGATAACTCTTGTGGTGAATGTTCCTGCTAGAGCAAGAAAAATGAGTTTTTTCTAGTGGCAGTTTTGATTCTCCATAAAGGAGCACAGAGGGTTAATATGCCTACTGCAAAGAACAGATCTGTGGGCCTCATTTATGAGGCCCCTTGCGCCAACAGAACTTCACTTTTTGTGAAGTTCCGTGGCGCAGGAGCCTGCTCCATATTTACGAGGCAGAACTAAGCCACTTTTTTGGGCTTAATGTTGCCTCGTAAATATCGCTCACTTTAATGCAGTTTTCTACATTAAAGGGGTGTGCAATGGGTGGTGCTGGGGGCGTTCCCAGCAACATCCATTGCTTTTTGACACTGCCCAATCATAAATCTGAGGCACTGGCGTAACGAAAATTGAGGGGGCCTCCATGCAAGGTACGTGGAGGGGCCCCCATCCGGGCTCAATCAGGAGCTCTCCGGCCAGAGTGCAGTGCTGAGGGTGCCCCCTGGAGCTTGGGGGCCCCCCGCACCCTGGGGGCTGCGAGGGCCTGTGTTATGCCCTTGCTGAGGCAGCGTCAAAAACTTAGGCCTTCTGCATTCTGCAGCACACATAGAAAGAGGAAAAAGCCTCTTGCGATTGTTTCTGTGCAGGAAGGTTTCCCTTCCTGCACAAAAATAATCATCCCCGCAATGCAACACCCTTCCACCATGATGCAAAGGTGTCTGCGTTGGCGCACGGCAGCCCATTGTGCGCTGGCGCAGGGGAAATGGACAGGAATGCGCCATATCTGATAGATATGGCGATTTCCTACCCTTTTCTTTTGCCGTAGGGCAGCACAGCAGGAAGGCCTGCAGCGCTGCCCTATGGCAAAACCTCATAAGTGAGGCCCTGTATTGTTAGTGGATAATTGAATGGATTAGTAAACAAACCAACCTTTACCAGCGCTTTAAAACAAATTAAATGTATGTGAGAGAGAGGCTATGGGCACTTTTGCCGGGTGGTAGTGAAGGAATCCAAGGTGGAAGTCAAGGGGGGGGGTGCCAAAAAACCTTGTCCCACTGGGTGCGACCAGCGTTAAACCCTGCCTGCATGCCTTTCAGCATCTCAAGGCTCTTCAAAGGTGGCAAAAAGCGGTATGACGGCACTTTTACACAACTAACATAAACTTACTTATTTCCCATTAAGAGAGAACAGGGGAGACAGCAGAACGAGACATCAGTAAGTTTAATAGTGGTGAATTTACTTCGGTTAGGGATTGTTGCTTCAAAATGTACCCAGTCGTCTGTAATGCCTTGCTCTGCCCACCTTTTTACAATGAATGTCACGACATCCTGGATAACCTGCATGATTAAGGTGTGTGAAATTATGTATTACAGGAAAACAATTGTGTCAACAACTTGTTTGTCTGAACTTGATGTTCTACGTTTAATTAGTTGTCACATAAACTGTAAGGTGCCTTTACCAAGACTTGTTATCATGTGTTTTTCACTATGCACTTTAGACTATGATTATTGTGAACTTAATCTTACTGAGGGTGTGTCTGTTTTATAGATGTTGTTACACTCTTGGCTGGGGAAAGTGTTTTTAAATCCCTTTTATTTTAATGAAGACTTCCTTTAAGCATCATTATCTCATGGTACACAATGTCTGGTACATTTGTATGGCTACAGGTGGTTCTGTATTCTGTTTATATACAAGAGTGTCTCATTTCAGTCTGTTATTCTATTCTCTAAAGTGCTGCACTGCAACGTTACTTCTAGTTTATTCAAACAATAAAATCAATTTGGCCCTCTGAGAGCAGCCACGATTGTTTCTAATTGTTATGTATTGGTTTTGTTAAGTTTCAGCATGTATATAGCGCTTTCATCCTCAGTAAGGGTTTCTTGGAGTACCACCACTAACATAGACCAAAGCAGTTACCGCAAATATGGGAGTTGCTTGCAGAACAGCCAGGTCTTGAGATATTTAAGGAATCTAGAGTGACTGGACACAGATTGTGTGTGGAGAAGAAGGTTGTTCTAGACAGAAACGGACAGCACTGAGAAGGCACAGCCGCCCAATCGCTGTTAGTAGAAATCTGGAGCCACTGATCACAGAATGTGTACAGGAATGTAACCCAGACGTTTATCTTTCAAGATGGTGGGAACACAGCCATAGATGCTATGACAGTCAACGTTTTGTAGTCTACTGTGGCCGAGGTATGAAGTCACTAAGGAGAAACAGCTGAGGCGCTGCTGCTATACATTTGTGAGAACAGAAATTAAAGATGGCTAACTTGTTAAGTGGATAAAAATGTATTTGGCTAAATGGTTGAATGGATAAAAGTGTAATGCAGAAAGGGAAAATGGCAATAATAATCATTCAGTAATCTATAAAGGGGGCCTTGGGTCATTGTCAGCATGGGGTATCACCTGGGAGCACCATACGTCCCGATACCTCGGGGTCAGGTTCCATCACAGAACCGAGGATCCTACGGCTGGTATCCGAGTGCGGCTGAGGAATATGAAAGATAATATGGGCCTTTGGCAGACTCTGAAACTATCAGTCATGGGTAGGCTGACATTGAGAACAATGGTTTCATCCCTGCGTCTGCTTCATTGCTTTGCCAACATCCCCATATGGATCCCAATAACCTGGTTCAGAGAACTAGGGACCATGCTCTGGGGTTTTATCTGGGTGGGGGCTGTGGAAGAGCAGCTGGGAGCACCTCGCCGTTGCTGATCACTGAAGGGGGTCTCAGACGGCCTACGTTTGAATTGTGTTATCTGGCATCACAGTTGAAGTGGTTGGCCAGATGGCTGGATGAAGGTTTGGTTCCTTAATTGGGTCAAATGAAGATGACAGTATCCAAGGGTGAACAGGTAACATGCACCCTAAAGCCGAAGTTGAAAGAGAGCACCCCCAGTGTTCTGATCTAAATGGCCCTACTTTCTTGGGGGTAGATCTATACGTAGGGTTTTAACTGACCCATTGTATGTTCCTTCTCTTCCACTTGTGGGGTTACCAGACCGCACAGCTAGCGCTCTTATAGACTGGACCGTGGCCTGTCGACTGACTATTGTTGACTTATTTAAAGAGTGGCTTTTAAACCCAGCTGACAGACTGATAGAGGAGGTTAACCTCCACCCCTCCCGGTGGCTGGTTTATGGCGCTTTCACTTCATCATATCAGAGGCAGATGGGGTTACAACACCACGGAGCCACATACCTAGGAGGTCTTGCAGTTGCTATTTAAGGGTAGGCTATGGTCGCAAACGTATTACTTGGTTCTATCGATCCTGACTTGTAACGGCCAAACTTGGTCTTTCACCTATTAAAGGGAAGTGGGAAGGTAAGCTGAGCAAGTCCAAACTGGAAAGGGGTGGGAGAGGATTTTAGCACACACAAGGTCTCTAGGAATGTCAAGCTAAAATATACCCAGTTCGGTTATGTGCACGTGTCTTATGACACCCAAGAGACTCAATCTCATATTGGGAACGGAAGATGTTTGTTGCCGTAGGCGTAATCCGAGTGGTGCACATTTTTACCATATGGTCTGGAGCTGACTGGGAGTCCAAGTATTCTGGAGGGGGCTTCTGACCAACTTGAAACCCTCTTGGGCAGGGAAGAGTTGCACTCACTGCAAGCATGCCTACTGGGTATATACTCTAGTCTGAAGACTTAAAGCGCTAGCAGCAGATTCATAGATCTGGTGTGGTGCTAGTACTGGCCAAGAGGTGTGTAGCTATGCACTGAAGAGCAGCATCCCCTCCACCAGTGGTTAAGTGGCGCTGAGATATCAGTAGGTGGGCTGAATCCGTGAGTCCAGCACTCTTGCAGAAGAGAAGAAGCACATCCAAGGTAAGCCAATAGTTACATGTGGGTCTAAATCTTTTTGAATTTTACTGCTATTACCACAGCCAATTGAAATGGGTTCCTGTCTCAAAACATATGTATGCACAAGGGGTTTTGTCTTGCGCTCTCACTACTTTTGCACCAGAGCACAGAGGAACCTCGCCCAGATATTATGTTTACTCTCATAAATAACTTGGAATTGCAATAAGTTGTGTTTACCGGTTTGTTTTTTAAAGGTTTACTTATAGTATATGAACAATCTGTGACAATCTGCACACAATGTCGTGTAGCTGAAATTATGCTGACGTCTTATGGAGTTTGCTGTTTGATTTAATTGGTTGTATCACTTATATGTTGCGCTATGTAAGCTACAGACTGTCGATATACATTCCTATTGTAATGTTGACAATTGTGCTACTGCACTATAAAAGCAAATCAATAAAGAGATTTTAAAAAGAACATGCATTGAGTAGTAAATATATAACCAATGAGTGTACCTTCATGAGTTTTAGCATAAGTAGCAAGAGGTGAGTAGAATGGGAAGCCCTAAAGACGGGGAGGTGAGGGTCACTTCCCAAGGGAAAATGTACATGCAGGGTTCTTCACACATGTAAATTCTTCCTAAGCCTAGATGGAGAACCTCCCCTGGATGATATTCACCAATTACAGGCAGAAAACCCCTCCTAGTAGGATTAGCTAGTCTCCACCCCTGACACAAGGAGGTGGAGCCTCCTATAATTTAAATTACGAGTGTGTAGTACATTTACATTCAGATTTCTCCTAAACTCCTTTTGTGATAGTTCCCCCGCACAGGGGTGGAAGTCTGAATGGAAGGGAGTAAGAAAACACAATACACATGACCCAAATCACAAACACCTGACATGTTAACATTCCAAACACATATGTAGCACACACTAGACTCTACCCGTGGTGCAGGAACAATTTTTAGAGTGGGGGTGCTGCCATCAGTGTTTCATCACTGATATCATGGGGATAGTGAAAAATCCAAGCGTCACACGAAGAGCAAGTGCAGCAAATGAGCCATTCAGCATAAAGAGGTAAGGATGAGGTATGTAGAGCCTGTGGTGCATTTTGGAGCACACTGTCGCAAATATATTACTAAAGCATAGTGTGGTAGCGCACTGTCATTTACAAACGGGATGGTTTCCATTGAAATGGCCACTACATTTGCACAGACACACTGTTAGACCTGTCAGCCCTGGGGTGGTCTTCCCCTACATTCTTTCCCTTTTTGCCTCTTATCTGACCGCCATTTTTGTTGGACATAGGACTCTGGGCGCCTTACCGCTGCTAAACAGTGCTGAGGTGCAGGTGCTCTCTCCTAAAAACATGGTGACAGATATGTCTGCCACCGGCCCCTGCTACTGCGGTGAGGCCACTGTCCTGTCTGCGCACTAGTAGTTGGAATAGGCTGGGACTGGATGCTACTGTAACCCTGTCGGCCCCGCCTCTTGTCACCATAGACAGACAGGACAGAGGAAATAGGGAACACCCCTGAGCTCCTAGATTCTTCCAGAGACTTCCAAACCCCCTAGTTGCCGCCAGAAATTGCTGCCTTTTTGGTCACCTGGCTTTAGGGTATAAAAGGGGGGGGGGTTCTGGCCACACATCTTTGTTACACTACTGGCTAGAGACCCACCTGGACTGGAGTGCGGACGGCTGCGTCAGCAGGATTGCCACCCCACCAAGGCTGACTGCTCCTAGGAACTGCTGCCCTCCCATGTGCGCTGCCCTGCTGCCTGCTGATCTGGCCCAGCTCAGAGTGGACGTGACAAACCTCCCCAGAGTGTCTCCCCAGGGGGAAGGACTGTTCCCCTGGTCACTGGTCTTACCAGGACAGCAAGGACCCCAAGGACTGTCCCTACAGCGGGGTAGGACTACCTGGTTTAAAGAAAGACCCCACCAAGAACAACAGCGACCTGCTCCTACCTTGCCCCTGCAGCGCTGTACTTCGGGGGCTCACCTCGGTGCCTGGGGACTCCCTATGCGGTGCGAAGCGCTGGAGTCTGAAGAGTGCTGAGAGCCGGGAATCACCGCCGCTGTCCGGGGCCCTGAGGCGCGGTGGCCTGGAAAGCGCTGCATGCACGAGGTAGCGTTGCCTGCCTCCGAATCACCGCCGACCGGGATCCCTGAAGTACGGTAACGCGCTGGGAGCCGGTAATCACCACCGCCGGCCCGAGCGGAGTGCTGCTGGGAGCGGGACATAGTGCTGGGTGGCGCTCGCAAGTAGCGGGAGTGCGGCCTGTCGGAAGATCACCGCCGCCGCCGGCCTGGGCGGAAAAACGCGCTCGAGAGAATCCCCAGCGACGGCCGGAGAGTGCCGCCTGGCAACCGGGACTCCGGCCTGCAGCGTCATCGGCGGCGTTCCAGGGAAGCCGCGCACGGATTGGCTCCCGAGCGGAGTGCTGCCAGGCAACCCGGGGCTCGCCCAGGCGAAGTCGCGAGGAGCCCCCAGGGAGCGCGAGAGCTCACCGAACCCTCCGGACCGGTTCCCCTGCTGTGGGGAGCCCCACGGACTACGTCGACTTCATCCTCCGCCCCAGGTAACAGCCCTGCGGGAAGTGTGGAGTGGGCTGACTGGGAGAGGGGTTGTCTGGAGGCCGGTTCAAGGAGGGCTTGCACGGAGGTGCCCTGCACATACCTTCCCCTACGCCTCATCGCTTCCTTAACCCCAAAGTGACTGAATTGGTGAGTCGTGTGAACTGTGGTTTACTCCTAAACGAAGACTCATGCATTTTGCATCAGGGTTAGCCCCAGGGGCTCCTGGTGCCTGAATATTTCGTTACGGTGGTTATGCACGAGTAAAAGCTGTATTCTAAGTGCATTATGCTGAAGTGCCTTCCCTGAAACTGTACTGAATTTCTGTATGAGAATTGCTTCCTTTAGTGAATTGATGTTACTAGAACCACTTCTCTCTGTGAGAACCTTTACCTTGTGTACCGTGAGATTTTTTCCGCTTTGGAACTTGACAAGAAGTTAGATAAACATACTTGTTCTTCTGCATAAAGCTGGAGTGGTGTCGCCTTCTTGTGTGTGCGCTTTACTGTGTCAGTGTGGATGTGTGCTGCACAATCACTTTACACATTGCCTCGTGCGTGCCTACCTGCCTCGCGCCAAGCTACCTTGTCGGAATCCGTGGTCCCTACTTGGACTAGGGTGCAGACTCTGGCCAACTGGAGACCCCGGTTCTAACACACACAGTTTTACTAGTCAAACTATATGGGGTACAAATGATAGATAATCTGTGGGATGTCAGCACGTATTTATCATTTACGCATCACTGAGTGAAGTGTCTTGATTTGTTTTAATATTATTAAAACCTTTGTTTCCATCACACTTCAAAATTACAAACAATTTACTTAATTTGTGTTTTACTAACTGGTGATATATCTTGAAATATTTGTACAGTTCATTTACAGGTATTTACATTTTCTTGTGTGTTAGAAAAGGATAGAGATCCTACAGCTTTTCCTTTTACACTCCCTGAATGCCAGGCAAGCTTGTCTCATACTTCATATTTCACTTTACAAAATCCTACAAAATTGCAGTCAGAGAAAGAAAAGTAAACACGAGTCTCCACGTAAATAGAATAAGCAGCAATTTGTCATAAGACATAGTCTGACATTTGGCCTCTGTCTTTGAATGCACACAGGGCCGGACTGGCCGTAGCGGGTATCTGGCATTTTCCCAGAGGGCTGGAAGGATGGGTGCCGGTTTTGGAGCAATGAGGAGGTAGTTTTGTTACTGGGGGCCGGTTTTGCAGCAGTGCTGCAATATTGACCCCCTCTCACAAAAGCAGCAGTCGTCTTTCCCACCAGCACCCCCTCCCCCATCATCCCTCTAACCCTCGTTGACGGTCTGACTTAATTTCCAGGGCTGAGTTGCATTCTCAGTCCTACCGTGAATGCACAGCAAATGTGACAAGATAAACAAATATAAAGGCATCTTCATTGATCATTCACCTTCTGCAGCATGGTTATTTTGGATGTGCTGCAGCACTCCCGTACCCACTTTCAGTGCCTATGGGATCTTCCGACTTCCCATTGGACTGCCTAACTAATAGGATGCCACACAATACCTACAGATTCCAAGATGCAGGCAGCCCCACCCAAGAAGAAGAGGAACTATATGGCGGAGGACACAGATCTTGTAGCCTCTTCTCATTTCTTCTTATCAGCCAGTTGTTTCAAACCAAAAACTAAGAGGCTCACAGGGCTGAATTGGAGAGATTCCTCCATAGCTAGGAGATCACATGAACAGGGTAATATTGATAACTGCCACTCACAGTGATATGGAGGCATCTGATCATAAGCAGAGGAACAATGTGAAATCAGGGCCGTACTCTTCTTCACAGTGGTTTCCCCACTGAAAGCAGGCAGCCTATTTACCAATGTGTTCATGATCTGTTAACATTATTCTAACAACTTTGGCGTCCACTTGGATGTTTATTTCTCATTTCTAAGAGATAAGTGACACATCCATCAGGGAAAGCAGTCAGCTTACATGGTGAAGCCAATGATTCCAGCAAGCTTCTCCCATACACAGAGCAGATGCAGCACAGACAGGAGCAGTGTAAGCATCCCTTGGTGAATGGGCAGATACAGGGCTGGGCAGCAATAGGGCAATGGTGGGACAAGTGGTCCAATGGACAGCACCAGAGCCACCTTCCCTTAAGTGCATGGAACAAGGTGCAATGAGCAACAGTACTGCAGATGTTGTCCCAAGTAACATTGTGGTGGAAGAAGGCATGCTTGATTCAAACTCATTGAACAAATACAAAACACAAGCACAAGTATCCTGCAGCCTCATGGAACAGATATCACACAGGGCAGAAACAGTGCAAGCTTCCTTTATGCAGACAAAATGGGTAGGGCACTGTGCGGCAACAGTAAAAGTGTACAACACTCATACAGAACTGAGACAGCACAGGCAGAAGAAGGACAAGCTTCCTTCCCACACAGAATGCAAACAGTATGAGGAGCAGCGGTGTACGCCTCTTCACACATACACAATAGGTATGACCAAGCAGCAACAATGCCGACGTCACAGATCAGATGTAGCACTGTACGGCAGTAGAGTCAGCTTCATTCATACATACAGCACAGATCTTGTTTGGTCAGCAGCAGTAGTAGATGAGCGTTCAGCACATACAGAATATGTACAACACATTCAGGAGGAGCGGAAGCTTCATGTGTTCAAAGGATTGGTACAGGAATGGCAGTTGTTCAAGCTACACTCTTACACAGAATTTGTGCAAGCTTCGCTTACTTAAAGCAATAAATGTGTCAGGCACATCGTGCATTCCTAGGCCTAAAGGGCCTTGTCTAGTACGCAACACTCACTGAAATCCTGCAACTACTCCCCATTGAGTATATTTTGTGCATTTCCACAGGGGTAGTTGGCATTGGCTCACTTGCCCAAGCACACTGAGGTAAGAGGGCCACACTGCACCAACCCTTTCTGGACCAGAGCTGGGGCTATGCTAAGGGACAAGCAAAGCCCAGCCAATGCCCCTCAGGCCACCTTGCACGCCCCAGTGCAGTTCCATTACTGGAGCTGGCTATAGTTAGAAACCTTGCATCATGACACTGCTCACAGAAACACCACATGTGCGGACGATAGCAGAGATGTCAGAGGAAGGAGGATGGAGAGGAGTAGAACCTAAAGAGACCAGAACAGAAGAAGAATGGATTTGCAGAGCTCTTCAGAACTAGGCACCTATACATTTTTTTAAATTAGAATTCATGGCTCAGAAAGCGTTTATGAACCATGAGCAAGAGTTTCACAAAAGCCTTCTTTTCTCTGTTTACTCCAACCAACACAAGTACTGAGGAGGAAAAACTGAGAAAGCAGCAGATTGGCTAAATACTGCAAGGTTTTGGCTGGGCATTGGCGGGCATATTTATGAGAACTGTCATGCAGTGCAGCACAGCAAGTCGCCTTGCTGAGCTGCACCATGTCTCTGGGAAAGGGCAGGAATGTGATGTATTTAAGGCATATGGCGCATTCCTGACTTTTACCCCTGTGCCCTTTTGGCAGCATAGCTCCAACGGTGCCAGGGTGCCTGCTTTGCATTCAGGAATGTTTTTATGCAGGAAGGGACACCTTCCTGCACAAAACAATCCTGAGAGGCATTTTCCTCTATGTGCGCTGCAGAATGCGGCACACCTCAAAAGAGGAAGTAACAAGGAAAAATAAAGATAATTCTCCTCGCTACGCCTCTCCTGGGAAGGCGTACCTTTTTGGTGCAGTCCCAGGTTTACCAGTTCTGGCAAATCTGGGAATGCGTCAAAAACCATCGGAGTTGATTGGGAACACCCATGCAATGCCCATGGAACACCTCCCTAGTGCAGACCAAGGTAATACAGCGATTTGCGTTGCTTAACTCAAGATTTATGAAGCCACTCAGAGCCACGCAAGGCGGCCTTGCGTGGCTTCATAAATCTAATTTCTGAATTGTGTCACTCTTGCACCACGTTACGTGGTGTAAGAGCAACTCAACGGGGCTCATAATGTATACCCAGTGTCATGTTTGCTTTTAATGCGCTAGACCTAGAAGCGAAAGTTGAGATTTTGAACAAATAAAAATTGATATAAAACAGTGCAAGATAGCCCTTATCTTAATTTGGGTTGGTAACTTAACTGATTGTAACCTACCATCTGACCACATGAGCTGGCACGACTGATCTGCACGCCCTTTACTTACTAAATGAAGTCAAAGACCATGCAGAAAAGGGGGTGGTAGAGAGCGAAAGGAAACCATAGATAAAGAAGCAGGGAGAGGGAGAAGTAGGAAAGAGACCCAGTAGGGAGAGACAGAGAAGTAAAAGAGAGAAGCAGTGGGGAGAGACAGAGAGGTGGGAGAGAGAAGCAGTGGGGAGAGACAGAGAGGTGGGAGAGAGAAGCAGTGGGGAAATAGGAGAAAGATAGAGGGAGCAGGGGAGAGGGAGAGACAAAGAGAAGTTTGGTTGCACTGAAACAATTGGAAGAAAAAGGGAACTTTCTGCACCCAAGGGGAGAGGGCTTGAAGGACGGCTGTAGAGGGAGAGAAGAGACGTATCGTGCCATGCTTTGGGAAGCACAGCAGAAAGCAATTGAGAGAGTGCCAGGAGGGGAGAGAGAGAGAGAGATGTCATTTAGTGGCTAACCCGAGAACCATGCAACCTGCGTTCTAATCCCAGTTCAGTCAAATCAAATAGAAAACTAATTGTCCAATTCAGGGCAAAACCTTTATTCCCTGTGCCTCACAATGTAATAATGTAAATGTTTTATACTTAATATATCTGTTTTGCAGACTGCACCATGCTCACCTCCGTGTTTTATTTTCTGGTTACTGTTTTTAGCGCCAAGATGCCCTTGTTGGTGAAGGGGTGCTTAATACGTATGTTCAGTTTCAAAATTAACAATTACCCAAGAAGTACTGTCCTAACAACATGGTCCATCGCACATCATTACACACAAGTTTCTGTAATCTGCTCTCTTTTTGACTTAATAAACTGTGCAGTTCCATCTACAGTACAACATGTCTGAGATCTCCCTGCTATAATAAAAATGTGCTTCCAAATGTGCTGCTGTAATCACTGAAGCTAGGTCCGTGTGTGACCTTAATAACACGAGTGTGCTCTGAGCTGAACATAAACCGAGAGTACACTGCACAGAGGGGACAAAAGGCGAGAAAGCACTGTGGATGGGGAGCCGAGAAGGGAGGTAGAGCACCAGACCAGCCACTGAAGTAGGAAAAGATGGAGACAGGCTCCCCTTAGAAATCCAGTGAGGGCCCTGTTGTTTCCCTGAGCACTGCAGGTTTGGTACATAGTGTGAGGGGTGGGACTGTAGTTTATACTATTCAGCTGAGGAAGTCTGTAGGCAGCTATTACTGCTGCAGGAAGGTTGGATGACAACCAGATGCTAAATCTCACACATTATGCCTATGCTACCTGCCCTGAGAAGCATTTTACACAAATTCACTAAAACAGACCCTATTCTCCTTTAGCCCATCCTGATCATTAGAGCACACAAATGTAAGCACAACATTCCTGTTTTGTGTTTTCCTTCCATCTGTTTTTATGGGAGAATGAAACCATATTTATTTTAATTCTATTTACCCACCGGTGACTGTAGTGTGTGCGCACTGGTGTTCTTATGGCCTGCAATGATATTGCAAGATTGTACTACTGATTATAGACACCAACAATATTGTGGCATACTAATATCGAGGACAGAATATCGAGGGACAAAATATCAGAAGGTAAGTGCATAGAGGGAAGTATAGATTTACTATCCCTAGCTCCACATCTGCCTACCTTGAAGATATATGTAGCACATAGGTAACTATAGGTACATGTATGTGGAGTTAGGTATAGAAAATCTAGACTTACTTAACTTTTGGCATTATACTTTTGATAGTCTGTCCTCGATATTCTGTCCCATCAACATAGCTGATCGATTTTCAGGGGGCACATCATAATTCAACACATGAAAATAATATCATTTCTTTCTGCAGGTTTGCATACCATCGCAAAAAGCCTCCAAAATGTTCCTAAAAATCCTGCATTCTTGACTCTCCTTTTTCTTTCGAATGACTCTTTCCTTCCTTTCCGTCCTCTGCATGGCTCCTCTCCGAGCACAGCTTACTCTAAGTTACAGGCATGTTTGCCTAAATCCTGTCATGTGTCCCGGTTAGGCCTAGAAGGAAACACTGACATTTAACATACACACAGGTTTTTTCCTAGGTTGCCTTCACTCACACAATAACTTTTGACATACATTTGCGTCCATGACAGTGGCATAGAGTGTAGTGTGGGGTGGCGTGGAGATGCATAGAGTGGAGCAGAGTGGCATAGATTGGAGTGCCGTAGAGTTGCATAGAGTAGAGTTGCATAGAGTAGAGTTGCATAGAGTAGAGTTGCATAGAGTGGAGTTGCATAGAGTGGTGTGGAGTGTAGTGGCGTGGAGTGGCATAGAGTGGAGTGGCATAGAGTGGAGTGGCATAGAGTGGTGTGGAGTGTAGTAGAGTGTAGTGGCATGGAGTGGCATAAAGTGGAGTGGCATAGAGTGGAATGGCATAGGGTGAAGTGGTGTAAAATAGAGTGGTGTAGAGTGGCTTAGAGTAGAGTGGTGTAGAGTGGCCTAGAATAGAATGAAATTCCAGCCTCTGGCTCATAACCATTAATAAGTGCAGGAGCAGCTACAAAAATAGGTAACAACTCTGGATGCAAATGGGTAAAGCCATAGCCTAGACATAGTGAACTTTGAAAGTGGTGGAATAACATAGCTGCATCAAATTGGACTGAGCAAGTGAGACATGATAGCAACTCCGACACACTTTAAGAGTGTTTGGAATTAGATTCCTTCACCAAGAAAACTGTGAAAGATTTATGGCCACAGACAGTGGCTAGAAATTCAGAAGCTTTTCAGGGACAGTAATGAAATATGTACATTCTTTTGAGATGTGAAAGGTAAGCCTTACTCCCACCCCCCAAGGGGTGTTCGGACTCTCCTTTCAAAAACCTTGAAAAGTTGTAGCAAAACAATGGATTTTCATCACAAAATCCCTAACAATTGGCTGAAAAGCTGTATGGACTACAGGCAGTTTAAACATCTGATAATGCAATGTCACACGAGTTATCTTTTTCTAAAATGGATATAGCATAATTTTTACTTCATTTTTCTATCCTGCCCCTTCCAAGGAGATTTTCTATCATATGTTATGACTGACAATCTACTTGGGAGAGGTAGGGTGAAAAAATCATTAGTTATACGAGACTCACAATCAAAGTCCATAGGTAGCAGGTCTATACAATTCCTACGGGCTCATAGAGCAATGTTATTGCTCATTTACATACAGGATTATGTATCAAAACGGGTACACCAATCATGCATGCTAATGCCTCAAACAACAGCAGTGATGGTGTCATTGCTTCATCAATACAGATGTAATAGCAGCTGTAACAGAAAGAGCCCTCTGGTATCAAGAAACCAAAATTAGTAATAAGCTTCATTTTTTTCCCTCAAATAATTTCAATCATATTTCTGAAACAAAACCATTTGGTCCCAAACGCTTTGATGTTGTTCCTCCTGAAGCGTTCCTCTAAGTCCTCAGCTCAGCCACCACCAGTAGCCAGCTTTGAATCCTGCTCAGACGCCTTGAGCAGATCAAAGCGCATGTCTGGTGGATGGCTTGATGGATTTCTAAGCGATGATCAAGGCCATCAGGTTAATTTCATGTGAGAAAGCGGTATCAGGAGAGGGCCCCAGCGTTGCGCATTGTAGGTCGTTGCAGAAGTATAGTCCAATGGGATGGCAGGTGAAGGAAGAAAGAGGCTGGCCTCAGTGTATTGATTGCAGATGGACTACATGGCGTCTTCCAGTCAAGACTATCAGACAGGGGAATGGAACTGCATAAGTGGCCAGCGTTGTCAGAGCCCAGTCACACTTCAACACTCATCCTAGCGATGAAGGGGACAGGGCATACACCATCGTGGGAACTGGGGTGTGAGAGGAAAGGATGAAGCTGAGTAGAAGTGAATTGAAGGGCTGCAGACAGTTTAAAAAGCTCTGAGGCGAAACAGGGTCTACAAAAACGAATTGGTCAGAAGGACGAAGTCACACGGCTCAATGTTGTTGTTGTTTTTTTACAAATAAAAGCAGATTAGAGGGCACCTAGAAGCAGGTGCACTGAAACTGGCAGTGCGATGCTCAGCACTTCATTATCTGCAACAACCGAATTCCGTGCTCCGATGGGAGTGCCAGGCGACGGGGCAAGATGTGCTGGTTGGTTGGCGCATGCACGAATAGGATCTCTGAATATTATTTAAAGTTCCTGCAATGAATTAAAAATCAAGATACTGAGGGGAAAAAAATATTACGTCAAGGGTTAGAAGACAGACAATCCCATATCACAGATACTGGCACGTGGCGGCCCTTGAGGGAGATTGCATGGCTGCAGCTGCAGGGCCTCACCAGGTCGAAAGCTTTTACTTTCCTACAGAAACAGTAGGGAACGAGAAGTTGACACATAATCCGAAAACAAATAGACCATCTTCCATTGCCCTGAAGTCCTCCACTAACTAAAAACAACACTACCATTCAATATAATCATGTTAAACTGTAACAACGTTTTATTGGCATTTCAGAGCCAGAGAATAACACAAACAAAGGAAACCGCACTTCCGCGTTGTATTTAAACTGAGAACTGCAAAAAAATGCTGTTACCAAGACGAAATGAGTGCCAAAGAAAACAGGAGCGCGATATTTGGCTGCGGGGAGTTTTAAATTGTGTTTCCGAGTATGACTTTGGCAGCGATCCATATTTAAGCATCGGACGAAGCAGAAATCGCTGACAGAGCCTTGCGGTTAAAACTTTAAACATTTTCAGTTATTTTTAGTAAGAGGGAGAGTTTACCACAAACCGTGTACCAACATTTTTCTTTACCTTATATCCTGTAACTTGTGTATAATGCAATGATTGCTGGTACCATGACCTCGCTCTTTAGGTTTCTAGATCATGGAGGTCATTTCACCAAAATGCCTGGGGTAGTGGAAGTGATATCAAATGCCCTTTGACACCCCCAATGATGTCACAGGAAATCACATCACAAGATCTTTGATCTGGTGACATCACAGGAAGTTAAATCATGTGATCTTTGTGGTTCAAATCTTTTTATTGTTTTATCCAAAAGCAAAATACTGGCCTTTGGATGTAGGTGGTTACTGTTGTAACAATAATTCAGTGGGAAGTGAAAAGGAGGGGAGAAGAGATAGGAATCAGATCCTAGAGGAGAGAGAAAGAAGAAAGAAAAGGCCCGAAAAGGGAAATCCCAGCCCGTAGCTACCTTATTATTACAGTGCCCCACACAACATGACCCATTGAGTCACCCCTCTTCCTGTGTCACCTGAGTCAAGCGAAGTACGCGTAAGTAAATCGGCCATGTCAGTTCGGTGAATTCGCCCGCCAAAAATTGAATGGTCGTTAACCATGTTTTGTCAAAGCGAGTTAATATGCCCATAAGTCCTGCCGTCAATTGTTCCGACACACGAGTTCCCACATTTTATGGAGCCAATCCAAATGTGTCGGGGCTACCTCTGTGCCCCATCGGGATAATAGGGTCTCTTTGGCTGCTCCCAGTGCCAGAGCAATAGCTCTCCCACGGTTGGAACGCAGGGGGAAAGTCAAAGCATTAGGTAAGCCCAGTAATGTGTAGCTTGGAAATCTAGGTATCTCCGTTTCGTAAATAGTATCAATATCTGTCAAGACCGTGGACCAAAACTGTTAGATCTTGGGACAGCTCCACAGTAAGTGCGTTAGGGTACCTTCCTGACCGCAATGTCTCCAGCATTGTGGGTCTCCCCCTACCTTCCATTGTGCGAGTCTCACTGGGGTATAAT
The DNA here is from genome assembly GCA_963921515.1 of Calotriton arnoldi. Taxonomy (NCBI): domain Eukaryota; kingdom Metazoa; phylum Chordata; class Amphibia; order Caudata; family Salamandridae; genus Calotriton; species Calotriton arnoldi. The sequence goes on along the minus strand of CAWUFW010000488.1, from coordinate 3,806,728 downwards.
ACCAATAATGCGCGATTTTAAGGAACATTTCCTTCCCTGAAGTGCTACATGAGGATGCCCTTGCTCTGTGTATGATATCCTGCCATTCCTTAGTGGAGAACTCATGCTCACATTCATTCTCCCATCTGCGCTGCGCCGAAGATTTAACCTGATGTAGGGGGGCGATGAGAAAGGCGTGTATATAGCTGATAGTAGTCTCTAATCGGAGTGTCGGGTGACAAACCACTTTTCAAATGTTGTCAGCGGACGACTGGCATTTGGACGTATGTGGGGCTATGTTACCCAGTGTCTCAGGGCAAGATATTGCCACTGGACATCCTGGGGGAGTCCGTACCCGGAGCAAAGCACTTTAAAGTCCATCACTCCCTAATCATCAGAGATCTCCGAGTCTCTTACAGTTGGCCTCTTGCCCTTTAAGATAACTGTCTCCAGTCGCCCAGGGGAAACTCTGGGTGGCCAATGAAGGGGGTCAAGGGGAATGTCGCTGTAGAGAGATGTATTTTTTCCTGCACTTTGTCCCACGCCCCCACTGTCGCCCTAGTTATGGGTGAGATATAGACTCCGTGAGGTCGAAATTTCTTTGGGAACCATGGCACCTTCCACACGTGTATTCCACCGACCGAGCGGTCGATGAAGCACCAGTGCTTCTCGGATTTTCTTCTATACCATTCTATCAAGTAGCGTAGCTGGGCTGCCTGGTAATATCTTAACAGGTTTGGGACACCCAGTCCCCCATCCGTTTGTTTGAGATGTTTGGCAACGAGCCATGCAGGCTTTCTTCCCACCCCATATGAAGTCATTTATAAGGTGTTACAGTCTAGATATTGCCGAGGGGGGAGGTTGCAAGGGCAACGCTTGCATGACATATAAGATTCGGGGAGTAGGGTCATTTTTATTGCAGCCAGTCTACTGAGCCATGACGAAGTGTGTAATTTCCATTTCGCAAGTTCAAATCTCGCCATGGCAAGGAGGGTAGCATAATTTTCTTGGGCTGTACGTTAAGGCATGGGGAGGATCGGGAGGCCTAAATATGTCACTCCGTCAAGGGCCCACCCAAAAGGGAACGCTTCCGCCAGTCTCAGCCTGTCAGTTCTGGGGATAGTCAGACTTCGAGATTGCATTTTCTGCAAATTGACCTTAAAGCCAGAAACCCCAGCAAAGGCAGTCATTTTCTGCACAAGGAGAGACCGGGATGGAAATGGTTGTGTGAAAGTTAATAACACATCGTCCGCGTAGAGTGATATTTTATGTTCCCTGTCTCCCATGCGTATCCCCGTAATACCAGCGCATTGGCGGATGTGCTCAGCGAATGGTTCCATGTAGAGTGCAAACAATAATGGAGATAGGGGGCACCCTTGACAGGTTCCCTGTGATATTCCGAAGGGGTTGGAAGAGATCCCATTCACTCGGACTCTAGCTTCCAGGTGAGTATAATTGCAGGCAACCCAGCATCGGAACCTTTCCCCAATTCTAAATCTGGCCAAGACCATCTGTAGGCAGGACCAATGTACCCGGTCGAAAGCTTTTTCAGCATCCACTGACAGGAGTAAGGCCGGCACCTGGGCCCTCTGCGATTTATCTAGAAGGTGGCAGAGTCTCTTAGTTCCGTCACTGCAGTTCCTTTCGGGAATAAACCCAGACTGGTCAATCAATGCATTTATAAAGCGCACTACTTACTCGTGAGGGTCTCAAGGCGCTGGGGGGCTGGGGGGGTGCTGCTACTGCTCGAATAGCCAGGTCTTGAGAAGTCTCCTGAAGGCCAGCAGATCCTGGGTCTGTCGCAGGTGGATGGGGAGGGTGTTCCAGGTCTTGGCAGCGAGGTGGGAGAACGATCTGCCACCGGTGGTTGCTCTTCGGATGCGGGGGATGGTGGCGAGGTCGGCGGAGCGGAGCTTGCGGTTCGGGGTGTAGAAGGGGAGATGTCTGTTGAGGTATGTTGGTCCGGTGTTGTGGAGAGCCTTGTGAGCGTGGGTGAGGAGCTTGAAGGTGATCCTCTTGTTGACGGGGAGCCAGTGCAGGTCTCTCAGGTGGGGTGTGGTGTGGCTGTGGCGAGGGATGTCGAGGATGAGGCGGGCAGAGGCGTTCTGTATTCGTTGTAGTCGTTTCAGGAGTTTGGTCGATGCTCCTGCGTAGAGTGCGTTGCCGTAGTCCAATCTGCTGCTGACGAGGGCCTGGGTGACCGTCCTTCTGGTTTTGGTGGGGGTCCATCTGTAGATCTTGCGGAGCATGCGGAGGGTGTTGAAGCAGGAGGATGAGACGGCGTTGACTTGCTTGGTCATGGATAGCGATGCGTCGAGGATGAACCTCAGGTTGCGTACGAGGTCGGTGGGTGTCGGTGCAGTTCCTAGTGTGGCCGGCCACCAGGAGTCATCCCAGACGGAGGGGGTAGAGCCGAGGATGAGGACTTCCATCTTGTCCGAGTTCAGTTTCAGTCGGCTGTTCTTCATCCATTCGGCAACGGCCTTCATTCCTTCGTGGAGGTTGGTTCTGGCGGTGGAGGGGTCCTTGGTGAGGGAGAGGATCAGCTGGGTGTCGTCGGCGTAGGAGATGATGTTGAGGTCGTGCGATCGGGCTATGTGGGCGAGCGGTGCCATGTAGATGTTGAAGAGTGTCGGGCTGAGGGATGATCCTTGGGGTACGCCGCAGATGATCTCGGAGGCTTTGGATCGGAATGGCGGGAGGCGGACACTCTGGGTTCTGCCGGAGAGGAAGGAGGTGGTCCATTCCAGGGCCTTGTCGTGGATCCCTACGTTGTGGAGGCGTGTGCGTAGGGTGTGGTGGCAGACAGTATCGAAGGCGGCTGAGAGGTCCAGGAGGATGAGGGCCACAATTTCTCCGTTGTCCAGCATGGCCCTGATGTCGGTGGCGGCGATGAGGGCAGTTTCGGTGCTGTGGTTGCTGCGGAACCCGGACTGGGATGGGTCCAGGATGTTGTTGTCCTCGAGGTAACGGGTTAGTTGCTTGTTGACGATCTTCTCGATGACCTGGAACGGGAGTAGGGAGATGGGCCGGAAGTTTTTGAGGTCTCTCGGGTCCGCCTTGGGTTTCTTGAGCAGGGCGTTGATCTCGGCGTGCTTCCAGCTCTCCGGGAAGGTGGCGGTCTCGAAGGAGATGTTGATGATCTTGCGGAGATGGGGTGCGATGGTGGAGCTGGCCTTGTTGAAGATGTGGTGCGGGCATGGATCTGACGGAGAGCCGGAGTGGATGGTGTTCATGATTTTGATGGTGTTGTCGTCGTTCACATGGGTCCAGGCGAGCAGGGGGTCGGTGTGGATGGTGGGCAGTGATTCTGAGGTGTAGATGGCTGTCAGGGTGGGGGGGTCTGGTTGTTGAAGCTGTCGTCGATGTCTGCGATCTTTCGATGGAAGAAGGTGGCTAAGGAGTCGCACAGGTCTTGCGATGGCGGAATGTCGTTGGTGTTGGAGCTGGGGTTGGAGAGTTCCTTCACGATGTTGAAGAGATCTTTGCTGTTGTGTGCATTGTTGTCGAGGCGGTCCTTGAAGGAGGTCCTTTTGGCGGTTCAGATGAGGTGATGGTGTCTGCAGATGGCGCTCTTGTGGGCCGCATTGTTGTCCGGTGTCTGGTCGTGGCTCCACTTTTTCTCGAGCTTTCGGCAGGTCTGCTTGGATGCCTGGAGGTCGGCAGTGAACCAGATGGCCTTTCTGTCGGTGCGTCTGTTGGAGGGTTTCTTGATCGGGCGAGCGTGTTGGCGCAGTCGTTGATCCATTGTCTGAGGTTGCGGGCGGCTGTGTCGGTGTCGGTGGGGTCGGTTGGTGGGCTTCGGGCGAGGGTGGTGATTAGCTGGTGTTCGGTGACTTTGCTCCAGCTGCGGCGGGGGATCCGTTGAGTGTGGTGGTGCGTGGTGGGTTTCTGGAAGGTGAAGTGGATGCAGTGATGGTCGGTCCAGTGGAGTTCGGTGGTGTGGCTGACGGTGACGTGGTTGCTTGCAGAGAAGATGGGGTCGAGCGTGTGCCCGGCGGAGTGGGTGGGCGTTGTGACGAGCTGTCTGAGTCCGAGGTTGGCGAGGTTGTCGGTCAGGGTGGTAGAGTTGCTGTCGTTGTTGTTCTCGAGGTGGAAGTTCAGGTCTCCGAGGAGGATGTAGTCTGTGGAGACGAGGGCGTGCGTGCTGATGAGGTCGGCGATGGAGTCGCTGAACTGAGGCCGGGGTCCCGGGGGGTCTGTAGACGAGAGTTCCTCTGAGGGTGGTGTTGGGGTCGATGTCGATCTGGAAGTGCAGGTGTTCGGCGGTGCTGAGGGTGCCGTCGGTGCTGGTCGAGATCCTGAGGGTGTTCCTGTGGATGATGGCTATACCACCTCCTACTCCGTTGGTGCGGTCTCTGCGGGTGATCTTGTAGCCGTCCGGGATGGCTATGGCGATGTCGGGGGCCGAGGAGGCGTTCCACCAGGTCTCCGTCAGGAAGGTGACGTCCGGGTAGGATGTGTCGAGTAGGTCCCAGAGTTCGATGGCGTGCTTGCGGGCAGAGCGTGTGTTGAGAAGTATGCATCTGAGGTGGTTGTGTCCTGTCTTGGTGGGCGGTTTGGTGGCTCGGAGGCTGGTGAAGCTGCAGCTCCGGCAGGAGAAGGGTCCTTGGGTGCGCTTCGGGGTGGCCAGGAAGCAGGTGTGCGATCGGCCGGCGTTGAGTGCATGGAGTGTGCTGGCGTCGTAGGGGCGTCGGTTGTTGTGGCGTTCGCGGGGGCCAGGGGGTCTGGTGCTGGGCGCGGTCCAAGCGTGGACGGGCGCAGACGGGCTTGCCTTTGGCACGCCAGCAACGCGCCCGCTGCGCGGCTGCGCAGTGGCCGCCATAAGAAGGGGAGGCGGGAGGGAGGAGCAGCTGGGAGGCGGGACGAATGGGCGAGTGGGGGGCGGGGCCGCAGGGGACGCAGCGGCGGGAAGGGGAGAGCAGGACGGGCGGAAATACAGAATATAAAGGGCACAGAACGGGCGGAAATACAGAATATAAAGGGCACAGAATGGGCGGAAATACAGAATATAGAAGGGCACAAAACGAGCGGAAATACAGAATATAAAGGGCACGGAACGGGCGGAAATACAAAATACAAAAAGGGCACAGAGTACAGTACAAAAAAGGAAAACGGTACACAAAGGAATAAAAACAGCTGACAGAAGTAGAACAGACAGATGGCAAAAGGGACAGAGCGAGCAGACAGATGCTCACGGCTCACCACTGGGCCACCAGGGATGAGGTGCAGGTGACAGCCTGCGGGTGGAGGAGGGCCTCGAACTCGCAGCAGCGATCAGCAGTAGGGACACGGGCACACAGGTGGTGCTGTGCGGCGTGGGGAGCGACCTGCCTGGAACAATAAGGCCTTGCAGGTGAGGTGCCAGGCGCACCGCCAACACACTGGTAAATATTTTCAAGTCAACGTTTAACAGAGAAATAGGCCTGTATAAAGCACATTTCCTTGGGTCTTTGCCTGGTTTTGGGAGTACCACAATGAAGGCCATTTGCATTGATGGCGCGAGACTCTCTGAGTCGCTAAAGGAATTATAAAGGCGAGCGAGGAGCTAGACGAGCGCTGGTGCAAATAATTGACAACATTCGCCGGTAAAGCCATCCTCTCCAGTGGCCTTCCCGATGGGAGGCTCAGGATAGCCCAGCTCACCTCCTCAGAGCTAATATCGGATTCCAACTTACTTGCGTCTACATTTGGGAGTTGGGTCACCGGGGCCTCCCGGACGTAAGTCAGGGCTGACCCCTCGTCTAGTGTCTCCGCTGTCTAAAGTTTGGAGTAGAAGCGCTCGAATTGACCCGCTATCAAATTATCGGTCTGTAGTTTCATGCCCTCCAAATCTTCACTCTCCTCAACCCGATGCTGGTCCGTCTGCACTCGCAGTTTGCCCTCTAGTAATCTTCCTGTCTAGTTACCCCCCTCATATTATTTCTGCTTAGTACGTAGGAGGGCTAATTCCGCCCTGTCCATGTCCAGTGGCTTTAGTTGTTTCCGCGCCATTGTAAGTTGGCGGCGCGCCTGGACCGAGCCAGAGCGTTGGTGAGCCCCTTCCAGTTCTTTAATCGTACCTTCTAGTTGTTCCCTCTTGGCCTTCATTTCTTTATTCAACCTAGCTGATATGGCTAAGAACTTCCCCCGGAGGGCCGCCTTTAGTGTATCACATAATAGCGGAATTGGTGTATTGTAATTGTCATTCAACTCTAGGAAATCCTGAATGGACTTCCGGATTTGTGCCACGTTGGTTTCATATGTGAGTAGTCTGTGGTTCAATCGCCAACTGCTTTGGGTTGTCCTGTCCCTTGGTAGTTCCAGTGTGAGTATAATAGGGGAATGATCTGACAGAGCCGGTACTCCTATTTCAGCAACTACAGTAGCCTGAGTGATGCGAGGGGATGCCAGGAAAAAGTCCAGGCGGGCATAGGTCTGGTGCACTGCTGAAAAGAAGGTGTATTCCCTAGCAGAGGGGTTGCGGATCCACCATGTCTATCAGTCCCACATCCGCCAACCAGTCTTGCGTGGCCTTCGAGAGCACCCCCTGTCCTACCCGCCCTCAGCGTCGATCTGTCCATGTCATGTACTATGTTGTAATCTCCGCCTATTAGTAGATCCTCGTCCGGGGAAGCCATTTCCTAATAAAGGGGTCCTGAGAGTCATTAGGAGCATATATAGAAGCTATGGTGTATGTGCAGTCTCCAATTTCCACCCGCAGAGACAGAAGGCGGCCTGCAATCTCAGCTTGTGTCGAGAGGACCTTTCCTGAGAAGTGTGTTGCAAGTAAGATGGCCACTCCTGCCCTTTTGCCCGAGATGGAAGAGAAAAATTGATGGTCAAACCACAGAGACTTCAGGCGCCTCCAGTCAGGGCATGTTAAGTGCATTTCCTGCAAAAAGCATATATAGCATTTTGCTTCCCTGAGGAATGTGAGCAATGCTAGTCGTTTCGATGGTGTGTTGAGGCCTCTGACATTGAGGCTCAATATCTTAAGATGGTGAGAGTGTGTTTAGGTCTTGGGCATGATTATTCCACGTGTGGGGCCGTTCGCATCTCTGAGATGAGATTCCTGGGTGTTGGGCCGGGGCACTAACAGAAAGACATAGAAATGTAGGTGTCGAGCAATCTGTGACAGACAAGTTCACCTGATTCTGGTATTCAAAACAGTGCCTAATAGTGGGGGGCAAGGGTAAGGCAGGCCATGCCCACAGGTACCCCGAGGGAAGAGGTGCATCTGGCTTCAAGACTACCTCCCAGCGCCTCCCACCCCTCAACCTGCACGTCAGTGAAATAGATGGAAAGGCCCCAGGAGGTGAGATCACTCTCGTGTGGAGTAGTGCGTTGCCTCTCCCTGTGACCACTAGGGAGTCCGTGCAGTGGACCCACAGCAAGAATCCCCGGTCCTCCACAGCTATGTTCCCGAGCCGGTAAAGAAAGAAAGGCTAGAAATACCATTCAGAGAAAACATTAACAAATAAACCATTCACATAATCAAAATCCCAGATTATAGAGAGAATATCACGGAGTAAGGTGGGTACGTCTACCAGGCGTCTAGCCTTCACCATGTTTCAGGCTCGAGGTAGGGGTTGGGGCCCGCCAGGCAAGGCCAGTGTAAGCAAAGCCCTCAGTCGCCCATCCTGGCAGTGCAGAGTTGATGTCTCTGAATTGATGAAGACTGGGGCCTACAAGTCTCCTGACTCCGATTCCTCATCCCTACGCTGGAGTTGCCGCAAGAGTGCCTCCAGCTCCCTAGTGCTTTCCGACCCGTAGGTTTAGTCAGACAGTCCTTTCCTGTCAATCGCCGGCGCCGTGGTCTGTCTCCGGTTCGTGTCAGGTGATTCCTTTGTGAGCCATCGGGTTCGCCGTCTAAAGTTATGTCAGGGCCCAAGACAGCTTTTGCTTCCTCCAACTTGCGAACTGTATGCGTTTCTTGATTCCAAACAAAGGACAGTATGAAAGGGTGACCCCATTTATAACGGATACCCTTTTCCCTCACTAAGGTGGTGGCTGGTTGGAGTGCCCTGCGTCTTTGGAGGGTAAGGGGGCAGAGGTCCTGGAAAATTCACACCTGCATCCCCTCAAAGGATATGACAGCCATGTCCCGTACCGCAGCCATGATTTTCTCCTTTTGTGTGTAGGAGTAGAGACATGTGAGGATGTCTTGAGGGCGTCCCGGCCCGGCAGCTGGTCTACCTGCTCTGTGTGTACGGTCCAGAAGGATGTCTTTATCCTGGAGCTCTGGAGTCACTTGTTTGAAGAGCCGTGTCACCAAGTCCTCTAATTTCCCAGCGTGGGCTTGGAGTGGAACACCCTTAATTCGGATATTGGAGCGTCTAGATCTGTTTTCCATATCCTCCAGGCGGTAACACAGCTCTTCGTTCTTGTCCTTCAATACTAGAAGTTCCCGCGCGTGCTCATGGAGTTCTTCATTCCTGCCGTCCCCTGTCCTCTCTGGGGTGTCCACTCAGTCTCCCAGCTCCGTTAGATCTGCTTTGAGGGATTTAATGTCTGTTGCCATCTCCTGGCGCAGGGCTGCGAAGTCTTCTCGTAGGGTTCCAAATAGCTGTTCTAAAAACTGGCGGGTGACCGGTTCGGTAGTGTTGGCTGAGTCCGAGGGTGGGAGCGCATCTCCAGCTACTCTGGGTGTGGATTCAGGACGCACCTCCTGCTTCTTAGTAGTAGATTTCCCCAGGAGCTCCTTAATGGACGCCTCTTTCTCCCCCGGGCCGAGGCCATTGTTGTAACGAGTCAGGGGTTGAAGAAACAGCTGCAAACTTCCTAAGGAGGGTGTAGTGTGGGATGGAACCCCAATTGCCGTGGTTACCCCTCTCATCGGGAGCCTTAATCCGGGCCTACTCTTCGAATCACGGCCCACAGGTGTGGTTTCGTACGGGCAATGTGCTAGATCTGTGCTCATGTTCTCCTCCCCTGCCGGGAGTTGCATGCGCCGCCCGCCGTGTCGATGAGCCCTGTCAAAAGGACCACCAGTTGGATTACTGTGCGTTCAGCTGGGCCTCTCCCACTCTCACCTGTGTCGTCGTTTGCACCCTTCTGTGGGGCTCCCAGTCAAGGTCACGCAGGAAATCGCATGAATGTCCGAGCAGCCGCCCGGGGTATCTCGGCCTTTGCTGATGTGTGAGCCGGGGGGTGTTCAAGGGGCACTAAACACCCTCACTAGCACTCAGCTGTGTGTGGGCCCAGCACCAGTCCTGGGCCGTCCACCGTAAGTCTCCCCCTCGTGTCCTCTCAATGGCGGCTTGTCCTTGTCTCTTCTCCGGCCCCGCCTACGTTTCGGGAACCACCGGGGGTCACTGCTCCTTGCAGGGGCTACGTAGGGGCCAGATGGAGCTCCCAAAAGGGTCCCAGCCCACCTTCACCGTCGCAGCATGCCGGGGGCCGCCAGTTGTGGTGGGTTCCACCGCTTGTGCCACCTCACCTCCTCAGCTGCCACACGATCTCCAGGCCCTCCTCACTCCACAGGGGCCTCGGAGGAGCCAGGTACATATGTGCTGGGTCAGGAGAGGGTATGAAGTCTAAATATCGAATTTTAAATATCGATATGACAAAATATCAAGTTTTAAATATCGAGTGGACAGAATATCGACTGTCAAAAATATAGTGGTACAGAATATCGAAATGCAGGTAAGAAATATCAATTGTCATAATATCGAAGTTAGTAATATTGTCAGTCATAATATCGTTGTTAAAAGTATCGAATTTTTTTAGTGTTATAAATGTTAGTATATGTGTTAAAAGTATATATTCTTTTTGTAATGTGTGTTTGAATTTTTTAAAAGTAATGAATTTTATGTTAAATTATTTTTGCGTATTTTAGTTATGTAGCGGGTTGTGGGTTTATAGGGGAATAGGGTGGGAAGTAATTTAATTATAATATATTAATTAAGAATTTTTTTGAATTAATTAATTATATGTTAATTAATTTTTGTGTAATTTTATTCTGTAGCGGGTTGTGGGTTTATAGGGGAATAGGGTGGGAAGTAATTTAATTTAAATTAATTAATATTTTTGTATTTAATCATTTATATTGTTAATTTAGTTAATTAATGATTAATTATAAATTTATTAATAATTAATAATTATTTGGTAAATATGTTAATTGTGTTAAAAAAGTTAATAATTAGTTATTAATTAGATAATTATTAATAATTAATTTGTTAATATGTTAATTGTGTACTTTTTTTAGGAGTGGGTTGATTGTTGATAGGGGAGTAGGGTGGGAAGTTTAATTTTTATTAAAATGTTTAAAAAAATTATATAATATTTTTTCAAGTTATTTTATAGTGTTGTGTGAATTAATTTATATTTGATGGAAATTAATTTTATCGTTAATTGTTATTAGTTTGATTTATTATGTTAATTTATTATTTTTTTACAGTATTGGTGGTGACGTTTATAGGGGAATATGGTGGGAGGTAAATTATGTTTTTTAAATTAATTAATTGTTAATTAATGTTAATTATACTGCAGGAGTGGGAATACTAAATTAATCCCCTATGCTATCCAACACTTTCCCTACTGTTATACTTGGTGGAGTGGGAATAGTAAATTATTCCCACCCGCTATCCAACACTTTCCCTACTGTTGCACTCGCTGGAGTGGGAATAGTAATTTTTACCCACCCGTTGTCCAACACTTTCCCTACTGTTGCACTCGGTGGAGTGGGAATAGTAATTTTTACTCACCCGCTATCCAACACTTTCCCTATTGTTACACTCGTTGGAGTGGGAATAGTAATTTTTACCCCCCCACTATCCAACACTTTCCCTACTGTTGCACTTGCTGGAGTGGGAATAGTAATTTTTACCCTCCCGCTATCCAACACTTTCCCTACTGTTGAACTCACTGGAGTGGGAATAGTAATTTTTACACTCCCGCTATCCAACGCTTTCCCAACTGTTACACTTGGTGGTGTGGGAATAGTAAATTATTCCCATTCGCTATCCAACACTTTCCCTACTGTTGCACTCGCTGGAGTGGAAATAGTAATTTTTACCCACCCGCTATCTAACACTTTCCTTACTGTTACACTCGTTGGAGTGGGAATAGTAATTTTTACCCTCCCGCTATCCAAACACTTTCCCTACTGTTGCACTCACTGGAGTGGGAATAGTAATTTTTACTTTTCCGCTATCCAACGCTTTCCCTACTGTTACACTTGTTGGAGTGGGAATAGTAATTTTATCCCCTACGCTATGCAATGTTTTCCCTACTGTTATAATTAATGTAGTGTAAAAATTTTTATTTTTTTTAAATCATAATTGTAATAATTTAATTTATTATATAGAAAATTAATTTTTATATTTATATTACAGGTTTATTTACATATATATGTAATTATAATTTAAATTATGGTAACATTTTATAATTAAATTGAATAATTATTTATTAATATTATTAAGTTAATATATATATATATATATATATATATATATATATATATATATATATATATATATATTTAGTTATGTCCGGAATCTCTCCTTCCTGAGATGCTCGCCCTTGAGAGGTGGCGCGAAAGCCGGCGGAGAAAACCGTTTTTTTTAAATCACAAACAAACGGAGTCCCAATCGCGCTCTCGGGCCATTGCTCAATAATACCAGGAATCCAAGGTTGGTAGACAACAAAAAGGGGGGGTTTATTCAAATCATAAACCCGCTGTGACGCGTTCACCCTCTGGGGGGCTTGATCACACAAAGGTATCATGAAAGACACTGCCTTACATACTATTTCTACTTGCGCATAGACATAGTAAACAGACTGCTCATTATGTTGTATTTTCACATACCACACGGTCGCCATTTTGTAATTGGTAAACCATCAAACCCAACATATACTGTTGTGCCTATCCGCAACTACATTAGTGTTACACAGGCACAGAATGACACATGTTAATACAATGTATTGTAGGAATTATCTTATTAAATACAGTCATCATAGTGTATTATATACCGAATATTATAAAATATATTATACATCAGGACATGTGCCGTTCTAGTTTTATTATTGCGGCACCATGCGGTATGTGACATTATGGCTCGATGAGCTTCCCCAGTATGCGTGTACTGTGAATCTGTAACCCTGTCGCGGTGTATCGAGTTAGCGCATGGAATTCTGGATCATTGAGTCGCTCAGTGTGGTGGATGGTGATTTAATGGAATGCGCTGACTATTGATCCCCTGGTTAGTGGGAATGATTACTTGATAAAGCTGACTGGATACCAGAATGTGTCTGTGTCAGTTATGCATCATGAGAGCATTGCATGTCCCCTTATTAGTGGGAGATAAAATTCCAAGATATTATGTTTGATGCGATACAATCCAGCATGGAACCTCATGTATGTGTTGAAATCGGTGTGCGTGCTGGGAATAACTGCCTGGGTCGGAGGATATTAGGTAGTATCGTGTTCCTATGTATATGTCCGGTGTGTACATATACTTGTCCTTCCCGGGCACGTTCTGGCACGCGCATGTTAGTGAATATCGGAAACAAACGCAGTCTGTATTATGTGACCTGGAAATGCAGAGTCTAGAGATACCCCGAAACATGACAAAATGAATTTTCTAAACATATACAAAACATAAAGACAACACAAGAATTAAAAAAACTCTTATCTGTGTTCTACACTGGGACTGGATGATGTAATGAAGAAAAGGGTAGGGATCCTTTTGCTTTCGGATCTGAGTCACAGTCCCTTCCTTTCCTCCTGAAAGAGAGACAGATATGGAAACTGTTAAGACAAGTCAATAATTGTACAGTGTATTCAATTTTATGCTACATGAAGGTGTATTGACATTTCCTCGTCCAAATTATGTCCCTTCGGGAAACGGGTCCCCATTCCTATGATGTGTCTTGACTCCCGCTGCCTCAATTTGAGGATGCGGTTGCCCCCTCTCCTGGTGCTGAGTACTTGTTCTATTGCATAATAGGAGAGCTTGGTGTAATCTGAATAGTGTTCGTTTTCAAAATGGCGTGCAATGGGGTATTGCTGATCTCTATTGGTAATTGCCCTCATGTGCTCAAGCACACGTTTTTTCGCCATGTGTGTGGTGCTGCCCACGTACCTTAAATTACATGGACATTCTAAGACGTATATCACATAGGTACTATTGCAAGTGAGGAATTGTTTGATGCTAATCATGGTGTTGGTACTTGAATTGAAAAACTCTTTTTTCATTTTGCTGTTCCCACAGGCCTTGCAGTGGCCGCATGGGAAGAAACCCTGGAGGTCAATTCCCTGTTGGAAATATTTGTAGTGAGATCACTGCGTACTAAAAGATCTTTTAAGTTCCGCCCTCTCCTGTATGTTATGTTGGGTCTCATCGGTAAAGTATTACCTATGATGGGGTCTTCCCTGAGGATTTTCCAGTTCTGTACTATGGTTTTGCGAATGTTATCTGAATTTCCATTGAATGTCAGAATCATGCGTGTTTCCTCATTGCCTTCGTTTGTTGTGGTATTCCCTGTCATATTCTCAAGGATAGTATCCCTCTCTACTGTTTTGATTCTATCCTTTGCTTTTCTAAGGACCCACATGGGATAACCTCTGTCCTTAAATCTATTGATCATGGTAGATTGTTCTTTTAAGAAACCCTCTTCCGTGCTGCAGTTCCTCTTTGCCCTGAGCAGTTCCCCATATTGAATGCTCCACTTCAAATTGTCTGGGTGACTGCTCAGGGCATGGAGTAGAGTGTTGCCTGCTGTTGCTTTGCGAAAGAGTTTGGTGTGGATTTTATTGTCCTCTTTGCTGCCTTGCCAGACAAAGAGCAAAGGCAGCAAAGAGGACGCCTTGTTGTTTATTGCAAAACTCAACAATAACCCCAAGAACCTCGCATTTACCAGCATGATTAGCGAATGCGAGGTGGAGTACCTCGACACAAAGGTAGTAATTGAGGACAATAAAATCCACACCAAACTCTTTCGCAAAGCAACAGCAGGCAACACTCTACTCCATGCCCTGAGCAGTCACCCAGACAATTTGAAGTGGAGCATTCCATATGGGGAACTGCTCAGGGCAAAGAGGAACTGCAGCACGGAAGAGGGTTTCTTAAAAGAACAATCTACCATGATCGATAGATTTAAGGACAGAGGTTATCCCATGTGGGTCCTTAGAAAAGCAAAGGATAGAATCAAAACGGTAGAGAGGGATACTATCCTTGAGAATATGACAGGGAATACCACAACAAACGAAGGCAATGAGGAAACTCGCATGATTCTGACATTCAATGGAAATTCAGACAACATTCGCAAAACCATAGTACAGAACTGGAAAATCCTCAGGGAAGACCCCATCATAGGTAATACTTTACCGATGAGACCCAACATAACATACAGGAGAGGGCGGAACTTAAAAGATCTTTTAGTACGCAGTGATCTCACTACAAATATTTACAACAGGGGAATTGACCTCCAGGGTTTCTTCCCATGCGGCCACTGCAAGACCTGTGGGAACAGCAAAATGAAAAAAGAGTTTTTCAATTCAAGTACCAACACCATGATTAGCATCAAACAATTCCTCACTTGCAATAGTACCTATGTGATATACGTCTTAGAATGTCCATGTAATTTAAGGTACGTGGTCAGCACCACACACATGGCGAAAAAACGTGTGCTTGAGCACATGAGGGCAATTACCAATAGAGATCAGCAATACCCCATTGCACGCCATTTTGAAAACGAACACTATTCAGATTACACCAAGCTCTCCTATTATGCAATAGAACAAGTACTCAGCATCAGGAGAGGGGGCAACCGCATCCTCAAATTGAGGCAGTGGGAGTCAAGACACATCATAGGAATGGGGACCCGTTTCCCGAAGGGACATAATTTGGACGAGGAAATGTCAATACACCTTCATGTAGCATAAAATTGAATACACTGTACAATTATTGACTTGTCTTAACAGTTTCCATATCTGTCTCTCTTTCAGGAGGAAAGGAAGGGACTGTGTCTCAGATCCGAAGGCAAAGGATCCCTACCCTTTCTTCGTTACATCATCCAGTCCCAGTGTAGAACACAGATAAGAGTTTTTAATTCTTGTGTTGTCTTTATGTTTTGTATATGTTTAGAAAATTCATTTTGTCATGTTTCGGGGTATCTCTAGACTCTGCATTTCCAGGTCACATAATACAGACTGCGTTTGTTTCCGATATTCACTAACATGCGCGTGCCAGAACGTGCCCGGGAAGGACAAGTATATGTACACACCGGACATATACATAGGAACACGATACTATCTAATATCCTCCGACCCAGGCAGTTATTCCCAGCACGCACACCGATTTCAACACATACATGAGGTTCCATGCTGGATTGTATCGCATCGAACATAATATCTTGGAATTTTATCTCCCACTAATAAGGGGGCATGCAATACTCTCATGATGCATAACTGACACAGACACATTCTGGTATCCTCAGCTTTATCAAGTAATCATTCCCACTAACCAGGGGATCAATAGTCAGCGCATTCCATTAAATCACCATCCACCACACTAAGCGGACTCAATGATCCAGAATTCCATGCGCTAACTCGATACACCGCGACAGGGTTACAGATTCACAGTAAACGCATACTGGGGAAGCTCATCGAGCCGTAATGTCACATACCGCATGGTGCCGCAATAATAAAACTAGAACGGCACATGTCCTGATGTATAATATATTTTATAATATTCGGTATATAATACACTATGATGACTGTATTTAATAAGATAATTCCTACAATACATTGTATTAACATGTGTCATTCTGAGCCTGTGTAACACTAATGTAGTTGCGGATAGGCACAACAGTATATGTTGGGTTTGATGGTTTACCAATTACAAAATGGCGACCGTGTGGTATGTGAAAATACAACATAATGAGCAGTCTGTTTACTATGTCTATGCGCAAGTAGAAACAGTATGTAAGGCAGTGTCTTTCATGATACCTTTGTGTGATCAAGCCCCCAGAGGGTGAAAGCGTCACGGCGGGTTTATGATTTGAATAAACCCCCCCTTTTTGTTGTCTACCAACCTTGGATTCCTGGTATTATTGAGCAATGGCCCGAGAGCGCGATTGGGACTCCGTTTGTTTGTGATATATATATATATATATTTCGCTTTCAGCCACTCCTTCGGATGGATCCAAAATCACGGACACGGACCACAGATACAGTGTTCTTAGATATTTATTTGGATGCCGCCATTACGCGTTTCAACTCTCAAGGAGCCTTGATCACATGACAACGTTGTGGTATACTTTTTTCTTTTTAAAGTGACAATGTGCATTACGTGAGTTTACAAAAACGTCAGTCATGGCAATGAAAGAGGTATTAGATTTAGTAGTTCATGCTTTCAAATGGTTAATTAGTTTGTTTAAAATGACTTGATAAAATGTTTTATAAACCCGGTGACAATAGTATTAGCAGCAAGCGTTTTACAATTTAAAAATAGCGATTCACATGTAATACATAGGTAAAAAATAGGCACATAAATGTATAGTGTTTTTCTTCCGCATGATAACATGTTTTCTCCAAAAATAGATGATGTCTTGCATAAATTATGATTAATTGCAAACAAATAATAATATCGCTTCGACTTATAGTTGCTTTGTCCTCCTGTTAAATAAACACCTTAGTCATTTGTACTAGTTTTGACATAAATGTAATTAGGTAAAAAGACCATGGCATGCTTGTTTTATATAAATCGAAGTTCTTGTATATTGCCAATAGACATGACCTTTATAAAGTGTTATTAGTGCTAAATGTGCGTGAATAAAAAATATTAAAAGAGTGTGCTGATATATTCGAATGCGGATGTGAGAGACTTAGTTAAAAACAATTTGTCATTGTCCGCTTATCAGCTGAATAATTGTCGTTTCAACACTTTAAAATTAAGACAAACTTGATATCAATGTTGGAATTTGTATCCGCTTGTTTAAGCCTCTTATAATAGGTTAAATACCCAAGGCGCTCTAGTGTCCCGGTTTGCAAGATAGTAGGTATCATTTAATTGAAGTCATATTCTGTCACAATCACTTGATTTTACGTGGGTAAATTGTATATTCCATAAAAGTATAGTTGCCCTACTGCACTGTGATTGATCCAAACAGTGAGTGCGTAATTTGTATATACAGACGTATAAGATTTCATAAATATATAAATATATATAAATACATAAATATATAGGTAACTTAAAAACATCTGATACAAAAGTTAAAAAGTTGTATTGCATAGTTTGGAATCTGTAGCAATGGTGATATTCATTTACTCTCATTTGTTTCTACTGTGTTCTAATCTAGATGCTGGTGTATAAGTCATCTATGATGTTGAGTCCTCCAGGCTTGTCTATTTTATAAATACAGACGTATTGTAAAAGGTTCTATACATATATAAATACATAAATACACAAATCACCTGAAGCCTCTAATACAAAAGTTTTAAAAAGTTATATTTCATGATTTGGAATCAGTAACAGCGATGGTAATCGTTTTCTCTCATTTGTTTTTGCTATGTCATAATCTAGATGCAGTTGTGTAAGTCATCTGTAATGTTAAGTCCTCCTGGCTGTTTCGAATCCATTTCTAGAATGTATCTAGTTTCTAACCTGCGTAATTTTTCCTCCCTGTTGCCTCCTCTTCTACTTGCTGGCACTGAGTCTAAGAGGAAAAATTTTAAGGTCGTAGCTTTTTGAGTTATGCCAGTCCCTGAAGTGTCTTGCAACAGGGTAGGTGTTATCTTGATTGTTGATTGCTCGCAAATTCTGTAAGATGCGCTTGTGGGCTTGGAGTTTAGTGCTCCCAATGTATTGTAAGCCACACGGACATATCAGGACATAGATTACAAATTCTGTTTTACAGGTTAAAAGTTTCTGAATCTTATGCTCCTTAGGACTGAAGGGGGTTATATATGTTGTTGTGTTGACCCCATGTCGGCAAGCTTTGCATACTTTGCACTTAAAAAACCCTTTATGTGTTGCTAGCCAGCTGCAGCTTTCTATTATCTCTGGACTTGTCTTGACTAATTTGTCTCGCATAGAAGGTGCCCTACTATGTGTGATAGAGATGTTGCTCGGTAGAGAGGTTCCTATTATGGGGTCATCCAAAACCAAAGGCCAATTACGCTTTAGGATACTGCGTATTTCCTTATGTTGTTTGCTAAATTCCATAATGACTCTAAATTCAAACGGTTTAGATTGTATGGAAATAGCAGATTCAGTGAGTATTTGTGTATTATGTTTACCCTGAATTAAATCTAGTCGTGTGACCGTCATGGATTTGGCAATTGCACTATCTATGATTTTGGATGAATAACCTCTTTGCAGGAACCTCCTTTTGCTTTCCTCTTGAGCCTGTTTAAGAGATTCTAGATCACTGTTCACTCTTTTCAGTCTTAGCATTTCCCCATAGGGGATGCTGTTTATTAAATGCCTTGGGTGGGCGCTGCTGGCATGTAAAGTTGCATTGCCTGCTGTCTCCTTTCGATAGAGCTTTGTTTCTATCTTATTGTCCTTGATATACACCTGCATATCTAAAAAATTAACAGATTCTGTACTGACCGTTGCAGTAAAATGTAGATTTAATGTGTTGTCGTTGATATTATGAATAAATTCATATGCCTCCTGTTGTGTGCCTTGCCATATTAAAAAAAGATCATCGATATAACGAAGCCACATCTTAATGTTGTTCTCCATCTGTTCCTTGTATTGTACTTTGAGTACCAGCTCCTCCCACCAGCCCATGTGTAAACATGCATAGCTGGGAGAGAAGCTGGCACCCATGGCTACACCTCTAGTTTGTTTAAAGAGCATGTTATTAAACATGAATATATTGTTTTCTAAACAGATAGACACCATTTCAATCAACATTTGACTGTGTTGCGTCTGTGTTCTTTTAGACAAATAATATGTAAGTGCATTTAGACCATCACAGTGTTTTATGCTAGTATATATATATATAAATTTAATTATGTATGTTTAATTTTTTTTACATTATATTTATTAATTTAAAAATTTTTTAAATTATTCTAACTGTTTTATTTAATTATATTTATAATTTAATTTTATATTATTTTTAAGACATTAAAAAAAATAGATATTTTTGTATAACTATATATTTTTAACAACGATATTTTTGTTTCGATATTTTGGTACTTACCTTTATGGAGATAGGAAGTCGATATTTTGACCATCTATATTTTGGCGATGATATTCTGGTACCTCGATATTTTGACTGACGATATTATGTCAGTGATCCGTCAGGAGAGACCTCCGGGTGGCGCTCTACCCTCCGCCGCAGCTGCTGCTCACCCGGGGACTCCCCTTGCCGATGACGTCTTCTGGGGGCTGGGTCGCGCGTCCGCGATGTTCAGGCATGGCCTATTCACTGCCCCCAAGTCCGAGTATGCTGCCACTGTCCAGGGGTCCGGCTGGTCTCTATGAGGACAATCTCTCGAGTCCCTGCTCTTCCGTCTCACCGCAGGGACCGAGCTCCGTCTGTGAGGCGAGGCTCGCTGATTTCAGGTGCCGACTTCTGCCGTGGGTCGGGCCTCTCACCCGTGCTCTGCGGCCTTCACCTCGGGATCCCGGCGGGCTCCCAGCAGCCTACCCGCCCGGCGACTGCTCATCTGCTGATCTGGCTCTGCGGACACTTGCTGCGGAGGGTCTGTCCTGGCGCCACAGACACCGGGAGGAGCCAGGTATGTAGCGATTAGGGCCTCGCCTGGCGGAGCTCCGAAGTTGAGCTGCTACATCGCCGCCATCTTGGCCACGGCCCTCCATCATGTGACTGTTTGAACGCGTGACAACACAGGAAGTTTGAACTCCATGACTTTTGACTTGGTGTCGTCACAGGAAGTGATGCACCTGACCTTTGGTTAGTTACATCACACAGAGGGACTGGAAAACCTCTACAAATACACAAAAAAGAACTCTATAAACAAACATACTCAAATCATATTAAATATGCTGCTACATACATTGCTATATCAGATTGCATCTTCAGATACAGGTTTAAGATAATGCATAATTAGTTGAGAACCTATTAAATAGATAGTGTATAACAATGGGAAAACATGCTGACCAAGTTGAAATCGACCAATATCAATATCAAATTATATATTCAGAAGGTTGATGGACCCATGACACTCAGCACACATTCACTTTGTCATTTGTTTTAGAAAGAGTACCAAGTAATTAAATCTCAGTCTGAGAATGTAGGTGACAGTGGTATTTAACGCAGAAGTTCTCCTAGCAACCTTACTTTCCATGACATGGTATACATACTTCCCCAGCTGAAGAGCCATCACACTTTTCCAGGTTTACTATCATTAACTTCCTCTACAGAAAAAAGTGCACATCACCAGTATAGCATATGTATTGATCAATAGTATTCTTATTCCACATTAGAATGTTTAGAGTATCAAGAAAAGGAAGGCAGATGTTACGCACATGGACGAAGATACAGATTGCCATGCTGATACTCTATGACTGATGAGAAGAGACTAGTGGGTGTTAAGAAGTACTTTGATGGCTGCAATTCAAGAGGCTTGCAGACATCGCTGTTATTATGAGGCTGTTTCTTGGCTTCATTGAAAAGAAGAAGGCACTGAATGGGTGGTAAATAGTTGCCCGAATGGCAGGGTATAACAAGCATTTGCAATGCAACAGGTCTCGCATTTACACGAGTTTGAGCTATTGGCATTGTAAATGACCATGCCTTTTATTTATGTTTGTGTTTTTGAAACATAAATAGAACGCATTGTCATTTACAATGCCAATAGCTTAAACTCGCGTAAATGCGAGACCTATTGCATTGCAAATGCTTTTTTTTGTGAGGCACGGGTAGATTAAATGATTTGCCCAGAATCACAGGCTCAACGCTCGCATTACCCTAAATGCGTTAACAACTGGACCATCCATATTTTACATGACATGACCTACAGCATCCATGGCAAGGAGCCCCTTATGGCCATGCTTGAATTCGGATCACCAGACAAATTTGAGAGTTTAAACCAGATCCCATCTCCAAGAGTTCTAACGACGCATCTGCACGCGACAACATCCCCAAGTCCGTGGAGGTGAACAAAGTGAAGACTTCGGTGGTGTTTCGCAATCCCAAAGATACTGCAGTGTCGCTGTTCCACTTCGATAATAGCCTGCCTCTACTTCCCAACTACAGCTCCTGGGATGAGTTTTTTGAGCACTTCATAACTGAAAAAGTGTGCTGGAGTTCGTATTTTGAACAAGCCATCGCCTGAAATGAACATATAGATGATGAAAATGTGATGGTCCTGATGTTCGAAGAAATGAAAGTGTATCTGGAGGCAGCAGTAAAGAAAATAGTCAATTTTTTTGGGATACATCTGAACGAAGAGCAGATTCTATTAATCAACACGGATCGAATTAACAAGGCATACATCATTTCCGCCTCCACTTATTGTTTGGTTTAATTTGTTATCGTATTGACCTAAAGA
Source organism: Calotriton arnoldi (assembly GCA_963921515.1). Classification (NCBI taxonomy): domain Eukaryota; kingdom Metazoa; phylum Chordata; class Amphibia; order Caudata; family Salamandridae; genus Calotriton; species Calotriton arnoldi. Next base: position 3,785,292 of record CAWUFW010000488.1, on the reverse strand, counting down.
GCTTTCTGATTGGTCTGATTGCATGATTTATATAGCGCTTAATGCCATTGAAGAGCTCGTGAACTGCTCCAGTTTTTATTCAGTTCCTGGGTGCCCTCCGCAGCGGACGGTTGAGATAATGTTTTATGCATTTTAGCCTAAGCTCAAGGTCACTCATGCCCAGCTGTGTTTCTTTTCAAAGGAAGCAGCCTGTTCTTCCTAAGTGCTTTTATGTGGGTGTTAAATTAATTTCCCTCATCTTGTGGCAGTGCCACGTCAGGGCAAGTAAACAAAAAGTCATAGGAGAAGCTGAGCACATGTCTGGCCAGCCAAGGCACCAAAGCTGTTGTCACAAGTCAGAAATACTTCCATATATTCAGGGCACTCTAATTATGCGTCATGGTTGATTACACGGCAAGAAAATGAAAGTGTTGCAGCATAAAAGCACCACATTTTGTGGTAGTATTCCTTCAAGAATTTGTCATTTTTCATATGTTGTGTGGACAAAGACTATTTACTCACTGGTACCAGTTTAACACCTAACTGTAGCATTTAGCAACTTAAAGGTGACCGGTTATCTTTTACAAGGGCCTGTGACTGCACAGCAGCACTTGCAGCAAAGTTGTTAGTAATCTAGAACCAAAGTCTGCATCAGATGATGATGGATTATGTGGCAAGTGCGGCAAATCCACAATAATACAGAAAACGCTGAACAATTCCTGTGGCTTTGCATAACAGATCAGTAAGGAGAGAGCCACTGAGACACAAATGCCAATTCACACCAATAATCAAAGAAACAGTTCAGTTTGTTGTGTGCACTACCTAAAAGACCTTTCATAATATGTACACTGCTGTCGTATCTGGTCTTCCGAAACCTACAAGGGATACCTCTCTTTCAGAAGGCTTCATCTCCTGTTTTCATGACCCAGTTTTTGACTTGTTACTGTTATTTCTATGTAATTTTAAGTAAAACGCTCTGCCGCCCTGTGCCGAGGGGCTAGACGTGGTAGATGAAGAACGTAACTAAATAAATAGTCGCAGGAGTAAAATGTTTACCTTGAGCCTTTGTGCCTTGCAAATCTTAAAATGAATGAAACTCAAGCAGCAGGTTCTGCGGCAGATATGTAGGAGGCGAAAAAAAATGTAACGTCGTTGCCGAGACTCGAACCTGGTTCCCCACATTTGACGTCCACCGCCCTAACCATTAGGCTACATCCTCTTCCAGATTTATCCCGAGATATGGGCTCTTTCCTTTAAGTGTTTTTAAAGGCAGTGTGGCGTTTTTTTTGTTCGAAGGCAATGATACACAATGCATTGCCCTTGGTTTAAAACTAGAGAAAGGAGGAAATGTGATTTGTAACAGAATTACAGACTTTGTGGCCAAGAACTATAGGTGCAGGGAGAGCTGCGAGGCGCTGTGCCGAAGAGGGGAGAGCTGCGAGGCGCTCTGCCGAGGACAGGAGGGCTGCGAGGCGCTGTGCGGAGGAGGGATGCGAGGCGCTGTGCCGAAGAGAGGAGGGCTGCGAGGCGTTGTGCCGAAGAGGGGAGAGCTGTGCCGAGTGTGGTGGGGCACCAGAAGGCCGCAGGCCGTAGCTGTGCTCCCAGCAATAACGCGATACAAGACACCAGGTACTTCTCTGTTGGCGCGAAGACCACGAGCGGTCTTCCGCCGTTTATTTATCCCCTCGGGTCGAGCCCGCCCCGAGGGGTGCATGCGTGTGTGTACATTTGCAACAATGTTTTAGAGAGCCCGGATGGCTCTCTACATCCCTTCCTTCTTTAGGTTCCAGTCACCAACGTCAGTATTGTTCATGGGGACATATACATGAAGTCCTTGAACCTTTGGCTCGGCGTCGGGTTTGCCCGGAGGCCATACCTCTGGCTCCGGGGAATGACGACGTTTCCGGTGTCACTCACGACGCCCCTGGGTGAGCCAGACCCACCGTCGGAACCGGCCATGTCCGGGTTGTTGACGGTTTCTCCATTCTCCGGTGACCCTCCTTCTGCGATGGGGCCTCCAGCCCTGGGAGACTCTGAGGACGACACGCTAGGGCCTCCGGCCAGGTTGTCATTTTCCTCACTGTCTTGGCCATCCTCAGCTATCGGTTTGAAACACGACACATTTCTTGTGACCCTGATATGCCCTCTTCGAGCAGTGATCATCGTTCCCTGCACCTCCGTTACGATCCATGCTTCGGGCTCAAACGGTGTCCGGAACTTCCACCCGGGGTGTCGATCTTTGATCACCACTCGGTCTCCGACACGGATTCGGGGTTCTTGAGCCCTTCGGATCTCACTGGCCTTCCGGTTAGTGATTTCTCGGCGGATTTGGACGGCATTATCATCTCTCACTGGAGGGGTCCACTTCGGGTCTGCTGGGATACTATCCCGGGTTGGCCGCAGAAACATCAGATGTGAGGGTGCACACTTAGTGGTGCTGTGAGGTGTTTGTCGGTATGCTCCGAGAAACTGATCCAGGGCTGCTTCGGCATCCTCTTCTCGTTCCACCGCTATGCGCATGGCCCTGTTGAGAGTTCTCATCAGCCGTTCCACCTCCCCATTGGCTTGGGGCCATAGTGGTGTGATTTGCGGAGTCTGATTGCTTTGCTTTCCATATATTCTTGGAACTCCCTTCCCTGGAACGGAGGTCCGTTGTCAGATTTGATCTCCTTGGGTAGCCCGAGCATGGCAAAGATCTTGTCCAACGCCTTCTTCACGTGAGGAAACGCCGTTGACCCCACGACTTCCACCACGGGAAACTTCGAGAAGGTGTCGACCACAACCAGCATATGATGGCCGTCTGGGAAGCTCCCGAAGTCAAGGCTGACATGGGTCCAGGGGACTTTTACTGGGTCTTCCGTGATCACTGGTGCTGTCGGGGGATCCCCCCCTGTAATGGTACATTCATGGCACCCCCGGACCATCTCGTCCACTTTGGTATCCATGGCCGCAAACCAGACCTTTTGCCGTAGTCTCGCTTTCGTCTTTGCCATGCCCTGATGACCAACATGAGCGAGTTCCAGAATGCGTTGCTGTAAGGTCTCAGGAATCACAACCAGATGTCCTCTCAGGACAACACCATGCTCCCCCACACTGAGCTCATGCCGCACCTTCCAAAGCTGCTGCCGCTCATGTCCGACCTCCGGTCGTAGTAGGCGACTCCCCTCCATGAAGCGAGCCCACGTGTTTTCTTCCAACGCTCCTTTCGCCCTAGACAGTGTTCCATCTGCCGCCGTTGCTTGTCCGATTTCCTCCAGCGTCATGGCTTTCGGGCAGGCATGCTGCGAAACCATCCTTACAAACTCTTCCGTGTCTGTTTCCTCCGCAGATGGGTCCGTGGGCGATGAGGGGTCAGGATGGCGTGATAGGTCGTCGGCCGGGTTGTGTGCCCCGGGTCTGTACACAACCTTGAATTGATATGCTTGCAACTGCACGGCCCATCGCTCAATCCTTGGGGGTGCCAGCCTGGACGACCCTGTGAAGAGCGGGATCAGCGGCTTGTGATCCGTCACTACTTGAAAATCCTGGCCACAAGGGTATAAGTGGAAATGTTGGCATGCCCACTTGATGGCGAGAGCCTCCCTCTCTATCTGAGCATACCTGGTCTCAGTGTCCATGAGGGCCTTGCTGGCATACGCCACCGGCTTCCAAACGTCCGGGCTGTGTTCCTGCAGTAACACTGCTCCTAGGCCCATGGGGCTAGCGTCCACGACCAGCTCAGTGCGTTTTTTTGGATGGAAGTACGCCATGACCGCTTTGTCTTGTAACCCCTCCTTGATGTCCTTGAACGCTTTGTTGGCGGCGCTCGACCATTCCCATGGTTGTCCATGTTTCGTCAGGGTCCGGAGTGGTTCGGACAACGTTGCGAGATTCGGGATGAAACGCCCACAATATGTTGCCATGCCCAAGAAACTTCGCACCTCAGTGGGGTTCTTTGGTGTGCTGGCCGCCCGGATGGCAGCTGCTTTCCTCTGGTCTACTCAGAGCCCTTCCAGCGTAAACACGTAGCCAAAGAATTCCACAGTGTCTTGATAAAATGAACACTTCGCCTTGTGTAGCGTCAGCCCGGAGTCCTCTAGCCTCTTCAGCGTCGCGCGGAGGTGCTTATGATGGTCTTCCAACGTGCTTGAAAATACGAGGATGTCATCACTCAGGTTGATCACCCCTTGTAGTCCTGACAACACTTCTCTCACTGCGTTCTGGAAAACTTCAGCTGCTGAGGATACCCCAAAGCTAAGTCTCTTGTACCGCCGGAGGCCAACGTGGGTCGAAAATGTTGTTATGTACCGGCTCTCCGGCTCCAGCTCCAATTGATGGTAGCCAGCATTCAAGTCCAGTTTGGAAAACCATTTGGCCCCGTTGAGATCGGCCACAATGTCCTCCATTGTCGGGGTTATGTGGCGTTCCCTTTTCACTGCCACGTTAGGCAGGCGCATGTCCACGCAGAGTCTTATGGCCCCCGGTTGTTTGGGCTTTGGGGCCACCACTAGCGGAGATACCCAGGGGGTGGGACCTGAGACTTTTTCAATTACGTCCAGCGCCTCCAGTTTTCTCAGCTCCTCCTCGACTTGTGGCCTTAGATTGAACGGCACCCTCCGATGCCGGAGTGCCACCGGTCTTACAGCTGGGTCGATGTGTAGCTTGAACCTTTTGCCCTTCAGTTTCCCCAGACCTGTAAAGAGTGCCGGGAAGTCCTTGAGTATGGCCTCTGCATGTGACTCGTGAATTTGGTTCGCGAAAAACACAAGTCCGAGATCCTCCGCGGTGTGGCAGCTGAGCAGGGTTCCCTTCCGCCCCTCTGTTATGTGGAAACGGGTGTTCGTGGTGTAGGTGCCGCTGTCGATTCTGGCCTGGATGACTCCCCTCAGTGGTAGCGGATCGGTTCCTCCATACACATATATCCTGGCCGTGGACGGCTCGAGCGGGGGCCTCGGTGACAGTCGATCGTACTGTTCCGAGTCCATTTCGTTAACCGAGGCACCCGTGTCGATAAGGGCCTGCACGTCGGTGCCTTCCACTGTCACCGAGCACATCGGGGGAGGCCTCCGTCGCCTGTCCGTTCGGCTGACATAGGACACCACAAAAACGTCATCATCTTCATCTTCCCACACTTGTCTGGCTTCTTCGAGAGGGGGTGACTCCTCGAGCGATACTTGCTGGATTCGTTGCGTGATGCTCCTCTGTCTTGATGGGTCCTGCCGGAATCGCCCGCCTCGGCATACCCTGGCGTAATGGTTGAGTCTCCCACACCGGGAGCACGTCTTCCCTTTTGCCCCGCAGACCGCTGTCTTCGCGTGCTCGTCCCCACAGTACCCGCACTGACCGCCTCGCGATGGCGGCTGCGCCTGCCGGGCTTGGGTAGGACGCCGTTGTATGGCGTCTATTCTTTCTTCTTTGATGACGGGGTATTTTGTTGTACCCGGCGCCGCTACGGGCGTATGGAGTGCTACCTCCATTGCTTCTGCCCGGACATCTGACAACTCGTGAGAGCGTGCCAGGACAAGGATCTCATCCAGCGAGATCCCCGGTTGTCGCAGTATGAGTTTGCGTAGGAGCTTTGAGCGGCAGCCCAGGATGATCTGATCCCTGATTTCCGTCTGCGGAGCGACAAATGTGCATGTGCTGGCCAGCCTGCGCAGCCTGGCATAGAACATATCGACCGATTCCGAATCGGTCTGTGAGGCCCTTCGCAACTTGAACTTCTCGAAATCTGGATTCAGCTGTGGGTCGAAGTGTCTGTCGAGTGCCCTCACTGCCGCGTCGTAGTCATCCTCCTCTCCAGTGTTTGGAAGCGTCTCAAACAGGTCATAGATTTCGGGCCCCCCGTAGTAGATGAGAAGCGACCGCTTGACGGTGCCGTCTGTTTCCCTCGTTCCTTTAAAGTAATGATTCAGCCGCCCCACCCAGGCCTTCCATCGCGGCGCGGCGGTAGCCGGGTCTACAGCTTCGCTGAACGGCAGTAGCGGAGCAATGGCGGTGTGATGATGTCCGGGTGGCGGCGCACCCTGTCCAATGTCCAGACCTTGAGCCCCAGCCGGTGCACCGGCCGTTTGTGTATTGCTCATCTTGGGCGCACCTTCCTCTCTTTGCCCAGTGAAGGGGGCTAGCGACGCTGTGAGTGGTCCTCTCGCTCCTTCCCTTAATTAACCTGCCTTCCCGCGTTGGCCTGCCACCTCCTGGGGGAAGTGCTCCGTGATACACCGTCCCCGTGGCCTGCGCGCGTGGCAGGGCAGCTGTAGCTGTGGGCGCTGCGGGGCGGTGGGGCAGGGTCACTTGTGTCTGTGCAGGGCAGCGCGCCGGCGCGTTCAGGGCCTTGCGGTGTCTTGGGCCGAGGTGCCTACTTCCCACTTTGTGCCAGCTGTAGGCCTCCGCCCTTCTCTGATGACCTCTGCTTTGCACGCGTGTAGGGCTGCCCTTCTCACTTTCCCCGTGCCTCTGTTCTCACCCATGCACTCCTGTGCCTCTTTCCTGCGATGTTCAGCTCTTCTCTCTTTTTTTTTTGTCTTTTGTGTGCAGCTTCAGGGCCCTGGTGCAGCAGGGACGCTCAGCGGGGGTGGGGCTTCAGGCACCGGCCTAGGCGGCCGTCGCAGCGTCGTCCTGGATCGGGACCTCCCCCTCAGCCGCGCACTCACCGCTCTGTCACTGCCATCGATCTATTGAACATGGACTTAATACTATAGAAGAATGGAACCAGATATTGTAATACAATGACACTCCTTATCAGTGCTCTATACCCGTTCTTTAATTAATTGTAATTTTTTCTGTAAATAATATTTTTTCAGCCAATTGGAATGTTTTTAACAGTAGCCATCACCATGTATATAGTGCACTGTTCATACACGGTCAAGTGTCTGTGTGTTATTAGTCCCCTTGTCTTTGTTCCTTCCCAGGCTCCCTTGAGCCTCACTCCCCACACGTAATATGGCCGCCGCCATAGGACGCCCTTCCATGCCCGGGCCACGCATCACGCATGCGCACTCCCTCCTTAAGTATACGCCCCTTCCCTCCAGTTTAGCCCCGCAGATTGATCCAGCAGGCCGTCCTTGCAGTGCCTCGCCGCCTGCTTGAAATCACCGGAGGAGACCCGGTATCCTGCCTTTAATCTAGTAAGTCCTCGTGCTCCCTGCACTGTCTCACCGAGAAACTTGATGCGTTCAGCCCCTCGCTGACCCCGTCTCCCCTTTCCTCTCTTAGATTTTCTACCCAGTCTCGGGACACATTGCCCGGAACCCTTAAAGTAATTACCGGGTAAGTGAACTCAGCCACTACCCCCCACCTCCCTCCCCCTCGAATTTTTACACTCTGTGTTCCTAATCCACCTCCTCCCTTCCTGTTTCTAGAACGTAGCAGTTCCCCGCCATTCAGGTAAACACTCGGTTCCCGATCACGCCTTCACTGTGCCTTGCCAGCACTGTGCCTTGTACCTTCACTGTTTCGTCTCTGTGCGCTTCACCCTACGCCATTTGGTCGGTTTCACGCATGTACCTTCATTGTTTCGTCCTTTTGTACTTCACTCGACGTTATTCAGGCGGTTCAACACGTGGTTATTGCTCTTCCATGCGTTGTCTGTACCCCCTCAGTTTCCACGCCTTTGTTTAAGTCGCATTGTTCTTAATTAGTGATTACTCCTTAATGATCATGTTATATGTTCATATCCACTCCCTTAGGCACCGTAGTTCATGTCCTTGCTTCATACATTAATATACCTAGATCCAAGTCCATTGTTAACTGTTAATGGATATTACATGCTCTCGATGTCGATTATTAGTAATTATGACACGGTTTGTTTCAAATAAGGTTTACTTGTTGCTTAGAATTGATTTATGTCTATGGGACCTTTGCTTTTCTTCTATTTTGTCTAGATTCTACTTGCTCACACGGTTACTCGTCCTGATGACGGTCTCTAAATTATAGAGATCGAAACGCCGTCGACCTATTACAACCAAAACTCCAACTGTAAAAATTCATTCGAGTTTTGCTTATGTTGTCAATGTGATGTAATTTTAAGTCACCAGCACTTTTTCACCTTTTCACGCAACTTCACCCAATGTGTGAGCACCAGGACTAGATCCTGAAAAAATGTGTGGATGATATAGCGTTTATGATGTAATAAATGTCTTGTCATCCCTACAACCTAGTGTCCCTTCATACGTTGTTTCTCCTCCTCCTCCTCTCTTGTAACACGAGAGCTCAGACGAAAGCATTTTCTCGACTAAATAGTAGCTCTGGCTACCCGAGGACCAGTTTGGCCTCATCTTGACCATTGTTCTTTAAAAATACGTATACCACCCCAGGTCGTACCGTTGGGGTTCCCTTGTTCGCTAAAAATACTGCCAAACACAGGGCGCCGCCGGCTGAACGCGCTCCCGTTGACAAGGGAGGCGCGTGGGCGGGCGCAGGCAGCAGGAACAGGCGCCGGCACCCGCACAGGCGCCGCCGGCTGAACACGCTCCCTTTTTGGGCAGGAGACGCGTGGGCGGGCGCCACTCACGGGGTCGACGGCACAGCCGTAGCGCGGGCGGGCACAGCAGCTTCAGCGTGCGAAGCACGCACACGTGCCGGTCCGACCGGCCTCGTCGCCAGTGTGGTGGGGCACCAGAAGGCCGCAGGCCGTAGCTGTGCTCCCAACAATAACGCGATACAAGACACCAGGTACTTCTCTGTTGGCGCGAAGACCACGAGCGGTCTTCCGCCGTTTATTTATCCCCTCGGGTCGAGCCCGCCCCGAGGGGTGCATGCGTGTGTGTACATTTGCAACAATGTTTTAGAGAGCCCGGATGGCTCTCTACATCGAGGAGGGCTGTGAGGCAGTGTGTTGAAGAGAGGAGGGCTGCGAGGTGCTGTGCCGAAGAGGGGAGAGCTGCGAGGCGCTGTGCCAAAGAGGGGAGAGCTGCGAGGCGCTGTGCCAAAGAGGGGAGAGCTGCGAGGCGCTGTGCCAAAGAGGGGAGAGCTGCGAGGCGCTGTGCCGGGGAGAGCTGCGAGGCGCTGTGCCGAGGAGGGCTGCGAGGCGCTGTGCCGAAGAGAGGAGGGCTGCGAGGCGCTGTTCCAGTGCTGAGAGGGTGGACTGAGGACACACAGAGCCCCCTCTGTCCTTTACACAAAAGGTGACAGCATCGTTTGTGTGAGAGGGACAGGCGAGCAGTGACGGGGAGGGGTTCTCTATTAACTGGGGAGGGAAGTGGGGTAGAGGGTGTGAGAGGCTGGACAACGCCACCAGTCACAGGTGCCTGGAGCAGCCTTTTTATTCCGGAGATGAGAAGACGTAATTGCTATCCTTGTTAGGCAGCGGCTCCAAAGTTGGTCGACGCGAAAGCACGAGGCGTATCCAAATAACTGAATTCTAACATGTTCAAGACAATGGTACCAAAAATAACACGTACCACATTTTCTAGCTAACATGTCAGTGCATTTAGGTTATTGTATGCAGCTTTGGTAAAATTATGGTAAATAAAAGGAATAACAGCTTATAGTAGGTGCCATTGGAAGTTCCACCTCTATCTAGCAAAAGGGTTTCCATTATTATGCTGTACGTCATACAGTAAGTTATGGTGGAGCTCTGTGGGATGAAACTGGGCCGGCAAAGTAAGCTGGTAGCATTATGCAAGTAGCCCAATTTATTAGTCCAAAACTAGATATCGCCAATTGTTTCATGGAGGATTAGTGTCGCGTGTCGTTAGAAAACCTAGTTCACTCGCCTGTCATGAAAAGACGAATCCAGTTTCACCTTATCGCTGTCGTGTTTGTCGCCGGAGTCACATTTCTCCGCCTGTCAGGCAACACGTCCTGGCCCCTTTAACTCTTCGGTCTGTCCAAACAAAGGTGGTGCTGGAAGGCTGCAGGCATCTCGTCCGTCGGTGTGTCATTTGGAGTATTTTCATGGGGGTCTGAGCGGTGCCAGCGGCAGGAACTCTTTCTAGCTATTTTGGAAGCGACCATTGAAACCGGAGCACGACTGTTGATGGCTGCTGTACTAATGAACTTGTTCCTCTGAAAGTGACAGCTACTTTAGTAAGGAAGAGAGAAAACTGCTTTCCTTTTACATTTAACATGCACGTTTTTCAGTGTGCTCGATAGGAAACATCCGTGTTCTGTAATATTTGTTTCTAAATATGCTCACAGTGCCGTTTCCGAGCTGTGCTCACTTTGGCGCCATTATTGAAACAAGTGGTGGCCTCTGAAGTGTGTCTGCATGATGTCACACAGGAAGGAATGCCAGACGGCTAAAAGGGGGAGGTGGATTGTGAAGACGTCGGTGACAGTTACATGACTAAAAAAAACAACGCTAATTTAAGTGCTGATGTGGGGGGAGCAGTATTTAAAGATTCCAAGGGGTGAGAGAGGCTCCTCAGAGCTCTTGTTGCCCTTCAGTGTATCTAACAGTGGATGACGACTCCTTTGTGTCCTCGTGGCCCGCATTGTGATTAATGACCAGTATCGCGTCGTAAACAACACAACTATTAAGCAGTGGGCATGGCGCGCAGGACTGAAAAGGTCAATAAAAGATAAGCTTGGCAAACGTTATCGACTGTCTGTTCCTTTACTCTTAAAATGGACCTATAGCTCCCGCCGTTATCTGTTTTCAGACTACCCGGAATCTCAAGAACAAGGTGCCCTTGTGTTGAAAATGATATTTAGTTTGCGCTTCCACTGTACTTTCCGAATTAAAGTAAAATAAATAGACAGAGCGCGGTGTCCCTGAAGCAGGCGCCGCGCTCTGAATGAAGGTAAATTAATAAATAAACAGCGCGGTGTCCCGCGCTCAGCATGAACATACACAAAAGCAGACGCCATTGTAAACAAGCGCTGTGAAAGCGGCCCGCGCGGCAAATACATTTAATAAACAAGCGCGCTGCAAATAACAAAAAAAAAAGAGTACTCACCGACTTATGGAGACCGTGGGTGTAACGCCGCAAGCAAACGATCGAGTCGGGATGGGCGGGGCCTAAAGGAGACAGGGCGGTCACCAAAAAGCCTCACTTTCAATCGGAGGCCAGCGTTTACCATAAAGGATGACACGCGCCAATAAAAAGCATGGGTGGAGCTTCCACTCCACTTCCCAAATCGCCTCGATAACAATAGATCTTGCAGAGCGGGCAGCGCATGCGCTGCGACGCTAGGCGAGACCTAAAAAGGCCAACAATTCCAATTACCGAGTTGAAATACTATCTGCTGCCATAAGATCTGGGAAGATGTACAGTGTTTTTTGGCTGTAAACGGAGAAAAATATTTAAACAACAACTGTCAAAGACTCATTGAGCCTGCCTGACACTTGACAGCAAATTAGCTGCTAGATCGAAATAAGCCCAGCCAATAACAGTACGGAGAGTAGAGCTGGGCATCATGGACTGTAACTGCAGTTGCAAGCATCCATGGTGCACTGAAGCAGAACCCGGTATTGGGAAGTTGATAATATCCCCTGTTCCTAGTCCAGATGTAAGTGTACTTCATAAGGCAGCCCGCCCACCACAACCTTTTAAAGCCATCTAACCTTTTTTTTCCAACCAAGAAAATTATAACCTGAACATTTGTCATGCTCTGCCCGACAAATAAGATTGACTGGGAGCCATGGCTCACAAGCACAGTGGCATGGATCATAATGGGTTGCCTACCATATAGTTGTCCATGATATTGGCAGTTGCCCATATAGGATGGGTTGAATGTGAGCTTACATCAGCCATATTTAGTACAAGCATTATTTCCTCTTTTCAGTTTGTAACACCAGGCAGTTCCTGCACTTCCAGCAGAGGCGGCTCCTCTGCTAAGGCAGAGGAGCGTCGCCGCACTGCTCTAGGAGCAGTGTAAAAGCAAAAATAAACTGATAATAACAGAAGATGTTTCTGTTATTATCATTTTATTTTTAGTGTCAGCCAGGTTGGGCGGGGTGGGGCGGGGCTGGGCTCCCGTGACGACCGGGAGGAGGAGTGGTTGCTGCATTCTAAAGTGTGCATGACTGCTTGGCCGGCCTGTTCCCCACCAGGCTCCATTACACAGCCTGGTGGGGAACATGCCCAGCCTCCCATTCCCCTTCTGAGTGCTGAGCTACAGTGCTCAGACCAATCACAAAGGTGCATTTCAGCGTTGTGATTGGCTTAGGGGAGGGAGCCTGTGTGCTTCCTGGTTCCTGCCACAGAGAGACAACGAGGGATGATGGAGGAGAGACGACTGAGGACCCGAGACGAGGAGGAAAGTGTTTTTTTTTGTAGCCCTTGTGTTGCCACTGCATCACGCACAGCAGCAGATAGGCTTCAGTGGCATTTACTAAGTCACGGCAAAGTCACCTTGTGTGTCTCTGCATGGCTTAGTAAATCTGGAGTAACAGAAGGCAGCACAAGTTGCTGCCTTCGTTACTCTGCCCTGGGTAGGTATTTCATGGGTGGAGCGTGGGTGTTCCCACGCATCCACACATGAATTTTAGCGCTTTCCCAGATTTACTAAAGCTAGTAAACCTGGGAATGCATCAAAGTACTACACCTTCCCATGTGAGGAACAACGAGGAGAAATATCCTTATCTCTCCTCGTTCTTTCCTCTTTTTGCAGCATGGTGCAAGGGTGCCTGTGTTGGCACTAGGCTGCACTCAGTGCACGAGTGCAGTGAGAGGAAAGGACTGTGCCATACCTTAGTAGATATTCCTGCTCTCTACACGTCATGCAACGCAGCACAAGTTGTCTTGCTGCATTGGGTGGTAAAGCTGCCCTGAGGTATATTTTAAAGATATTGCTAGCCACCTCAGAGGAACACGCCCCTATATAATCATGAAACTCCTCATCAATTGCAATATCCTGATTATGGCAATGTACAGTGTGAACGGCAAGAACATGCTATACCCTTGTCCAAGGGCTACTCTTTTAAATCATTTTCCAACGGCTATTCACCTTTCACAAATTCATATTCAACACACTGATCACCATAATGCAGTATATTGGTATCACATGACTTTGGGGGCATGAGTAGGGAAAAACACCAACTATGGACTGGATAAGATGGCACAGGGGAGTAATGCATACATTGTAGAGATCAGTGTCATGTAAGCTGAAAGCCACAGATTTGAATATTGGTGGCTACACTCCAACTTTCATTCTTCTTAGGTCGATACAATGAGTAAGATTTGACTGAATAATAAAAATTAACATCTGTTATCAATGTAGAAGACAAGATAAATGGCAGATCTCATTATACAGTTCATTCATTCATTGTAGGTAGTGTTATACAGATAGCTGTTGGACAAAAGTCAAAAGTGCTAAGTTATGATTACATCGCTCATTTAAATTGGTAGTTTGAACAATTGCAACCTCTATTATGTCCTTTAGTAAAGAGAGACAATTATTTATGTCACCCCGCCAGTGAAAATATATGGTGGCGTCCTTCATGTATTTCTCACAGGGAATGGAAGCTACTCAGGAGTGGCACCTCCGCTTGAGTGGAGGAGCGTCGCCCCACAGGCCTGAGCTGAAAAATAAAATGATAATAAAGTTTATTTATACCATTTTATTTTTGAGCAACTGACCCGCCCTGAACCGAGTGACAGGACTGGGCGGGGCCAGTGCTGCTGAGAGGCAGCAGCAGGGAGCTGGACAGTGCGTTTTAAAATGAGCATGTTCTTTGGCCGGCCGTCTTGGGATGTTCTCTAACGCAGCTGTCTTAGACAGCTGGGTTAGAGGAAGCGCAGGCCTCCAGTGCTCTTAGGACTGCTGCAAGAGGCCACTTCCTCCAATCCTGGCGCGTCTCTCATGCTGTGAGACGTGCCAGGATTGGTGAGTACAATTTCCTGGTCCCGCGTTGGAGCTTGCCTGAAAAGGAGTCGACCAGTGGAGGAGGACGTAGCGTCGCACCTCAAGGTAAGTGTTTTATTATTATTATTTTCTTTTTGTTCCTCCCTCGCCCCACCACCTTCAGTACATGGCAGCCACCACTGAAGCTACTTTTTAGGTCTTGCCTAGCGTTGCAGCGCGCATGCGTTGCTCGCTCTGCGAGGGCTATTGTGATCAGGAGATTTCAGAAGAGGACTTGAAGCCCCGCCCATCATTTTCATTGGGTCGCGTCGGCGTTTATGCTAAACGCTGGCTTCCCATTGAAAAGGATGCTTCTTGGTTACCGCCCAGTCTCCCTTTTGGACGGCCCATCTGTTAAAGATTGCAGGAATCGCTGTTAGCATGAGCTGAAAGCCATTTTGTACTTGGCAGCCATTTTAGTTAGCCATGTGCTCGCCATGTGCTTTCTCCCTCTTCCAGAGTCTTGCACATGCTCAGAGAGGCCTAGCTGGTAGAATGCACCTGCTCCTAGTATAGAACTGTCAAGCTATTCTTACTCATGTAAGCAGTTTAGTCTCCCCTCCCACTTTGTGGAGCAAGCAAATTTTGTATACCCATATTAGTCAATATGCATGCTTGTATGTGCTAGGACCTCCCCTTGATTTTATGCTGACTATGTAACAAATACATATATAAGGACCCTGTTCTCTGCACTCATTAGAATGCCTCCTACAGTGGCCTGCGGGTACCGTAAGATGCAATCTCCCTCATCTGAGGTTAATAAAACATGTTTTTTTGATATTACAGCTTCTGTGCCAATCTCTTCTTTGTTGGTCTTAAGGACCAGATGTATCAGTGAACCCCTAAGAAGGTTTTTATTTCTACAAATGGCGCCCGAAAGTGGGACTCATCGGTGCAGCGGCTATCCAAGGGAGTGGTCTTGAAGGGAGACAGGAATCTACTGAGGAGTACAGGACAGGAATCTACTGAGGAGGTACCCTGCGCACGGAGATTGTTTTGTCTTCCAGCCCAGTATATTTCTGGTCTTCCTGCTCTGATCCTCCAAGTGTTTGCCGCTCCCGACTGAGAACTTCTTTGGCGTGAGTATTTTAAAACGACCGTTAGGTCACTCAGAACTTGGCAGTTGGAACCTGGACACCATTTGATTGGTAAGAGCCGTTTTGCGGCACTTGCTGTTGGTTTGATGCCTTTGATTGGTAAGGTAGTTTTAGTAACACTTACTGTGGCTTTGTTTGTATGATTGGCCAATTTTGGAATTTGTTTTGTAATTATATATGCATTGCAATTCATATAGGCAGGTAATGAGGAGATTTTTCTCTAAACTTTGAAAACTTGAACGGCACACATTGTGTTAAGTGTCACTTGGTGTATAATATTATATATGCTATAATATTTTTGACATGCCTGTTTCCAGCACACTTTGTTGAAAGTGTTGCTGTTTTGGAGGTACCGATATGGATTTAGGAAGTACTCAGTTGACTACCCTCAGAGGGGATACCTAAATAGGTTTAGGTATAGTAAAAAGATATTTCTTCCTTGGTGACTAAGTACTCCATGGAACTAAATATGTACATAAAACGGATCCGGATCTGCGCACTTAGTAACATTCATAAGTGGTGATATGCAGAGCGCTTTTTGAGTGTTCTACCAGCCAAAACTGGCGAATTTGGTGTATTTTGGCTTCTTGACCATGGAACAGTTTTTTGGGCTACTTTTGAGAGCTCTTCTTGTAAATATGACTTACAATTAGTATTTACAAATAGGTTGGTCTTGCGTACACTTTGTAAGCTGTCCTAAGTATTGATTTGTGGGTTAAATATGTGTTTCAATGTCTATGTGGGGTTTTTGGTTTGACATTGGTAATACTTGTGTGAGTACTCTGTGTACGAATGGCTAGCTTTAAGCGCGCTGTGTTGTGTCCTTCTGTAACTGTCTGGAATGAGCTCAATGAGTTTGTTTATGTTTTTTTTTGCTGTCATCATTCTGTTATGCAAAATGTCATTTAGTTACTTACATATTGAATAAAAATCCAGAAATAAATTATGTAACATATGCTAAACAGCTGCATGTTACTATTAAATTGACAGAGTAAGACACTATACATGTGTGCAAATTGCCACAATGCTAAACATAAAATTAGAATTCGTATTCAATAGGATTAAAATAGGCCTCATACAGAGGTAGAAAAACGAAATTGTGTGTTTTGTAATCAATAGACTTAAATACACAACGTTACAGCCTTTTCCTTAAATACATTGTATTAGACATTAAAAGGCATGCACATCATATGAGTGAATTTGGTCGTTGCTGAACTAAATATACATTATAGAAAGATAGATTTGACTGCATTGAAATGCCTCAGTTTTTAAATAGACTGTGACATGCTTTTCTCTCAGCACCCGAGAAAAAAGCTTTCCGACAGCTGTGTTTAAACTGACTAACTGAAAAGAAACTGTTTGACACAGCAAATGGGGATTTAACTCTGTCAGGGTATTTCAAATAATAAAGGGTTTTTTTCCTGAGAAAGGCGTGAAAATTCGACGCCTGCTGACAAACAACAGCTGCATAAATAGCATATGGCTATTCCTGCTCACGGCCACAGACAGGAATGCTGCGTCAGCGACATTTTAAGTCAGTGTAAAACTGGTATACAGGCCTGCATTATTTTAAAAGTTTCAAAACACCAGTTTCATTATTTTGGATAACAGAGAACAAAATTGAAAGTAGGGATTTCCTTTCTTAATGCCTTTTTTATAAGTACATCTATGGTTCTGATGTTAAATGATAACTGTCCTTTTAAAAAGTGGCGCAGACTTTTCCTGTTTCAAGTAAGGCTTCTGTGCTTAGGGTTATGAATGAATGTGTTTAAATATGATAGGCTACGAATGAAGCTTGCTTTTCCAATGTGGAATCATCAAAATGGTTGGTTTTGATTAAAAAAAAAAAAACATTTAATTATACGCAAAAATATATTGTTAAAAATAAATGCTTTAAATTCGTTTTTTCATCTTTATAAAGCCTAATCATCATACTGTGAATTCCTAGCATCAAAGTTGAATTTAAGCAGTGCTGTACCGCAATAAGAAGGGAACTTAAATGTGAAATGTCACTTTACCCAGCCGTACAAAACTCATTTTTATAAGGGTATATCTTATACATTTCTGATTTCCCATTCCTGGGCTATCTAGAGAACACTCTGGGAGTTCCTATTATGCAAAAATATTGTAGGATATTCATTTTTAAGTGCCCCTACCACCAAAGTCGAAATTGAGCTAAAATTCACAATTTTACAAGCAGTTCTACCACTCAAGGCAGTTTTAACGTGCTCTCAGGCTTCCATAAAGTATATGCAAGTATAAAACAAACAGCGGCCTCTGCATTACTAGATTGCACACCACTGTACATAAATGAAAATAAGTATACAAAAGAGCAGACGTTATTATCCTACCTTTAAATTGCTGGCAAACGATCGGACAGGACTGCTTTTCGCTGTGATTCTCCAGAGTTGCTTTGCATTACAAAACCGCATGGCAAGCCTTGCACGCAAAAATGAGCAGCTGCTGAACGGGTCAAAGGTCGGAGTTCTGCATTTAGCAACTTAGCAGGGTGAAGGGTAATGTTTGCTGGGACACTTCGACCTTCGAAAGATTTTTTGAAAGACGAGATGATAGCGCAAAGAGAGGAAGAGAAGCTTTGCTTCCTATTTTTGGCAAACACACGTTTAGCGCAATCATATGAAACGAAGGAAAACAACCCTCAGTTGAGCATTGATCTGCCAGGTATATCAACATAATGGTTTTAGTTTAAAGAATACTGTGTAGGGGCTACGATAAGGAGGAAATGGATTTTAGTTTGCATTCATGCGCCCTCATGTTAATCTAGTACAATTGCTGTAGAAATTGGTTTAAAGTTAACTCAATTTGCATTGTGTTAGACTGAATCAGAGAATAGCCACTTTCTAAGATATCTCCTACAAGTTTGTTTGTGCCCAGTTGCTACAAATAGGGGTTGAAAGTGTTGACAGAAGTAAAACCTGTTTCAGGTTTTCCTACTGTCAAAATGGGGGAAGGAGGCTAGCTCCTCTACAAATTAAGGGTAGGCAAAATTATGTTTTCTCTTCTTTTTCTCACTTTTTTTGAGTCTGTCTAAAGCTGTCTAGGAAATGGCCATGTGACAGTTAAGGCACTTTGCATTGTTCATAAGGCGGCACACAAAATGGGGCCTAAACCATTACAGAGAATGTTTACTTGGTACTCCCCAGCTAGAAGTCTTCGTTCCTCGGCAGCCCACCTAGTATGTACCCCACGAGTCAAGAAAACCCGACTAGGAGGTAGATCATTTGGCTATGCAGCCGCAAGGCTATGGAATGAACTACCAAGTGAACTCAGACAGACTGATGACTTACTGCAGTTTAGAAAAAAGCTAAAAACCAGGCTCTTTCCAAAAGAATAGCCTTGAGAGATTGGCGCATGATGATTCATAGTTTTATAGCTGCACAGTGATTTAGGTAATCCCAGCGCCAGGATGCCCGTTGGGTGACAGCTGCGCTATATAAATGCTACTTACAATTACAATTACAATTGGCTATTCTGTAATACTGTTTTAAAATTGTTAGAATTAATAAAAAGATGAAACACATAAGCTATGTTACTGCCCATCCTGTATGAAAGAATGAGTAGAACAGATTGATGTTCCCTTATTTGATCTTTAAGGAAAATTGTATAGTGGCGGTTTCTGTTCAAAAATCTCAGGTGGCAACACTATTATTGTTTATGTTATTCTCATGTTCTATACAGTTTTGCAAGGGCATTGCTAGTCTTTTATTAGCTAGTCTGTGTAAATAAGCTGACAGCCCTTATTAGAGCTGGAGATAGGGTTTTTTTTCCTTTTGAAAATGATGTTGCATAGTCCAGATCGTGAAAAGTACAATGCAGGAAAGACGCTCATGTGATCCTTAGCAAACATTTTGAAGGAAAATATTGTTTTATAGGAGTTTGTTTGTCATAACATGTTCTGCTGGAGAAAATGTACCCACTATGTTGAAGTTTAGTTCTTTTTGCAATAAGAATCCCTGTTAGATTAGCAGTTTTAGATTTTCCTGCTGCACCTATAACATGAGAGCATGGTCCTAAGCATAACATGTAAGAGAAATTATTTTACAAGTGTCTGCAGTCCTGTACAAGTAATGTAAAATCTATGAGTAAAAGTGTAGAACATTTCCTTTTTCTTGAGGGTTCTTCAGATTAGTAATATAGGAATACACCAATGTAAGTATTTGGAGTATGTCTGTATTGTTTTTCTTTTTTCCTCAGAATTTAGTAAATGAACACAGACTTCCTTGGCTGCTTGGGATTGGGTGATGTATTACTCTTGTCAGTTCACCAAAACGTTCCTTTTATACTTGCCAATAGGTCCAGGGTTTTCTACTCTCAGATAGATGAAGTGGCTCTTGGGTGCCTTGCTAATGTATGGGGCGCCCCAAGACTAAGGAAGTATTCTGAGACTATCCTCTCTGTTGTTAGATTATTTCTGTGCCTTGTCTAAAGACCTCTTGTTCTGTCCACCAATAGATATTTGCTGCCTTACAACCATTGCCAGAGGGGCCCGGACATCAGATCCAGCCTGGGGAGTCAGCGCCACTCCAGTTTGAAGCCAAAGTGAAAGGAACCAGCATAGGCGTTGCTGGCAACTAGGACCTCAGTGAAGGCGGAAGCACTGGGACGTGAAGTGTGTACCCCTGCCACTGTCTTGGGCGAAAGACGGGGTTACAAATCAGGATGGAGAAATCTTTGTGTGGATCCAGTTTTTGATGCCCAGCTGAGAGAGTCACAGAACGACAAGGACGGCAAGGAGGCTTTTGCTTGAGGTGACCCCCTTTGAAACAAGGGTTGCTTCAGGCCTCTTAATCCTGGTCCCAAAGTGAATGCAAGTCTACGCCTTTGTTTGTTGATCAAGGGATGCCCGAGCACACTGGGTACAATTTGTGCCCCAACAAAAGAGCAGTGCGCCAGAGGTGCAAATACAGGAGTTAGGGAAGGACTTGAGTTTAGGGTACAGGTGCTATGCCCTTGGTGCCTGTTAGATTAAAGTGAAGAAAACTGGTGCACTGCCTGAGACACTGGACAGGATCATTGAGGGTATTTGCCCTGGGGGGTGATTGCCCTATCCTGAAAGAAAGACTTTTCCTTCTCCGTGATTCTTGAGTTGCGAGTTGTGCAGCTCCACCGTGGGAACAACAAGAGCCTGCCTGTGAGGCTCAAAACGGACACAGGGAGAAGACTCCCCTCTGGCTGGTGGTTGTACTACAATTTCCCAAGGACTCTTTTTTTGTTAGTAATGTACCCCTTTGGTCGTCCCATTTTTTTGGAGGAGCAGCCCTTTGCGGTTCCTTGTCCTAATTCCTATGGCCCTGTGTGGTCCTCCTGGTCCCCCGAAGCCAGGATTGTTTTTGTAATAATATGTCTGATTGCTTTAATATTTTTTAAGAGTAATGTTTATTCTGCACGAGAAAAGTTCATCTGAGCATGTTACTTTACTCTTTCCTTAAGTATATTAATTGATAATTCAGCCCTCATAAAAATACTGAGAAAGTCCATTGAAAATGTTTTTATTAGGTATGTGCTGTTGGCTATTTTGAAATTGACTTGACGAGCCCCCATCAGAGCCCTGAAACTTAAAATTAGACTAGATGGTTTTGGTATTTGCTTTCTGCTTAGGATTGGAAAATATTGAGATTTCTGTTTGAGATAATAGTCATTATTCTCTCTTGCTACCTGTATGACCCAATGCTCTGTTCACTTTGTACTCCTGCTTATACCTTGTATATACCTGCTTAATGAAATGTTTAGAATGTAAATGCCCACCTAGCATAGGATATTGATGAATTTATGAGAAGAAAATGTGCAAAATATTTTCTATGTCTCTACTAGATCATGGGAATGTCTTTAGCTCATGCTAAAAGGATCGTCTGTTAAAGATTGCAGGAATCGCTGTTAGCATGAGCTGAAAGCCATTTTGTACTTGGCAGCCATTTTAGTTAGCCATGTGCTCGCCATGTGCTTTCTCCCTCTTCCAGAGTCTTGCACATGCTCAGAGAGGCCTAGCTGGTAGAATGCACCTGCTCCTAGTATAGAACTGTCAAGCTATTCTTACTCATGTAAGCAGTTTAGTCTCCCCTCCCACTTTGTGGAGCAAGCAAATTTTGTATACCCATATTAGTCAATAAGCATGCTTGTATGTGCTAGGACCTCCCCTTGATTTTATGCTGACTATGTAACAAATACATATATAAGGACCCTGTTCTCTGCACTCATTAGAATGCCTCCTACAGTGGCCTGCGGGTACCGTAAGATGCAATCTCCCTCATCTGAGGTTAATAAAACATGTTTTTTTGATATTACAGCTTCTGTGCCAATCTCTTCTTTGTTGGTCTTAAGGACCAGATGTATCAGTGAACCCCTAAGAAGGTTTTTATTTCTACACATCCAGACTGGGTCGTCTGCTTCACGGCTGTAGTGAAGCAATATCTTATCTTTGGGGGCGTCTGTTTCACTCAGCCGCGTGTTTATTTTTGCATCGCGCTTTCACTTAAAGTGAAAGCGCGATGCAAATATAAACAAGCGGCTGCCTTCCGCAATGGCGAGCGCTTGTTGAAATGTCTGTCGTCTTTTAAAAGGACATCAGTCTGACTAGATACGAGTGTTTTCACTTTGGTCGGAGGTGTGTTTATACTGTGCATGGTGTCAGGCCTCTGACCACCTTCCACAGAACTTGGTAGCTCCATCACTGCAACTTCAAATAGATAAAGGAATCGAACATCTTCTCTTCTCTTTACACGTGTAGAGAAGTTTTAAAAAAGTGAAATCATTTCTTTATGAATTGACCGGAATTCCTTTGAGGTAATGCGTGTCTGGCGTGTGACTGACTGCACATGCCCCTGTCCTGCCGGCCTTTCCAAATGAACCCCTTCTCCTTACACCGCTATAGGCGGGTGCATCCTGCCTGCCAAGCGGGCGTGCAGTCGACACCTCTCGGTGAATGTTGGCCCGCTGCCTGGAAATACTCCCAAACACTGGGAGGCAGAGACGCTGCCCTCTCCCGCCTGACTTCCCCCTCCTCTCTCTCCTCCTCCACAGACGTCGGCCAGCGCCAGAGCAGACGCAGTGGGTGGCTCGGTGACAATTTGCTAATTCACTCTAATGGCTGAGAAGGTGTGACATTCCGAGCTCACGTTTCCGCTCGCCTTTTACTGTTGACTTTTTTTTATCTGCAACAAATACATTAGAATGATTTAAGAGCTGATGCGCAATATGTAATACAGAAGTCTGAAGTGTGAAAAGAACACGGTTATACCAAATGACACACCACCAAAGTTTAGATGTGTAATCGAACAACCGGGCATTTCAGACTCTCTGAGGTTCTCCAGTTGCATTCAGACTTGCCAAATGAGGCCCGTGGCATTTTCAGGTGCCCGAAAGCATGTCTTTAATGTGCCTGAGATGGCAGAGTTCAGACATTAGTGTTGCGTGCGCGCGTGTGATGCAGTAAACGGAAAACATTCCCTTTGGTTAGATAAGGATGCAAAGCGACAAAAAATGCTGTAGCTTTGGGTGATTTTGTTTTGCCTGATACTGGGGCGTTGTTTACCACTGTCCTAACCATGGGTGGACGAAGGAGTCCCATTGGTTGTGATTTACATCTTTTGTTTGCCCACTTTAAAGAAAACCTTCCTTCCAGTAACCGGCCTTTGCGTGGCCAGTAATTAGAAGGAGGGATAATGCCCGTCTGACGAATTTGGCACACCTGGTGAGCGGATTCCTGGAGCAGGTCTGGGCCGCGGCTTCATCTGAGCGGTCTTTGAGGTGTTCGGAGTTTACAGTAAACACGGGTTGTGGCTTTGAGTGCACCTCCCTGTGGAATGGTTCCTGTGTAACTTTATGTATTGCTGTCCCTACTGAGTCCAACCTGCTGGTGGTGTGACATTAACTCAATGTGACTGACGCCGGATGGGGCCAGCTGCATTAAAGGCTTCAAGGCCCACCCCCTGCTAGTACTGGGCCCCTTCACTGCATATGTTCACGTTCGTCCTTGTTGTTTCTCACGCAATGGTGACAGCTTGTTTATAGTGTGCCGTTTAATTTCAGTTACAAGCGCAGCGCTTTATTACACAGCATGCGCACCTTTATTTCCGCACGGCGCCCTCAACCTTTTCCACCTCTTTCCAGCAGGCAGGCACAGCGCAAACAGGACAAGCTGCCTAAAACGGCTTCCTTCCTCATAGCGCCCGCAGCCTCTTCCACCTCTCCTAAATTATATCTGTTTGTGAGTGTGGCCGCGCTTTAACGTAATTAGCGGCACACACTTCACAAACACACGGTAGTGCCCGCAGCCTCTTCCACCTCTCCCCATCGCCACAAAAGCCCAGCACGGTGCCCACCGTCTCTTCCACCTCTTCCCACCGCTACAAATCCCACAGCTGCAGGCAGGGCGTAAACAGAGCAGGCTGTCTCAATTGGCTTACGCCCGCTGCCGAAAAAAACTTTCAATTTAGATTTATGAGACTCGGAGCTGCATTGTTTGCAGGTATTACAGTGCCCTTCTCTGCGCTAGATGTTTACTTTGCACACTCCATTGTATTTTTTAAATTATATCTGTTTGTGAGTGTGGCCGCGCTTTAACGTAATTAGCGGCACACACTTCACAAACACACGGTTCGTGCGATGTTCTTTCATCATTATTTACATTAGGCGCTGTGTTCCTGGCACTCCTTTCTATTAAAATAACATGTGCGTGTGTGTTTTGCTGGAATGGGTCTCTGCTCCTATCAACATGCCTGCAGCTGCTAGTGTCTTCTGTGCCCTGCTCGTCGCTACCCCATCTCTCCATGCGTTGCCCCCCACCACCACCACCTCCCGTTGATGCTTCTATCAACATGTCTGCAGCTGCGCGCTGCACTCACTGCTGGGTTATATGGCCTCTTGGGTAGCACAAGGACACGGTAATGTTCTGTGGAAAACAGGAGCTCTGCAATATTTTCATGCCCTCTACTTCACCCCGCCCCATCTGATATTTTTTAAACCCACCAGCTTGCCGTTCTTTTAAAACCCACTGCCCTCCTCCTCCTCTCGGTTTCCTCTGTTTCTAAATCAACCCACCCCCACACTTTCCTGTTGAAGGAACCCGAGAGCCACGTGAAGCTTTTTAGGTCTCGGCTGGCGATAGCAGTGCGCATGCGCTGCTCTCTGCATTTGAGAGCTTCTTGAAATCAATACGGTTGAGGAAGGTGACTTGAAGCCCCGCCCCCTCTTCCCATTGGCTCGCGTCATAGCTTAGGCTAAACGCTGGCATTCTATTGTTAATGAGGCTTTTTAGTCCCTCCTTGTTGCCGCCCTGTCCACTTTTGGCCCCGCCCACCGGGACTGGATTTTTTACTGGCGGCAGTATACACACTCCTTTAATTATTAGCTAGGCACTTTTTTCCCCATTCGTGTAATGTGTTGCAATAACAATCAGACGTGCTTGTTTTTCGTATTACCGCGTTTGCCTTCAAGAATGGCTGATGCGCTTTTCATTTCTCTGCGGGTAAAGTCCGCTCTTTTCTCATTGTCACTTCTGGTGTGCGAGGCACCTTCAGGTTCGAGAACGGCAGCCGCGCATTTCTTTTGTAATGCACAGCTGCCAAAATCAATGAACACAAACTTGCCATTGGCGCCGGCGACTTGCAGCCTCTCATCCCTGTCCTGCCCCCGGGGGCTGCGCTTTAGCTTTGAAAACCGCGCCGCTTTCATTAACAACACAAATCCCACTCCGTTTTAATTGTAACCGTCTCACTGCTGGAGTGTTAGTTAACATTCAATGGTGACGTCGGTCCCCTGGCGGGGCCTCTCCTGTGTGATGCACATGTGTGGTATTTCCGAGTGTAACGCATTTTCTGACCCCCCCGCCCCCCAGCAGAAGGAAGCGGGCAGGGAGCTGAGGGCTTGTACCACCCCGGAAGTCCTGCCAGCAGCCCGGAACACCGGAGCCCAGCTGCTAGCCCCGGCGGTAGCCCACACAGTGCCAGCCCCCGCAGACCGGTCCAGGGGGCCCCGCCGACGACTACAACCGCCTGGAGGACCTTCTTGGCATCATCAAGAGAGAGATGCCCCCCTCGGGTAAAGTCCGCTCTTTTCTCATTGTCACTTCTAGAGTCTGGCCAGGGACAGCCTTAGCCGTCTATTGCAAGCGCTTTCAACGTCTCGTCGGGGGTAGTAGGCGCTATATCAATGCAATTACAATACAAATAAGATTGATGCACGCCAAGGGCATGTCTTCTCCGATGGCTACACAGTGCCATGGACTTTACAATATGTCTACTTGGTTGCTTCAAATGTTTAAATCGGACTTTGTATATTTATTTGCATATATAGATGTAAACACATTTAAAGCAATGCTCCTACCAGCTGCTGCCCGTCTACCTGCCCCAGCCCCTCCCTCCCACTCTCCATTGTAGTCAGCTTACCCTGAGCACCTCCCTCTGTTGTCTGTGCCCCCTCCCGCTTACCACACCCCCTTACTCCTTGTTGTCTCCCACCCCCTCGCTTGCAATAAACAAGAACATGCTAGCTGCGTCAGTGATTCTTCCCCCACACCCTCCGCCCTTGGTGCCCCCGCGCCTTCCCTTCCTGTTGCCTCCAGTCCCAATGCCCGCCCCATAGCAATAAAGTAAGAAAGCACTATGGCGCGGCATTCACTGACAGCATCGGTGCTTTTTTTCCAGGCATGCTGCACAACAGCCGCTCTGCTGTACATCATGGCTAAAAACACATTGAGAAAGCCAATAGTTCTCTCACAGGTGATACCCATTGGCTTTGCAACAGTAAACAGGTGGGGATGGTAGTGGTCATTTTATAATGGTGAAAGACTGGTGCTAGCCCCGTTCACTTCTGCACAATCAGTGCTTGCTTACATCTAAACTACAACCGCAGTGCACACAGACGGACAATGAATCCATGTATTAAAGTTGCCGCACTTTGTGGCAACTGCTGCTTACCTACCCCGGAGATAAGCCACCCACCACCTTTCTGTTGTTGCAGGGTCGCCACTGTAGCAACAGCGTGCCGCGGCCCTACGGGGGGCTAATCCCCACAGCCAGCGGCTCGCCTCCACACTTGGGGGCTTGTACAGCCACCCTGGCGCCCCACGGTTTGGTGATCTTGTAAAATGATGACACAGCACTGCAAACAATCCTCCTAATTTATTCTTTCAAGGCGTGTGCTTGGTGCCATGTTTGTTTGCCGCACTGTTGTATTTCTCTTGCCCACAAGTTAGCCCTGATTTTATTAAACAAGGCGTGTCACACGTGGATGTGTTTCAAAAACCTTCAGGTTGCAGATTTTTAGGAAGTAAATACACCCATGCAGCTAGCTACATATGGTGAGACACGATTCACCCACACTATAATACAATCTCCATCAGATTGGCACGTGCCCAACCCTACCGGAGAGCAGCTGCTGTAGGACTCCCATTTGCAGCACCATCGCCCCCATCCCACCCCTTCCCCAAGGCCTCGGTGTTTGTGTTGTCATGTCAATGAACTATTAGCACACTTTCACACCCCAGACTGTGTCAACGCTTGCCTTTAGTGGAGGAAGACGATCTGCTGAGGTAGGTGCGGTGCGGGGGTTGTTGGGCTGTGTGTGTGTGTGTGGGTTAAGACTATACTCGCCCAAACTCACCAGGTGGCCGAGATACCATTTCCAGACATGGCTCTACGGAGGGCTGCACGTGCCAATAACTCTTCACTCAATTTCACTCTTTTTTTTTCCTGATTGATTCAAACTCTCATACCCATCCTGTGACTCCACTGCACACAGCTACTACCCCCCACCCGCGCCCTTCTCCGGTTGTTTGGCCACTGGGGACTTTTTCCAGCTCTGGGAAGTCTGTGAAAGGGAAACAGTCTCCTAGTATCAGCTGCAGGAGGGGGCGGGACTAACCTGCCGTCTCTCCACCTCCTCCTCTGAAGGGAAGCCCTCCGTGCCTGTCTTCACTCACCACTGGCTCGGTGTTTCCGCCTCTCTTCTGTGTGATGCCTCTGGTGCAGTGCTGGGCCCGGGCAAAGGGAGACGCTCTGCTTGTGATGGGAACACATCTCTCAGTGACCCATAATTTGGGATCCGTGGGTGGGGTCAATATTATTATCCTCTTTTACGCACTGACCTTAAAGAAATTGGCAACAAAAACTGGTATAGCGGTGGCATTACGGCAGAGCTTCCAACTTTGGAACTGGGAAACCCTGTTTAAATCCCAGCGATGGATCAACATCCTGTGATTCAGTGCAAATCATGTAATCTTTCCCTGCCTACAAAAAGTGAATGTGTCCTTGTATAATGTAAATGGTGCTCATGTAAAGCGCTCCAAAAACTAAAACAAGCATTAAAAATGCAATAGGTCTCGCCTTTCATTAAGTTAAAGCCATTTGCTTTGCTATACAATACCATTAGCAAAGCAAATGGCTTTAACTTAATCAAAGGCGAGACCTATTGCATTTTCAATGCTTGTTTTAATATCTGGTACTTTCAGAGTGTACTTCACGTCTTTATTGTCTTAGCGCAGAGGAGTACACCAAGGGAAGGAAACGAGTATGCATAAATAAAAACATTTACATTTACAACACCAATAGCTCTAACTCTGACAAATGCGAGACCTATTGCATTGCAAATGCTTGTTGTTTATGGTAGAGAAGGAATGTAAACAGTGAAAGCAGTTCTTTGTTTAAGCTGCTCAGAAAACTAAAACAGTGTTGAGAATAAAAATGGTTGTACTTACAAACCATTAATCTTCACAAAGTAAAAAAAGAATAATTCTACAGTGCGATGCATGCCTTAATTAAGCACCTGCTGTGCCGCCTAATCACTGCCCTGGTCCCAGGCCCACGTCTATCTTTGTGCGCATTACCAGCTCGGTATCGACCTCAGGGGCCGGATTGAAGAAACACCGGAGAGCCAGGCTGGGGCACACGTTGCCACTGTGCCATGCTCGATGTTCCCCCGTTCTTGCCCCAAGCTTGCCAGTTAAGAGCAGTGGGCAGTGGCCTTAGTGGGCTCTGCACTCACTCGCTTCAATGCAGTGACTGCGCTCTGCACGAGCTGTAAATGCTTGCTGCTCTACCGCGGTCCGCCATACATGCATATGCGCAGAAGACATGTGCATGTTGCAAGTACGTGTCGTGACTCCACTGGCTCTGTGTACCGATGACGGAAGACTGGGGCTATACAAACTGTAAGCAAATATGTCCCATTTTCCAAGCTTTCAACATAAACAGAAGGGCCCAAAACCTTTCCGCTGTGCCTTGACAAAGACTAAATGGGAGCTACAGGTTGCAAGCAGTGGCTGGCAAGGGAGTAGACAGAAAATTTAAAAAAAAAAAAACACTTCAACCCAAAGTTCTTATGGCACCAAGCAAGTGAAGCAAGTCATCACAACCCTCCCCAGAAGAGCTCTCTTGTCTCTTTCATGCAAGAATCCATTCATCTTTCCATCCACCTGCTGATATCCACAATTTCACCTTTAAATTCTGTCAACCATTCAATCTTTCATCTATCATTCAGTTTTACATCATTCTGTCCACCGATCCATATTCAAACCTATCCATCCATCGTCAAAACTATCCATCCATCCTTTCACTTATCCATCTCTCCATCCACCCTTTCACTAATCCATTCTATTCACCTTTTCATCCATCCATCCTCCCTTTTATCTATCCATTCTTTCACTTATTCATCCACCCTTTCATCCATCCACCCTTTCATCAATCCATCCACCCTTGCATTCTGTCCATTTATTCTCACTTTCACTTGACCCATCCACCCTTTCTCATCATCCATTCACCCTTTGGCTCATCATCCATCCTCGCATTTGTTCTTTCATTCTTTCACTTATCCATCCACCCTTTCACTCATCCATCCATTCTTTCTCTCATCTGTCCTTTCACTCATTCATCCATCCATCAATCTACCCATCCACCCTTTTACCCACCCATCCACCCATCCACCCTTTCACTCACACACCTATCCATCCGTCCTTTCACTCACTCACTCAACCAACCATCCACCCTTTCACGTTATTTATGAGCCTTTGTCTGCCAAGTTGCAGACAGAAGAGGCACATCAACAACTCCACCCCCGCTGTAGCTGATAAAGCAGAGGGTGTTCACTACACCCCTGGTGGTAAATAATTTAAACATGAACGTGAATGTGAGAACTTGCAGGAAGCAAGCAGGCTTGCAGCACATGCTCATAAAAGGCTAAATTAGGGGCACTACCACTGAGCCCAAACAGAGTAACTTCATTAAACAGTGTCATATTGCCTATATAACCCTCCCTACTCAAAACAAGAGCCTTAAAACTATATAACATACAGTTAGCACTAATGTGAAAAATTATGACCAGCTATCGCCCAGTTTTCCTCCTTGCGTAAAAGGGAATGGAGAACAGCTTTTGCTACAGTCCAAATTAAAGACTTGCAAACCTGTGGCAAAAAGTGAAACAAATGGTTCTCTATTATTACAAATAAAATGATGCATGAAGCAGAATCAATTTGTCACATTTCTTATTTTAAATGTAGCATAACTGGGACTAAATCATTTGTTTCATTCTTTAAAAAAAGGGCCTTCATGAATTAGGGTTCATGTTAATCAAAAATGTATTAAATATGTATAATTATTGATAGGCCAACAATGAGATACATTGCGTAAAGTTCCTTCCACCAGATTTACTTTGGTGTTATACATTAGGTTTACTACAAAAAGGTACCAAGATTCCAGCGGGCCCCTTTAACAGCTGGGATAAAGTGTTCAGCTAGGAACTGCCACGCTAGAGGCCAGAAAACCAATATTAAGTGACTTTTAACCCAGATGCCAAGTGCGAACAGCACTAAATGTCTGGTTTCCTTCAAAGCATCAGAGAGCCGCATACATTGAAGCGTTCACCTCTTTCTCCGCCTGCAGCCGTTCAAAATCTGCAGTACGTCATGGGACCCATTGTCACGTGCTTAGGAAAGGAGCCCTGGGGGATGCAGTCCTACACAGGCCCCTCACAAATAGGATAAATAAACCTGTAGACTACAGCCCCCAAGGAGCAACTGTGTCCCATGCATAAAGCTGTGAGATAACACAGCCAGTGCTGTGTATCGGAGTCACATTTAAAATGAATTGGTGAGTTTGACGCCCTGCGAACTAATCGCTTTTGCAAAATAGAGCCCACCAACACCACCCCTGCTCCAGCTGACAAAGCGGGGAGTTGGCGATGCCGTTGGAGGCAGGGGTTGCAACTGGAAGCCTAGTCGTTACTGTGGAGACCCCTGGCGACCTCCAATTGACGTCCTGGTCCTAGATATACCCATGTCTTTGGTTTGTCAGGGTTATGAGATCCCCAACAGTACTGCTGACCAACCACAAAACCCCCCAGAAATATTATTTTTATAAAATATTTGGTATAATTTTTTTTATTTTGTATAGGTTTTAATATTTTTATATTGTTAGGTATTATATATATATATATATATATATATATATATTTTTTTTTTTTTTTAAGTGATATGGGGATGAAATGGTATATTTAATCCTTCAGAAGTCCAACACTTTCCCTGATTTTGCTTACTTTGCAGTGGGAGTCATAAATCTAAACCCTCCAAAGTTCAACACCTTCCCTGATTTTGTTTACGTTGGAGTGAGTATAGTAAATGTAACCCCTCTGAAGTCCAATACCTTTTTTACTGTTGCTTAGATTTGAGTAGGAATAGTAAGTCAAAACCCCAAGAAATTCAACTCTTTCCCTACTGGTGCTAATGTTGGAGTGAGAATAATAGATCTACCCCCTCTGAAGCATATTCAGATAGCATAGAAATGGACCCCATTTTGGTCCTGCTGATGGACGACTGACCTGTGAGGCAAACCACAGACGTAACATGTAGACCCCTCATAATGCTGAAGTACTAATCTGCTCCGGAGTCCTTCTAGTACATTGTGTACCATCTTTTAATCTTACCAGGAAAACTCTTCCCTGGGCAATTTTATCTATACACATGATCCTCAGCAATATCCAGAACTCCATCAGAAAATTTCCTTTCTGGATGAGGGACTCGATAATGAAGCATACCACAGATAATCTGCGGATGAGAGGCCTTAAAAAAACTCAAAGAGGTGTCATTGCGTGATAGCTGTAACCGTGTAGGGTTTCTACCCTACTGTTCTTAAATATGGTGGGCCGTTTCTAGTATGCTGTAAGTATGTAAAACATTATGCAATCCTATTGTTTAAGGAAATGCAACGTGGCCATCAAAGCAGAACTTAATTCCTGGTTTCAAACAGGCTTTTTCCCAGGCTGTTCTACCAAACATAACATTGTTGCTCTTACTGCCTTAATCCGACAAATCACAAACAAATCTCTAATCTGTAGGGTGATTCAATGATTTTAGAAAGGCTTTGGGCATTCCAAACCAACTACTAACAGCTGCCTGCTCTCTGTACACAAATAACTGGATGAGGATCAAGTTGGGAAACAAAAAGCCTTTACAGAGAAGGTAGCAGTATAGAAGAGCCTAATACAAGGGCACATAATCTCTAGTTGGCTGACATCAGCATGCCCTTCAAAAATAAACAATAATCATCTACACGTGATGCAACATGCAGGCAACACTAAGATATTGGGCCAAACACAGATAGGCCTTCAGCATACTTTAAGTCCTCTTGAGATCTATTGCACAACTGACAGGTTGACAATCAACCATTCAAAGTCAAAAATCATTTCATTTGTAACTCAAAGCACAGCTTCATATGGTGCCTTAATGGAGAAAAACTCCAAGAATCATATCCATATTCATACTCCGGGGTTCTTGTAATGCACACTTCATGTGCTTTCACGGCTTTGAAGACCTGTTTATAACTGGCTTTGTGAAAGTGACGATGGTAAGAGCTTACAACTTGGGAAAAATAAACTTATCCAGAGACTAATAAAGCATTCATTTTTCTTTTTCTCCTCTGAATCATTATTTTTATTGATGGGTAGCTAGTTTTTTTGTCCCCTTTTTTATTTAAAGAATCGTTGTAACTCAATGCATTAGTATGGTTTTAAGAAACTAACAATAAAGTGTAATTAATTTAGCTAATTATTTTGGTATTACAGGAGGTGGAGCAATCACCTGCAATTGTTACCTAAAATACAAGCACCGCACTCTCGGATACACCTGTTGACTGCTTTATCCACTCAACAACCAGAAATTCTCCCTTATCCTACGCTCTTAATACAACATGAACTTTGAATGTCAACCTCAGCACCTTAGTTTGCAACCTTACTGTCACCACAAGCACTCCTCTATGTCTTATGATAATTCTTCTGCAATATGTTTCCCGCATACGTAAAGCTAGACGAGGCGGAATCTCCTTACATTACCTGCCTTCCGAATTGTGGAATTTTTTGCTGCTCAGTGTACGCTGAAGTCCTTCGGAATCAGTTTTTAGACTCAATCTCAAAACCTTCTTGTTCGATACCTCTCTTCTGGCAAGTCCGACCTACCAAACCAAGAATGCATTTCATGTACCTGGTAGTTCTCCATGAAAACCCATGTGAATATGTTCACATACAACACAACAGACTGGAGTCACTGCCATGGGATCACTTATTTTAAATATATTTTCACTGCACACATCCTTCTTCATGTCTGCTTCAAGAATCATGGTTATGTTATGTTATTTGGTATTTATAAAGCACACGGCTACTCCCAAGAGTGTCCCGGCGCTAAGAGAAAAACCACGTAACAGCTAATAGAAAAACACCCAAAGCAGAAACTGGCTAGGACCTTAAGTTGAAAAAGCCATGTTTTTAATTTCCGCCTAAAAGTGAGTAGGTCCTGTACCTGTCTAAGAGAGAGAGGTAGGCTATTCCACAGACAAGAGGCCACCACTTGAAAGGATCTTCCCCCTACCCGGGAAAGCAGGACCTTGGGAGTAGAGGTCAAAAGCTGAGCAGAGGACCTCAAGGTACGTTGAGGGGTATAGTGTTGAAATCTTTCCCTAAGGTAAGGGGCTCCTATCTGATGAAAGGCTTTAAAGACCAAAACTAACGCTTTGAAATGGATTCTTTTCCGGACCGGAAGCCAGTGCAAGGAAAACAGAAGATGGGTCGTGCGTGTCCTAGGTCCTGCCAGGAAGATGGCCCTGGCCGCCACATTCTGGACCACCTGCAATCGGCCTAGTAAGTAGTCCGGGAGTCCCAGGTACAGGGAGTTTACATAGTTCAGTCTCGAGACCACCAAGGCCTGGACTACTGTTTTCCTGTGAGAAACTGGGAGCAGGGGGAGAAAGTTCCTCAGCATTCTCAAAACCCCAAAACCAGTCCCGGCCACCGATTGGATCTGAACCTTCATAGAGAGGGCAGCATCCAATCTGACCCCAAGATTTTTCACGGTGGTAACTGAAGATGTGGGGGGAGACATATCCTGCAGCCACCATTTGTGCCATGCTTCACAAGGACGTGAGCCGAAGAAGATAATCTCTGACTTATCAGAGTTGCACTTCAGTTGGTTTTGTCTAAGCCAAGAGAAAACCTCTGAAAGACGAGTGTTGATCACATTGCCCTTGAACTCAGCCCCCTTCTCGCAAGTGAACAACAATTGCGTGTCGTCCGCATACGATACTATTTTGGCCCCATATTTCTCGGCGAGAAGTGCAAGAGGGGCCATATACAAATTGAACAGTGTTGGGCTCAAAATTGAGCCCTGTGGGACCCTGACATTCATGGGAGGGATTACAGCAGGGAAAGGAGGGGACCAGATAGTTTGTAAACGGTTGTTTAAGAATGAAGTGAACCATCTCAATACCGTGCCTCCGATACCGCCCTCCACAAGTCTTTGCAGTAGTCTATTGTGGGGCACGGTATCGAAGGCCGCGAAAAGGTCCAACAACACCAAAACCGCATTGCCTCCCCTGTCCAGAGTAGCTTTTATAGTTTCCGCGACCTCTAATAAGGCCGTTTCCGTGCTGAAATTAGCTCTGAAGCCCGACTGACTCGGGTGCAGAAGATGGTTGGCCTCCACGTAGTCCGTGGTGACTGTGTTGACATATTTCTCCAAAACCTTGGAAAAATAAGGTAGCAGGGATATAGGCCTGTAGTTACCGGCGACCTCTGGGTCAGCCGTGGGTTTCTTTAAAAGCGGGAGAATTTTTGCATGTTTCCAGGTTTGCGACATGTGCCCCTCACGCAGGGCGGTGTTCAAAATCAAATTCACAGCAGGGTTTATCACTTCTGCAATGGATGACAGCACTTTTGCTGGACAGGGATCAGATGGTGAGCCGGACTTAAGAGCCTTCATGAGAGCAAGGGATTTCTCAAAAGTGATATCAGGAAACTGCGTAGGGGAGAAATCAGTATTATGGCCAGCATCAGGGGGCAGACCAGAGACTGCTTCTAGTGCTGGCGACTGAGCTTCGAAGGAATCCTGAATGTTTGTAATTTTATCATGGAAGAAACAGGCCATAAGATTGGTACAATCACTCGTGGAAACAAACGGGCAACCGATTGCAGTGGGAGATGAGAAATTTTTTACAATATTAAAAAGTTCTCTGCTTTTATTACCAGCCTGATCGATTTTAGTGGAAAAGAAAAGTTTCTTTCCCTCGCGGACTTTCCTATAATGGTCTTTCAAGGCCCGTTTATAAATGGATTTATCAGTGGATTTATAATTTGCCCGCCACTCTCTTTCAAGGCGTTTGCACGCAGTTGAGTTGAGTTGTCAAATCGGTGCATGTGGGCAGGGCTTCATGTTTCTAGACCACACCTTTTATAAATCATTTTATCAAGTGACTGATGGCCCCATGTATTAAGCCCAAGTTGCAAATGGAGGAGGGTGCACATTCAAATAAATAGGGCAAGCTGAGCCGTGGGTCTGGCTTGGCTTTGAGTCCATCCACGAGCCAAGCCATAAAGACATTTGGTATGTATATCATGCAACAAACATACCGTAAAATATGATACAATCTCTTCAAAATTAAAAAAAAATTCTTTCTTTAACACGGGCAAGCATTTCAATTAAGTAAACCAGCATTGGCAATGCCAATCGGTCTGGCTTTAAATGAATATTGTATGTTAAAGGGAAGTATTACTGGTAAATTGCATGGGAATTGATGTGTATTTGTGTGGAAGCAAAGAACTGAAGAATAATATTGGTGTAAGTTAAAAGGTCAGGTGACAGTTGCATTGCTAAGCCATACCTAAACACACATGGAGGTTAATGACTGCCCTCCTCCCATCTGTGCTGCCGCCAAAGAAAAACATCATAAACTATCTAGTTATCAAAAACACTATAATAGCATTACAATGCCATATGTGTGTCCCTGAAAACTAAAGTGCAGGCAGCTGGATAAATAAGCAAAATGATCACAGAGGCGTGGAGGGCAAACACTTTTCTATGGAAGCACACAACATCTGCCCAATCAAAATATGTACTTCTGGCTGCCAACATGAGGGTTGAGCCAAAGCCTCTCTCAAGTGATGTTCAGATAATTGCCTGGCGATGGCTGCATTGTCAAGCCAGACCATAAAAAGCACTACCGGGCCACACCAATGGAAAACTGTGAACTCCAAATCCCCAACATCAATAACAATAATGAATTAAGAACTTTCTTTTTGATAAACAGATTTGATTGAATTTTTCACAAGAGTACATCATGACCCACAAATATGACGGCATAAATGAATACAGCAGATAGTTATGGTACAGACCAAAAAAGGTGTAAGATATTACGGAGCACAAACACATCAACACACACTGAGAGGAATTGTCCCAACAACTTCCCCCATACTCATCCATGTTTCCGGGGACATCCCTAGGCTTCTTATACGTTCTTTTTGTGCACATCAGTCCACCCCCGACTCCATTGCGAGAGGGTGGGAGGGGCAGGGTTCTTACAGCGGGTAGCGATGTTCTGTTTGCCACTATGAGGGCTGTACGCAGAAATGTTCGATCTGCCCTCAAGCCCCCGGAGCCATCCAATACCCCTAGCAGGAGCACCGGGGGTGAAATGCGACTTGCCAGCCCAGGACTTCAGTCAATTCCCCCACCACCACGGTCCAAAACTCCTGAATTCTGGGGTAAGACCACACCATGAGGAAAAAGTCGGCGGGAGTGCCCTTGCAGCCGGGGCAGGTGGGTTCAGAAAGGAAGCCTGCTCGGTGCAGTCTAGCAGGGTTGAGGTAGGCACAGTATAGATAGTATGTCTCAATTAGGCACAGGCTGGAGGAGATGGGGATGGTCCTAGGTGCCATCATTGTGTCCCGCCAATCATTATCCTCAAGGGGACGCAATCAGCCCTCCCAGCGAGACCGGTGATCCAGGGTACCCGGGGCGTTGATGATCAGAGTACGATAGATTTTGTAGACCCCACTCCTCCCAGTGCACCCATAAGAAGCTTGGCCTCCAGCGGACTGAACTCTGGGAAAGAGTCGAATTGAGATACATGAATAAGGAGAGCATGTCGCAGTTGGAGATACTTTCAGAATTGTGGAGTGGTGAGTGCATTTGTTGTTTGGAGTTCTTGAAAGGATAGTATGTGTGATCATGATCAGACATCACCTAGTTGTAAGATACCAATGAGGTCCCACTTCCCAAAACCTTGCAGCGCTGCCACCTCTTGCAGCCAGGTACTGTGCCAGAGGGGAATTTGCTGCATAAGTGTGGCATCCCAATGAGTGTGGCAGAGTGCAGCCCTCCAGGTATGGAAAACCACTCCGGTCACTGGGGGATCGGGGATTCGTAAAGCATAACCATAATTTAGGGAACCCCAAAAGCGACAGCTCCAGTCTATAGGCAGGGTCTGACCAGCCCCATTCAGCCAATCATGTATTACCAGAAGGTGGGAGGCGAGGTAATAAAGATATAGATTGGTCATACCAAGGCCTCTGTCGTAAGGGACACGGGCCATCCCTGTGGGAGCTGAGGTGAAGGAGGAGGTGACCATGGCCCAATATATTGCGGGGGAGAATCTGGGCATGTGTTACAGCGTGACAAATGAGGACATGAAGACGAGGTCTATACGGGAATGAGTATGGTGCGCTGTGGAGGTATGTTTGAATTGACATTGGGGGGATTCCATACCTTTTACACGTCACAGAGGCCAGGATTCGGCACCCAGTCAGAAATGTGATGGGCCCCAAAACATCGGGATGCAGAAGGGGGACCCGTATCGTCTATATACAGGACCGGGACTGTATTGACATCACCGCCTATTAATGTCAGTCCCTGCAGGAGATCGAGAAGGATCTCTGAAAGATCATGGAGGAAAGTGGCTAGAGTTGCTGCACATGCATATACGCTCACCAGTTTAACTGTTTGACCCTCGACCGTACCGGTGACCACAATAACACAGCCCTGGGGGTCTGTAATGTCATAGGGGTGATGGTCATAGAAAAGGAGTGGCGCAGAAGTATCGCCACACCCTGGAACCCCGAGTAAAGCCTGAGTGGAAAACTCTGTCATAGCCTCTACGCACCAGGAAGGGACAGCGATTACCCACAAGGTGGGTCTCTTGAAGCATCAGGACCTCTGGAAGGTGTTTATGTGCAAAACCTAGGACTGCAGTGCATTTCAAGCGATCTAGGAGTCCATTAACATTCCAGGACAGAGCTCGCAGGGATGTCAGAACAAAAGAGAAGGACTTGTGTGTGGATATAATACGTGAAGGTGTTGCGCTCTGCCACGCAAAGCAGCCCAAGTGCGTGCTCATGGTATGGGGCAAAGGGCTACAGTACCGAGTCATGCTGTTTGAAAGACAGAATATGTGTGTGTCTGAGCATAACAAAAGACAAGCAAATATACAAACAGATCAAAACTTCCAATTAAAACAACATATTAATGAATCCCCACCCCATACTTCCACCCCAGAAGCATCTGTCACCCTGAAAATGAGAACAAAAGCACAAAACAGCTTGAAAATGGGAATGGAGTGGTGGACCCCTCCTTAGTACGGGAAAAAGGACAGCCATCGGGAAAACACAATTTTTAATTCCAAAAGTGGACATCTCAATGTCCTAAAACAAACAGTGATTAGAAAATAATATTGCAGGACTCTGTGATACATCAGTGTCTATTGGTAGTCCGGCAGGCGGCGGAAAGGTTGTAGTTGGAAGGTACCCATGAGTCATCTGGTGTCCTGCTGCATCATAGGCCTGTAGGCAGTGTGTTGAGGAGGGAGATGGGTCCCGCATTGGGGGGACGGTGTTATGCCTCCTCTGTGATCAAGTATGGTAGCATTGCGGTTTAGGTGCCAGTCCTGTCCAAGTTGGTTCAGTGGTACCGGCTCCCTGGGAGAATGCTCCTCCAGGCCCATGAAGAGGATGCTCTTCTGTAAGCCTTGTCCAATCGGATTCTGGAGTGTCGAAGAAGTGGGACTTGTTTGTGTGGACCACTCCGGTCCTGGCTGGGAACAGGAGGTGATACTGAAGGCCCAGCACCCGGAGCGTCTGCTTGACCACTAGATAAGAATGGCGCTGCTACTGAATTTCTTTGGTATAGTCGGGAAAGAGGAGAACCTTGGTGTCCCCACAGTAGAGGTCAGGGCGAGAGCGGGCCTCTCTCAAGATTGCATCCCTATCTCTGAAATGAAAGATGCGGGCGATCTGCGACCTGGGGTGCGCTCCCAGGGGCAGTTTAGGAGTCAGTGCCCTATGTGCCGTCTCCACAGCAAACCTGGTAGACAGTTGGTCCATGGTAATCCAGAATTTGATCCAGGTTTCAAGATATTCTGCGACATGTTGCAGTCTGTTGCCCTCCGGCACACCAAATACATGCACATTATTACACCTAGACCAGATATTGGCATCTTCAGTGCGACGATGCAGTTCCGAGGAACATCTTGTCAGAGCTGGCGCTTCTATTCTGGCCGGCCCCAGTGCCGGTGGTAAACTGGTCCATGAGGGTAAGGGAGGTCACCAGGCGGGTGGGTTTATCCTTGCCCATAGCGGTGGGGGGGGGTGGATTGCGGCTGCACAGTACTCCCTCTGCAGGGGACCGGGCCCGCCTGCCACGGGACCGCGGCAGCACCAACAGCCGAGCCCTAGGGAATAGTGTGCCCCCCACCAGCCAAGGAGAGTATGACAGCTGGTAGGTACATCAGAAGAGCAACAGGCTCTTAGAAAATGCTGGTTCTGTCCCAGGGCATGACGGAGACTACATCCTCAATCCCAGGCACCCTGTAGCCCTCCCTAGCACCAAGTCTATGCAGGGAAGGGAAGTAGAGATGATAGAGGGTCCAATCCCACTGCACTAGACCCACCAGCGCCCACTCTCAGTCATGCAACCCCTGGAGCTCCAGTAGGCCACGGGGCCTGAGAGTGCAGAGTCAGGTCAGACCAGGTAACTCAGGGCCGATGGTGTAAGGGGGCACCTACTCAGTGTAAAAAAGGGAAGCAGCACTTGTGTTCCCAAGCCATCAAGAGGGCAGTAGGTGAGTAGCAAACAGGACAGCACTGTGTCACGAGCAGACAGGGGGGGCAGCCAAAATCTCCAACGTCAGTGTCCAGGTACACAAGGCGTACACCACAGGGAGTCCGCTCCATTCACTGGCATCTGACCGCCACTCCCGGGCCCCCCTGCAGGGATCTAAGCGTATTTATGGTGCCACCATCGGGGGAAATCAGTGGGCTTCTGTCCAGGTCCCCTGTTATTGTGGGGGCCCCTCCAACAGCCCTATCTCCAAGGGCAGTGATGATCATGGGTACGGGGAGGTCCATCATACCCCCAGCTAAGTCTATGCCTTAGCAGGGAGGCCAATCCCAAGCCCCAGCAACAAGAAGTGGTCGCAGCGCAAGGTCCTCTCGACAACCAGGAGCAGGCACCCAGGGTCGGCAGCCCAGGAGCAAGGCCACAGGCACACTGAACAGGCCACAAAGTCAGGGTCAGGCCCGCAATCGCTCACCTGGGGGGTGCTGTGTGGTTGCCAGCGGGACGAGGTTAACCAAGGGGTCCAATGTTTGAGTCTACAGTGCCTGGGCGCTGCTGACTGGGGCCCGGAATCCAAACCCTCAAGGCACCGAGGTTCAGTGCGGGAGCGCCCAGGGGAGCAGGAGGCCACAGCAGGATCCAGCAATGGAGGCCCCCCAAAATACCCCAGCCCACCGCTACGGGTCTCAGCGGCAGAACGGGCAGGCCTTCCCCAACCGCTGCACTTTAGGTCACTCCACGGAGAGCCCGACATGTTGGAAGGTGCAGCTCCCAGAAGCGCGTCCGCTGCACAGGCGTCAGGTGAATCCAACCCCCTCCGCATACTGAGCCGTGTCACAAGTAGTATCAGGTCCAGGGGATAGAAGCAGGAGTCCCCAGTGGCGTGAGGATGACAGCGGATGATGGAGGGGTCCGGAGCACTCTTCGAGTACAACCGCCATCTTGACGCACCAAGCCACTCCCCATCAATGAAGTACCAACGTATCCCAGAAATCATTACAGAACATGGCACAGAGTGGACACAAAAGTTACGACTAAGGGCCTCATTACGATGTCGGTTGGAAAGGCTCCGAACGGCATTCAGATTTTCCTAACCCTTGTCGGAACCCATGTTTCCGACCGACTCTGAAACATTTCCGACCGACCGATTGCGATGGAAGGTAACCGTTCGGTCATTCCGAATTGGCCGGCATTCGGAGAATCAGAGTCAGTCGGAGCCGAATTGTACAGCTCTATGGACTGCGTTTCCGACCGACGTATTGCGATGCCCGATTCGGACAGCCTTTCCGAATCGGTCTGTCCGACACCAAACGGCTGTCAGAAACCGACTTTGGGGGCCCGTAGCAGGCCCCCCTTCACCCGGAGGCCTCCGGTTGGGGCCTGTAGGGGTACCCATGGGTCCCCTCTTTAAAACCATGCACAGTGTGGCAGGCACCATGGGGTGCCTGCGGCAGGGTGCAAGGTTTTCCGCAACCACCCCTTTTTTCAATGGGAGCCTGTGTTGTCGGTCGGAACACAGGCTCCCATTGAAGTCAATGGGAGAGTTTCCGAACAGTGTTAGGAACCATCGCAATCGGTCGGTAAGACTCCCCGAACATAAGTCGGTCGGAACCGATTCCAACAAGGAGTCGGTTGGATTGCTTTCCGTCAGACATTGTAATGAGGCCCTTAATGTCCAACAAAGGATGCATTAGTAAAATCTGAGTGTTTACTGCATGCACTAGGATGTTGTCTTGGTAAACACATTTTACAATGTAAAATAAACTGCAGGCGGCTTGTTTCTATGTTTAAAAGAGGAGTGGCAAGAAAAGAATCGCCCTTCGATGCTATACAAACTGCACCTTATGGGCTCTACCATTGCCACACAGCAAGTGCCCCGGGCCGGACTGGCCATAGCGGGCATCGGGTGTTTCCTGACAGGCTGAAAGGGTGGGGGCCGGTTTTGTTATTAGGGGCCGGTTTTGCAGCGGTGCTGCAATATCGGCCCCCAGAAACAAAACCAGCAGTGCTTCACACTTGCACCCCCTCCCCTCCTGGGGGGCTGGCCTGACAAAATTGCCAGGGCTGCTTTGGGTTACCAGTCCTGCCAGTGCCCTACACATGGTGCTGTGGAAAGTTAATCTCCACCACATGTAAAAGTGGGAACCGGCACGAATCGGTTTAAGAGTTAAAATTATTTCGGGTGGGGGAGGAGGATAAGTAGATGAAGCAATGTATAGCGAGGTTTAGTTTTGTAAGGCAAGGCTAAGGGTATGTTTCTGTAAGGTGCATCTGTCTTCAATAAAGCAGCCTTTTCCACACACTTCAGAGTCTCATTGTGTCCGTTCTGCTCCTTTGCGGGCCAAGCAGTAATTACTGCCTTTACCCTCAGAAATTATGTCAGTCTGCTCACAATGGTGACAGAATCTTCTGTATGCTCATGCCGTCGCACATGAAGGACGACCCTCGAGGGTAGCATTCTAGTTATTATTCTACCTCACCTCGTTGGTGCATGCATGTTTTTTTAAGTCGATACGCTTAAAATCAGGCCCCGGCATGGTTGCACATCTTCACGCGGGAATCCGAGCCCATGAGTCAGCGACAGCACGCTCTGCATTTTTTTGATTTCCCATGTACGCTTTCACACCACTGGGTTTACAGTAAGTTTTTAAACCCACGCCTGACCTTGACATTATAGGCCTTGCAATCGAACCTTAAGGGCCACTTTAACTTTTCCGCCCTTCCCGCAGGGTATAATTATTCTCGTACCGGAGCCTGCTTCATTCATGCTCGGCACGTTTTTCTCCACAGCCTGTGAGTCCATTGACAGCGCGCCACGCAACTATTGTGCCTATCCAGGAGGCAACCTTGCCAATGAATTATGAGTAAAGTAATCTTAATTCCAAGCCCCTGTCAGGCCTTATTATTGTGTTGGGGACTATACAGTCGTCCCTCATGTGCTACAGTCTTACCTCTATGCCTTTCTCTTAGTAATTTAACCACCACGGACCACAGCATTGATGAACAGTGGGCCTCAGCTTCACCCAGCGTTCTCCCCTAGACTGGGCTCCATGTGTATTTATTACACTAGGTGAGTTATGTTTCTCCCCTATATCTTGACAGTACGGTCAATCCTTCAACTATGTGTACTTAGTATTTTTCACCCTCATTTCAGAATATACCCTAATACTTCAATAGTGTAACGGTTGTTACACTCCCACACTCATACGTGCTCCCCCCGAGCAGGTTATTTCATCTATGAAGGGCTGAACGCTCACTCCACCACTCCTTAAAGTACCAATGCGCAGGTGAAATTAATTATTAACGAATCCCTTTAACCTGGCTTTATTCAGAGTGACTAGAAGCATTTATACCTTCTTTCTTTTCTCTCATAGGACTCCTTGTTTGCCCCTACATTGCGTTTTCCCAACTAGCATTACCTTGTTTTCTGGATTAATTCCTTATTGCCCCACCAGGCAAGTGCAAGTCAGTAGCTATTTTCATTATATTCAGGCCCCTCACTCTCTTCATTCATCTGACTCTGATCTTTCTTCACTTCTAGATACTCGATGCTCACACACTTCATCCTGATGATGACCTCACATCAAAAGAGGTCAAAATGCCGTCAACTATAGACATGTATCAACTCCTATGCTACTATATAAGAATACCTTAAGGAGTCAAACGTCTTTTTGTTTGCATATGATGCACTTTTCTTTATCACTCACTTGTCACTGTACGTTCTCTCACCCAATTGTGAGCACTAGATCTTTGGATCTCTTTAATAATATGCAATGAATACATTAATTGCAAAATAACATCGTTTTTCAGCTTGCTCTTTGTTGGTCCTGTGATCTAAATAACTATCTTGCTTATAATTAACTAAAACTATGTTTTCACTCACTTGTGTGACTAATTGCCTAATGGCACCATTGTTTTTTGAAAATACATAGTATCCTCCCAGGTTCTCTAAAATTGTGGGGTCACCCTTGTCTATATATACAGTGGCGGGGTGGAAGCCTGATTGGTAGACTTGGAGCTGTTTGTGTTGCTCAATGAGGATGTAAAGTTGCATTACTGCTGCTTTTTCGAGGTGCGTCCCTAGGGAGGACTGGAGTGTTGGAGCAGTAATTTGCATGTTCATCGGGGTCAAAATTAGGTTTTTAATTAGGGCCTGGATTAGGCTGATCTTTAAGTTGGTAAGATCGGCATTATCAATGTATGGGTAGAGAAGGATAACGGGGCGCAAGAGAGACTTAATGATGGATGATGGAAGTATATATGGTCATAGGAAGTGTCTTTAACCGATGGGAGTGTGGGGATTGGGTCACAGGTTGAGCACACCTTCAATGAGTACCAGGGGGAGGATTGAGCTCAGGGCCGGACTGGGAATACAAACTGGCCCTGGTAATTAAGTCTGACCGGCTGCGAGGGGCTGGGGGGAGGGGCTGGTGGGAAACACTGCTGCTGCTTTTGGTACAGGTGGCCGATACAGCAGCACTGCTGCAAAACTGGCCCCCTGTACCAAAACCGGCCTTCACGTTTCCGGCCCACCGGGAAAACGCCCGAATCTCGCTAGGGCCAGTCCGGCCCTGATTGAGCTGGGTGTGTCGGAGGAGCTACGGGGATAGAAGTGGCTGCACATGGTTTTAATTATGTTGCTGAAACAGTTGAATTTGTTAATTTCTCAAGGAAGTGAAAAATGATAGAGACGGTTTATACAGTGAGCATGTGCTATGTGTAAAGCTTCGCTTTTCCTATATATTTCGCTAATAGCATAAGAATAGTGAGGATATTAGGATGAATGTACTTTACTATAGAGTATAAAGCGCTTGTGCATCTACATACTCATAAGCATTTATTGTAGTGCTTCCTGTAGCTGCTACGGAGATGGGAATCTGTGGTCTGATAGCGCCTTAAGTCCACCTGTCACACTGCATAACAGTTTTCCCTGTACAAACAATCACCAATACTTTCTTGAACTGAAGTGTGTTAAATAAAAATGTATTAGTGTGCTATCACGTTTGGAACATTGCTTACTAAAACAAGTAATAATTAGCACCACTATCGCCATGACTTTCTTACTGTCACAGAACCATATTAGACAAAGCTGAAAGATGGTTTTGCAGGTATTTTAAAACACAGCGGCCATTACCGCAGATCTCACAATACAAAAGCACCGGTGTCTTGAGAATGTCCGCCTCCTTGGCCAGCCCATGGAACCTCTCCCACTGCGAACGAGACAAAGCATCCCCGATGTCATTCTCCACCCCAGGGATGTCTCTCACCCGAAACTGAATGTTGTGCTTCAAACAACTCAATATGAACACTCTCATCAACTTCAGGACCTGCTCATCCCTGGCTGACTGCCTGTTCACCACCTGCACCACAGACATGTTATCCACTCTGAAAATTACCTTCTTATCCGCTAGACTCTTCCACCATACTGTGACTGCTACGACTAATGGGAGCATCTCCAAGAAGGCAATACTCCTACCCCCATTCTTCCACTGTCAAGGCCACTCCTCCACACACCACCTGCCCAGCCAGTACAGCCCGAACTCACAAGCTCTTGCCGCGTCTGAAAATATCTGTAC
The DNA here is from genome assembly GCA_963921515.1 of Calotriton arnoldi. Taxonomy (NCBI): domain Eukaryota; kingdom Metazoa; phylum Chordata; class Amphibia; order Caudata; family Salamandridae; genus Calotriton; species Calotriton arnoldi. Next base: position 3,740,494 of record CAWUFW010000488.1, on the reverse strand, counting down.
ATCCCACTCCCAATCTGTCGGGGCGGCCATAGGAATCCCATTGAATTCCTCCAAGAACCTGCACCACATGCGTAAATCCTCCTTTGTCCCCGCTGACAGTGTCATGTGATGATGTGGCAATGTCAGACCCGCCAGTGACCTGCTCAATCTCCTGCAAAAGTCCTTCCTGACCACCCTGCATGCAAAGTTCAGATGCCCTGACAGCACTTGTACTGTCCTCACGTCACCTTTTTCCTGGCCAACATGTCGTCAATCAACAACCTCATCTGCAGTTTTTTATCAGTCGGTAGATGTGACTCCATGGCCACTGAATCCAATTCAATACCAAGAAATGACAACACCGTGCTTGGACCTTGTGTCTTCTCCGGTGCCAAAGGTACCCCTAGTGCCCCCATGAGCTCTTGAAAACTTGTCAGCTGCTGCTGACAGTCCGTTGAACCAGGCTGATCCACTAGGAAGAAGTCATCAAGGTAGTGTGTCACCGTCTCTTTACCAGTTTTCCAGGAGAAGACCCATTGTAAGAACGAACTAAACTTCTCAAATAGGGCACATGATATCGAACATCCAATGGGCAAGGCCTTATCCTCAAAGATCTTCCCATCCAGCTGTATGCCTAGCAGCGGAAGGTCATCAGGGTGTACTGGCAGCAGCCGGAATGCGGCCTCAATGTCACACTTTGCCATCTCGGCACCCTTTCCACCAATCCCCTGGCTACACCCACCCACGAGTATGACACAGATGTTAGCTCCTCAGCTATGAAATCATTCACTCACTGACCCCCCTTGAGGCCATGACAGGTGCTGAAGAACTGTGGAGCACTGACTGGTGGCCGACAGAATTAGGAGAAGCACCTGCCCCTAGGGGCTGGGCTAAGAACTTAGGGGTCAGAATAGACAATAAGCTTTCAATGGAAGATCAGGTAAATACTCTCGCAGGTACCTGTTACGGGACCATGCGGTTACTTAGAAAGATCTTTCCATGGATCCCTCTGAACGCCAGAAAGACCCTTATCCAGTCGCTCCTTATCAGTCGCCTTGATTATGGCAATTCCCTGTTGGTAGGAATTAGGGAAGACCTGCTATCCAAGCTTCAGGTGGTGCAGAATACCGCAGCCCGTCTTGCCCTTAACAAACCAGCACGAACTCCCTCCCTCCCTCTCCTGCGCCTTTTACACTGGCTTCCTGTGAGGAAACTAGCCATTTTTAAGCTACTCTGCCTGGTCTTTAAGTCCCTGCACGGTCTGGGCCCGTCCTATTTGACTAACAAAATTGAACGCTACCAACCTGGGCGACAACTTAGATCCAGTAATCGTAGCCTGCTCTGTGGCAGGAGAATAAGGAAAGTTAAAATGGGGGGTCGTGCGTTTTCTTATCTGGCCCCCAAACATTGGAACGAGCTCCCCAAACATCTTCGTGCCTGCCCAAACTTTCCACAATTTAAAAAGTTGCTCAAGACCTGGCTATTCTAACGAGTGAACTTTATACTCCTCCCAAATTTGCCTCCTTCTCGGGCGCCGAGAGATCCCCCTGGGGATGATTCGTGCGCCTTATAAATGAGTTAAATAAATAAATGAATCAAACAATACTGGCCTGGCTCTTTTTTGGGGACCACCCCCACTGGGGAAATGATCAAACCCTTGATCGGACATTCCTCAAACAGGCCCTCCAGGGGCCCTTCTGCAACTTCCTTCCTCAATTTGTCCCAAACAACTGCTTTATGTGCCGCTACTGACTTTAAATTTTCTGCCCAACGTGCTGACCGAGGGCCCCCGTAACCCAACCTAAAACCCTCTCTGAACCCGGTACTAAACATCCATGCATCTTGCTCCTTTGGGTAATGTGTCAGCCAGGCATCCAAACAAACCCGGTTAATGGGTGTATGAGCCTTTGCCCATGTACCCCTGCGCTCCTCTTCCACCTCTGCCTCCGCCACGTGTTGGCCCTGCTGACCGTTGTAGCCACTGTGTTGCTTAAAGCCTTGCCCCCCCCTGTTGTCCCTGTCCCGTGTATCCTGGTCCGAAGCATTGGACCAGTGGGTGCCTTCCTGTGCATTTTGAACATTCGTGTCTAAATCTACAAAATTCCCTAGAACAAATCCCTTTGTTGTAATCCCAACATGCCCCCGGCCCACTGCCCATGGCCTTTGCTGTGTAGCACCTGCCCACACCCCACCCGGGTGGGGCGATTTTGAAAGGGACAGTAAACTAACGGCAGCCCGCTGGCTGTATATGTGGTTTTTCCGAATTTGACCGGCCCCATAGTTTGCTGGTATAGGTCGGTGTCAATTTCTCCCCATATTTCCTCTGGGTCCCATGCTAGCCTGGCTCTGAATTCTTCGTCGTAATGCGACCAGGCATAACCCCCGTATGTTAATTGTTCCCTCCTGACCACGTCCATGTATTTAAACAAGGACACGCACCTGTCAGGGTACTTCTCGCAGTATACACTCGCAAATATCAGAAACGCTGCCGTCCAGTTTTCTATGGCCATCGGCACCCTGGGACATTTTTACAGCTCTAGTTCCTCCTCCTACGATCCCTCTTTGGACCTCAGTTCCCTATGTAGGAGCTTCAACATTTCCACATACTCTCCCTTCCATATTTTCTCCTTTGTGGCCAACATGAGATGTGCCCCCAATGGCTTTGTCACCCCCATATACAGCATTTTTGGCAGCTTGGCCTCATTACTCTCTTTACCTGGCTCTTCACTTGACCTACACTCCCCGGCGTCGTCCGTCTCAACTACCGCCTTCAGCGCTTTCTTGCCTACTTTCTCTATTACCCTACCTGCCTCTGCCTCCCCCTCTGCCTTCTGCCCCTCTGTCCCTACTCCTGTGTCCCGCACATACCGTCCTTTGCACAATTTGACCTCTCCCTCCGCTTCATCCCGGCCTGCATCAGTCCCTGTGGACATCTTTTGCTTAGTCCCAGCTTGCCGACCATACTCCCCCCCCCCCCTTTCTTACCTGGCGATAAGGTCGGTGTCCGCACCGGATCTAGCCGCCTAACCAGTCATGCAGAGGGTTGAGTTGCGTGAGCCTGAGCCGGACGAACCACTCCTTTTCCTTTGCTCTGTAACAGACTAGGCACATCATTACTCATCTCCCCCCACACCTTTTGCGACCCCCCTTCCTCTTCATCCACTATCTCCCCTTCCTCTATACTGTCCTCGTCATAATCCAGTTGTATGTCCTCCCATGCCCCACCCCTTGCTCCATTTGCACTCCCCTGTGTGCCCCCAACATGCTCCCGCCTGCTGCGGATAAGTTCCTCAATATCAAGCACTGCATGCCGCGGGGGCTCCCGTTACCCATCCGCCCCATCCTCCCGTTCCTGCACTGTTCGTCTCACCACTGACCCAGGAGCCGCATCAACCCAAGTGGGCTGTTGCCCTGCCGTGGCCATCTCAAACCTCTGCTTAGACATGCTCTGCCGTCCCCCGCCATAGTCCGGCCGGCCGCTCTAGACCCTGCCATCTCCACTCAGTTTCATGGAGCCGCATGGGACTCACCCGAGTTTTGTGCCTCCTGCACCTGTTGTCCCTGTAAATAAACGGCAAGGTCTGGCAAACCGGGTTTAGTATCCCTATCTTTCCCTGCCTGTAACGGGGTCAGACAGCACCGCCCCCGTATACCTGGCCCGCCCCAAAGATCGGTCTCCGTGCCTTCGTTGCCCCTCTTATCCCCCCAATCCGACCTTACGAAGCCTCCTCTTCCCACTCCTGCAGAGTGCCCCCTCCTGCGCACCGGGCCCCACCTAAACCTGTCCTCTCATGCGTAAGCCCCTTCTCCCTACACTCCCCTTCTACCCTCCCCACATCGCCCTCCCCCCTCTTCTCCCTCACTCCACTCCAGCAGTGACGCCAAACGCCTTCCTGCTAGGTCCCGACCCCCCCTGTCCACCTCTGTCCCCGCCCCCCCTCCCTGTTGTCTCCTCTCTCCTCCGTGGCCCTCTTCTGCTTCTCTTGCTTCCACCTCCCCCTCCTCCTACCACCTGTCCCTTAAACCCCACGGGGCCCTATCCAACCACGCCCTCAGCTCCAACACCTTCGCTGCCCCCTTCTAAGAATCGGGACTCCCCCAACCCCCTGCACTCCCCTCACCAGCCTCGTCTTGCAGGCACCCTACCCCTTTCCCCCTTCCCCCTGCCTCTCCCCCTCTTCTAGTCTCCCCTGTCTTTTCCTGCTCCTCCCCACCTCTTCTAATTCCTGCCCTTGATCCTGCTGCGCTCCTGCTTGGCCTGCACTGCTCCTCCCTCGCTTATCGGCCCCTCCCCAGGGGTCTTCACCTACCTCCCTCTCCTATTTCTTTGTGCCCCCACCCCCTCTGTGGCACCAGCGGCTCTCCTGGCCGCTGGGCCCTCATAAGGCTCGCTCCCCGTGTGGCCCCGCCCTTCCCTCAAACAAATACTAGCACTGGACGCCGTGCGGTGCCCTGCCCTGCCCTCTCTCCTCTTCCTCTGCCTTGGGCCACTCTTGCAATGCGGCCGCGGTCCCTCTCACGTACCTTGTCCGACTTGCACCGCGCTTTTTGCCGCGGCAGGGAACATGCCCATACCGCTGCAGCCGCACCACCCAGACGCGCGTCGGCCGTGCTACCTCAGGCGTCTTCACTAAAACCATGCGGCCGGCCTCCACCAAGAGCCGCATGGCCTCCTGCACCTTCAGCTCTGCACCCTGCATGCCGGTAAGCGATGCCTCTTTAAACGCACTGCCCTTCAATATACACTCCGCTCTGCTGCCGCTACACGTGCACTGCTTGCTACTGCGATTTCGAGGCAGAAAAGCTAAATTACCCCCCAAATACCCCCAAAGCCCCATTGGGCCGCAAAGGAACAGAACGGACACAATGAGACTCTCAAGTGTGTGGAAAAGGCCCCTTTATTGAAGACAGGTGCACCTTTCCGAAAAATACCCTTGGCCTTGCCTTACAAAACTAAACCTCGCTATACATTGCTTCATTTACTTATCCTCCTCCCCCGCCCCTAAGGTTTCCCCACCCTTCTCCTTTCTTTGCAACTATTTAACAACCCCAACTCAGTCATTAACTGTTGAGCCTTTAAACCCTGAAACCTCTTCTCTACTTCTCTAAAGATCTACCTAACTAAGTATCTCCTATCTTAACCTTATTACCTGCTCCTGTAGTAACTTGTTCCCAACCCTAAAGTAAACTATAAACCTGTACATAACTAGCGACCAGATGCCACTCAGAAACAGTCCCTAAGACATTTCTGACCCCCCCCTTTAGGCTACTCTAGGGTACCTTCGCATATCTAATGACCTGTCCAATACTTCCTTTATTTGGATTATGTATAACTCCATCCTATAGCGAGACAAGTGGACTCCATCCCCTCTGAAAAAATATACCGTTGCATACCTCAATTCTGGGTGCTCCACCCTCCCAAAACCTGCTTCAGTACAAAAAACTCTCAACTCCCTGTTTATTTTTCTCCTGGCTTTGTCAATGGTGGCGGGTCTTTCGACCCCCTCCACTGCCATCTAGGTATGAATTCAGTCTAGATGACGTGGCATCCTGACCACCGCTGCCTAATCTCCAACAAATCTCTTTTCATTTGTTTTATTAACACCAAACCTTTGCAAATCACTAGATCATTCTCCGCCAAGAGCCGCATGGCCTCCTGCACCTTCCGCTCTGCACCCTGCATGCCGGTAAGCGATGCCTCTTTAAATGCACTGCCCTTCAATATACACTCCGCTCTGCTGCCACTACATGCGCACTGCTCGCAACTGCGATTTTAAGGCAGAAAAGCTAAATTACTGAAACTGTCCCTAAACTGAAATGGCTGCCGTGTCACCTTCCCAAAATGGTGACACGGAGCCCGAAATGGGCGACTTCAACCCCCTGATGCCCGTCAGCCCAATGCCCGTCAGCCCAAAGGGAGCCTAAAGAGAGCCCAATTGTTCCCGGACTGCTCCAACAGCCCAAAAGCCCCGGGGGTGCGAGCCTCCCTGACGGTCGGCCGCCCCCCCAAAGCCCCATTATATTGGTCTCAGAAGGGTGAAACAAGTGAGAGCGTGGAAATTCATGTGTGTGTTTTAAACACACCCAAAGATGAGCATTTACTTAGTAAATAACAATTAACATTTACTTAGTAAATAACAATTAGCACAAAGGCCATATCATTTGACTGAATGCTTGAGAAGAGTTGAAACCAATCATGTGCAGATTAAATCAAGAATTGGACAAGAGAGCACACATATGTACAAAAGAGAATAAAATTGAACAAATAATGAATGGAAAAATAAAGATAAAAAATAATAAGTAATAAATTAAAAGGACAACGGCATTTAACATATAAAAATGGCATATTGGGTGATAAGATAATCCTTTATTTGCGTGATTAATTAAATCATTGCATCAATGATGTATATTGCATATTGAGTGTTCAAAGCTGGTATTTTCAGATTACATATGGAAAAGCCTTGTGGGCTGCAGAACAATAATGATGAGGGTGTTTTTTAGAAATGTTACAAAGGTCTCATAGCATTGCATTCCATTCCTCTTGCGTGTTTAAACTGTGGGATATCGACTGGCATTTAAAGATTCATTTGCATTCTTGTCTGTTAAGTAACTATTAGTTGTTACCTCCTCTTGCTTGCAGTTTCATAATTTCTATCACTTGCCAAGAGAAATGGTGTTCAGTGTGTCCATTGGCGAGGAAGTATTCCAACATAGGAGCCGTGGTGACTTTACAGTGGATCCTGCTTTTGTGCTGCAAAACCGTTGTCTTTATTTTCTGTGTTGTCTGACCTATGTAAGCCAAATCACATGGGCAACGTATACAATAGATAACATTGCAATTGCAGGAGTTACAGTTTGAAAATAAACTAAGGTTTTGTTGAACATTTCCATGGTAGAAGGTTTTAGTGTTAGTGGTTGAGTTGCAGGCCATGCAATTGGCCATATTTGTAATGTCCTAACATAGATGGAAGTCCCAAGAGGGGGTGGATGGATGTGTCAGTGCTTTTAGATTTGTGTACCCTCACTAAATAGTCTATAATGTTATGTCCTCTACTGAAGGAGAATAGGGGTGGTTCTAGTGAATATATTGGTAGTGGATAACCCGTTCCAATGTTTCTTAATGCTCTTTGTCAGTTTGTTGCTGATTCAGAAAAAAGTGGTGACACGTGATCTTAGTCATCGGTGTTCTGTCTCCGGGTTGCAGAAGTATGTCCCTAAGCGGGAACCATACACGTCTGAGTGAACATTTCACAAGGCATCTGGGGTTCCCTCTTTCTTGGAGTTTCTGGGAAAGTATTTCTGCTTCTCTGAAGAAGTCTTCCTTAAATTTACAGTTGAGCCGAATGCGCAAAAATTGGACATAGGGGAGGCCATTCTTTAGAGCTCATAGGTTGGAACTGGAGTACTGGAGTATTGGAGTAGTGTGTTCCTTTTTGTGGGTTTTCGGACCAGTGTTGTGTACAGTTGGTCATCCAATGTTTTGACTGTGACGTCAAGATAGTCAATTGTGGTGTTGCTATAGTCATGTGTGAATCTGAGGTCTGGTTGGCAGTTGTTCAGCCAATTGCAGAATGTGGTGAGTTCTGTTACGCTGCCTGACCATATCAGAAAGACATTGTCTATGTATCTCTTCCATAGGCGTATTTTGGAAAGAAAGTGATTGATGTTACTGAGAATGTGTAGTGCCTCTATATTGTCCACAAAAGTATTGCGAAATTGTGGGAGAAGACTACCACACAGGGTCAGGTCTGAGCAACACAGGTGCGTCAAAATAAAACCCAATTATCACACAAAAGGGAAACCGAAAACAACAAAAAGTTAATATTTTCAGAGTTTAAAACAATTGCGGTGGGTAGCCATGGAGAGGATGGATAATCCATGCATACAGTTGTGGAGAGTGTTGCTAGATGTAGGGGGGGATTTCTCATTCACTATTTTTTCATATTTGGCACATGCTGCCATTACTACAGCAGTAAAAGGGTGACCCTGTGAGCAACGGTCTTTGAGTGGTGGGTGTTCTGCTTAACATTCTGGTCCCACAACTGGGCAGAGCTTACTCCACACACATGGTTTGCGTGACTCTTCTCATATAGACAGCAGAACATCCAGCTAGATCACATGAAATCTGACCCTGCTCTCAGCCAAACACACAGACCTCCAAGGCTCCATCCTCACTGCCATGGGATGTAACATCTGCATGAAGCTACTCAGAGATCTGCTAGCCCTGCATTATGTTGCCTTTCACCTAAGGGCACCTCAGCAACTGATGTCCAATGCTGGAAACTGTGTCTACACACAATCAATGTTTGCTTGTCAGACGTCTGCTTATAGCTGACGCGGCTAAAATGGAGCACGTACACATTAATGGCGGTAATCTACAAACACTAATAGGGAAGAGGCTGATAACAAATGCAGCTTGATGAATTTGCAACCTTCTTATTTTCAAATGCAAAATCCACAGATTCATACATTGGTCCTAGTCTCCACAAAAAATGAAGCATTTGTAAAGTACTCCACTACCACACAGGGTCAGGTTTGAGAAATACAAGTGCGTTGAAATAAAACACAATTATCACACAAAAGAGAAACCAAAAACAATAAAAAGTTTATATTTTCAGAGTTTAGAATCATTGAGGTGGGTAACCACGGAGAGGATGGATAATCCTCGAGTGCTGTTGTGTAGGTGGGAAATTTCTCATTCATTATTTATTCACATTTGACGCATGCTGCCATCACTGAGTGAAACAAAAGTCAACAGTATTCAAAAATGCTTTAAGACAAGCAGCATGGTTAAATACCATAGTTTTTCATTTTTTGAAGTCTGTCTGCACGGACGTTGATTTATCAAAATGCCAGGGGTAGTGGAAGTGACATCACATTCCATTTGACCCCCGCCTGATTTCACAGGAAGTGATATCACACGAACTTTGACCTGGTGACATCACCTGCCCTTTGACCCACCCTGATGATGTCACAAGAAGTGACATTGCAAGGCATTTGACCTGATGATATCACAGGAAGTGACATCACATGCCTTTTGGACCCCATAAAATCAAAGGAAGCGACATTGCATGACCTTTGGTTTGGTGCTATCACAGGAAGTGATGCATCTAACTTTCGGTTACTTGCATCACACAGAGAGACTGGAAAATCTCTACAGATACAAAAGAAGTACGCTATAAATAGACATACTTCAAATCCTATTGAAAATCCAGCCAATACATTGTTTAAGGTAGTATCTTCAGATATGCAGTTAAGATAATGTATCATCGATTAAGAACCTAGCAAATAGTGTTCAACAATGGAAAATTGTAGTCAAGTTGAAATCAGCCATTATCAATATCAAATAAGTTATAAAATGGGAAGGTTGATGGGCGTATAATGTTCAAAATAAGTTCACTTTATCATTTGTTTTAGAAACTAAGAGTACCATGTAATTAAATCTCAGTCTTGGAACATAGCTAACAGTGCTATTTAATGCAGGTCAAGTTCTCCCAGCAACCTTCCTTTCCATGACATGGTATACATACTTCCAAACCTGTGGAACCATTGCACCTTTCCAAGTACACTATCATTAATTTCTTCTACAGAAAACATGCACATCGTTGGTACAGTACTTGTGTTGATCAATAATAAGCTTGTTCTGCATAAGCATGTTTAAAGAGTGTCAAGAAAATTTAGGCAGAATTTACTCACATGGACAAAGATACTGGCTGTCATGTTGATACTGCATTACTGATAAGAAGAGATTCTGCTGCTCAGCTTTCTTTAAAAGAAGGCGCTGACTGGGCGGATAGAAAGAGGCCAACAGTTCACAGAGCACCATCTAGAATTGTATCTGCTGGTATGAGTAGTAGCTGGTTCTAGTGATTTTTGGGGCATCCTCTTATGTAGAGACTGATTTCAGGGTAAGTTGTTCAGCAAATTGGAAGGTTCAGCATTTCTCTTCCTTTTTTGTTTTTGACAGTTAGGTTGCCTAAGTGCAATTTTTTGCTATAAAGATATGTAGAAAGGACTACCTTGACCACGAGAATAAGGAAATGAAAACTGTGGATGAAGATATATGTGGAGTAGACACCAGGAATTTGAAGGCATGATGCCCAGTATTTTGGGGGGAGTATGACATCAGCGGTTTGTAAGTGGATGTCATCATAGTAGGGATTTTCAGTGCTATCTCACATCGTTTTGGCGCACAGTCAGCATAACAAGAAGGATTAGGGGAGGGAGGAGGCTCTGAAATGCATGAATGATTGGCAAGATAGCTGTTCGAGTTTAGGGGTCTGCAGCAGAAATCTTTGTTCCACCTGTAGCTCACAGTGCCTGAATTAGTAATTGTATTACAAACATTAAAAATAGAAATAGATATGGAAGAAATGGTCACTCACCTTTCACGATGAGCTGCCAACTGGACGAAGAAGTTACTAGTCTTTGATCACATGTCCTTTCACACACCTTTTCACATTGAAGCCCTTTGTAGCAGGGAGGGGGAGAAAACTGAGGTCAGGGGGCAGAGTGGGAGCAGCAAGCTGACCATGCAGGGCAGGCTGGATGGGCACTGGAAGCACAAAACACCATGGAGGGCAACAGGTAGACTATTTTGGAAAACACACAGACAACTGAGGGAAGGTTCGAGAGGGTCAGGGGCAGCAAGCTGACCACAAAGGGCGGGTGCGAGGGGCAGTGGCAACACAAAAGGCCACGCATGGCAAGCGGGAGGGTTAGTGGCAGCACGACAGCCATGTTGGGCAAGAGGGAGGGGGCAGGCCATGCACAAAGGGCCAAGAAGGCAAAAGGAAGAGGTAGGGGCTGGACACAGACAAGAGAGGGCAGAGGAAGAGGCAGGGACTTCGCAGGGAATGCAGGAGGAGCAGTTGCAGCATACCAGCGCATGGAGGGCAGAAAGGAGTGGAAGCAAATGGACCATGGTGGACAGGAGGGAGGGGATAGGGGCATGGAACTCGGACAGAAGGCACGGTGGAGGGGGCAGGTACAGGCAGCAGCCATCTGTCCATGCTGGGCAGGCACGAGGGTCAGTGGCAGCTTAACAGAACACTCAGAGTAGACAGCAGGGGCAGTGGCAGGTCCATGGAACATGGTGGGTAAAAAGGAGGGAGCAGGGGCATGCACAGAGACATCGGAGGGCAGGGGGAAGGAGGAAAGGGGCAGCAAGCTAAGCATGGAGGCTAAGCGGGAGGTCAATGACAGGGGCATGGGCTCAGGCAATGGAGGGCAGGAGGAGTGGACAGGGACATTGAGCCAACTGGAGAGCTGTGGTAGCACATCGGATCATGCAGGGCAGGAGGGAGGGGCCAAGTGTATGTACTTGGACAAGAGAGGGTAGGGAAGACGTGGGTAGGGGCAGCAAGCTAACTGTGCAGGGCAGACTGGAAGGGCAGCGTCAGAACAACAGTCACACAGAGCTAAACGAGGAGGCAGGGATATGGACTTGGACAATGGAGGGCTTGGAGGGGGCAGCAAGCTTGGATGGAAGAAGCACAACAGACAATGCCAGGCAAGCTGTCACTAGGCACCCCACAGAACTTTCCAGAGTTAGTCAATTGATCATCACCCCTCTAGGGTTTCATGCATCTCATACATTATTGCGCTTTCTGCATCATCATGCATTCATTCAAAATGCATGATATTAAACTTTCTCCAGTGCATTTTCAACACTCTACCCATTGTCGGACACTGCCCCACCTTCTTTGTATGTGCTATCCCACCACGCTTAGTCTCTTCAACAAACATTGTGCCTCAAAAGCAGATCAGAATTAAAGGCGGTATAACATAGTGTGCCTAATAGGGAATCTTGTGTGGAACATACCTTACCAGCAACCAATATCTTATCTATCAATATTGTGCTTTCTGCATCATCATGCATTCATTCAAAATGCATGATATTAAACTTTGACTGACTTGGCTATGTCTGAACTGGGGTGGCGTGGTGAAGCAAAATAACGATGGATTAAACCCAGATCTGTGACTGGGGGTGAATGTTTGCCAATGTGCAGCATTCCGTCCATCATCTTGTGTGTTTTGCATTTCGCCCTAAGTGGGAAGGGTATGCCCAGACGTGGGTCCCGTGCTCACTACGCCACTGGAGTCAAGCTATCCTGGCTGATGAAGGCTGATAGCCTGAAACCGGTCCTAGGATGCTTGATTCCAGTCCAGGGAAGACAAGGCTTGGCAGTTCGGTCTGGACTGTTCCCATGAGGCACAGGGTCAAGACTGATTTGCATATGGCTATGTCTGAACTGGGGTGGTGTGGTGAAGCAAAATAACGATGGATTAAACCCAGATTTGTGACTGGGGGTGAATGTTTGCCAATGTGCAGCATTCCGTCCATCATCTTGTGTGTTTTGATATTAAACTTTCTCCAGAGCATTTTCAACACTCTACCCATTGTCAGACACTGCCCCACCTTCTTTGTATGTGCTATCCCACCACACTTAGTCTCTTCAACAAACATTGTGCCTCAAAGGCAGATCAGAATTAAAGGTGGTATAACATGGTGTGCCTAATAGGGAATCTTGTGTGGAACATACCTTACCTGCAACAAATATCTTATCTAACAGCCAGAATGCCCAAAGGCATGAATGCTTGCTTCATAAATGCAGTTGTTACAGTCTGCATTTGAAAATGACTCCATGAATCACTGCTCCTAAAGCAAAACTTTCCACATTTTCAAAATCCATCACACACATAGAGATAATGAATCGCATGTGTGTAAATCCGTGCATACATTTTTTTTACATAAGGCAAAGGAGACTACAAGGTGTAGGTTTCACGTGTCATTCATACTGGTAGGCACTTTTTAAGAGTGCTTTTATCTGGAGAAGCACAAACTCGGGATTCAGAACATAACACAGCGGTTAGTGTTGACTTTAATAATATGAATTTATTTCTACCTAACAAACCTTTCTTAGCAACATCAGGATAGAAAGACTGAGAAAAAAACATAACTTTCTCACCTGCACCACACAGCTTGCATGCAGCTCTTAGATGTCAGTTCATAACTCACTGTGCTAGATTAAGAATGTAACTCATGTACTGCATAGTAACAGCATAATCTCTGTGACAAAAGCAGTAACCCACTGAGCTATCAACATAAAATATTGTTCTTTGATATGCATGGTACACGTTCTCACGTTCTTTACAGTAGCCATATTAACCCTCTGCTCTACCTTAGTTAAGTGAAAACTGCCACTATACAGAACTCGCATCCCTCTCCAGCAGGTACAATAATCACCAGAGTTAACTTGACACTTTTATTGTTGCCCGAAAACTGCTGAATATACAAGGAACTTTGCAGTGCTTTTAAAACTGCTGCACTGCTACAAAACCGGCCCCAACTAACAAAACCTGCCCCCCACCCTTCCAGCCTCTTGGGGAAATGCTTGCCCGATGCCCAGTAAGGCCAATCCGGCCTTGGTGGTGTTCAAAACAGACAATGTCTTGTTGGCCAGGCCACCAGCACTGACGGGCGTGCTGAAAGGAGGGAGAGGTAAACGGGTTATATCACTTCTAGCTAAACAGCAAGAAGCTTAAGACAGCGAATACCTGTTAGGCATTATAATGAACAGTATATTGTTTTGAAGTACCACAAATTGTGCTGAGTCTCCTAAACAAAGAGATTGAAAAAACATAGGACTACTAAGTCCTAGAACAGGGTTACTAAGAAAGCATGGAAGCCCCTAGAAACTTTTGAGAATAAGTTCGCTTACTTACGATTGCAATATGGCTAAGAACGATGTCCCAAACCTCTAAATATTTCAATCTCTATTTTTGAAATATTGCGCAAGTCATAAAAAATTATTTCGATTTTGAGTAAAAAACACTACATTTGCAACATGGTCAATAATGACATTAAAAAAACATAATGGGTATCTAATTAACAGATGCTTATCTTTACCCAGCTCAATGGTACAATGAAGACCTCACAAGAATAAACGGCTAAATGTGCCCACACCACGATTTAAGCCTCTGACCATAGGGCATACCTGCAGTGGATGCATAATCCACTGGAGCACCAAACCCATCATACAATCAGGCCACATGTTTGGAGGGGAAACATCTGAGCTACATGACTAGGGGCCTGATGGAACACAGGTGAAACAAGAGACACCCATAGAAGAGGACAATGATACCCATGAAATGAAAAACATGGTTCCTGTCCCAACAAAGAGAAAGATTGAATTGCATGAAGCAGTATCAGTGGACTATGATTTCATCAATATGCATTGTGCACAGAGAGGAGAGCACTCTACAGCTACACACATACGTTTTACAACTACTAATTAAACTAACATGCAACATTAATACATTTATAGAATTGTAGTGTTGATGTTCCCATCGAGCCCCACAGATTAAAAATAAATTCTTCAAGAACTACTCATTCCATTTAAGTCCTGAGTACGCTGCGGCTACACGGATGCAGTGTTTGACATAAAACAATGGCAATTAATGTGTTATTCACATTACCTAAACGATGGCTTGAAGGGTTGAACCTGAAATGTGTGCTCTTTAGCAATCATTTCTGAAGTTTTGAAGGGCATTTGAAAATCTTGTGTCAACTCCGAAAACAGATAATCTTACTTTCTTGCTTCTGTTAGAGGTTTGCCAAGGTCCCGCAGCTCACAGGAGTCACAATGACTGGCACCATCACAAGGGGGGTCAGAGAGTCAAGACTCGATGCGAGTCAATGTGATGACTCAGTCAGTCTCACGCGACCTGCCCTGTGGCCTGCCAGAGGTCTGACCGTCTGACTCAGTTAGAGTGATAGTTAAGTGAAGCAAGTCACTCACATCCCGGTCGGGGCTGGGAGTCTGTTCCCGAACTTGAGTTGCACAGATCTGAAGTGAAGACTGTCACTCTAGAGATTAGTGACACCGATGTAGCGGGCACACGCCCGACTCTGAGAGACCCACGCTGTGTGTCAGCGCATCTTTTAAAAACTGCTGGAGGGGCTGGCCAATAATTTTTGCCAGGAACGTCATTGGCAGCGCTTTTGCACTACTAGATTGACGGCCTTAGGACCCAAACATGGTGGTTTCCCATACTGTACCCCGCCACCTCAGCTAGGGTATGGATGGAGCCGGTGCATGCTTGCACTTACACACACGTGCTGCTAGCTGCAGCACGCGTCGTTAGTCAATGTCCAATCATGCCCAGCCATGCTGCATGCTTCATGCTCATTTGCTAAGCTTATATCACAGGACACTGACAGGGGGATACATTCACCACCATTGGCTACCACTACCAACCTGACTGCAGCTGAGAAGGCCGGCCTGGCTGGCTGCCAATGATGATTTAGTGTAGTGATACTGACACTGCTGAGGCTTCGCCACAGCTTATAAAATGCATACAAGCACAATAGGCTAATATACACCCAAAAAGTAGCCA
This sequence comes from Calotriton arnoldi, assembly GCA_963921515.1. Lineage (NCBI taxonomy): Eukaryota > Metazoa > Chordata > Amphibia > Caudata > Salamandridae > Calotriton > Calotriton arnoldi. Next base: position 3,725,113 of record CAWUFW010000488.1, on the reverse strand, counting down.
TTCGCCATTGGGTTTTTTTCTCACACAAATGGGAAAAATGCCGTCCATTTGTGCTGGAAATAGCCCAATCTGGCAACATTGGGAGGCACCCCATCTTACAAATTGCACATGGCACAACGGGCTAACATACGCTAAAAAAAGTAGGCACCCGCCATTGGATTTTTTACTCGCACAAATGGGAAAAATATCGCCCATTTGTGTGGGAATAAATAGCCCAATCTCTGGAAAACTGCTTGAACTGCAAAACTCCCGGGGAATCAGATCAAAGGCCACGTGATCATGTCAAGTGGCTGAGAGGCCCAAATGCATACAATGTATCTAGAAATCAAGAACTGCACCGCCCTGGGTCACGATAGCAACGAATGAGATGAGTTCTTTACTCCAGGCCCAGCTTGCAGGACATCACGATGTAAATTGTCTCTGCAGGTAGAGCTTCAGCAGTGCAATCAAGCGCTGCTCACACTGGCTGATTTTATGCCACCAGAGTGCTTGCCAAGGCTGACAAACAGTCAGGGGTCGCAAGCAAGGTGACATGGGTCACAACGGGTGGCTTAGGGATCGTAGTTGCGACCCCTGGAGACCTGTAATTGACATCCATGCCTGTCCCGTATGAAAAGCTTGGAACTCCATAGCGCCTATTTCAGCAACAAGGTATCCACAAGACAGCAATTGCTGCCTGCATTTCTCCCTTCGTCCTTGCAGAATGCTTTTTATGATTTTTATTCACTAGCGTGCATTGCTCTGGCTAGTTTATGTTAATATACTTGACGTGCTCCGCTGCTCCTGTGATAGTGCCTGGCTGTTAAGTTATCTTTAATAAATACATTACAATTATCCAGACTATCTGGAAAATCTCTTCGAACTGCACATATCATTTTGTTGCTTCTGATGAAGTACTGATCAGAATTTGCTGACAGGAAAGTACTTAATAGGGCCTTAAGAATTTCTTTATCAAAATTGTGGTGTAGACCTACAAACATATTTGTCCAACAGAATAACTGCCAAAATGTAAAACATGGTGTTATATGCTTTTCAATGGACATTTGATGCACTTAACTAAATGTTATATATTGTGCTATTTGCTCGATTTATAGATTCCTATTATTTGACCTGAGATCTGTATTTGTTATTTATCTTTTGTGTTGTTGCATCATCTAGAAGTCATTTATGGGACGGGCGATATATGAAAAAAAAGATTTTGAACAGCAAATCTAGGTGAGATTAGAATCAGTTGGGACTCTGAATATGCTCCCACGCAGCGGCCTAATCATGTTCCACTTCCTGGTTTCACGTCCCCAATTGTCCCTGACTTGTGCTATAAAAAAAGTGCTCAACAAAAGGCAGCACCAGAGCAAAGAATGGGTCAATGTGCTCCTAGTGTAGGGAAATTAAGGTGAACTCAGCCGCCCTCCTAATTGGTAAAACCTTGTGTTTACTTGGGGAGCCTGCATAATTCATATGAATAGCTGTTGTGGGCTACCTCAATTTTCTCACATATGAATAGATTATATACTTGTTCATTTTCCGTCTACATTTATCTGCAGATTTCGCGGTCTATTATAAATGCCAATGACCCCAACTAAGGGCCTCATTACGATGTGACTCGGAACGCCTCTGGCCTGCGGTCTGAGGCTTTCTGAGTCACATCATAGGTTTCACTTTCGACTGCCGCATTACAATGCAGGTGGTCGAAAGTGAAACTGGCCGGTTATTCTGGCTGGATTCCGACGGGCTCAAGGAGCCCATCGGCCAGTCGGAGGCCTCACCGTAATCCCAATGGACGGTGTTTCCGCTGTCGGGATTACTATGTTGGTTTCCGCCAAACTTTCCATGTCGGGCTTTCCGACATGGAAAGCCTGTCCGAAAGCGACTTTGGGGGCCCCTAGCAGGGCCCCCTTCTCCCTGCGGCCATTGGTTAGGGGCCACTGCAGGGATAAACAGATTCTCCCATTTCTCTATGGGAGCTTGTGCTACGACCACAGCACAAGCTCCCTTAGAGAAATGGGAGTATGCGATCGCACCATGTGCAGTCGCATTGTAATGCTGCGGTCTTTGGTCGGCGGGTCCCGATTCCACAACGATGTCGGGGGACCTGAGTCCACCCGACATCGTAATAAGGCCCTAAATATTTAAACATAACAAATGGTGTGAATGTTAATAATCAGGTCATTGAATAAGCACATACCATAATGAGGAAATGGGCACTGAAACAAATCAGTCAACTACTTGTAAGTGCTCTTCATATTTCTCTTTGTGCTTGGCATTATGGGCCTCGTAGTTCTGGGATTTTTTGTTATCACTGTAAAATACATCTTAAGCAATTAATGATTCTCAGTTCGCTCTTGTTGATGCTCGTCAGAGGGACGAAGCAATACAGCGAGGCTAGTCTGAAAGCAGTTTAGTGTCACAGCACAATGCCTGAGTACCTGTGCAATAACAAGCTCTCAGTGAGGGATCAGTTCTTCCCCTGTGAAGCACCTCTGCCCCTAGGAACAGTGGTGTAGCAATCGCGGGGCGGCCTCCCCCTAGCTCTTACCTGCCGTCTTGGGCGGCAATCGCCCCAAGCTCTTTAGTGCGGCCATTGCGTGCGGTCTAAGGTCTAGCTACGCCACTGCCTAGGAAGAAGCACAATTAATATTCATACATCAGAATGTAGGGCGCATCCAACAATTGAGCTACTACCTTGCAAGTGTATTTCATGTTCCTCTTCACACTTGGCATTATGTGCCTTCTAGTTCGTGCATTTCTGGTCATTGTTGTAAAACACATTCAAGGCAATTTTTGGTGCTTACTTGATTCTGACTGGGACTCTGCCACATTTCATGACTAAATACTTTGTATGTTAACAAATGTTGCTGAACTCGCTACACAATTCACAATTTGATGTCTATATTATCAAAATAGAAGATTAAAAGTTATTTCAACCTTGCACATAAGGTCTGAAATTTTCCAACTGCTATCTTGTCACCTCAAAACTCTAGATTATTGTATTCAGGAGGGAGGTAAGAGGTGACAACATTATAAGTGGTGACAATTTTGCTCAGATTGTGTAACTATCCTCAAATGATAGATCTGGTAAAGGTATTTTGTCTGCAGAAGGAAACAGAAACATAAATTTCTTATTTTGTAATTCAAACTACGGAAAGAATGGTTACTTTTCTTTAATTAAAAAGTTTTGTTTCAAAAGTCTTGTACAGATAGCACTCACTGGGCCAGATAAACATATGCATTTTGTGTTCGTTAAAGGTTTGATTCGCAAAGTTGGGCTGTTTGCGACAGCAAACAGGTCTTTTAGCATGTAACACATACCGAATTGCAATTTGGATTTGTGACTAAATACCGAATCTGTAATTTGGAACGGGGAATGTTTAGGGCATCCCTTCCAAATACTGAATTGGAATGGGATATATTAATTGTTTTGCAACTGAAATCTGGCCCCCAAACATTAATATTTTACCGACTACACAATTGTAGTGGTAACCCATTTGCAAACGGTAAAGGGACCTAAAGGGAGCCTGTCCTCTTTGTGAATGCTGACAAAGACATTTTTAAGAGCAGGCAGTATTCCCATGGACCACTGTCTGCTCTTAAAAATATGTTGCTTAAGCTTTTTGTTTTTAGGGAAAACGGGCTGCATTTAAAAACAAATGATTGCTTTATTTAAAAGCAAACACAGACATGGTGGTCTGCCAATCCCAGCAGGTCACCTTCCCTGTGATGGCTGTGAATCATAGTTCAATTTGTAACCTGCCACATAAATATTCATGAGGTAGGTCAAATTGCCACCCTCTAAAATTTGGTATTTTGCGAACTGACCTCATAGGTCGGTTCACAAAATACCACACTGGTCACAAAAATACTAGTCGCAAATTGAGACCAGTATTTTGCGAGCGCTGCTGCGTATATCTGGTCTACTGTCTTAAATTAACAGTTATTACAAGAGGGTACTCAGACTCTAGAAGAGTTTTAAACACACTTAAGGTCCAAGTCTTCCTATAATGTCCCTTAAAGGGTAACGTAGTAGGTAAATGTGAAATATGAAATTTAACTATAGTGTTCCACATTGGTGTGTTTTTTATCCAAAGTGGTCAACTCAAAACTGAAGGCAAGTTTGGAACATAACTGGAATATGCCAAATTAATGAGGCACATCTTTTATTACAAGATGTATATAGATGTTAATGTGTTTCCTGTCTTCGTCTTTAAAGGAACTGTTTGAGTAGACCTTTAGGATCTCGGCCGATGTTGAGTATTTCATACCTCTACTATCAGAGATCTTTTTTATATGGTTGTGTGTTTTTGCATGACATAGTTTGTATGCCAAGATACTATTCGCCTTATCCCCTTTTTCATGACATTTCTGCTTTATATAAAGCAATGTCTTTGCTGCGCCTCCCATCAAAAGTTGGTCTTACGTGCCTCTGATTGTATGGAGGGCTATCAGGGAACGCCTACTACCACTTTGCTTATAAAGGTATTCAGCTTGCAGTATCAGATTTTTTAGGTCCAATCTTTTCTCCCAAGCTATTCTTTCAAGTGTCACTGTACGTAATAGGAGTTCTATTATTATTACTGGTTTTGCCCCCCCCCCCGAGTGTTGCTTGGTTAATCTCTCATTATCGTTCTCACTGCAATAGCCCTCTATTTCCTCTTTAATATTTTTGCAAAGAGTGGGGTCGAGTAGTGCCATCTCATTTTCCCACCCATGGCTTTGTGAACAGCCTTTGTGGTGAAAGGGGGCTAAAGTGTAGCCAAATTGGCATTTAATATGTTGAAAAACCGAAATCTCCACATGCTCGGCTTGCGTGTCGAATTGTGGACCAAAATGATTAGGGCAAGCTCCATCAGGATAGGAAATCTGAAGCTAAGGAGTCAATTGTGCCAAAAATTGCATAAATCCCAAGTTCTATAGGGAGTCGCTGGGTCTCCTATGGGAAGAATATTCGCATTTACCTGCTTTCGTCTGAGGATATCGGCTGCAACTCTTTCCCGCATTGACTGTGCAGTCATCTGCTTGCCTTTCAAGCTGATCTAGAATTCTGAGTCTGCCAACCTCACTCTTGTATCCTTAAGATCTGGGGAGGTATGAATTCTTTCAGTTCCTGAAGATGCCAGCAGTTCCAAGATCGCTTGTGCTTGCTATAGCCCCTGTGCTGCATGTCTCCTTCCATTATTTTTGCATATGATGCAGATTGGGAAACCCCCTCCACAAGCGATATTTTTTCTTTGTACAGGTGGGAGGTTATTTCTTCAAAGTCTCTGTTTTTGGACAGTGTAAAGAATGATATCTTGCAAGAGCAAAATATTGGCTTCTCAGAAAAGTATAGGTAATTGCTTGTGCACTTCGAGCAAGATTTTCTCATTTTCCTGGAAGTAGTGAACTCAGCTAAAATCAGGAGGCATGTTTTGCTTTTGTTGGAACGCCGAGAAACACCCTGTGGGTTTGGTCCAGTTGTATTGGTTGATCATGGACAGTTATGAAGCTTGCAAAACAGTACTTGTACATAAGATTACATCTCCGTGTGGGATATATCTTTAGAGATGTCCCCGAGGTGGATATTCTTGTGGCGTAAGCGAGTCAGGAGTTGTGTGAAAGCCATATGCGCCCACAATCAGCGGGCAGACAGTTTGTACTTTGTGGCTGCGCTCGTTTCCAGTCTACATGGACGTCATGTTATAGACTGCGTTGCACCTGTAAAAATACATTTAACAACTGTCCATTGAAATTCTCCCCGAAGTGTCTCAAACGCTTGCTGAAACAGACAGTGTTCTAGCCTGATTGCGCTATTTCTTTCAACTATTTGCTTACCTTATTGCATTATTTATTTCAACTGGTTGCTTTGATGTAAATTTCTTTTACAGATGCTAAGTAAGCAGTGTTGTTGTGGACTTCAGAGTTCAGTCTCTCTCCTTACAGCTACTGTTCATCTCTTGTGCTGGCTCTAGAAAGAAAAGCCGGTGAGATCCTGCGAGATCAGTGTTGCCAGATTTTGAGGCCCGTCCCAAGCCCAAAGGTGCTTAAGGTTAAGCCCAAATTCAGCCCAACGCAGACCAATGTCAGCCCAAAGTCGAAACTCTCACATTTTGCAAAAGTAGTCTTCAGAAAACATTTTAAGGATGAATCTAAATTCTATTCAATATACAGATAGTGGGAGGAGGTTAACTGGGCACCTGTGTTAATAACTACTCATTTTCAAGACCAGTCCCCAATTTGACTTTTCATTTTGTAGTTCTGTCACCACAGAACCAAACCCCAACCTGGCATTCATGAAGTACCTCTACAAAATCAGATTATAAACCACTTTGTCTATGAATAGGAATTTCAACGCTATTTCAACAATGTGTCTCCAAAAAAGAATACTGAAAAGGTTATACAGAATTAACAACACACAAAGATCTACATATTATTAAACACCCCCTTGTATTAAAGTAATTGTAACACAACGTTTTTGGCATGGCTTAACATTCCATGTACTTGTCTGAAGATATTCAGCAATAAAAAATCTCCTTTACAATGACAGTATGGGACAACAGCAAAAATAAACATCACAGCAGACAAATCTGAAACACAGTTTTCGAGCAAAACAAGTGTATGTAAATATGAAGCAACAGTGTGAAAACTGAGGGTTGCTACAGTAAAACGAGAGTGCCACACTTTTTCAGATAAAATCTAAGGAGAGGCCAGAAAAGAGACACAGACAGTCACCTACTCTGACCGATTCCCTGCCCTCCGTTCCAAATTCCTTTACTGTGACCACTTACTCTGGCACTAAAAAGCATAGAGGACATTGTTTTTTCCATTGTTTTGCAGCAAGTGCTAGACTAAAGCTCCTAGTCTTGGCAAGCAGTAGATGGGTACTGATGAAAACAGGCTGTTGGAGCAGAAAAGAAAATGCCCCAATTTCCCAGAACTTTTGGCGACACCCTCAACACTGATACTCCCTCAACTCTACTGATGCTGTCATACTGTTCGTGTTCCATCCCACTCCATTCCCCTTCATCATTAGCGCTGTCCCACTCCTATACCACCATTGGCCTGGGCCCTCTCCTCTCATGAGGCTCCTTTACTCCTATCGCCCAGCCAGGGCTTTAATTATTCATGCTCTTAACTTTAAATTCTCAACAATGACTGTAAACACCCTGAGGTAATCCATGCCAACAAAGCAATCCATGTTTACATTTCATGGGGGATATTCTCAAGAACGTGTGTTAACTATCGCCAAATTCGCTTAACGCAACTTCTCACATCGCAGTCTATCGCGGGAAAACAACACCGTGTTAACGCAGTATTCTCAACCCGGCGGCACCATTCGATAGTCTCACGATAACGCGACAAATGCCCGCGTTAAAATTAACGCAACGCCGAAAGAATGTGAAACACGAACGCGAAAAAAGTGGCGATGTCCCCAATGGCGATACAAAAATCAGCGATAACCAGTGACAGGCCTGCGATTCCCACGCGTCATGCGTGAGAATGCTCTATAAAAGCAGAGAAAAAAAATGTAACCGCGTAGCACCGTGGACGCACCCGGACCGAGTGCAGAGGACAACGCGAACCCCACAAGCCCCCACAGACGACCAGCCAGGAACCCCGGGGCCGGGGAAGGGCAAGGAGAAGAGGAAGACGGGGTTCAGTCCGCAGGAAAACCGGATCATCGTCACGGAGGTGACAGAACACTACCAACAACTGTTCGTCACCTCCACTGTGTCATCGGCAACACAAAAGGAAATATGCACACAAGGAATTGTGCAATCTCACATGCCCAACTTCCAGCACATACGCCAAATATCAAGGCATCCCATGAACGGGTATCACGGTTACACTCCTGCTCGTGGTCCAACAGGGGGCGCACACACATGTCATAATCCAGTTCAGCTACCGTTGTGTTGGATAGGCAGACATCCATGAGCCATTCGAATATGCATGATCGACAGTGGAACCAGGGCTGGACGCAGGTGACGTACGCAAGACGGAAGCTCAGACGGTAACTGATGCGCAACACTGCCAGTGCCCCCAACAAATGCACCATTCGGTCACGGTACAGTTCCACGTGACAGGGGTTGTGCATGTGCCCGGGATGTTCTGACATTGCGTTGTTCGCTCTCGTAGAACCGGCAGTCTTCTGACCTGCGGCTGTTATGTGGATGACATGCCACAGCTCGGAGCAATGAGTCGTATGAGTGTGCAAAGTTTGGACGTATGGGTTGTCCTGTACGTAAGTGTCAAAGCCATTCCATGCAGGAGTACCTCGAGCAAGGACTTCTGTGTGTGGGGTGTGGATACGTTGATCTTTCATTAGCGCTGTGTGTAGTGTGGGAGTCGCCATCATCTGCCATGGTATCTCTCTCAGGGGGTGCCTGCCGCATGCGATTCCAAGGTCGGAGGTGCAGATGTCCTTCCGCCTTCTGTATTGAGACAAAGGGGCTTTCATCCTCAATGTTAGTCTGACTACTGCTTGAATCCTGGGAATGTGATGTGGCTTTCGCGCTGCAATTGAGGCTAGGCCTTGGGCTTATGGTGCACCAAAAGCGATGAACACACACAACAGTTGGCATGTATGAGCCAAGACCCAGAGCGGCCTTGCGCTCCTTGTACAATCCCTTCATGCGCGGACGCCCTCCGGCTGCATGCAACATTGCAACATTGTCGATTGCGGGCCGTGTGGCACAGACACTGCAACAGAGACACACGCATCAGTTGGTTTCCTGTGCAGCCCAGATATGAACCACGCCCAGAGACCAGGGTTAATTGTTCACACCCCTACGCTGGCCTGGCGTACGCCGAGCCAGCCCACTCGGCTTACGTATAAAGGGGGGGGACGACGACACTACGTGTCCCAGTTCTTCCCCACTGCCTGAGGTGACATGGCTGCGTCCGCCTGGCATATGACGAGACTCAATCAGAAAGGGTCCATGACTTGCGTTGCACGGAGTCGGTGGCACTGGTTACACTGCGGCCGGCACAGGCCTACCGCCACGGGACGGTGACTTTCTGTGCACTGAGGTAGGGGCACCTAAAGTGCTGAGCAGGTGTGCAGCCTGCGATGATGCCGCCGTGCACTGATATGGTCTCTGCCATTGCAATATCAAGACCCAAAATCAAGAGTGCTACCTGGTGGACCGCCGTGCGGGGCTGCATGATGTGGAGGCTGCCAAGGTCGCGGGCCCCGGGCTTGGAGCTAGCACCGGCACGTGGTGGGCCCTCTTGGAGACACGCCGGTGGCGGAAGGTGATCAGTGAGGCCTGGGTGTGCAGGGGCGGGCAATCCCCGCTGGGCGGCGGAGGGGTTGGAGTGCAGCAGCCTGTGTGCGCAGGGGCGGGCAAGCGATGTTGCCGTGTGCAATGATATGAACTCTGCCATCATTAGCTGTGGACTCTGTTTCAGATGAGGGACCTGGTGGACTGCAGTGTACACCGGTGGCAGCAGGTGAGCTGTGAGGCCTGGGTGCGCAGTGTCGGCACTGTCTCTCCCTGTCCCTCTCTTCCTTTCACTGTCTCTCTCTCTCCCTCTCTTTCTCTATCTTTCTCTCTCTTTCTCTCTTTCTCTCTCTCACTCTCCCTCTCTTTCTTTCACTGTCTCTCTCTCTCCCTCTGTTGCTCTCTCTCTCTCCTTCTCCCTCTCTCCTCCTTTCTCTCTCTTTCTCTCTCTCCCTCTCTTTCACTCTCTCTCTCTCTTTCACTCTCTCTCTCTCTCTCTCTCTCCATTTCTTTCTCTCTCTCTCTGTCCTTTGTTGAGCGCATGACACACCTTCTTATCTTCAATTTTGTCTTGCAGGCTGTGACTTGCAGATTGTCCAGAGAAAACCCGCTATGACTCCTCCAATTATTAGTGTTGGGTTAAATTTGAATAAAATAATTATTTTTGAAATTCTAAGATGTATGAATGTTTTTCCTTTTTCTGACCACACATGAATGTTAATTGTTGTACTTGTGCGACATCAGGCGAATTGTTGTGTTCATGAATTTGTAAGGTAGATGTGGCATATCTTTGTCCGGGGGGGGGAGTGCCCGGGGTGGGGGCCTGGGGGGGGCCCTAAGGGGGGGTCCTGGGTGGGGTGGGGGGCCTGGGTGTGGTGGCGGTGGGTGTTGTGGCCCTCTTGGGGCTCCGAGCTGCATGATCAGTAGCTCCATGGCATCTGTTGTTCTTCAGGTGTGGCTCTGGGCTGGGCTCCCTTTCATGGTGCGGGTTGTCGTCCGACTTAACACCAGGTAGGAGTAGGTGTTAAATCCCTGCTGCTAACGCGCCTTATCGCATGTTTTTGAATCTTATCGCCGATCTGGCTGGTTGTTGAGAATGTTGCGGAGTGGTGTTTTCGCTGGTTTTTGCACGGGAACGCCTACTCTGCATATCATTAGCGTTAGTTGCCGGTGTCATCCGTGGCGATGTTTTTTGCGGCTGCTATCGCAGGAAAACTGGTGATATCAGCTGTTAGCACCTGCTTGTGAATAGTGCGATGAATTTATCGCCACTTTGGCTGCGATAAAGTGCCGCTAACTCGGCGATAGGTCCTTGGGAATACGCCTCCATGTGTTTTACTTCATGCAGTTTTCACCAGGAGTATTTCCTTTATCCAGATGATGTGTTTCTCTAGTTTTATTTTCATAAAATTTACTTATATAGTAAAAATTGTGAAATGAGTCGCCTTCAGGTCTGGGTGAGTTCAGATTGCAAGTAGACATTTATGATGGGCACGATTGAGAGTCCCGAGGCAGAAGGCAGTACTGCTTTCTCACAGTGCCTGCCACTGGGTCAATAAGGTGTTCAGACTAAATGCACATCCAATCCTTGGCCTCTTAGGAGAGCGCATAAAGTGATGCTTATATAAATGCCAATTGTTAATTAAAGCACTACTATGCATGTGCACAATGAGGGCTACAATGTGTAGGAGTCATATCATGCACACTGGTAGGCATTATATATTAAGAGCACTTGGTCTGGAGAAACACGGTCAGGATTGAAACGCTGTGCAGTTGTTGAGTGTGCTAATAAGTCTTTACTGGCCTTTGTTCCGCTGCAACACCCATTGATTTTGGCGCTGCCCCCTATTTACAAGAGTAGCGTAAATTGGAGGCAGTGCCAAAATTAATACTAGGGATATTCTGGCCTTAACATGGTGAAACGAGGAGAAATGCTTATTTTCTCCTCGTGTTTGCTGTTTCTATGTGTGCTGCATTGTGCCAGCCCTGCCAAGTGCCATGCATCTTGTGTTAAATTAACGCTTTTTAGGTTCACTCTCCGCATCACCACAAGGACAGAGATGGTCATGCAAATCAGCAGAGTAGAGAAGCTGAGCATGTTATCTCTCTCCGTGCTGCACAGGGCAGTTTGACTTTTTTCCCCCTCCAGTTGGCAATGGCCAATTGGCTCATTGCACCATTTCCAGACTCTTGTAAATTAATAATGCAATTGCTTTAGCCCTGTCCACAATGAGGTAGCATCCTGGAACTGTTGTCAGCACAGATATAATGCTGTTGCACGCTACGTTGTCCACCCACCACAGGACTTAAACCTCTAGAATAAGTAAGTGCGTAAGCAATCCACAGATCGGCCTTGTTTGCTATTGATCCCGCTGCTGCACAGAACTTGGTATCAGAGATGCTGGTGTGTTGACATTGCCAGAACCAACCACGCAGGGACTCTCCAAGGCCCTATGGTGAGTGAAGAAGAGCATCATCATACCTTGAGTCTAAGAAACAGATTGCAGAAACAGCTTTAGGCCAGTTTTACGTGAAATAACGGAAACATGCATTCCTACTCAGACAGTATAATTGCTAATACGTGAGTGTTTAAAAAGCATTTGAAATCTTGTTACAAAATGAGGCATGGGCTATTATGCAGCTGTGGCATAGGGTTGTTTCTGAAAGGTGTTTAGCAGATGGTGCAATCCACTCAAATGATTCTTGGCCTTAAAGGTTAGTACTACATACTAAACAGGGCATAGCTGCAAAGGTTTGAGATTGCTTTCATAGTTTCAGTATAACTATGAGTGACATTCAACGGCCAAATGTGTGACACTTAAGAATGACACTTTCTTGCGAGTAAAATCAAGTAATGAAGTCCACGGAGAAAGCTAAACATCAGAAGTTACACCCATATGAGCAACAAGAAACTGTAAGGTCTTGAAAGTACTGCAAAGCATCTGAAATGGAAGGGCACTAACCTCTCTCTTTCATGTGTTTTTAAATTAAAAAAAAAAAATTCGTTTGAAATTCTGCTTATTGAAGTCAAGCAAATCGTACTTACATATCGCTGCAGTGATAACAGTAAAGGATCAGCACAAAGTAGGATGGAGAGTATACCAGAGGGGCATAAATCTACCCGTCAAAACAACCCCTTCCCCAACAAACCTAGTGAGGTAACATAGGGCGTGATACAGAGTCCTCCCGGAGAACAAGCAACAAGGCCGAAGGGCGGGAGTCTGAGGAGGGCTCATGAGGGAGGTCAAAATAAGGCTGCCCATATAGAGTCTGAACACCCAGTAAAAATGGAACGATACAGCAACTTGACTGAGTATGCAATAAAAACTAAGCGGCTAAAACTCCTATGTCCTAGACGGTATTCCCACCCCATGAGTACCAACATCACATTGCAGCATGAAGAAACTATCTATACTTCAAAAAAAACTAACGAAAACAACCACCAAAAAGAAGACAGAAATTGTAGGGAAAGAAGAAAAAAGAATAGAAATAGAAATAGAAGAGAAGAAGGTCCACAGAGAGAGAGGGCCACCTCCTTTCAGGGGGGGAAGAGGGGGGATAGAGGGGGGAGTCAATGACAGGCGCGCCATGGGGATCCGGAGACCGGAGTGGGGGTCCGTGGGCACTGGAGTGGAGAGGGTCCACCCGTTAGGTTTAAATAGGGCAGCTCGGAGATTCCGGCTCTCGACCCCGAGAAAGAGGTACAAGGGAGTCCTCAAAAAGTTGCAAGGTGCGTACCTGGGGGGGGCATCAGGCGGGAATGCTCAGTTTTAGTGAAGTGTCGTATAAGTGGTTGCCAAACACGGTCAAATCGGGTATCTGTATGGTTAAGACGTGCTGTGAGGAGTTCGAGGGCCAGGACATCCCACAACCAGGCCACTATGGAGGGGGGTGGGGCTTCTTCCAGCTGGCAGCAATGGACTGCCTCGCCGCACCCAGCAAGTGGAGAATCAGGTGCCATTCCGCTGTGGTCATTGCTTTAAGCATGCCTGGTTTAATGCTCAAAATCGTTAAGGACGGGTCAGACGGGATCGGGAACCCCACTACGTCTTTGATATGGCTGAGGACCTCCTTCTAAAACAGTGTAAGGCCCGGGCAGGACCACCAAATGTGCAGGAAGTCCCCCTCGGCATTTTGGCATCTCCAGCAGAGTAAGGGAGAGTTCGGGAACATCCGATGTAGGCGAGTGGGTGTATAGTACCATCGTGTCATCAATTTGTATGCTGATTCGCGCAGGGGAGTGCTACGGTACACCTTAGGGATGTCCCTCCACAGGCGAGCCCACGCCTCCGGAGAGACCTCGGCGGCCAGATCAGACGTCCACTTTGTCTGGTATCCATGAGGTGGGAGTTGTTGGGAGTGCTGCAGGACGGAATAAGTTCTGGAGATCAGCCCCCGTGAACCATCAAATCTGTGGACCAAAGACTCGAAGGGGGTAAGCTGTCTGGTTGCCTCTCGAGTATAATCCGGAGAGCTAAGCCAGTGGCGCAACTGGTAATACTTCATGCGTGCTGTGTCCGAAAGGCGAAAGGCCTGTTTACATTGCTCAAAGGTGCAAAGGATCGTGCCCTGGAAGAAATCTTGGATGATACGATGTCCCTCCACAGTCCAGGCGGCAAAGGTAGTAGGCGGTAGGGCAGGGGGAAACAGAGGGTTGCGCGTTAGAGGTGTATTCGGAGAGGGGAACGTCGTAAGGCCCCGGGACACTGCCAACCTATCCCAGATTTCCAAAACCGTTCTCGTTGGAGTGGCTATGTAAGCACTACGGGGGCTGGCTTTACGCAGGATCCAGGCAAGGTCCCATAAGGGGCGACAGGCCACCGCCCGATCCATATGAAACCAGTGTTTCTCGCTCTCGGGGACAATCCATTCAGAGAGAAACCGGAGGTGACAGGCCCAATAGTATTCCAGCAGGTTAGGGCAAGCAAGTCCCCCCCGAGACCTAGGAAGCATAAGAATTTTGTGGGAGAAGCGCGGCCGTGATTTCCCCCAGATGAATTTAGTAAAGTCGCGCTGGAGGGCCAGAATGTCCGTCCGAGGTATGGGGGTAGGAAGAGATTGAAAAAGGCAAAGTATTTTGGGAAGAAGAGACATTTTAATGGTATTAAGGCGCCCCAACCACGCCAGGGGGAAACCGTCCCATCTACGCATCTCGTCCCGAATGGACTTTCTATATCTGGGCCAGTTAGCCGAGGTCCAAGACGCCAGCGTAGGGGTGAGATCTAGCCCGAGGTAGCGAATTGAGACATCAGTCCACTGGACCAGAAGAAGGTCCCGCAATTCCTGAACCTCCGGGGCCGAAAGCGTAAGATTAAGGGCATGGGATTTGGCAAGGTTAATTCGATATCCTGAGGCGGCTTCAAAGGTCCCCAGAAGTGACGCCACCGCTGGAAGGGATGTCGCAGGAGAAGACAAGGACAATAGAAGGTCATCAGCAAATAGGGAGGCTTTGTGCTCTGTGCCCGCCATAGGTATGCCACGAATATCCTGGTTACGACGTATAGCAATAGCTAGGGGCTCAACCGCAAGGGCGAATAAGAGGGGGGACACCCCTGTCGGGTACCGCGGTGAATAGGGATGGGGGCTGTTAAGGAGCCATTAAATCAAATGCGAGTGACAGGCTTTGCATAGGGAGCCATCAGTTTGGAGATCATCCCCGGACCCAAGCCTACTTTCTGAAGAACCGCCCGAAGAAAGCCCCAGTCAACCCGATCAAACGACTTTTCGGCGTCCAGGGACACTAAACAGGCCGGGATGTTTCTGATACGCGCCTTCTCTACCAGGTGAGCTATCCGGCGGATGTTGTCCGGACCCTGGCGATGGCGAATAAAGCCCACCTGGTTGGGGTAGATAAGACCCGGTAAGTGGGGCTCTAAGCGATTCGCCAGAATCTTCGTAAATAATTTGGCGTCCGTGTTCAGCAGAGCAATAGGACGGAAGGAAGCCGGCTGAGTCGGATCCTTGCTCGGCTTGGGAATAAGGACTACCTCCGCCTCATTCATCGTCTTGGAGAGGCCCGAGTGATCAGTGAAGCTATTAAACAGGTGGAGCAAATGATCCCGCAGTTGTGGATAAAAAACCCGATAAAAAGTCACCGGCAAACCGTCAGGGCCCGGGGTTTTGCCCACCGGGAGCTGTTTCAACGCCATAGCGATTTCCTCATGAGAGATTGGGTCATCAAGCAAATTCGAGAAGTAGGGATCGATAGGGTGCCAAGGGCAGGAATCGAGAAAGGTTGCAACACAGTCCGTAGGACAAGGGGCAGGAGCATAGAGGTCCCTATAGAAGTCCTCAAGTGTATGGCTCTTATCAGCTTCCGAAATGGCCCAAGAGCCGTACGGCCTCTTAAGCTTAGCGATGTGAGACCGAGCAGTCTGGGCCCGAAGGCGCCGCGCAAGGCACGCCCCAACCTTATCGCCGCCCGTATAAAACTTTTGCTTGAGAGTGACTAAAAGCTGTTCCGCTTTGTTAGTTCGTTGAAGGCGTAGCTGGCCGCGGAGGTCTGCAAGGCGTCGCCTGTTGCTAAGGGATGGATGTGCATGATCCCTGCGCTCCAGGTCTTTAATGTCCCTGGAAAGGTTAGATTCGACCAAATGTGCCTCCCTGGACCGGGCAATGGAGATGAAGGTAATAACCCCCCGAATGGTGGCTTTAAAGGCGCCCCAACGGACGTCTTCAGGGGTGTTGGAGAGCGAATTAGTGACGAAAAAGGCCTCAATTTCTCTGCGAACATCCGCCACATCAACAGGGTCCCGAAGGACCTGAGGGGGCAGTCGCCACCTAGGTAGAGGTGCACACCGAGTGTCCGGAGGTTGAAGCGTAAGCAAGACATGAGCGTGATCCGAGATCGATATATCGGAGATTTCCGCGCAGCGTAACTGACCGATCACGGGGAGCGATAAGAAAAAATAATCAATACGTGAATAGGAGCAATGCATGTGGGAAAAAAAAGAGTAATCGCGGGAGTCCGGATGTAGGTGTCTCCAAGCGTCAACAAGGCCAGAGTCAGTGAGGGCATCCCGCAGCGAAGCCGACATCGCCCCAGTCGCATGGCGTGCCTGCGCAGTGCAATCCCTCTCCGGGTCCCAAACCAAGAATTGCCGCCAAGGACAACAGGAGTAGTAATGGAGCGGAGAAGGGTTCCCAAGTGCAGACGCAGAAATGCGTCTTGTTTCTGATTGGGGCATATACATTAATGAAAGCGTAAGAGCCCCGCCCCCAATCCATATGGACCTTGAGATACCTTCCCTCAGCATCAGCTGTACCCTTGATGGACGCTTCTCGCCAGCCTGCCTTAAAAAAAATGGCCACACCGCAAGTTTTGGAAGGAGAGCACGCCCAGTGTTGGATGGGATACCTACGATGGGACATAAGGTGGATATCGTAAGAGAGCAAGTGGGTTTCCTGGAGGAAAACTACATCAGGATCGTGGTGGAGCAAATAACACCAAATCTGGCGGCGCTTATTAGGGGAGTTCAGCCCCTTCACATTGAGGGAAAGGAATTTGACCGTATCTGTCATATCACAGAGAAAAGAGGAGCTCGTGTCACCGCCACTCCACCGGAAGCCAAGTCAGGCCAAGTCTCGCCAGCCACCAAGCGCACCCCAACAGCCCCCCGCATTGTAGTCTCCAAGAGCTGGGAAGGGACAGCCCCCCATGGACGCGCAGCAAGGAGAGGTTGGCGTAAGGACAAGGAAAGCAGGGAGAGGAGCAGAAAGGGGACATACCCAGGCACACAATCGGTCGCACCAAACCATAGCGGACCCCTCAACGCACCCCCAAAGGACTCCAGTGTCACCACCTCCAGCCGAGGCTCGCTCAAAAGGGGGTAGTCGAGGGAGAAGAGTGAAAAAAGAGAAGGAGGAAATAGAAAAGAGAAACAAACAACTGGCCAACTGGGCCAAGTTAGTACAGAGTCTAATGAAAACAGTCCAGGATCCCGAAGGTGGACCATTCCGGAGATGTCACTCTCCTGTGGGACTCCGATATGGGGGGGCAGCAGACACACAAGGGGACGAGAGTCGCCGTCGTCCGCATCCCGTTTAGCAGTAGAACAAGCAAGAGTCATCCAGACCACCGGGTCCGGGCTAGAGGGGTCATCAAGCGGGCGTCAGAGGTGGAATTACAATGAAAGGAATTGCATAAGTCCAATCATCTAGGTCAGAAGTGACGGGGAGCCACTTAAGGAGCGGATGTGGCCGATGATGTCCTTCTTGGCCTGTGAGGATTTGAGTCCCAATGATCGGCGTCTGGACTTGGGGGGAGGAACTGTAGACCACTCAGTGCGGGAGACGCCAGGCAGCCCCACGCGGGAGGGGTTCCTCAGCTGGAAGATGAAGAAGCTGTCGCGCTTCCCGCAAGGACCGAAGGACCCGTCGACGGCCCTCCCAGGTGAACATCAAAGCAAACGGGTGGCCCCATTGGTATTTAATCCCAAGGTCCCTGAGTTTGTCTGTAACAGGTTTGAACTCCTTCCTTCTACGGAGCGTGGCGGGGGCCAGATCCTGAAAGATTTGGATGGACAGGTCATTGTAGGAGATCGACTTGACCCCCTGTACCTTGCGAAGGATGGCCTCTTTGTCGGCGAAGAAGTGGATTCTTGTGATGATGTCGGGAATAAATTCAGGGCAATTGCGGGGGCCAGACACACGGTGCGCCCTGTCAAGCATTGGCGGAGAGGAACCTTCACCCTCCTGCACAGCATGGAGGAGGTCTGCTGTGTATTTCAAGATGTCCGTCCCCTCTGTTCCCAAAGTAACACCTCTGTTGCGCAGGTTATTCCGCCGACTGCGGTTCTCCAAATCTTCTTGCTTCAGCTGCAAGGAGATGTTTTGGTCTTCAAGCTCAGATACCTTGTGCCAGAGGTGTTCGAGGTCCTCCGTCCGGGTGTCCATCGTACACTCAAGGCCATCCACCCTATCGCCTATTTCTGTGACCTCTTTACGGATGTCCTGGAGCCCAGATTTGAAGTCCTGTCGGAGGGCGCCAATCTCATCCTTAATCTCCTGGAGGAAGGAGGGCATAAAAGCCTGGATGACCGGGGCACCAGAGGCGGCCAACCCAGCGGACGCCGAGGATGAAAAGGAGTCCTCCTGCGACTGTGGGGCCACCTTAGACCACAAAGAGGTGACCGGGTTATCACGGGAGGCCGCAGAGTCAGCGTCTTTCTTGCCCCTGTTCTTGGGAGGCATGTCTGCCACGGGCAGCGAGGCAAAGCACCCAACTGAGAGAAGGGGGGTACCAGGGAGGCCAGGAGTCCAAACGTGAAGGAGGGGCAAAGAGCGGACCCTTGGGGGGGTGGACAACGTCAAGCCAAGAGGAAGGAGGTCTCCCTCAAGATGGTGCAGACCAGGACCGGCCCCCAGGGGAGAGAGAAAAGGCGCCAAACACAGCAGGGCGCACAGGGCTGACCAGGGGGAAGAACTCAGGTGGCCAGCCGTCGCCAAGTAGCGCCAAGTGAACTGGCCTTGCTTGGGCCCCCATACAAGGAGCCGCCCAGGTACGCAGTTCGGCAGCGTGGACACTATCCCTTGAAGCGGGAGTGAAGGCACCAGGGGCCGCAGGCCAGGGCGGGGCGGGTAGAGGCAAGAGTAGAAGTCCAGGGGCGACAAGGCTCGCCCAGCGACCACGCCCACCTCTCCCCCTGCGGCTGTCGGTAAGCTGTTGCGGGCCGCTCAACTGAGGGTGTCCGTGCCAACACAGGGGAAGTCCACCGGCGTCCATCCCCAGGACCCAAAAGGGTGGTCGGCCAGCAAGAACTGTAGAAGATGGGTGCTCCGTGGGGGCGCGAAATGTAGATGCCTCCCCGGAGGCTCGTAAGGGCCTCTGCAGCTGCGCGACGGCACCCCTCCGAACGCCGTCCACTGTAGACACCAGCGTCCCTGGCCCACTCCGTCAATGTCCCAGGCAATGTGCGGCCAGAGGGGGCAGGAAGGCGAAGGCAGGCGGTGGAGACCCGGGAGCTCCCACGTAGAGCACCACACAGGAGAGGGCCCAACGACAAGGCCTAGTCCGGCGTGTACCAGTGCCGCCTCAGGAGCAGGGGAAACACAGGCCGTAACTGGCGCAGAGACAAGAAGGCACGAAGGGCCAAACCAGGAAAAGCAGGGACAGCAGGGACCCAACCGGGCGCGGGTTAGCTCAGCAGTCTCACTCCCCGTACCTGCGTTGTTGTGGCGGCGGGTCCCCAGGGGAGAAATGCTCCAGTCGGCTGAGCGGCCTCAAGTAGCGTCCGGGCCGAGCAGCGCCAGGGGTGAAAAAGGGGCCGAGCCACTCCCGGGGGCCCAACCCGACTGGTCAGCGGCAGCAGCACTCGGCAGCACTCCGATGA
Source organism: Calotriton arnoldi (assembly GCA_963921515.1). Taxonomy (NCBI): domain Eukaryota; kingdom Metazoa; phylum Chordata; class Amphibia; order Caudata; family Salamandridae; genus Calotriton; species Calotriton arnoldi. The sequence goes on along the minus strand of CAWUFW010000488.1, from coordinate 3,705,585 downwards.
AGACGGAGTACCTCGGCGCTCAAAGACAGGGCCTCCGATCGCCCAGACGAGCTCCGACACTGCCGATCACCAAGATGGCGCCCGCATGGAAGGGTGCCGCAGGACGGCGGGAGATCACCGCCCCACAGAAGAGATCCGGCGGGTCCCACCGCTCCGGTCAGCTCCGCCACACCACCACAGCGGGACAGCACATCTGCGGCAAAAACAGGCCCGGTGGACGGGATTGCAGGTAATTACGGGATGCCCCGGCGCGGAGACTCAGCAGGGCACGTCTCGCTCCATGCGCGCCTTAGCCACGCCCCCCACGTCTTAGCCACGCCCCGCGTCTTAGCCACACCCCCAATTTGTTTTTTATAGAGCTCCTCATACCAGTGTAGGGTGTCAGAGCTCTTTACATCATACATACATTATGCAGAGACAACGAATCGTATGTGTGTAAATCAGTTTATAGGAAATGTTACATGTGGCAGTGAGGATTACAACTTGTAGGTATCCCATGCCATCCATACTAGTAGGCAGTATATTTTTAAAGTGTTTGATCCGGAGAAGCACAAACTCAGGATTTAAAACGTTCCACAGTGGTTGGCTGTACTATAAAAAGAATGTCATTCTATCCAAACAAACCCCTTTAACAACATTAGTTAAAGACTTGAGGGAAAAATAATGTTGTAACATGTAAAATGCAGTTTGAATGCAGCTCCTTGATGGGAGTTCGTATGTAATTGTGCTATTAGGATTGTAACTTATGAACTGCAAGTAATCAAAGGAGCTCAGTGACAAAATGCAGCAACTCACTGAGATAGCCACATAAAAATGCAGTTTAGTGAACTGCATGGTACACGTTCTTTGCAGCAGGCACATGAACCGTCTGCGCTACTTCATGATCAGTGAGATCTGCCACTAGACAAAATGCTGATCTCCCTCCAGCAGGAACATTATTTACTTGTGTTATCTTGACATTTTAACTGTCTCCTGAAAACATCTGGACACACAAGGAAAATTAACATCAGCGCTACTAGTCATGCTGGTGAATCAAAACTGCCAGTAGAGACGAAAATTCGGCCCTGTCAGCAGGAACATTATCAGCTGCGCGTTATTTGGCTTACCTGTGCACCTCAGAATCTTACAACGCTGTGCTGCAGCAGCTTGCTGCCTTAAGAGCCCGTGAGCCACACTGACTGCAGACAGTTGCTGTGGACATCACGATTAAGTCTACGGTGAGATGCTCGAAGTGGTGGCACCGTTGTCTTGATTATAGAGATCTGCCGTGTATGTGCCTTTTGAAGACACTCAGCAGACACAAAATGACCCCTGCCGCCGTGCCCCATACATACACACGACAGGGCAGCAACATGTATGTTGAGGACAGCCAAACTACGGCGGGCGGCAGCAATTCTAGGGGGCCCCCAAGTCCGCGTTAGCTTTACTTTATTTTCACTTCCAGTCACAGTTAAATCGATCATCCCGCGCGCGGGCCAGTGTTGCCAGATTTTGAGACCCATCCCAAGCCCAAAGCCGCTCAAATATAAGCCCAAATCCAGCCCAACGCAGACCAGTTTCAGCCCAAAAACCAGCCCAAAGTCGCAAGTCTCAAATTATGCAGAAATAGTCATCAGAAACAATTTTAAAGACAAATATACGTTCTATTCAATATACAGATAGTGGGAGGGAGTTAACTGGGCACCTGCCTTAATGCTACTCCTTTTTAAGACTAGTCCTCACTGACTCATGTGAAACAGGCACTGCTCAGATTACAATAGTAGTAAACAAAGATTAAGAAGGGCAGAAATAGTGTTATATGAGAGAGAGTTAGAGAGAGAGAGCTAGAGAGAGAGAGCTAGAGAGAGAGGTAGATGTGTGTATGCCGGGTCTGGTGGCTCAGTGGACTAATGCGCAAGTACATGAAACGTAAGAATGTCAGGTGTGTTGGTCTGTCCCAGTATTTACACACAATTTAAATAGCAGTATTTTATTTGTTTTATAGTGCAATGCAGGGTATCAGAGTGCTTTACATGACACATTGACAATAAATCATGCAACTGTGTAAATCAATGTACAAGATGTGTTGCATGACTCGGTGAAGGTTCAAAGATGTAGCAGTCACATATAGCTCACTGTGCAATAATAAAAGGCTTACTAATTATGAAGTACAAGGAACAAAAAGATCTGTGTTCAAAGCAGTAGCAGCCCACTAACCTAGCTACATTAAAAAATCTGTCATCTGCTTATTACATGATGTGCTTTACAGGAGACACATTAGCCTTCTACACTACTTTGATTCATATCTGGGACTACACAAAGCAGAGATCATTCCAACAAATACTTTAACCTCCAGAGTTCTCACCAATTATTATTCACTGATATTTACTGGGCACCTCTGCAGATGTCTTAGCCCCATAAAATATTAGAAAACGCAGACTTTGCAAACAATTAAGCATAACAGATGTAGTACCAAGCTTCTCCTTCTTGCCAATTTCTTTATGGCAGGGTTTTAAAAACAATTTTAGTACTATTTGTTGAGCCCCACATTTTGCATTGGAATTGTGCCACTTTTGCAGCACAAGCCTAAAGCACAATTTGTTAAATCTCATAATGTGCTTAATGCACTCATGATATACCTAATAAAAACAAATACGTGGGATGTTATCTGATGTTACTTCGCATGATGCCACTTACTGTGATGCCACACATTGTGACATCATGGGCTGTGACGGCACACGCCATGAGGTCACTTGCATTATGCATACTGACTAACTAGGTTATTCCCCCAACGTGCTAAAACTATAACTTCAATGCCTTCTATTTTCGGAAGGAATAATTTTACCAAAACACAAAACCTGCTTTACAACACAGATGGGGCCAGTAGCCCCCAAAAACTACCAACCATTATTTCCAATATAAAAAAATACAATTTACATGATTTGGCAAAATTAACACACGCGTCCCATGGAAAAAGGCACTACAAACACAGCAACACATGCCTGCCCCTTGCCTTCCCATTTGCCCCATTTGGCAGAGGATAACATGGGGACGGAGTTGTGATGACCCTGGGAACGACGCACATTGGTCAGTGGCAGTGCACACACACCCTCTGCTCAATCTACACACGGTAAAAAACGAAGTGTCACTTACTTAGATAAGCTGCAGGGCAGCAGCCGGACAGTCAGTCAACCAAACTGGGCGTCCTCTTGGTCCACTCCTGGCATCCTCCTAATTACTGAATTTGAAGAAGGCAGCTGGAAGCCAGGCCAGCTGCAACTACTAAAGGAAGGACATGGACGGACTGAAGGCTGGGCCGCGACTTGTGGTGGCACTGGCAGGAGCAGACAGACACTAGTGGTGGGTGCACGTGACATGCACACAGACAGCCCAGGGCAGGCAGGCAGGCTAGCAGCAGGGCTAGGCCCGTCTCGTCGTGGAGCCAAGGAGGTGGGGGTGAATCCTGCCAGCAGCTATAGCCGACTGGCCTACTAGGCCTGAGTTAGTAGTGACGACTGACGAGAAAATAATTAAGGTGACCTCACCTCACCTCACTGACATGACACTGACTGTGTGCTGAGTGAAGTGAGTCGTCAGTCGAGTCCTCCTGCCCGGGCCTATAGGCCTGTCACTCCCGCCATGTTGCCGAGGAGGTGGGGGCCCTCAGCGTGCGCTATTTCCATCCAATTCCTGCTGTGCCACTGCCACGAGGCGGGGGCTAGGGCCGGCCGGGCGCTAGGCTAACTAGGCCCGTAGACTAGTCGACGTCGGGTCAGGTCACAGGTGCGCGCTGCCTAGTGCCCCTACTGCCGAATGCGTTGCAAGTAAGTAAAGTAACTAAGGTCTCAGACCCTCAAGTGACGCCGTGCGGTGCCGCCGGGTCAAATGCGCTGCCTACTGCAAGGTACAAGGTAGGTAGGCCTCAGCCTCAGGCCCTCCTCAAGTGACAGCACCAGCGGCACCGCCCGCCACGCCGGTGACCGTCCGTGTCAGTGACCGTCCCGAGTCCCTCCCGACGCCCGAGTAGGACTAGGCACACTGGCAGGTGGCACTGTCCGGCAGCTGAGGCGATGATGAGGTCTGACTTACTGCTCCCCGGCCTCGTCGTCGATGTCACGCGTCGAGCCGACTCGAGCTGCCGGTGTGAGTCAGTCTAGACAGTGCAGCAGCAGCAGCAGTGCAGTGCAGTGCACCGCGTCTAACCGGGCCGCGCACCGCGGGTCCGCCGCGTCCGCGCGGCTCCGCGCACTGATGTGCAGTGCACTCTCTGACTCTGACTGGTGGTCTGCAGGGCAGGCTGGGTCAGGTGTGATGTTGTGAGTTGTGACCCACACTGGTGGACGGCCCGGCCGCCGGGAGGGAGAGAGAGAGATCACTGGAGACCGGCGGTCGGGCAGCGGCTCGGGCCGCGGGCGAGGCAGGCAGCAGCACAATCACCACACCAAGACAGTCAGGAGCACTGCGTGACACGCGCCGAAGAGGGAGAGCGCGTGTCACAGGGGGCATTTAAAGAACTGCACGGGGGCTGGCCACAATGATCCCCCAGGGGCGTCATTGGTAGCACTTTCGCGCGCTACAACATTGACGGCCCTGGGGACCCCACAACATCGCCCGAACACTACTAGCAGGGTAGGTGGTGGTATAGAGAGGTGCGCTTGCACCAACAACAACAATGTAACACACAATTTCACGTGCGCCGTCACGTGTTGCTCAGCTCCACCACAGTTAGTCTCTAGTCTCGGGTCAGGAGGTCAGTCACTCAGGTGGTGGGCGGGGTCATCAATGTTCGCAGGCAGGCCCTGGAATCGGTCCTCCAATAAGTAGCAGTGTGCTAACGCGCGCTGCGCGCTCATTTGCTACTGGACATCACGCCACGGATTCCTCGTGGTCGGCGCCGCCCACAGCCAGTAAATTGCGCACACGGGCCTAAATACAGCCCAAAAAGTAGCCCCCCGCCAGGTATGGGTTTTTCCCGCACAATTGGGAAAAATGTCGCCCAATTGTGCGGGAATCAGCCCAATCTAGCAACACTGGCGCGGGCTCCGGCAAGAAGTAAAAGTGCCTCGCGACCCTGCCCAGACCAAGGCCGGGCCAATCACAACCAAAAAAACCTACTAACTGGCCTGCCCCTCAGGACCACATTGGTCCAGAAGTCACTCTGGGGGCGGGCCAGCAGGTTGAAGCAGGGCCGTCAGGCTACCAGTGATTGACGGCCCTGTCAAACTTACTGCTTAAGCCATCCAGCGAGTTTTGACCTCATTCGCCCGCCAATCAGTGTTGCCAGATTGGGCGTTTTCCCGCACAATTGGGCGACATTTTTCCCATTTGTGCGGGAAAAAACTACGCTGGCGGGTTGCGAGAAATTGGGCGACATTTGCCCTAGTGTGCGCAAAATAAGTGGTTGTGCGGCGCCCACAGAGAATCGGTAATAGGGCCGTCAATCATTCATAGCGCGTATGCGCTACGTATGACGGCCCTGCTTCTTGTTGATGGCCTGCCCCCAGAGAGAATGGACCAATGGTCTTGCAAGGGGGCAGGTCTGTCATCATTTTTTTTTTTTTACTTTTTCATTTGCTTTTCTGGGCGCGCATCGTACTCGGAGGAGGAGTCTCAGGAGCGGCAAGGACTGGTCGGTGGCCGATCGTGCAGCCTGCTTCTGTTGCTGTTGCGGTGGTTCTTTAGGTGCCAGTCTATTAAGGTAGGATTAATTTAGTGGTCGAAATGTCCACTTTTCCTGATCTGCCGCTGTCAGCTGCCCCGTCTCTTTCTGTCTCTCTCGCTGAAACCGTGCTTCGTCTCTCACCGTCTGTTTCTTCTACTTTTCTTCATTCGTTCCCTTGTGAAATGGATCCAAAAAAGAAAAAAACACTTTTGTTGGAAGTGTTTCTGACATTTTTCTGTTCCAAAGTGCATCCTCGGGCCTCTTGCTCCTTGATGGCCTTACTTTGATTGAGGCCACATTTCTTGCACAACTTTGCACCACAGGCAGACAAAAAGGAACATCTGCTTGAGACAGGATCAGTGTGGTTTAAATCCTGAAATGTTTGTGGGGAGACATCTTTTCAAAAATACTGCAAAATATACATTTTGAAAGTTCCGAGCAGAGCACTTTGGATATCCATTAAAGGGTCTAGAAAGAAACTGGTGCCAGGTGCCTGTGGAGGAGATTCAAAACGAGTCATCGGCTGGTAGAAATAAACATCAGAACACCTCAATTATAATCCCACCCATCTTTACCCATATGTTTCGAACTCTGTCCTTCTGATCATCTTATTTGCACTCTCTGGGTTCAAAATACGAAAAATAAATAACTAAAGCATTACAGAGCATTCACAAAGAGGCCAGATTAGTTTTATTAACACCCAAACACAGTAGTGTCACTTTACAGAGTTTGCCAGCGAAGCACTACTTTTTGTTTTCTCCTCTTTCTTTGAACAGCATTGTTTTCCCTGGGTGATGAGGTGCACCATTCCTGGAGGTACTGCAATACCTGGTTGATGGGTGGAGTGGAAACCGATTAATGTGATCCTTATCCGCTTTTTTCCTTATTTTAGTTTATAAAATGCGTACCACGGCTCTGTGTTCAGGAATGTAGTCTTTTTAAACCATACTGCTCACGGTTCATAAGGATATAAGCAATGGACAGTGATACTGGTCCCTCCAGGGATCTGTAGTGGTGCTTAAAGTTTCAGTCAAAAACACTCTTGATTTCTGAATAATGAGTATAAAAGTGTTAAGGTAACCATGTTGTTCTACTTACATTTCACATGCTTTACTTAATCTTGCATCCATATGAGGGTTTGCTTTTTCCAGGAAGGTACTTTTTTTTCCAGGCAGCATATTACTCTTGTGCATAATTTGAATTGAGTCGCATCCAGGTATATATAGCAGGGCACAATTGGGTTGTAGCTGAAGGCAGTGCGAGTGTCTCTCAGTGGGATAGTATGGTGTTCATTGGGGAATGTGGCACTACGCCAGAGCTGCCGAATTTGGTACTGGGGAACCAGCTTCAGCCTTCATGAACAGTCCACCAGACCACTCTCCTGAGGGAGCACATTCCCATGGTAGACCTTAGAAGCCCCAGCTAGACATTAGAAGCCCTGGTGTCTTAGTACCTTGAAGGCCTGTCCACCACAATCGATACTGAAGTTCACCTCCAGTCTTCTTGCAGGCAGGCCTACAAAGCAGCACACCCTAGAGCAGCAGTGACTCAGTCACTAAGGTCACAGGACCCTTGAGGCCAGTCCGCCTCACCCATTGATGCCTCCATTGGCCTTGTTTCAGCAGGAGTAGTGCAACTCATCAGGGATCGGCAATGCAGGATTTGCACGCACACCAAACTAAGGGGCAGATTAACAAGGGAATGGCGAAGCGTGACATTAAGCAAACATGGCTAATGCCACGCTCTGCCTTTCTGAAAATGCAGGAATGCGCCGTATTTACAATGGTACGGCACATCCCTGCATTTTGCCTAGCACTGGCGCTAAACTCAGCTGCCTAGCGCCAATGCAGGCACCCTTGCACCATAGTACAAGGGTGCTAGCGTGGAGGGGAATGATTGTTTATTTGCAGGAAGGTTTCTCTTCCTGCACATAAACTAATCCAGAGTGGTGAAATGTAACTTCTGTGTCCTGCATTGTGCAGCACACATAGAAGTTGCAAATCATCTGTTTTTAAATGATTGTTTATGGAAGGGACACCTTCCTGCACATGAACAATCATTCATGGCAATTTGCTGTTTTTATGTGTGCTGCACAGTGCAGCACACATAGAAACAGCAAAAAGCAAGGAGAATTTAAGCATTTCTCCTTGTTTCGCCATGTAAAGTCCAGGTTTTCCCTGGTCCTAATTTTGTCACTGCCTCCTATTTACGTCACCCTTGTAAATAGGGGGCAGCGTCAAAATCAATGGGTGTTGGGGCGGAACAAAGGCCAGCCTTACAGACACTCCTCTTGTTCAGGTCAGACAGGCAGGAGCTGGACATGCGCTAAATGTGCAGACTCCTGGCTGCCTGAGCTTTGCCAGGCTGAGGATTTTCACAGCCCTTTGTGCGTGACCTCAGTCTGGCAAAAGTGCCTCGAGGCCCTCCCCCTTGTAATGAAGGGGAGTGCCACTGATTGACTCGGACCTGGGCGCTTCAGTTTTAAGCCCTGAAGTACAAAGGGCAGAGTGTCACAGTGGCACCTAGTCACAGAGTGGGGTGAGGTCAGAAGTATCACTGACCCCATCCCACTCTGTGATAAGGTTGGGACTACTGCCTTCCAATCAGCCAATGAGGGAAGGCAGCAGTCCCAACCCTTGTGGGACCTCTGAGGCTTCCCTCTCGGAGAACTGTAGCTAAGGTAAGTTTTGTGAGTTTTTTATGTTTCATGCGTGGATGTCTTAATGTATGTGTATCTAGCTAGAGGTAATTCATGAATGCCAGGTTCAGGTTTGGTTCTGTGGTGACAGAATTACAAGATGAAAAGTCAAAGTGGTGACTGGTCTTGAAAATGAGTAGTTATTAACACAGGTGCCCAGTAATCCTCCCCCCACTATCTGCATATTGAATAGAATTTAGATTCGTCTTTAAAATGTTTTCTGAAGACTACTCTCGCAAAATTTGAGAGTTTCGACTTTGGGCTGGTTTTTGGGCTGAAACTGGTCTGCGTTGGGCTTAATTTGGGCTTATACTTGAGGGTCTTTGGGCTTGGGACGGGTCTCAAAATCTGGCAACACTGCCGCCAATCACCGCTGACTATTGCCTGTGTGCCACTGAGTGATGATCGTCGGCGCCGCCCCAGCCATAAATTTGCGCACAATGGGCAAATATCAGCCCAAAAAATAGCCACAGCCAAGTATAGGTTTTTCCCGCACAAATGGGAAAAATATCGCCCATTTGTGTGGGAAATAGCCCAATCTGGCAACACTGTGCGAGATTCCCAAGATCGGCCGAAATCTTGAAAGAGTAGCTCAAATGTCGTCCCCCATATTGATTCCTCCCGCTATAAAAGGAAGCAGAGCCATGATCTTCCAGCTAGTTATTGAAGCAGTTCCTGGGAGGCAGTTGTGCGCTCCAGTCTGAAGCACAAAGTTCTTGGTTCCATTCAGGGAAGCCTCTATCAGAAGAGAAATATCCGCAGTACAACCCCTCTCATCAACCGCCAGAATCGCAGTACGGCTTTCAGTTTTCTTTTTTAAAGAAACAACCACCGACAATTGTGTGAATAGACTATGGCCTACCAAGTCCTCGAGTAGTGGGCGATTATATCACAGTTTCCAGAGACCTTTTGAGATGAGAGAAGGAGGGGTTTTGTAGCCTTCAGAAACCTACTGTTTCTGTTTGCGAATTAGCTAATTAAGTCAAAAAGTGTTTGAGGAAAGCATTATTCATGGCTCAGGCTGGTGTGCCTTATAGTTTTGATTTTCGTTTGTAAAGACAATTTGTTTGCTGTAAGACATTAAAGCTAATTAAGACTAGGTTGATGAATGTAAGAACAAGTTAACAGAAGTAAGTTGGGTCTATCATCTAACGGAGCGAACTCTCATTCCAGCTCTGCCTCGCTAAATCCCTTCCTCTCATGTGGCCACTCAAAAACTATGATATTTGAAGTGCTGAGTCGGTGCTGCCAGAAGGTGAGAACTTCGAGGGTACTGCTCCCGAGGATCGACTCTCAATGTGGTCTAGTTTCTCTTGCATAGCTTGATAGCGTTGTTGCAGTGCATCAATGTGAGAAAGTGCCATCTTTCTTGCATGGTATGCCCCCACTTTTTGCTGAAATGCTGATGTGCTTTGACTGAGTGTGCCCTGGGCTCCTGCCAACCAGGTACCCAGGGCCTGTGTTCCTTCCCTAAAACTGCATTGATACCTACACCCAATTGGCATCCCTGGCCACAGGTCAGCCCCTGGTAAATGGTACCATGGGTACCCAGGGCACTGTGACCAGGGAAGGCCCCTAAGGGCTGCAGCACTTGTTGTGCCACCCTTAGGGACCCTGTACCTTTACACACACACACTGCCTTTGCAGGCTGCGTGTCTTGGTGCAGAACAAAAGCGAAGAGTCGACATGGCACACATCCCTGTGTGCCATGCCTACAAGCCACTGCCCTGGCCTAGGTCAGCCACCCCTCTAGCTGGGTGCACTATGCCAGTGGTGAGGGCATAGAGGCATGAGCCCTGTGCCCCTACAGTGCCCAAGTCCATTCTTGGGCATTGTAAGTGCAGTGCTGCCATTAAGAGTATATGGTGCTGGGAGTCTGTCATTACGAACTCCACAGCACCATAATGGCCCCACTGAAAACTAAGAAGTTTAGTATCAAACTTCTTAGCCCATTAAACCCCCACTGATGCCAGTGTGGGATTTAATGTAAAACGCACTCAGAGGGCATCTTAGAGATGCCCCCTGAAACCAACCCGACCTCCAGTGTCCGGACTGAGTGGCTGCCCAGGCTGCCACCACCAGACATGTTTCTGACCCCTGGGTCGAGAGCCTCTGCTCTCAGGGGCCTGAAAGAATGCGCAGCCTGGGGCGAGGTGCCAAAGCCTCCTCCCCCAGGATGGGCAGGGGGAGCTTCAAAGGCCTGCCACCTTTTGAGCTTCCCCAGACCACTTGCTGCTTCCAGCAAACTGGTCCCCACTGTTCTACCCCCACTTCTGGCGGGAGAACCGGCGGGAAAACCAGAGGCAGGAAATGGGTTGTGCCCACCTCTGCCAACTCCACCCCTAAGGTGGGGGAGACGAGGTGAAGCCCAAACTCGAGTCCCCGCCATCTTGAGGATGGGGGACCCAGCCAACCAGGGACAGGCTCCTGCCCCCTCCCACTAGAGAGGAGCAGAATAGGGGTGTACCCACCCCAGGGAAGGGACCCATTGGCCCCTGCCCTTACCTACCTGTAACCACCCCTAAATTTAGTATTTAGGGGCTCCCCTGAACCTTCCTTCCTCAGTTCCCGAATCCAAAAACAAGAAGAGAAGACGAAGCAAGAAGACCAGCCGTGCAGCTGCTAACAACGAGGCGACGACAACTGACTTGGCCCCAGCCCTACCGGCCTGTCGACCTCTGAACCTGCTCCTGTGGAACCCCGGCCTCAGCAACCTCAAAAACCCCGGAGGACCTGAATTCTGTGCCACAGCCTTCAACCCAGGGACTCCCACGAGCAGTGGTACTGCTCAAAAGAACAAACTCCAAAAGACCCAGCCCTGGCACGGAACCGCGAAACCTGCACCCTCTGCACCCGCCGAGCCCGGCCTGTGCCTGAGTGAACCAAGACTTTGAGGACGTCCCCCCGGCGATTCTGACCTGGAATCCAGTGCCCGAGGACCCTCCTCGACGACCCAGACGACGCCTGCAGCCTCAGGACAAGGGACCCCTCCAACCGCGACCTCAAAAGACACCCCTGCACCCGGCGCCCCACGGCCCCCTGTGCCCAACTCCTGGGTGTCTACCTATCCTCCAAGACCCCAACTTACCTCCCAAAGTGCTGGTCGCCCCTGAAGAATCACCGTCCCCGAGCCTGCAGCCTTTTTTCACCGTCCAAGATCTCCATTGGTTAACATTGAGCGCCCGACGGCTCAAAAGCACCTTGCACCCAGCCGCCCGAGTGCCCCTGGAAGTGCAACCTCTACCCTAACCTACTTCCCCATTTGCCCTGGGCAAGTGACCAGGAGCCCAGCTCCCACAGCCGCGTGGCCTGCTTGCCAGCAGCCACCAACCCGAGGCCCCCTGCCTGCCATAGGATAACATTGGGCCTACTCACTCTGCACCCGGCCGCCCCTGTGCCGCTGAGGGTGTAACAACTGTACTTACCTGATACTGGGGGACCCCTGAGTCTATGCCCAGAACCTTAACTCTGCCAGTCGAGTACTTACCCAAAGACCGATAACTCACTTTTCTTCCATAGGGTAACACTGACTGGCTCGCACCTGGAATTTCTTCTAAGTGTGGAGTTTTGGAACTTTAAAATATTCACCTAAAATCAACCGAGTCACGAAAACGAACATACTCACCTGGCATTAGAAGAGGCCCCATGCTGGACCGGGGTGCCCAACACTGGCCCTAAAAAGTAATCCCAACGTTACTTACCGCTAACTCCATTTTCTTCCATAGGGATCCATTGACTGGTTTTCTGTGAAATTTCTTCTAAGTGTCTACTTTTGAAATACTAAAATATTGTTTAAAAATCACAACAGTAACGAATTCCGAACTACTCACCTGCTATCAGGAGAGACGTCAGTACTGCCTCTTTTAGACTAGTACCAACCATGAAAAGTAATTTTTACCGTACTTACCAGTAACTCGAAATTCCTCTCATAGGATATCATTGCCTGCTTTTGTTGAAAAAGTTTCTAAGTGTCGATTTCTGCATTTTACAAGTATTCTTTAAAAATCGTGCCAACGATACAAACGTAATTACTTACCTGTTTTAGCTAGATACCCCAGTGCTGAACCCGAGAACCCAGCACTGGATTACAAAAGTAACGTAAACCTGCTTTGCTTGCAAACTGCATTTCCTTCCATAGGATAACATTGGTAATTTTACCCAGAAAAGTTTCTAAGTGTCGACTTTTGAAATACAGTAATATTCCTCAAAAATCACTACAATAACCAAAACGCTTTTTCTTACCTGTTTCCAGGAAGTGTCCCAGGACTGAATCCAGGATCCAGTCCTGTGGTTAGAAAAGTAACCTACAAAGTCATTAATTGTAATTAATCACAATTCTCCATTAAGCTCAATGTTGCATTGTATTTGACCCTGTGTTGCCTCTGGCACCAACTGTGATTACTACCACCAACAAGTCTATTGCCTATTTGTAAGGTGGCTAACCAGAACATCTCATACTGAGAAAGTATATTTTGACCCTATTGTTGGTTCTAAAATAAAACAAGCATATATTTTTTTATATATACAAACCATTGGCCTAGAGTTCAGTTCTTGAGTGTGTGGCTTCATTTGCTGACTGAGTGTGTACAACAAATGCTTTACACTGTCCTCTGATACTGCCTTACTGCTCGACCAAGCTACCACTTTGGAGAGTAAGGTTATATCTAACTTTAGCCTCTGTCAAACCTCTGGGGACTGGGGACTCTGTGCACACTGAACCTTACTTGGGTGCAGTATATACAGAGCCACTTTCCTACAATCAATGCATAAGGCCTGTTCATTGCATGATTCATATGCATGTTCCACCCTGCAGCCTCAAAGCGATCCAGTCTCAACTTGGATTTTTGCACTGAGTGGTCCAACTCTGGGATGGCTTTTAGAAATTCTTGTTGTAGAGAGGTGATGCCTTCACAAAATTCTAGGAATAAGGTCTGGATGTCTGTCTTTGTTGCCGGGGACTGGAGATTTGCCTCTTTGGTGCCTGCCACTCAGGGAGCTGGATAAATGTGCCTCTGTGACTGGCTCAATCCTTGCAAGTGAAAACGTTCCTTGATGAAGAGGGATTCAGGGTTTTGATCCTGTTTGCAACCATGCTGAATGGAAAATCACTGATGGGGCCAGGAGCTCTCTTGTTTGCTGTTGGAGTATTCATCAACAAAGAGAGGACTGAGCTTGTAAGGATGCCTCAGGCTAGCTGATTTGTACTTCTGCATCTGCTATGGTCGTCATTCAAAATGCGTGTGGCAAGGATCAGTTAATCAATAGAGCGGTGGAACTCCAAAGTTATCAGATTCTACTGTACACACTAGTCACTTGTCCCTGAGGATTGAATAGCTGGCTGTAGTTCTTTACAGTAGGAATGTATTGATGCCCAGTGAATTTGCTCTGGTTATACTTTTGAGAGATAAGCCTGGTTTTGGGGTTATTATGACCAGGGGATGGTAGTTATGCCAGTTCTATGCTTGCTCTATCTTGTAGCTCTAGAGCACTTGCAGAAAAGAGCTCAAGGACGACGCTTCCAAAGGCACGCCAATCCACTTGCCAGTACAGTGGCTGCTCCGCATTCAAACCATCGCAATTTGCTCACCTATTAGGTTTTCAGGTGCGGCCTGTCTCCTGTCGGCGCTGTAAATGAGGCGTGGCTTCATTGTCAGTAGTGCAGGCCCTCAGAACCGGTCATAGCTCCTCTTGTTCATCCCATAAGAGGGGGCAGCGGGGCCTAACCAGTCGAGAGGGTGCTGGGTCTCATTGTTAAGAGGTGATCTTCTTTGTCCTGCCTTTCTCCATTCACTTCCTTGGTGACCGCTTGGAGAGAAACTCCCTGCTAGGCCATCAAGCTTTTGCCATCTTGCCAGCAATCAGCCTCCTTTGCGAAGAAATCTCACTCTTATGCTCCTTGGAGAACCTCAGTCAAGTATTAAGTAGGTGCAAGCATGTCCAGCCTCTCTCGTAACCCAGTTTCAAAGGGTTTTGGCATTATTTACTTATTTTAAGGGGGTTGGATGGAGCCGTGATCACGGAGCTCAGGAGGGATGCATGTTGGCCCCTGCCTTTGCCATGTGGACACTATGGGTACCCCAAATGTTAGATACTCCAACATTTTCCTTCAATGAAATGCTCATATTACGATGAATCGCAGATGGCATTAAACCTCAGTTTCATAAGGCAATGCATCCCCAAGTTAAAGCAGACCCCCACAAAACAGTAATCAATATGTACATTCTATTAAAGTAAAAGACCCACTCAATAACTGAGTTCTAGATCAGTGGAATCGTTAAAGGATTTTATTTCAAAAAAATTAAAATAGGGCGGTACAAAGTTAAAGCCATAAAAGCTTTCAGCAAATAGATCATTACAGACAATGCAAAATCCAAAAATATTCTAATTCCCAAATGAACAGCAAAATCAGGAGAGAAATGGACATCATCCCTAATACGTCTAAGTAGTCAGGAAAGTCTACTGGCTCGCCCCCAAATCAAGGGTTTTTATACATTATTTGCACATATGAAATGAACAGAACTGTAGAATCACTGTGGTGTGAACAAAAGTATCATTTCTTTAGCAAATCAAAGCACAACTTAATTCAATATCATATTGCCTAGCACCTAAGCTCTATCCCAATATTTAAATAATTACCCTGCCCCTTCTATGCTAATGCTATCCAGAGTTCGTGGAACAAACTGGTGTCATGAACAACAGCGTGTTATATGAATGAATAAGGCCACAGTGAATCAGTGGAAAGACATTGAGAACAGCATGAACAATGATAGTGGAAATAAACAAGAAATGTCCTGCTTGGAAGTGTGCTGAAGAAATAGTGGGGAGAGTGATTGGAAGGTGGGTTAGAAGACACAGAGAAATCCATTTTGGATAAGGTGGTATATAAAAATGAAAACATATGGAAGGGGTTTTCCATCTTAAGATGTAGTTTAAACGAAAGGAAATTCCAAGTTTCTTTGCTTTTCCATGATAATGCCCAGGTTTTGAATAGACTAGGGATAATGTAAGTGATGCATGTGGTTGAGATACTGCCTAGCCAATTCTGGTGAAGAGTTTCCATGTGTGAACGGTATTTATAGTCTGGCTTTGATTAGGCTTTACATGTTTAAAATTAGGGGGAGAGAAGTGCAGCATGACAGATCAGATTGATACTGGTGGATATCCAAGACTAGATTTTCCTTGAACACAGTCAAGGCCGATGAAGAGATATGACAAATATAGTATAAGTATTATCTGTTTTTTTCTGGTTTCTTCTTGAAAAAATAGGTATGGATGTTGCAGTAATGAATGTATTTCATTGATGATAGATAACCCGTACCAGTAGACGTGGACTGACCGATAGAGATGGGGAGATGTAATATGACTACGGCAAGAAAGTGGTGAATATATTATGGCACGGTACATTGTAAAATCAACAATTACAACTCAAATGGTATCAGCTCCTATAAAAACATTAAGAGGGCTGTTTTGTAACGGATTAGGACATGGTCGGACTGGGACAGAAATTAGGGCCAGGCACCAAAATAAAGTAGCCCCCATTAGTGAAATAAGTACCTAAAAAAGTGGCCCATGCTTGCAAATTTGAGCAGTTTTGAACTTGTAAAGGCAGTCTGTATAAGTGTTTGCAAGCTATGGAAGACTGCACAGATTTAAGCTCGCTGCAGCCAATGTTTATTTTAGTATTTTGGAAACTAACAGTAATAACTGACCCTCTAGACCATAAAACAGGCCTGCACATTGACCTATGAGACCAGTCAGTTGGGCGCTGCCTGATTGCACCATAGATCCTGGATGGGGAACGATGAGGACACCGATCTGCAAAATTTTAGAGTATGTGACAGAAATTCATGAAAAATCCCAGCAGGTATACATACTATCATAAAAATAACTTAGCAGACAAGTGGCTCAACACCAATGAGGCTATAAAGGAGGAGATGCAAGGCAAAATTGTGAAAGAATTTATAAATGTTTTATCGCCTGCCATAAACTAAAACTAAAACCTGCTTTGGATGAAGCAGTTGACTTGGTCTCCATCTTTCAATAGGACAATCTGTCGAAAGCAAGATGGATTTGGCCTTCTGATTGCCCTCCATGAATAAAACTTTTTCAAAAGGGAATGCCATCAAAGGACCCAAAGAACAGATGTAAAGGTAAACCAAAAGAACAAGGACCAAAGAAAGAGTTTGACAAATGGATATTTCCTTCTAATCGACAGTGCTTCAACTGTGGGGTTTGGTTTGAGTATGTCCCAATAACTCTTCTGTAGAATTGATGGACATTTGTTTTGAGGGGGGCCATTATGTGACTACTACTCTGAGAAAAGTTAAAATGTGCATAACCGGAAAGAGGGTGAATGGTCTGGTGGACAATGGATGCAGACAATCATGGCTCAGATTTGTCCACCTCTCGCATTTTCTGGCATATCACCATCACCTGTATCCCTAGTTATACCAAGGAGCGTCCTATGACTGAAGTCATCTTAGAGATAGACAGCTTTGTAATACTGATTATTGTAGGTTTTCTACCCCATTTACCAGAAGTTGGGGCTTTACAAACTGACATTCTCCTCTTTATAGATCCTTTTCCCCTCCTCTATATCAAAACTGGTTGAAATAAGCACTGTAATATGCCTCAGAAATTGCCTATGTTCCCAAAGAAAGGAAAACAAAAGGTCAGAAAAGTTGAGCGAAAAGGCAGCTGGGTCTGGCTCCCCAAACATCGTGGCCACAGACTGATTGGAATGAGGAACCTTAGATTTACTTTCGTCAGGAGCAACAACAAGACTCTAACCTGTCTCATCCTCTGGAAAGAACCCAGAAAGGAGGGGGCTGGTCCTTAAACCACATGTCCATATTTCTAATGTGAATGGGGTCTGATATATCGTGTGTTACCCCAAGCAGTCAGAATGGCAGTATTGCAGGTTCCTGTGCCAAAACTATTTAGGAAACAGTAAAAAGTTATCTAATGGTGACTTGACAGGACATTACAAAAGATCAGGAAAAAACATAGCAAGCCATCCTTCAGCATTTGTATTTGGCCACCAGGCCAATACTGTGAAATGGCAAAGCATTTCAAACAGTGCCATGAATGTCAATTTAACAACTCTGAGTATATGCCCATGGCAACCACTTCCCATTATTACTGAACCTTTTTAAAGATTGGAATGGACCTTTTTGGTCCAATGGAACTTCCCAAGAGAGAACACAATTAAATACTGTTTACAAACGACTACGCCACTCAATACCCAAAGGCTTTCCTACTACAGAGTACTATTGCAGCCCAACTGTATGATGTGTTAATACCACACTTTGCCCGAGTAGGACTTACCCAGAATATCCTATCAGTCAAGGAACAAAGTTCACATCCTGCCTTATGGTCCAGTTGCCTGATAGACTACAAATTTACCACATAAACACCTCTGTGTACAATCTTCATACTGGCAGCTTGGTAGAAAGTTTCAATAAAGCCTTAATTGATTCGGAAGAACGCTGTCATATCTGATGAGAAGAACAGAAAACTGTATTATCATATGTTCTCTTCACTATTTGAAGCATATCACAAGCTTCTACTGGGTTCTCATCTTTTGAGTTTGTGTTTGGGAAGTAGCCTCAAACAATTTTAGACATGGCACTAGAGGAATGGACTGAGCTAGAGCAAAGAACCATATTTTAGTTGACTATGTCCTGTCCTTACAAGACAATTTTCCAAATACTCTGTACCCCTTATTTAATGAAATTAAAGTGCCAAGTACACTTCTGAGAAGACAACAGGCATTAGATAGCCATTCCACACCTTTTGGACTACTTGAATTACAAGGCCTAAATTGTGGTTTACATGGTGCCACTGCCACATTCCAAATTCTCAGGGAAATGATGCTGGCCCAACATAGTGGGCATTCTTGGATGATATAATCATCTTCAAACCAGGTTGGCAGTCACATCTTCACCATCTTGAAGCATTCTTTTCATCCCTCAAGACCGCATGTATTAAAGCAAACCCTACCAAATGTTTTTTAGCCTTCGCTCAAGATCAATATGTTGGGTACAGGATAGGAGGGAGTATGGTTCAATCCTAGGTTAAGAAAATTGATGACTTGAAAATAATTACTTGTTCCAAGAATAAAAAAAGAAGTCTGATGATGCATTCTTTTGTGGGTTAGTTATAGCTGATGTATCTGACATTTCCCCACAGTGGCGGAACTCTCTCATCAACCTATTACATAAATCCATACCAAATATGGCCCAATGGGGCCCAAGGCAGGAACAGGCCGGGAGCATCTTGCACAGTGAGCTAACTTCCACTCCAATACTCTGTTGTTCAGATTTTTCCAGACCCTGTACACTGCAAAAAAGGCATTAGGCACAGGATTGGGGGCATGTTATTCCAAAACCTTTGAGATGGAACACATCCTATCCTTGTATTAGAAGAAAATTGATACCTCATGAGATAGCTTATGCCACCATGGAGAAAGTGTGCCAGACAATTTTCTGGGCAGTAGATGCCCTCATGTATTATTTCAATGGACACCACTTCACTGTTATAATGGATCATGCCCCTTTAAGATGTCTCACCCTTAATAAGGATAGCATTTAGAGAGTCCTTCAAACTTTTTCATACTGTGTGGTACACAAGCCAGGTCATTGCATAGGTTGTGGTGATACTTTATTACATTAAGGTTTGGTTTTACCTGGCCACCTCCTGCACCCTGTGACTAACAAGGAGGGAACATCAGGGCACAGTTCAAGATACCTGTGTATCTCTGTCTTAATCCTAGGAAGCTGTCCTCCTCCTGTTTATATCACTCTTTTGACAACCTGCCTGTGAAGAACATGGAGTAGATATGCAAGCATAGTCCAGGATTCTAGCACACCTGCTGGGGTTCTTGTAAGCCAGCTTTATATAGCTGCATTAATTGCACATATAAAAATTGGGGTAGAGACGGATTGGATCAAAGGTTGCTCTGTTTGGATGTCCAAGGAGTAACCACCATTGGGGTTAGCAGGATGGGCAACTCCATGAAGCTCTGTTGACCACGAACCTACTTCATCGGTGTGTGGTTACAAAGGCGTTCTCTCCACTTCCTCAGTTTGAGTCGGGACAGACTGAACTTGCATTAAGTGTGTGCTGGGTGTTTGATAATGGCTTGTGTGCAAAATTGGCTTACAGCTACACATGCGCTGCATCTTTTATGGTTACTTCCTAATAGGGATGTGAGAAATTTGCATAATTTTTATTTGCGTAATTACGTGAAATTATATGTAATTACGTGGAATGCGAAACCGGCATTTGACACATTTTAGAACAAAATGTGTCATTGCGTCTATTTTGTGCAAAGAAAACAAAGCGCTGCAACCAGTAGCCACCCCAATTCTGGTTGCTTGTATTTTTCCCATGCATTCGTGCTAATTGTTTGCTGAAAATTAGCCATACCAGCGCAATTTCAGGAACTTCACGTAACAAGTGAAATTACACAGGATGACTCCGCCGCAACAGAAGTTTTGCCTCAGCCTACTTCCTACCCATCAGAAATGGGTCAGCCTACCATTTACGGTGTCATGTAGTTCCTATAAACCTATATAGGATCTGCACGTTTAGACAACAAAGACTGTAGGATTGGTGTCCAGATTGATTCTAGATACCCCCGTCGGGTATGTTTGCGTGTATACCAGCTAGCTCACCGTGCCACTAGAAACCCCTCTTACCAAGGAGAGAATAGTTCTTGGCAACTATCGAACATGACAACTCTGTCCCATCAGGGATCGTGGAAACAGTACAGTACTTTTCGCTCAGTCACTCGTGTTCACTTTGTCTCAGAGAGATACACAGAATAAACGGTGGGGACGTTTTCAATAAGCATTTATTGAATCAGCATCATTCTAGTGGAAAATAGGTGTGCTGAAAGAACCGAAAGACAGAAGCAAATATAAATGATTACAAGCACCAGCAGAGTAAAAGGATGGTAGATTTCTACCATAGTGCTAAAACAATTAATACAGGCAGGCATAAAAATACATGACAGTAATAATGCGTACTCCTACGATGCGACCCTAACTAGATGTACCTAAGTGTATCTAGCATGTTTGTAGGTGTAGAGCCAAGACTCCTTCTAGGATAAAGTCAACCCCATTACCTGAAGTGAGAGACTCTGGAAATCTGTCTTGGTCTCGAGATGGACACCCCGCGAGGGATGTCAGACCACTGCTAGCTGGAGTGTCTGCATGCAGGAACCTCAGCGTCTCGCGTCAGTGTGTCAGCATAGAAGTCCTTTTCTCCTCTCTCTGCCTCAGCAAAGATTAGGGGCCAGATGTACGACCCTAAATTGTAGTAGCAAATGGGCAATCAGCCCGTTTGCGACCGCAATTTAGGGCATGGCCATGTACAAACCTCATTTTGCGAATCAGTAAATTTTACTGATTCGCAAAATGAGGTTAGCGACTCGCTATTAGGAAGTGGCGTGCCAAGGGCGTCCCTTCCTAACAGCAACTCGCATTTGTATGTATGAATGTTTTGCGACCGCAATTGCGGTCGCAAAACACTCAAAATATACCACCTACTTCAAGTAGGTGGTAAATTATTCGCAAACGGGAAGGGGTCCCCAGTGAATGGGTCAAAAAATATTTTTTAAGGGCAGGCACCAGGGACCACTGACTGCCCTTAAAAATATGAAACTGAAAAGTTTCATTTTTCTTTTTTTTAAATGCTTTCCATTTTCCTTTAAGGAAAACGGGCTGCATTTAAAAAATAAAACTGTTTTATTTAAAAACAGTCACAGACATGGTGGTCTGCTGACCCCAGCAGACCACCATCCCTGTGAGTGCTAGCCATTCCTAAAGGAGTCGCAAATTGCGCCTTTCTCATCTATATCAATGAGGCATGCAATTTGCAACCCCATTAGGAATCTCAAACAGTTTCTGAGACACTATTGTACATCCCAATTTGCGAGTCGCAAATGCGACGCAATTTGCGAGTCGCAAATTGGTGGGTCGTACATCTGGCCCATGGTGTTTATATGCCCAAAGTGTTACCCTCAGGGGATTTACCTTGCTGTGTCATGTCGGACTTAGGATGACGGAAGGAATGACCCTTATACATAGTTATTATGCAGGAGATGGTAGTCCTGCTGAGTTTCCAAGAATCCTCATGCATAATGGATAAGGCTAGTTTTCAGGGAAAACCCCACATCCTGTACGCAGTACTGTAACTAGGTAAAAGGTCAGTCCCAAGAACGTTATGTAGTGTAATGTGGCAGGGTAAAATATAGGTGAAAGGTTAGGTTGCTACCTGAGCCTATATTGGGGTACCTATATGAAACATAACACTCACTCCTCATCCGACTGGACGACATACTAAAATGTTACTGTACTTCTAGGCATTGTACGCAAACAACTAATAAGTCCATAAAATAGTGTGTAAAAATGTAAAATTTTAATAAAATGCTAAAATTATATTTTAAGCGATAGAAGCCTTTACTAAAATATGTTCGTATATATAGTTCGAACAACTATGAGTGACTGAAAGCCATGCAGTTCAGCAAGAAGTGTCTATTGTTTAAAATTCCAAATTTGGTTGTTTTGAAAAACGCCACATTTTCCCAGCACACGATGAGCCAAATGTTTGTGTCCTGGCTGGGAGACGCAACATCACTGTTGCTTGTCATCACAGACGACGGTCCCTGCAACACCTCACAGATCAGGTCAATCGAGCACAGATGATCTTCTGTATTATCCACAGCTGATGCTGGGGAAGCCTGTGTGACATCCAAGGCCTGAGTATTTGTAGAGGAGCCGGTATCCGTTCCAACAGGAGCTGAAGCATCCTGTGGTGGCTCTAAGAATGCAGACATCAAAATGGGAATCCGCTGAGGACACAGCAGTACATGGTCCGTTATCGGGTCCAGTAAAGCATCAACGTCCGGTGGCACAACCGATGGAAGTGTTAGACAGAGATCCAACACGCATTTTTGTCCGCAGAACAGGCATCGGAGGACAGGCAGAATACAGTCAATCCAGACTGGTCTAAATGACAAGAACAAAGACTCGCTCAGTGCGCAGAGGCGAGGTGTGCCCAGATGGAGTACCATGCGATCACGGTATCGGTGCTCCAAGAGCGTTTTTTCCATCTCCTTGGTGACTAGGACGTCCATTGCGTAGCAGAAAATTACAATCAGGATTCCTGCTATTAGTAATAGGATCAGCGGTAGACCTCTAAAAATGCTTCCGAATACAGAGTGTATGAAGTTTGGAATCACTCCGAAGACTGTCTGAAAGGTGCTTAGCAGTCCAGAACCTGTGGTCTTAAATAGGTGTAATATACCCATCGTATCCGACATGTTAAAGATACGTTGTACCATTTCTGTGAAATAGAAAGGGCAGTTCATTCGTACAAGTGCCTGTATCTTAGCTGAGGACCTTGCGACCTGAAGATCAAAAGTCTCTCGGGCGGAGGATAAGGGCGCGGTTTTCTGTAAAAGCATGGCTTTCATTCGGCTCAGAGTATCAAACCGTATAAAGGAAACATTCAATGAAGGCCATAACGGCACCTCCCTGACTGTGTGGGTTGGTGGAAACAATACTTGCATTCAACAAGTAACCCTGGAGTTTACAGTGACAATATATGCAATGCCCATAAGCATCCCACAACAACCTTGATCATTCAGCATCAAGTAACTCCCATTCGAGAGCAACTTGAATACCGGATTAATCATGGCAGCCGGGGACCCTTTCAAATGACAGGATAAGTTTGCAACTGAACCATTACAGGACCCGTGAAGCATGATATCCTGGCATATGAGAGATCCACTTAAAGCGTTCTCGCAGTTTGTACCGCTTAGAAACACCTCCATGTCGCTTCATATCTGCCTGCCTGTTGTTGTTCTAGGCAATACTGAAACTGTAAAGTTGTGACCAGTAATGTTATATGGCCATGGATTAACCATTCTGTGGATGGTGACTCTGCCACATTGAAAGGTAATTGGTCAAGTTTTTCAATACACAGCATTGTATATTTTGCTCCCCTTTGTGCCATTTCTATCTGTCTTTTAGTTAGATTGTATGCAGAGAACAAGGACGTACTGTTGAGAAATCGCCAAGGCACATAACCCGAATGCAATGATTGTAGCGTCCAGCTTAACAACATAATAGAACATAGCTGAGACTGTCCGTGCTGTAGTATGGACAAATCCTGTTCTAGTACATCTATAGCAGAATATACAATGTTGCCCAGTGAATAAATCCTGGATGTTCATGTAGTCACACCATTGTCAACTACAGCTAACGCCTTTTCTAGGTTAATTCTATCTATTTCACGAAGTCTCTCCACAGCTTCCTTTTGAGAGATTTTCCAGATTTCATTATAGACAGCGTATAAGAAACGTTTTCTGACATGGCTTTCGGGGACCTGATAAAAAATCCCTTAAATCCGGATCACTGACAGAATATCGACAACAACAATATCGTGTTACACAAATATCGGGACATAAATATTGAAGTCAATAATATCAACTTCCTATCTTCATAATGGTAAGTACAAAAATATCGGCAAAAAAATATCGTTATCAGAAATATTGATGTACAAAAAATCGGTTTTTTATATGTATAAAAAACAATGTAAAATAAATTAAATAATACATTTAACTAAAAAAAATTATTTAGATTTATTTGTAAATGTTAACAATTATAATAAATAAATTTAATTAAAAAAATTAAACATACATATATAAAATGTAATACATATATATTTACTTAAAAACAATTAATAAATAATAATTGTAATTAATTTTAAAATGTTATAAATATATTAAAAATTATAAATAAATATATATACCCGTGACCAAGGTGCGGCTGCACCGAAACGCGTCGGGCGTTGTGCTTGTTTCATGTTTTGAATAAACTACACGCTTTATGGAAATTGGGCTCGAGTTGAATGTGTACGAGAGGAGTAACATTCGTATTTGAATATTGTGAGGGTCGCGACCTCACTCGAAGCCCGCCGCCAGAAGTGGCAGAGAGACCCGCGACTTCCGTGGTTTATATATATATATATATATATACATACACCTGTAACATAAAAATTAATACATAAATAAAATATATTATAAATTAAAATATTAAACTCTTTAATATTTTTTAAACCTACATTTTGCCCTACATTGAGTGCAACAGTAGAGAAAGTGTTGGAGAGTGGAGGGGTAAAAATTACTATTCCCACTCCAGCGAATGCAACATTAGGCAAAGTGTTGGATAGTGGAGAAGTAAAAATTACTATTCCCACTCCAGCGAATGCAACAGTAGGGAAAGTGTTGGATAGCGGATAGGTAAAAAAATACTATTCCCACTCCAGGAAATGAAACAGTAGGGAAAGTGTTGGATAGCGGATAGGTAAAAATTACTATTCCCACTCCAGAGAGTGCAACAGTAGGGAAAGTGTTGGATAGCGAAGGGTTAAAATTTACTATTCCAACTCCAACTAGTGCAACAGTAGGGAACGTTTTGGATAGCGGAGAGGTAAAAATTAGTATTCCCACTCCAGTGAATGCAATAGTAGGGAAAGTATTGGATAGCGGAGGGGAATAATTTACTATTCCCACTCCAATGAGTGCAACAGTAGGGAAAATATTGGATAGCGGAGGGAATAAAATTACTATTCCCACTCCAGCGAGTGCAACAGTAGAGAAAGTGTTGGATAGCGGAGGGGTGAAAATTACTATTACCACTCCGAGTGCAACAGTAGTGAATATGTTGGATAGCTGAGGAGTAGAAATTACTATTCCCACTCCAGCTAGTGCAACAGTAGGGAAAGTGTTGGATAGCGTAGTGGATAAAATTACTATTCCCACTCCAGCGAGTTCAACAGTTGGGAAAGTGTTGGATAGCGGAGGGGAAAAAATTACTATTCCCACTCCAACAAGTGCAACAGTAGGGAATATGTTGGATAGAGGAGGGGATAAAATTACTAGTCCCACTTCAGCGAGTGCAACAGTAGGGAAAATGTTGGATAGCGGAGGGGATAAAATTACTATTTCCACTCCAGCGAGTGCAACAGTAGGGAAAGTGTTGGATAGTGGAGGAGTAAAAATTACTATTCCCACTCCAGCTAGAGCAACAGTAGGGAAAGTGTTGGATTGTGGAGGGGATAAAATTACTATTCCCACTTCAGCAAGTGCAACAGTAGGGAAAGTGTTGGATAGCGTAGTGGATAAAATTACTATTCCCACTCCAGCGAGTGCAACAGTTGGGAAAGTGTTGGATAGCAGAGGGGAAAAAATTACTATTCCCACTCCAACAAGTGCAACAATAGGGAATATGTTGGATAGAGGAGGGGAGAAAATTATTATTCCCACTCCAGCGAGTGCAACAGTAGGGAAAGTGTTGGATAGCGGAGGGGATAAAATTACTATTCCCACTCCAGCGAGTGCAACAGTAGGGAAAGTGTTGGATAGCGGAGGGGATACAATTACTATTCCCACTCCAGCGAGTGCAACAGTAGGGAAAGTGTTGGATAGCGTAGTGGATAAAATTACTATTCCCACTCCAGCGAGTGCAACAGTTGGGAAAGTGTTGGATAGCAGAGGGGAAAAAATTACTATTCCCACTCCAACAAGTGCAACAATAGGGAATATGTTGGATAGCGGAGGGGAGAAAATTATTATTCCCACTCCAGCGAGTGCAACAGTAGGGAAAGTGTTGAATAGCGGAGGGGATAAAATTACTATTCCCACTCCAGCGCGTGCAACAGTAGGGAAAGTGTTGGATAGCAGAGGGGCAAAAATTACTATTCCCACTCCAGCGAGTGCAACAGTATGGAAAGTGTTGGATAGCGGAGGGGTAAAAATTACTATTCCCACCAAGGAAAAATTTAATTAAAAAAACAAACAAAATATCAACTCTAATACAAAAAATAATTTAAAAAAGTAAAACACAAAACATATATAAAAATATAAAAAATTACAAAACATAGAAACATATAGGGGCCGATTCCGATCTCGGCCGGTAGGGCTCCGAATCGGATTCGGCTTCACCGGATCCGATTCGGACGCCCTGTTTCCGACCGAGTCGGACGTGCGTCCGGGCGAGCGAGTACGATGCGAACGTACGCGAAATCGCCGACCGACTTGTTCGCGGGACCCAACCGCTCCGACCGACTCGCACGGACACGACTCGCACCGCGCAATGGAGACGTTCCCCGGCCGGGTAAGTAAAATGCACGCCGCAAGCAGTCCGACCGACTCGCGCCGTCCGGCTCGAGAGAGCAGTCAGAGCCGCACTTTGGGGGTCCGTGTCGGACCCCCCTGTACGACTAGCCGCGCGAGTCGCACACAGGGGGGACCCATGAATCCCCCCTACCTGTGCGGGTACGGCGCGACCCGCTTCGACGCGTACCCGCTATAGGGGGCGCCCTTGTTCGCCTCACACCCATTGAGTCAATGGGAGCCCGCGTACGCGTTGTACGACCGGCTCCCATTGACTTCAATGGGAGTCCGACCGAATCGAGTCCGATAGCATGCGAACGCGTCGTACTCGTTCGGTCGGACTGCTAGGGTCCGATTCGGTCGGAAATCTCTCCGGGTCCGGCTCGGTCGGAGAGATTTCCTGCCCGAATCGGAATCGGCCCCATAATGTTTGAAAAATCTAAAAACTACATACAAAAATTAATTTTTAAAAATAAAAAAATAATTTACAAACAAATACATTTTTGTAATAGAAATTATTTATAATAAAGAACATAAATTATTACATAAATGTAATATTTATTTTCTGAACCTATAACACAACACAATTTATAACACACATCTAAATTTTAAAAATGTGTACCTTCTTAATTAACACAATTAATTATCAATTAAACAAATATTATTAATCAAAAACCACATTAAAAAAGATAAAAATGAATTAAGTAACCAAACATTACCCCTATAGAACCAAAATCCATAACCAAATTAAAAATAAACAATTACTAAAAATATTTATCAAATAAATAAATATTAATGATCAAGTAATAATTATTTAATTTAAACTAAATTACTTTCCACCCTCTATCCCAATAAACACAACACACACCTAAAAATAATTACACAATTTCCATAACTAATTTTACATTAATAAATTAATATCAACTAACCACAAATCATCAATTAATAAAAATAAATTTACTTCCCACCATTTACCACTATAAACCCCACAACTCACGCATCAAATTAATTACACAATTGCCATATTTAAATGTTAATTAATTAACATTAATTAACAAATAATTAATTAATTATAAATAAATTACCTCCCACCCTATTCCCCTATAAACCCAACCACCCATTTCTAAAAACATAACACAATTAACATAATTACCAATGAATTAATATTAATTAACAACCAATTAATAAATAATTAATAATAAATTAATTCCTACAATTAACAGTATAAAATATTAAATAAATAAATATTAATTAAAAATAATAAAAATAATTTAATTATAATTAAATTACTTCCCACTCTATTCCCCTATAAACCCACAACCCGCTACGGAACTAAAACGCAACATTCTATTAAAATTAAATTAAATAAATATTAATAAATACAAATAAATATTTAATTTATTATAATTAAATTACTTCCCACCCTATTCCCCTATAAACCCACAACGCAAAATTTTATTAAAATAAAATTAATAACCACTAAAAATTTAACACATATATTAAAAAACAAAAGCAATACTTACACAAAAAAATAGAGCGCATACATTTAAAATACATACTAAGATACATAACACTAACTAAAAAACCGATATTTTTAACAAATATATTTTTGCAAACAATATTAATGACCGATATTTTTAAAAACGATATTTCTTACCTTAAACTCGATATTCTTGACCACAATATTCTTGCTGTCGATATTTCTGTCTCGATATTTCCAACTCGATATTACTGCAAGTCGACATTTCCTACTCGATATTCTGACTGTTCACCCTTAAATCCACCTCATCTGATAGTAAGGATAAGTGCTGTTTGACCTGGGTCAGTGTCAAGGTTTTTAGCCAGTCGAGGCATAACTTCCCAGCACTGTATGATGTCACCACCCATGGATGTTCTTTGTACATAGCGTTGGTCCGGCCTATGGATACTAAACCCTTCTGTGGTACCCCTGAATCTTGTTTGACACCTATTTGTGTCTGTGGGCCAAACTAACCATCCCTTCCAATTGGGGTCTGATGAATTATAATGTATGATGTCATCTATTGTATCCCCTCTACGTGGTGTAAAGTTTTGCCACCCCTCAAAGTGTGATGGTGAGGGAATCCGAGGTGTGTACAAATCCTTGTTCTTGGCTATTCCAAGACAGGAAGTCTGTTGCACAGTGTCATTCAGAAATATTATTTGCTGTGGAATGAGGCATGCTCAAAATAGGGCTTCTGTTCCCTGAACTTACCATTCCTTTGAACCCCAGACTGATTTTATGTCTATAGTGTCCTTCCATAAGTCGAAACCCTTTTCAGACAGTTGGGAAATAAAGGATGCAGAATAAATCTGTTTGGTGTTAGTTAGAATATTTTTCTGTGCAGTTGTAGGTGCAACCTTATAGTAATATTAGGTCGGGCCAGAAGTGTTAAACCCTGAAAAATAAGAACATTTCTGTGCGAACGTTCTCAAACTACTTTTTGGCGGTGTCGGGCAATGTTCCCATTGGTGGTATGTGAAAACATTTCGTGGGATACTGGATTTATGTAAAAAGTGATGACCATAATGTTGGTAACAATACAGTGTGTCATAATCAGATGTGTCCTCTAACATTTCAAGGCTTGAAAATGCAGTGGAGTGTTCTAAATCAGACAACCTATTATTTACAGTTTCAAAATCCCAATCATCAGAAAATGTACTGGAGGTAATGATATAATTTTAGAGAAATTTTATATATATGAGGTGTTTTCAAAAGTTCAGTGGGACCAAATACATCATATGAAACTCTGTCCCAAACTATACCATCAGGAATTGGAACCGCTGTAATGTTCACAAAGACAGGTCTCTTTGTTCACGATGAGATGACGTATGAGGTTTCAGGACCAAGTTCACGTTTGATACTGCAGAGCATTCTGAGAGATAGTTTCCATTCATGAGTAAGCAAAAGACAGTCACTAGGCCAATCCAGAACAGAAAAAACAGTATTCCAGTTATTACCCAGAGCTGGAGGCAAGGTGATACTAGGTAAGTCTTTTTCAGAAAAATTTAGAAATCATGAAGTTGCTGTGTATGGGAAATTTGAGCTGGCGTTGTTTCAGGTTCACTGTGATCCAGAGAGAAGGTATCAAAATCGATGAAGTAGCCAGATGCAGTTCGACCTATTTTTGGTAGCTCAGCAGGTTTTGTTGAACTGGCAGACGTCTCTTTTAGGGGCATATTTATGTAGATATCGGTGTTAGGCCGAATTGATATTTGTCTTTTATTTGTGTTTTGATGTTCTGTTTCAACAGGAATGAGTTCCATTTCATTGTTGAAAAGTCCATTATTTTGTATTGGTGACTTCAAAAGTTATAAGTCTTTCTGTCTGAACTTCCTGTATGGTAGCGAGAGGAGAGCACCAGCTAGCCAGGAGCCCACAAGGCCTACTATTCAGTATCGGCCACATAGTGTGGTTTGATCAGATCGATGGAGACAAATCTCTTTCCTTTTTTGCAATCAAGAGGCGGAAGAAGTACTGTTCTTGTTCCTTCGACAGCCAGGACAGGTACAGCCTTTCTGTATGATGGCCCAAATTCTTTCTTGTCCACAATCTTTGCTCTGACCAAATCCCCGACTTTAGTGATACAGGCAAGTCTTGCCGTGACTGATATGACCTCCCAGTGGCGGTGCGTTTTACTTGCACATTGCTTTGTAGTGCCCGGAATTCATTGAGATCCTGTAAAACAGCCAAACATTTATTGATGTCAAATGGTTTTTCATCCACCACTGTGCTTTCATAGTCGAGATCAGGTACCCACATTCTCATCCCAAATAGGACTTCGTAAGGAGTGACACCTCCTAGGGAACTTCTTGGCATATTGTTAAGGGCTCTCTGGACACCATATAGGTGATTGATCCAACTACCACCCGAACCTAATACCCTTGCTGTTAAAGATTGCTTTAAGTCCCGGATTTTCCTCTCCACGACCGAATTTCTCTCGGGATGGTACGGAGAGGAGTACCGCATTGCAACACCCAAACTTCCCATGGCTCCTTGTAAGCCCTAGAGCTAAACACCGGGGCCATGGTCAGAATGCAATGTGCCAACTGTGTATGTCCCTATGAAGACTCTCAAATCTTTTATAACAGTTCGGGCGTCAGCTAAGCGCTGAGGCCAAACCCACAGGAATCTGGAGCATGAATCCACTGCCACCAAGATGTACTTGTAAGCCCCATCCGATTGTAGGGGGCCGCAATGGTCTGATATTAGTAATGGTGTCTGCGCTGGACGCGCTACGGTGGAACCCTTCATCTGCTTACAGATCTCGCACTTTAAGACAAAATTCTTCATCTGTTTAGTTAACCCTGGCCACCAATAGCGTTGTTTCAGTAAAGAAGCCGTCGCAGTAATCCCTGCGTGTGCAGAGCCTATACCCTCGTGTGCAGCTAGTATTAAGCCTAATCTGCGATCTATGGGGCCTATTACGATGGCGGTTGGCCGGCCCGGCGGTGGCAACCACCGGCCCGACGGCGGTCATCCGCCCGCGATCGCAACACTAAAAACCGCCGGTCACAGTAGCATGGCGGTGACGACCGCGGCGGTGCGATTTTCCGCCCGCCACTTTTCCGCCGGTAGCAGTCCGCACGCTTGCCTGGCGGGCGGAGCTGGACCGCTAAAATGGGGCCTGTGCAGGGCCAGGCTCCGCCTGCATGATTATGATGCCGGCGGTAGCCAGCCTTTCCGTGGCGGTGGAACCGCCATGAAAAGGCATACGGAGAATGTCTCCGGGGGCCCATTGCAGGCCCCCATTGTGATGTGGGGGGGTGTGGGTGCACTGGGGGGGTACCCATGGTACCCCCTACATGTCCCTGTACCAGGTGGCAGGCACTGTGCAGTGCCTGCCACGCAGTGCAGGGATATGCAGGACATGCTTTTTTGGACATTGCTGCGGTGCTGCTGGCAGCAGCAACCGCCGCAATGTTAGATGCCGCGATCTGACCGCCGCTGTCGGATTTCGACTGTGGAGCATCCTAATGGGACCGGCGGTTATGCTGCGGTCCTAGCGGGCGGTGTTTTCCCGCTACCATGGCGGTCGGAGTGATTTTCCGACCGCCATCCTAATGACCCCCTATGTTTGGTATTATTCTATCCCCCAGTCCTGGAATTTGAGCATACTGAATGTTATTTGCATCTAACTTGTAGGAGTACTTGAGTGGAAAAACTTTAGGCAAGGCTGTGCTGTTTTTGCGTGAAGCATTGACAGCTATCATTGTACTCCGTCTATACGAGTGATTGCAGCTACGGCAGCAGTTCGTACTGCCCATTTGCAGCTTCATCAGCCAATAAATTCCCTTCAACGTGAACGCCATCACGTTGATGACTCAGCATGTGTATCACGTGAGCTCTTGGTAGTTAGTTTTTTCAACTCAGCTACCTGTTCCAATAGCAATTTATGCTTAATTGTGCAACCTTTTGAGTCTTTAAACCCATTCTGACCCCAGTAGTGAAGATATTCATTGTATAACTGGACACAGTAAAATGAATCGCACACAATCAGTGTGGGGAATTCTCGATCCGTATTTATTAGTGCCAGTAACAGGGCTTTTAGTTCTGCCAGCTGTGCCGTGCATTATCCTAGAGACTGTGGGGTCGATTCCGATGTCGGCCGGAAGCGCACCTAACAGTATTCGTCCGGAAAAAATACCAGCCGAACGCGTGTTTTCCGACCGACTCGAACACTCAACCGAACGAACAAGTACGATGCGCATAACAGCCCAGATTCCGAGCGAGCCGTACTTACCCATTCCAGCTCCTGTTCCCCGCCCGAGCCGGATCCGTAAACGCCGAATCGAGTCGCACGGAACCAAATACACAGCACCTTCTGGCCGGACTAGTACGATGCGTCTTCCGTACGCGCCGTACTCGTCGCTACGTCAGGCACGTTTGAGCATCCGGGAGAGCTGTACATAAGGTCCGATTCGCGCCACAAGACGATCCACGGCTACGAGATGAACAAGCCAGCGACGAGTACGAGTCGAAGCCACGAGAAACCCGAACGAGACGACCCAACCATGAATCCCATCGCGCAGGTCCTACCAATACTCTACATCTATTAACGGGACCGGTACGGACGCGTACGGCGCAGACGGTAAGTCAAACACCCACAACACAAACAAACAACACGTACCCGAAATATGTCACACACACATAGGGATGCACAAATGACGTACACTAGCAACAGCAGAACCATAGGGGCGGGATGGCCATCACCAATGCCATACACACCCATAGGGGGATGGATGCCTGCCACTACTACCATCCCCACCCATAGGGGGATGGATGCCTACCACTACTACCATCCGAGTGGGGGGCTGGATGCCTGTCACTACTGCCATCCCCACCCATAGGGGGCTGGATGCCTGCCACTACTACCATCCCCACTCATGGGGGTCTGGATGCCTGTCACTACTGCCATCCCCGCCCATAGGGGGCTGGATGCCTGTCACTACTACCATCCCCACTCATGGGGGTCTGGATGCCTACCACTACTACCATCCCCACTCATGGGGGGCTGGATGCCTGTCACTACTGCCATCCCCACTCATGGGGGGCTGGATGCCTACCACTACTACCATCCCCACTCATGGGGGGATGGATGCCTGCCACTACTACCATCCCCACCCATGGGGGCTGGATGCCTACCACTACTACCATCCCCACTCATGGGGGTCTGGATGCCTACCACTACTACCATCCCCACTCATGGGGGGCTGGATGCCTACCACTACTACCATCCCCACTCATGGGGGGCTGGATGCCTACCACTACTACCATCCCCACTCATGGGGGGCTGGATGCCTGCCACTACTGCCATCCCCACCCATAGGGGGATGGATGCCTACCACTAACACCACCCCTACTCAGGGGGGGCTGGATGCCTGCCACTACTGCCATCCCCACCCATAGGGGGATGGATGCCTACCACTAACACCACCCCTACTCAGGGGGGGCTGGATGCCTGCCACTACTGCCATCCCCACCCATAGGGGGCTGGATGGCTGTCACTACTACCATCCCCACTCATGGGGGGCTGGATGGCTGTCACTACTACCATCCCCACTCATGGGGGTCTGGATGCCTGTCACTACTGCCATCCCCACCCATAGGGGGCTGGATGCCTGCCACTACTACCATCCCCACTCATGGGGGTCTGGATGCCTGTCACTACTGCCATCCCCACCCATAGGGGGCTGGATGCCTGTCACTACTACCATCCCCACTCATGGGGGTCTGGATGCCTACCACTACTACCATCCCCACTCATGGGGGGCTGGATGCCTACCACTACTACCATCCCCACTCATGGGGGTCTGGATGCCTGCCACTACTACCATCTCCACTCATGGGGGTCTGGATGCCTGTCACTACTGCCATCCCCACCCATAGGGGGCTGGATGGCTGTCACTACTACCATCCCAACTCAGGGTGGGCTGGATGCCTACCACTACTACCATCCCCACTCATGGGGGGATGGATGCCTGCCACTACTACCATCCCCACTCATGGGGGGCTGGATGCCTACCACTACTACCATCCCCACTCATGGGGGTCTGGATGCCTACCACTACTACCATCCCCGCTCATGGGGGGCTGGATGCCTACCACAACTACCATCCCCACTCATGGGGGGCTGGATGCCTGCCACTACTGCCATCCCCACCCATAGGGGGATGGATGCCTACCACTAACACCACCCCTACTCAGGGGGGCTGGATGCCTGCCACTACTGCCATCCCCACCCATAGGGGGATGGATGCCTACCACTAACACCACCCCTACTCAGGGGGGGCTGGATGCCTGCCGCTACTGCCATCCCCACCCATAGGGGGCTGGATGGCTGTCACTACTACCATCCCCACTCATGGGGGGCTGGATGGCTGTCACTACTACCATCCCCACTCATGGGGGTCTGGATGCCTGTCACTACTGCCGTCCCCACCCATGGGGGCTGGATGCCTGCCACTACTACCATCCCCACTCATGGGGGTCTGGATGCCTGTCACTACTGCCATCCCCACCCATAGGGGGCTGGATGCCTGTCACTACTACCATCCCCACTCATGGGGGTCTGGATGCCTACCACTACTACCATCCCCACTCATGGGGGGCTGGGTGCCCACCACTACTACCATCCCCACTCAGGGGGGGCTGGATGCCTGCCACTACTGCCATCCCCACCCATAGGGGGATGGATGCCTACCACTAACACCACCCCTACTCAGGGTGGGCTGGATGCCTGCCACCACTGCCATCCCCACCCATAGGGGGCTGGATGCCTGTCACTACAACCACCCCTACTCATAGGACACAACTAGCATACTCCCACATAAGGACTGTCTGAAAATTACATCCCACCCCCAACACCATGACAAGCGTGTGTGGTCTGTGTCAAATGCATACAACACTGAACATGACATTGAACATACAATGTGACCCCCTAACACATGTGTCACACATAATTGTGTGTGTGGCCTACACAATGCAAGCAGAACATGACCACTGTGGCAATGTGGCCCAAAGCCCCATCACCACAGTGCCCAAAAGGTAAGTGTGTGCTCCATAGCTGAAGCACATTTTGAACAGTGTGGCAATGGGGCCCAAAGCCCCATCACCACAGTGCCCAAAGGGAAGTGTGTGCTCCATAGCTGAAGCACATTTTGAACAGTGTGGCAATGTGGCCCGAAGCCCCATCACCACAGTGCCCAAAAGGGAAGTGTGTGCTCCATAGCTGAAGCACATTTTGAACAGTGTGGCAATGTGGCCCGAAGCCCCATCACCACAGTGCCCAAAAGGTAAGTGTGTGCTCCATAGCTGAAGCACATTTTGAACAGTGTGGCAATGTGGCCCGAAGCCCCATCACCACAGTGCCCAAAAGGTAAGTGTGTGCTCCATAGCTGAAGCACATTTTGAACAGTGTGGCAAAGGGGCCCAAAGCCCCATCACCACAGTGCCCAAAAGGTAAGTGTGTGCTCCATAGCTGAAGCACATTTTGAACAGTGTGGTAATGGGGCCCAAAGCCCCATCACCACAGTGCCCAAAAGGTAAGTGTAGTCCTGGTAAAAGCTGCAAAAACAAAACTGCAGGGATTATTCCTGGCCACACAACACCAAACACTAAAGTGGCATTGTAGTGCTTGTGTCCCATAGCAACATAGATTGTGTGAGGCAAGCAGTGCAGTGCCAATGACACATCGTTCTGGCCATGTGCACACAAACATCAGCCATGGGGGCCCACATTGTCTACATTCACAAATAACACAATGACAGAAGTGAGCATCATAATGCAGACCCACATATCTGCACCAATGGACACACAAATGTAGATATCCTGTGGAGACTGTAGATGTCAGGTGAACAAATACCATACCATGGCAGCAATGGGACATACTAACCATGATCAATGTGCTGACTGATGACCTAGCAGTCCCAGGGCCAGCAGGGGAAAGCCAACAAACAACATACAGCCAATGGCAAACTAAAGATATGCCAATGCAGTGGTGCAAATGCACAAACACAAACAGGCAGACTCACACTGCATATCAAACACAACAGGTGAGGGGGTTGTGTGCCAGTGTCCCCAGGCAAACACACAACACATGAGGAGGCCAGATTCACTAATACACAGATGTCAACACAGTCACATACAAAAGTAACTCATGGATTGGATTCCCCTATGTGGGCAAACAGGCATTGTGAGATGAGAGGGAGCACAAATTACACATGTCACACAAGCTTGTAGGAACAGCAACAAACACAGCAAGAGACAGAACCACCACAGCACTCCCCCAGGGACCCCACATTGTGGTGACACTAGCCTGCATGACAATCACACTGTGATGACAAAGGTAGATGTCATCCACACTGTGAACCACAGCCATGTGTCCTGAGCAACAAACTACCATCACACCTATACAAGCACAAAGCACACAGCATGGCCTGCCAGCCAAGGACAATATGGAGGTAGTGCCCCAGCCGTGCAACAACTCACATTTGCACACACTCAACGTCACACACCTTGATGTCCACCAATGTGCAGCAGTGAAGCTCACATGGACTGCTGACATTGCACATGCACCCATGACAATCCCAGGGGTGGTGGGGGAAATAAGGTGCAGAAACCCATCACACATGGCCAGTCAACAAGACTTGTGAATGTCTGACACACTGCACAGTAAGCCGTACATGGGCATGACGTGAAATCCACCCCAAACAATGGGATCCTGGCCATAGTCACACACCAATGAAGAAGCCAAGCTGACCCACAAAGGACACACATAGACAACTTCCAACATTGCAGCTCTGACCCTGAGGAGTGGCAGCAGTCACACACACAACGTGTCACAATCACTGAAAGCATACACAAACAGAAAATCACATTACTTGTGTAACAAACAAGTGCCAAGAGGAATCCTGACTGTGTCCCATCTGCGTTTACCCACATCCCCAGCCCTGACAACAAAGACAACTAGGGATGACAACCTCATGAACATTAGTTTGCCATGCACCCACATCCCGGAGAAACCAGGTCCAAGATGCTGGATGAACACAGAACAACTCAGCAAGCATCACAAACAGGATCATCCGAGGGACACAGCCTGTGTAGGAAAAGGAGAAGGGAACACGCACAGACATGCCTACACAACACACAACACGGGCACAGCCTATATCACGGAATCACGCACTGCCATGAGGGCACTCCACTCCTGTGGAAGGTCAGCTGTGCCAAACCTTGTCTGTGCACGACTCAAACATGTCAGCAGAACACTCGGTCAGTGAGTCAACAACTACAACACACTGAAGGCTCTGCTCATATCAGCCTGGGCACTGGAGTGTCACGTCAGTCATCTGCATACACCCAAGACAAGTGTCAAGCAACTTGCACAGTGTACACAGATGAGTCCTCCAAATTTGATGTGCTAAACTGCATGTCCATTGGAGACGGGCACACAGTCAGGGTACTAGGAACATTGGACAGTGGTAAGCCCAACAGATGTGCATCAGTGTAGGACAAAGATGGTAATCTACAAATGCTAAACGTACATCCCTGTGTCAAATGCTGAACATTACACCCTCAGACTGCAGCAAAGGATGCTATAGATCCAGACTAGATTAGGACACATATCCCATGGACCACATGGAGCCCATCACAGCAAAACTTCATTTACCTGATCTGAACACTATTACAACAGCAAATGCATGATTCTACACATCTACATCATGTACCTCCAAAGATTAACCACAAGTAAACAAAAGTAGGCTTTATTCAGCAAGTGTGCAACTCAAATCAAAAGTCCAAAATAAACTAAGGCCAATGGCCAGTCCAAATATACAGTCCCAACAGGGTGATGTGTGACAACTTGTCAACAATTGCTTGCCTGCACAGGTACGGACAGGGGACATCCCCCTTGGAGGGGCATACGAGGGGCAGGCCAGGCACCTCAGGGATAGGATCAGGGGATGCCAGAAGGAGGCAGTGAAGGGGAGGTGGGTTCAGGAGTATCACCGGCAACTGCAGTGGAGGTGTCTGACTCAGGGGGGGCAGGCACCACCGCAGGGCTCAAGTCAGATGGTGTTGGTGCTGCAACCACTGCAGTGGGCTGGTCAGATGGAGTGGACTGGGTCCCCAATGCAGTGCCCGGGTCAGACGGGGTGGTTGTGGACTCCACCGCAGTGCATGACTCCAAGTAAGTGGAAGGGGGGCAGAAGAGCTGGGCAGGACAGAGGGGGGGGACACGGTCTCCACACCAGTGGCACAAACAGGCAGAGCGTCTGGTTTGGGGGTGGAAGAGCAAGTGGCGGGGGGAGGGCCTAAGCAGTTTGGGGATGCGGTTTCGGTGTGTGGGGGAACCTGGGGCAGGGTGTGGCGGTGGAACCTGGGGAGTGGTGGCCTGGGGGATGGAGGTGAGAGACTGGGTGGTTGACTTGCAGGGTGGTGGCGGGGTCTTGCTCTTCCGGGACCGGGGGGACTTGCGGGTGGGGGGCTCACTCTGCCTGCGCCTGGGGGAGGGTGTCCGGGGGCGAGGGGCACTCCCCTCTGTGTGGGTGGACTTCCTCTTCCCCCGGTATGCTGGATCAGCGGGATTGGAGGGGAAGAGGCCGAGGTCACAGAGGAAGAGCTGCTTATCAGGTGGGGTTGCAGGTGAGGCAAGGGAAGGGGTCTTGGAGGGAGAGGATCTTGAGGATTGCGGAGTGACTGTGGTTGCCTGTGTGTGTGTCAGTTCCCCATCCCCTGTGTGTGTGGTATCAGTCCCCTGAGGATGCTTGTGTGCACGTCTTGCCTTGGTTTTGGGTGTGTCTGTGCTGCTGGTGTCTGTGTGTCTGGGTGTTTGTGCAGGTGTGCATGTGCTTGGGACAGGTAGGGTTCCAGGAAGTGTGGATGGGGCAGAGGTAGGAGGGGCGAGGGACTGTTGGAGGAGGGACACTGCTGCCGTCAGGGAGGACTCCATGGACCTATTGCTCCTCTGTAGGGCAGACATACCCGTCGAGATGCCCTCCATGAACGACACCAGCTGTGTCAACAGAGTGGTGTGTGCATGGAGGACACTCAGCATTGCTGTCTGCCCTACATGAAGCTGCCGAAGCAGGTACACAGATTCCTCACTCAGGGCAGCAGGGGACACAGGGGCAGGGGGTGCGGTGCCTGGCACAAAGGAGACACGCTCCCGGACACGGGAGCCTCCACGGACCTCTGGAATGGGAGCCAATGGGAGGGCGGTGGTGGTGGTGGTGGCGGGGCCAGACAGACTAGCTGGTGTTTGGTGGCTGCTGACACCCGCCTCCACAAGGGAGTCATCCTCCGAGCTGCTGTGGTCCTCAGCTGAGGTGGATGGTGCTGAGGACTCCTCGGTGTGGCTCCCCTCGCCCTCCGTGCCACTGGGTCCCTCCGACCACTCGTCGGCTGTTGACCCAGTCTGGCTCTGCCGCTCCTCCTGGTCCGTGGAGCTGTCCCCTCCTGTGGCCGTGGATGTATCTGCAAACAATTAGGGAAACAGACAAACATCAGACACCTGCACTGACCGCACACACCACAGTGAGTACAGCACATTACAGAGTAAGACCTGGCATCCCCAGCTGAACATTGCCAAAAGTCCTCACACAGATTAGGAAAAGCCAATTGTCAGTCTGATGGTCAACCATGGAACAGATACCCCTCCTGCCCTTGCACCCATCTGTCTGGTGCCTGTCTGATGGTAATACCCCAGTGTGGACACATGCACCACCTACACAGTTGTTGGACATTGCTGAGAACACGGTGAAGTATGTGAACATGCCCACGTCACATCTCTTGCCACTGAGTCAGTGCAGGTGTCTGGATAAATGGACGGGCAGAGTCTAAATAGAAATGCATGAGATGCATACCAGCACCAGACACCATGAAGCACCCATGTCCGGATAGTCAATGCCACAATGGGGTGCATGTTGCACATGTCACTCCCCTGCAGGATCACTCTTAGGAAGTTGAAAGCCATGACACAGGCATGCCTGCAAAGTCATACATCACTGTCTCCAGTCACATGGCCATGGCAGCCAGCCAACAACAGTCTGCACTGTGTCACAATCCTAGGACATGGGGAAGGCAAGTAATGTAACTGACAAGTGCACATGTCCACCCCCCACTAACCACATCATCTGAACCCGTATTTGTCCACTGCACACCAATTGGACAAATGGGAGACATGAAACACAACTCTCTGAACCAGAGCACCTCAGTGTGCTGTGAATGATGAACATCTGCCTGAAAGTCACAGTCGCATACACCTGTCTGCACAGTCAAGTGATCAAACACCTATAAGTCACAGAAGTCTTGTCTCACATGGTCCAATAGCAGATGGCATGCTGACCCCTAACTGATAAACATCACAGGAGTCCCGACAACGTAGTCACAGCACAACGACACAGAGGCAGACACCTGAGGGAACATTTCACTGAGCACAACATGTCAGCTGATACACGGGCTGATACACGGGAGTGGGAGTACAGAGTGTATTGTATGCCCTGTAGTAGGCATGACTGTCCGGCTCCACCTGCAAGAGGGATGAGCCCTGGTCAGTAGGCAGGTGGCTAAGCATGTGTGACACACTTGACATACATACTCCTGAGGCCCAAACATTGTACCCACCCGCAGCATGGGGGTGTGCCA
This sequence comes from Calotriton arnoldi, assembly GCA_963921515.1. Classification (NCBI taxonomy): domain Eukaryota; kingdom Metazoa; phylum Chordata; class Amphibia; order Caudata; family Salamandridae; genus Calotriton; species Calotriton arnoldi. The sequence goes on along the minus strand of CAWUFW010000488.1, from coordinate 3,664,898 downwards.
AATACCCCAGGGACATGTGGTGATTCTGATCTGCAAGTGGACCACATATCAAAGTTACACCCAGACTACATTGCACGACTCAGGCATTGTGTGAGCAATTGACCCACCCATGAAGGCCAACACAATGTCACGGGAACAAAAGCTGTCACCCACCTTCACCAAAGCAAAATGCAAGGACCCTGTACCCGAGTGACACAATTATCCTGAGCGTAAGGAGCACACCTGCGTATCAGATGAGGAGTGGGCATGTCACAATAGAGGGACATGGGTACTGGACAACAAGACTGATGTACTGGGGAAGTTTAACCAGGCCAGAGGAGGGCACATAGCATGTTAGACAGAGTTCACAGTGCAGTCTTTGACTCACCCTCTCCTTGCTGCTGTCTGGCCTTCAGCTGCCCATCCAGGTCCGGGAAGACCACCGCCAGGATCTGGAGCATGTGGGGGGTCAGGGTCCGGGTCCGGTGTCCGCCCCTCCTGCAAGGAGGCGACAGCTTCAGCTGGACCCTTGCGATCCTCCGGGTCCAGCCACGAAGGTCCTGCCACCTCTTCTGGCAGTTGCGGATCCGGCGCTTGTAGACCCCCACGGATCTTACTGCCCGGACGATGGCCAGCCAGATCTCCTGCTTCTGGTGGGCATCAACCTGTGAGGATGACAAAGTGAAAAGGCCATTACTACACATGCAACATATCCGTGCATCACACAGTTGTAAATACATGTCTCAATCACAGGGGCATATGATGAACACAGGCAGTGCAACGAGGGCTATGGACAGTTTGCCAGCAGTTACTACATGGTATCATTGCATGGGAAGTAAACCTTGTTGGAATGCACTGTTACTGCACTGTACCTGTTCAGTGCATGTGACTACACACTTTGGGGGTGCGAACTACTCAGTGAGCATGCTAGCCAGTGGTGTGCACACTGTAAATCCTTCTAGTCAGACAACATGCACAATTAGTAAGGCAGTGGACAGCACACTCACCTGCTCCCCTGGTGTCCCATACAGCTTGCTGTACTGTGGAAGGAGGTTGTCCACCAGGGCCTGGTTCTCCTCATGGGTGAAGGCTGGGGCTCTCTCCACAGTACGTGCCATTGCAGTAGCCAGAGGATGCAGGGACAGCAGCAGTGTAGTGGCAGATGTCGTCCTGGAGCATGTAGTGCAGGCAAGTGAGCCCTCAGGGGAACAGCCAGCATTATATGTGTGCTGCAGAGGCAGTACTGTCCCATGTGTCCAAAGTGATAGGTCCAAGTCGTTTGCATCTTCTGAATCTGACCAATCCATGGAATTGCAGTACCAATACACGCCCACAGCATCCTTCAAAAATTCAACTTCATGACACCCATGAATTTGCAACATTGTTGTGGCTGGCCAACTGAATTCACTGCATCAGACTCGTTGAAGCTTTGAAAACGCGTCCGTTGCCATGCCAGGCCCCAGCCAATGCGTGCGCACCGATCAGTCTATTGCTGTACAACGCGTACCCGGGATACAACGCGTACCCGCTCACATCCAATGCAATGGGCCGTGCAGGCACACCGATCGGTCCATTGCTGTACAACGCGTACCCGGGATACAACGCGTACCCGCTCACATCCAATGCAATAGGCCGTGCGGGCACATCGATCGGTCCATTGCTCTACAACGCGTACCCGGGATACAACGCGTACCCGCTCACATCCAATGCAATGGGCCGTGCGGGCACACCGATCGGTCCATTGCTCTACAACTCGTACCCGCTCACATCCAATGCAATGGGCTGTGCGGGCACACCGATCGGTCCATTGCTGTACAACGCGTACCCGGGATACAACGTGTACCCGCTCACATCCAATGCAATGGGCCGTGCGGGCACACCGATCGGTCCATTGCTGTACAACGCGTACCCGGGATACAACGCGTACCCGCTCACATCCAATGCAATGGGCCGTGCGGGCACACCGATCGGTCCATTGCTGTACAACGCGTACCCGGGATACAACGCGTACCCGCTCACATCCAATGCAATGGGCCGTGCGGGCACACCGATCGGTCCATTGCTCTACAACGCGTACCCGGGATACAACACGTACCCGCTCACATCCAATGCAATGGGCCGTGCGGGCACACCGATCGGTCCATTGCTCTACAACGCGTACCCGCTCACATCCAATGCAATGGGCCGTGCGGGCACACCGATCGGTCCATTGCTGTACAACGCGTACCCGGGATACAACGCGTACCCGCTCACATCCAATGCAATGGGCCGTGCGGGCACACCGATCGGTCCATTGCTCTACAACGCGTACCCGGGATACAACGCGTACCCTCTCACATCCAATGCAATGGGCCGTGCGGGCACACCGATCGGTCCATTGCTCTACAACGCGTACTCGCACACATCCAATGCAATGGGCCGTGCGGGCACACCGATCGGTCCATTGCTGTACAACGCGTACCCGGGATACAACGCGTACCCGCTCACATCCAATGCAATGGGCCGTGCGGGCACACCGATCGGTCCATTGCTCTACAACGCGTACCCGGGATACAACGCGTACCCGCTCACATCCAATGCAATGGGCTGTGTGGGCACACCGATCGGTCCATTGCTCTACAACGCATACCCGCTCACATCCAATGCAATGGGCCGTGCGGGCACACCGATCGGTCCATTGCTCTACAACGCGTACCCGCTCACATCCAATGCAATGGGCCGTGCGGGCACACCGATCAGTCCATTGCTGTACAACGCGTACCCGCTCACATCCAATGCAATGGGCCGTGCGGGCACACCGATCGGTCCATTGCTCTACAACGCGTCCCTGGACAGGTCACACGCATATGTCACCATGCTGGTCACTGGTGAACCTATGCCAGCCACATATACTTTCCAGGGTCTCAGAGGCACACCTACAACACTGTATCTAAGGCATGTGTGGCAGCATAACCTTATCTGTGTATGTGGGTGAACATGTGGTTTTTGGGGTGGCACTTGGGGGCAGACACACCCAGGCTGTGCACGTGTTCATGGGGACAGGGTCCTTTGTGTGTTGTGCACCTGACCACTGTGGTGTGCAACTTTTCATTTTTGAGCACGTGTCATGGTCACATTTCCAGGTTGTGTATGTGTATGACATGACACATAACCCCAGGCTCACATGTGGGAAGGCATGTACGTCACAGGGTGGCCCATTGCCACAATAGTGATGTCCCTCCGCAGTCTGTGTGCATGTTGTGTTTCACATGTCTCTGACTCCATGTGCACAATGGGAGATAGTCTCCACATCCACGTGGTTTGTGCATGAACTTTGATGTTGTGTGTGTGTGTGTCACAGACGTCCATGTCTGTCCTGCAGAGGCTACAGGGGCCACTACCTGTGGGTGTCATGTTTGTTTTTCTGACGTGTACATGATACGCCATGTCATGCCAGTGTCCATGTGGCAAGACAGGGTCCCTGGGAATCTACCTGTCAATGAGCTGTGATGCCTGTGGAGCATCTGTCCAGACATGTCACTGTGGTATGTGTGTGGAACGTGAGAGCAGTAAATGGGTACTGTGACACAGCCTAAAGGTTTCCCATAGCACACCCTGGAACCTGTTGTCAACACTTGTTGAACAGAGATGTTAGATGATGTCCATGTAGGTGCCATATATGTCCAAACAGAACGACACACACATCAAGTACTTGTGTTTGTTAATTATGTATCATGTGAAATTGAGTATGGTGAACGGCACATAGGTGGGGTGACTGACAATCTTGCTTTCTTCACCTATGCACTGCAGGGCTCCTGCTGTCCATCGACCATTCCCAGACCTGGCAACGATGGTGGAACGTGACAGCATCCGACGGTACCGCTTCACCAGGCAGCTGATTGAGGATTTGGCAGTGCGGTTGGACCCACATTTGCAGCCTGGCCGTCCGTATCCTACAGCGCTGACCCCCAAGGTGAAGGTGATGGCAGCCCTACACTTCTTTGCCACCGGTACCTTTCAACACACTGTGGCGACTGCCGGTGGGATGTCACAGACTATGTTCAGCCGTGTGCTACGCGATGTTTTGGGGGCAATGTTGAGATACCTGAACCAGTACATCTATTTTCCAACACGTCAACGACTCACTGACGTCAAGAGTGACTTCTATGCCCTGGGGAGGATGCCACATGTAATTGGCTCCATTGATGGGACACATGTGGCTTTGATACCACCACAGGCACATGAGCAGGCATACCGGAACCGTAAACATTACCATTCGATCAATGCTCTGGTGGTATGTCTTGCAGATATGACCATCACACATGTGTGTGCCCGTTTCCCCGGTTCGGCACACGATGCCTACATGATGAGGAGTAGTCGCATCCAGAGGATGATGTCACAGATGCCGAACCAGTGTGCCTGGCTTGTTGGTGTGTACTGACTTTGTTCCATTGTGTGTGTTCTGCTATGTTGTTTTCCGCACACATTTTCAAATCGGCTAATGTGCAAAGGTCTGTCTGTAGGTGACTCGGGATACCCCAACATGCCGTGGTTGCTGACACCCCTCAGGAACCCTGTGACACCAGCCCAGATGCGCTACAATGAGGCACATGGTCGGACGAGGAGGGTGATTGAGCGGACCTTTGGTCTCCTGAAGAGCCGCTTCCGCTGCCTGGACAAGACAGGAGGGGCCCTCCCATATGCCCCAGCAAAGGTGTGCAAGATTGTCATCGTCTGCTGCATGCTACACAACCTGGCAGTGCGGAAGGAGTTGCCTCTCATCCTGGATGACGATGACCAACGTCCGCCACCTGTGGAAGATCCTGGCCTGGGTCACGATGCCAGTGAAGATGATGATGGTGATGTCCGCACACAGCTCATCACCAACTTCTTCAGCTGAATGTGAGTCTCCAGAGGGTTGTAATGTCAATGATTTGAGTTTGCATGATATGTGTGTGTGGTGCTCTGGTGCTGTTTGAGTGTGGCCATGTGCTACTTGACTGGATGCGTGCAGCGATGTGTCCTTGCAGGTGGTCTGTACTGCCCAACAGTGTTGACATGCTAACTTGGTTTTGTGTAGTTATCTTGTGACATGTATTAGACATGAGTATTGCCGTTCTGTGCTGTTCTTCAGTGGTTTTGACTGTGTGTCATGTCTGTCCTTCACAGGGTGCTGCCGGAGTTGTTTGATCAACTTGGATCCCACGAATCCATGATTCAACTTCCAAGGTGGAAGCAGTCGTTTCCCTACAGGTGATGTGCCACACACCCCTGGACTTTCTATCTTCTGCACTTTTTGACTTTGTGGCCACAGCCAGGTTGGATTAGCTAGCATTTGTAGTGGAAACAACATGTTGCAAATGTGTAATAAACCTGTGCTTCACTTTGGGATGTGCGTTGTCTGTAGTCACACATCTGACTGACATTTGCTTACTGCACCTGTAGTCTAGTTGACACAGACTGTGAATAGGTGGCGTGTCTGTGCATTCCACTGTATTTAGTTGCAACATCAGTATAGGTGATGAGTCTGATGGCCCTGGTGTGTATGTGTTGTGTGGCCCTAGTGGTGTGTCTCCCTCATATGTGTCATGTCGCCATGACTGACATGAGGGTGTTGGACTTCCTGTAGCAGTTACCATGCACAGTGTCATTTTTCTGATCACCATCTCCATGACAGAGAGCACGTTGGAATCACAACAGAGGCAGATATGGTGTATTGGTGAGTTTATTTACATACAGGTGTGAGGATGGTGCACAGGATGGTGGGTGCTGTACATAGAAATTGGAATCCAAAGTTCCCATGTGATTCGGAAGTCATGGTAGCTGAAGTGTCCAGAGTAAAGTCCACAGTCATCTGATAAATTTGGCCAACTTTAGCTCCCCATGTCATGTGGGAGAGTTGGGTTGGCTTCGACAGGGCGTGCAGTTTGCACACAGAGGAAAAGTTCCAGAACAGGTGTTGGCTTCCTGGGGGATGTAGATGGCCATCGGCCTCTCAGTTTGGCCTCCTCGGACGGCCCCTCTTCTTGGGGGGGGGGGGACCCTCAGGTGCAGGCTGCGGCGGTGCAGGGGACTCTCTGCCAGAGTCCTCCTCCCTCCCTGTGGCATTTGCAGTTGTTTCAGCAGCAGATGTTGTGGGCACACAGGGAGGTGAGGCCATGTTGGTGCTGATCTGGCGGAGGCATGTCAGTATGTCCCTATGCACCGCTGTCAGTTGTTCCAATGTGTCCCACTTGGACTCCATGCCAGACATGTGTGTCTCGACACGGGACATGTGGGAGTCCAAGCGGGCATGATGGGCAGCCTGCTGCTGTTGTATGTCCTTGAGGATCCCCACTACCTGGCTGACCTCTCCGGTGCTAGTCTGGTACGCATCCGCGATGCGTGCCAGTTGTGGGTCATCATGCAGTCCAGACCCCTCTGCAAAGAGTGACCTATGTCTACCACCCCTCCCACCACCCCTGGCGACACGTGCAGGACCTGCGGTGGCATGCACAGGTGACCGTGGGCCCACTTGGGTGTTGTTCCTGGGCTCGTTGTCACCAGCTCCAGTTTGGGTCTGGGTCCCTGCGCTGTTGTCATTGGTGGTCCTTGGTCTGACGGTGTTGGCAGGGGTGGCCTGTGTGTTGGCAGTTGTTGGAGGGGTGGGTGCAGGGGGTGCAGATGTTGGTCCTGCTGGTGCTGCATGATGACTCACACCGGAGGGTCCAGCTGGTTCTTCGCCATCCGAGGAGTGCAGAGGCTGATCCACACCAGTGAGCTCAGTGTTCACCGGAGCCTGGGACAGGGACTCCTCCTCGTCTGCTGCTGTGTCCCCATCATCACCTGTTTTGGGGAGAGACACAGATTGTATGTTATGTTTCTACTGGCATCAATTGTTCAAACACCTGACAGTTGTGACTGTACCTCTGGATGTGGGCCTGGACATTGCATTCTCCTAAATTGTGACAGTCAGAGAGTGATATTGGTGTAGCACATTGTCCTGCCAACCTGTGGCATGTCAATGTGAATGTTGAGGTGTGTGCATGACCAGCATTGGTGGTATTTGCTTGCCATCCGGGCCTCCTTCTCCCCCCAGCCCAGTTATCCCACCATGAAGCGTGCTTCCATTGCAGGGAGTGCAAGTTGTCTTTCAGGATGTCAGTCAGTGGTGTCCTGCTGTTGGTTGTTGCACAGTTCCCAGCAGGGCCTTGTGCTCCCCCAGCAGTACCCAGTGTCAGCCATCTTGTCAGTTGTTTTCCACTCCCTGTGATGTGAGCATGGTTCAGAGTGGTGTTGATGGGCCAATTGTGAGGCTGACCAATATCTGTGCCTACAACTCCCATCATGCTATTGCCTACACCCCCCTTCCCAGCATGCCCATACTTCCTTCCTTTTGAGTGGACTTCACTGTGTGTGAGTGTGACAGCAATGGCAAGATGGCTGACAGTGTGGTCCTGTTGTTTGTTGGTGCCCAGTTCCCATCAGGGCCATGTGCTCCCCCAGCAGTACCCAGTGTCAGCCATCTTGTCAGTTGTTTTCCACTCCCTGTGATGTGAGCATGGTTCAGAGTGGTGTTGATGGGCCAATTGTGAGGCTGACCAATATCTGTGCCTACAACTCCCATCATGCTATTGCCTACACCCCCCTTCCCAGCATGCCCATACTCCTTCCTTTTGAGTGGACTTCACTGTGTGTGAGTGTGACAGCAATGGCAAGATGGCTGACAGTGTGGTCCTGTTGTTTGTTGGTGCCCAGTTCCCATCAGGGCCTTGTGCTCCCCACAGCAGTACCCAGTGTCAGCCATCTTGTCAGTTGTTTTCCACTCCCTGTGATGTGAGCATGGTTCAGAGTGGTGTTGATGGGCCAATTGTGAGGCTGACCAATATCTGTGCCTACAACTCCCATCATGCTATTGCCTACACCCCCCTTCCCAGCATGCCCATACTTCCTTCCTTTTGAGTGGACTTCACTGTGTGTGAGTGTGACAGCAATGGCAAGATGGCTGACAGTGTGGTCCTGTTGTTTGTTGGTGCCCAGTTCCCATCAGGGCCATGTGCTCCCCCAGCAGTACCCAGTGTCAGCCATCTTGTCAGTTGTTTTCCACTCCCTGTGATGTGAGCATGGTTCAGAGTGGTGTTGATGGGCCAATTGTGAGGCTGACCAATATCTGTGCCTACAACTCCCAGCATGCTATTGCCTACACCCCCCTTCCCAGCATGCCCATACTTCCTTCCTTTTGAGTGGACTTCACTGTGTGTGAGTGTGACAGCAATGGCAAGATGGCTGACAGTGTGGTCCTGTTGTTTGTTGGTGCCCAGTTCCCATCAGGGCCATGTGCTCCCCCAGCAGTACCCAGTGTCAGCCATCTTGTCAGTTGTTTTCCACTCCCTGTGATGTGAGCATGGTTCAGAGTGGTGTTGATGGGCCAATTGTGAGGCTGACCAATATCTGTGCCTACAACTCCCAGCATGCTATTGCCTACACCCCCTTCCCAGCATGCCCATACTTCCTTCCTTTTGAGTGGACTTCACTGTGTGTGAGTGTGACAGCAATGGCAAGATGGCTGACAGTGTGGTCCTGTTGTTTGTTGGTGCCCAGTTCCCATCAGGGCCTTGTGCTCCCCACAGCAGTACCCAGTGTCAGCCATCTTGTCAGTTGTTTTCCACTCCCTGTGATGTGAGCATGGTTCAGAGTGGTGTTGATGGGCCAATTGTGATGCTGACCAATATCTGTGCCTACAACTCCCATCATGCTATTGCCTACACCCCCTTCCCAGCATGCCCATACTTCCTTCCTTTTGAGTGGACTTCACTGTGTGTGAGTGTGACAGCAATGGCAAGATGGCTGACAGTGTGGTCCTGTTGTTTGTTGGTGCCCAGTTCCCATCAGGGCCTTGTGCTCCCCAAAGCAGTACCCAGTGTCAGCCATCTTGTCAGTTGTTTTCCACTCCCTGTGACGTGAGCATGGTTCAGAGTGGTGTTGATGGGCCAATTGTGGGTGTGACCAATATCTGTGACTACCACTCCCATCATGCTATTGGCTACACTGACTTCACCAGCATACACAGAATTCCTTCCTTTCAGTGAGCTTCCCTGTGAGGTGGTGTTCTAGTGGTGGGTAAATATCTGGGAGTGTTTGTTGGTTCTATTTGTGCCACTGCCTTGCTGTATTTGTTGTTAGGTTTGTACATGTCATGACACAGTTACATATCACTATGAGATGGCAGGTATTGTGTTTGTCTGACTAGCATTCACATCTTGGGATGAATATCTTTTGGTTGCTGTGTATTTGCTAAGGGTGCATGGTTTGCCTATCCCCTTGACTGTGATGTGTGTGTGTTGTCACACCATATTGTGTATATTAGTTGTGTACTCACCAGGCTCTGGGATGTCTGTTAGTCCGTATACGCTCACTGGTGGTAGGATGGCCCGCACCTTCTCCTCCCAGGGCCTGAGGTATACTGGTTTTGCAGGAGGGCCACTGCCGGTGTGCTGGCTGAGGAGGTAGTCCTTTTTGAGTAGGTCCCGGACCCTCCTGCGCACATCATACTACCTGTTCTGGATGTCTTCCTTTGTGCGCAAACATGGTGATTGTGCGTTCACCCTGTCGACAATCCTCGCCCACATCTTGGTTTTCTGCGACATGGGGGTCTGTTGTACCAATGTACCAAACAACTGTGGCTCTACCCTGAGGATCTCATCTACCATGACTTCCAATTCACTGTCTAGGAACTTATGATTCTTCTTTGGGGGCATGGTGATGGGTGGTGGTGGTGATTGATGTGTGTGTGTGTGTGCAAGTGGGGGGTGTGAGTGTAGGTTTAGCTGGGTGTGTGTGAGGGTGCTATTTGTAGGTGTGGTAATGGTGTGTGGCTTGTGTGATGTATGAGCTGTGAGTGTGTCTGTGGTTGCTGTGTGATGGTGTTCTGTGCTGGCAGGTCAGTGGAATTTGCAAAGGATCATGGTAGGGATTTGTGGCCTTTATGTAGGTGGAGTTGGAGGTGTGTCCTTGTTCCATTTTTTTTTCCTCCCTGTATTTATTGGCTTTGTGGTTGCTTGTTTGGCCCTTTTTAAAAAAAAAATTCCTTGGTGTTTTTGGTTTATGTAGGAGTTGTTCTTGTGTCCGAGTAGGACGCTGCAGTTGTCTGGTGCGATCTTGTCCGACTCGTTCCCGCTGTGAGTCAGCTAGGTTTCATATGCGGCGTACGAGTCGGTCGCGGAGTATTGGGTTGCTTCGGCTGGGTTTTGTATAAGTGTCGGTCGTACGGCTTGTGCTCCGGGCGAGTTGGTCGTGTTTTGCACGCACAGCATCATACTACGCGGGTCGGAGTTCGCGGGTACGTTTCGTTCGGGTTCAATCCGGGTGCGTGTCGGTCGGTTCGTTTCGCGTGATTTCCCGGCCGGATGGCTTGTTTACGTCCGGCTCGGTAGGTCGTTTTGTATTCCGTCCGAGTCGGTCGGATTTCACATGCATTTCATCGTACTACCCGGGTCGTACGGCGCCGGTCCGAGTCGGTCGGACTAAATTCCCGTACCGAGTCGGTCGGTATTTTTTCCGGCCCGAATCGGAATCGGCCCCTGTGTCTTCATACTGCTAGGATGGAACTTGCCTTCCTGCATACGACCCTTCACAATTGCACATGCGGAGCTGTATTGTTGTTTACTACCTGTGGCCAGCTGAGCAGAACCGTCAGTGTAAATAATGTACTGATCTAGAGGCATTATTTAATTCGGTAGAGAATATTCTTGTTCGTACTGCAGGAATGCTTGTGTTTTAAGTGTAGAGTCAAATTTGTAATCTACATCTGTTGCAGTGAGAGAATTAGCCCATTGTATCCATCTCGGATGTAAAGCTTTAGCATTTGGAACGCTTGCTTTTGTAACAGCCTCTAAGGCCGGTACTGGAGTAACGACAATTATTCGTTTCCCCTGAGCCAGTGCTCTTTCTCTCACCACAGCGGTCTGTACTGCTGTCAGAATTTTTTCTGTAGAAGCAAAACGCATTTCAGCGTTTGTATGCTATGGGTACTGTTTCACCTTCATTGAAGGTTAGAAAAAGTATACCAAGATTGATTAGCTATAACACGGATCACCAATTTGTAGTGTTTACATATGTGTGTAGGTGTTTGGAAGCTATCATGTCAGCTTGTAGGAAACGAAGGATAGCTGTGTGTTCCTGTGTCCAATGCCTAACTGAAAAATCAGGTCTTACTTTTTCTGCGTAATCTAAAATGTAAATTCTGCCAAAATTTAAGAATCCCAATATGGATTGTAAGTTTTTAACGATTTAGGAGGTTGGAGCAGCGCACACTTTTCTAAAAGTTAGCTGCCAGGCTTTTTCCTTCACTTGAAAGCTCACATCCCAAAAATAAGACATTGAGGTGGGCTATTTTTGATTTTTTAAAGTTGAATTTGTAGCCCTGAGAGGCGAACCCCAAAATTATGGTGCTCACCCTGGTCAAGTGATCCTTTGAATCATCATCCGTCAGATAAATATCATCTACATAGGATAATGCCTCTTCATCCAAATTCTGAAGTAACTCTGTTACCCTAGCTGAGAACGACCCAGGGCTATTCTTATACCCTTGGGGGAGTCGACAAAATTGACGCTGGGAACCAAGCACTGAGACTGCTGCCAAATATCTGCTTTCAGCAGCTATATTTTGGCAGAATAATCCTTTTGAGATATCTAGTGTTGTTTTGTATTTTTTCCTCACAATGTTATTCATTAATGCGGCACTGTGTGCATTCTGTACTGCAAGTGTTTGGGTGCATGTGTTCAGATGTCTGTAGTCTAAAACTAGACTGTATGAATTATCGGGTTTCATTACGGGAAACAAAGGATTATTCATTGAAGAGGTGCAAGTTTCAATTACACCCTGGTATTCATGTTGATCTAAGATCTCCCTGACCTGTTTTTTCGCTTCTTGTTTTATTGGGTACTGTCTCTGTGGAGTTGGAGTAGTTTTTACTGGGAATACATGGTGAGGTGACTCAGCATCCATATTAACATGGCTGCGATATAATGCTGGAGCAAGTGCTATCGCCTACTCCTGCGCGTATGTATGTTTTAATTATATTGGAACAAGGTCGGAAAAAGCTGGTAAAATTACCGTTTCTCCGTTTGGGCACTCCATAACAATTTCAGGCGGACAATTTTTTCAGCCGAAAGGATGTCATATCCATAAGTCAGGTTCTCCCAAAAGAGACCTTTAATTTTTCAGGGTTTGTCCCCCTCCATTTGGACTGTTATTTCATGTAACCTATGTGGGACACTTACCCTCATATCAAGTGTTTCCACCATGATATGTTCATTCAACTCCGCTGTCACCAGAACTTCCATCAGGTTCTGGTGAGCTATTGTTACTTCTGCAGCACTGTCTAGCATCGTCAGAGCCCATTCCCCGTTCAGAAGTTGAGTCCTCAGAATTCTGGGCATGTCTAACTTTAAGACCTGCTACTTTCTTCTTTTTAAATTGAGGTTTAGATTTAGTTTTTTCTTCTTTTTTGGAAGTATAGACTGAAGCGTGTTGCTTGTCTCTGGACTTTGTACGCTCTTCTTGTCTGTGTTCTGACCGTCCTTCCCTCTCGAAGTTTTTTGATGAACCCTGAAAGGAACGAGAGGAACGTGTATCAGTATCCTGATACCTGTCCGGTTTTTTAATGTTATCATGATTCCTAAGGTTGTACCTCCTTTCGGAGGGCTCCTGTTGAAGAGACCCACCCCTGGATTGTGATCTATTCTCTCTATTCTTTTGTTTTTTATTGTCCCATTTCTTCTTGGAAGAATCAGGTGCTTGCTTGGTGTTATCCTTTTGAGGACCACCCATGAGTTGAGGTTTTGTTGCTTTTGTTCCCAAATTATCTCTACCTTCAGCATAGATGTCTTCGATAATTTTAGGTAATTCACGTTCCTGTTGTAAAGGAGTGAAATCCCTCAGGCGTTGGCGTATTGCCACTGCTACTGTCTCCCCTTTTATGTTTGCTAATATATTAGCTCATACCTGGGCAAAATTACCTAATAATTTCACCCCTAAGTTCAGAGCAGGTTCTGCTCCATACTCATTCTGTATTTGTCCTAATACATCTGGTATTACTGCTAATGAAGGGATACCATGAGTTCTGGTATATATGGCAACGAAAACTGTACCTCAAGAGGTACAATCCTCTGTCTGGGGAGCTATCCCCATTGGCAAGCAGATTGTTAGCATTCTGTGTTTTTCTTGAGGGCTTGTGTGTGGAAACTAAGGGTGGGCGGAGCAGGCGTAGTGCCTCTACACGAAGTTCCACAGAGTTGGAAAACAACTCAGTGGAACTTCGCTCTGCTACGCTACGCACCCTCCCAAAGTAATTCTAAAGTAATAAAAAAGGCACTTACCTGCTGTTGCTGCCTCCTCCTCACCATGGCCGCTCTCCTTCCTTGTCCTCGCCGTCCTTCTTCTTAGATAACCCCCACGTTGTACATCTTGCGGGTGCGCATGGGCACGCGCAAGACGTACAACGTAGGGGTTATCAGAGAAGAAGGACGGCGAGGAGGAGGAAGGAGAGCGGCCATGGTGAGGAGGAGGCAGCCACGGCAGGTAAGTGCCTTTTTTATTACTTTCTAATTACTTTGGGAGGGTGGAGGGGCCGGCTAACTACGCTCCGCCACGGAGTCGTAGTTTTGCCTAAACTCCGTGTTCCGACGGAATGCGGAGCATGCAAAACTACGTAAACTACGCTGGTGGAGCTTAGTTACCCGCCCGGGCTTAGTGGAAACACTGCCTCTAACTGCGTTATTTTTTGAGCTATCCAGAATGGCATTTGCTCACGTTTGGGGGGCATTTTACCCATAACTGCATGTAGCATTTGGGGTGTTATTTTAGTTGTAGATCCCTGAATTTGTCCTGCTTGTGTAGCCCTTGCTGGCTGAAGTGTGAGTGTTCTCATCACGAACTGTGTCAGGTTTCTGTAAAGTTATATTATTTCTTTATGAAGTGGACGTAAGTCTGCTACTGGCATTGTGTCAATGTCTGGATGTGGTGTGTAAGCCGCTAGGACTGGCCAAGTTGCTCGATCTCTTCTGAGCGGACCGAGTCTCACTTTTTCTTTTGTGTGTGGGAGGGCGCCTTTAAACCAGTTTATGTGCTCCTGGTAGGTGAGCAGAACTTCAAAGTCCTTATACGGACAGTATTCATCTGGTGTTTCATCTTCAGAGTAAGAATGAAATGTATGTTATTGTGCATCTGCTTGTGGGAATTTAACCCATGAATAGAAGACCTCTGTTCTGTATGATTCGTGTGCCTCAATCACGAATGTGACTGTCCCACCCCTAGATGTGACTCCATAGACTGCTAGTTTTAGAGTAAGGGCAGTTCTAAATTTTCTGAAATGTTTATTTCACCTTCTTGTTCTTCCTCCCTAGCTGTAGCACTTTGTGCTGGCGCAGCGGCGTCTTCCTCAGCCATTATTTTGAAAAAGAAGAAGTTTAAAGGAAACTGAGATAAGGTTTTATGCACAGTAGGAACTATTTGTCCTTCAAGCTTGATAAACCTACAGCCAATACATAGGATATGCCTACTCATTTGTGGCGGATAGTTCCTCTCCCACTCCAGACGTCTCTGGGAAAGTGTGAGGAGAGGTCTCTGAGAATAGCACGACTGAACTACTCAGATTTGACCGTTAAATAAGTACCAAACCAACTTTGGCGGCGGCATGTCGTGTAGTTCCTATAAACCTATATAGGATCTGCGTATAGAGACAACATAGACTATAGGATTGGTGTCCAGACTGATTCTAGACACCCCCACCTAGTATGTTTGCCTGTATACCAGCTAGCTCACAGTGCCACTAGAAACCCCTCTTATCAAGGAGAGAATAGTTCTTGGCAACTATCGAACATGACAACTCTGTCCCATCAGGGATCGTGGAAACAGTACAGTACTTTTTTCTCAGTCACTCGTGCTCACTTTGTCTCGGAGAGAAACACAGAATAAACGGTGGGGACGTTTTCAATAAGCATTTATTGAACCAGCGTCATTCTAGTGTAAAATAGGTGTGCTGAAACAACCATAAGACAGAAGTAAATATAAATGATTATAAGCACCAATAGAGTAAAAGGATGGTAGATTTCTACCATAGTGCTAAAACAATGAATAAAGGCAGGTATAAAAATACATGACAGTAATAATGCGTACTCCTACGATGCGACTCTAACTAGATGTACCTAAGTGTACCTAGCATGTATGTAGGTGTAGAGCCAAGAATCCCTCTAGGATAAAGTCAACCCCATTACCTGAAGTGAGAGGCTGTGGGACCCCGTCTTGGTCTCGAGATGGACACCCCGCCACGGATGTCAGACCACTGCGAGCTGGAGTGTCTGCGTGCAGGAACCTCAGCGTCTCACGTCAGTGTGTCAGCATGGAAGTCCTTTTCTCCTCTCTCTGCCTCAGCAAAGATATGGTGTTTATATACCCAAAGTGGTACCCTCAGGGGATCTACCTTGCTGTGTCATGTCAGACTTAGGATGACGGAAGGAAGGACCCTTATACATAGTTATTATGCAGGAGATGGTAGTTCTGCGGAGTTTCCAAGAATCCTAATGCATAATGGATGAGGCTAGTTTTCAGGGAAAACCCCACGTCCTGTACGCAGTACCGTAACTAGGTAAATGGTCAGTCTCAAGAATCGTTATGTAGTGTAATGGCAGGGTAAAATATGGTAAAAGGTTAGGTTTCTACCTGAGCCTATATTGGGGTACCTATATGAAACATAACAAAGGAGGTGGCCATCAGTACCAAGTTGGGTACCTTACCTAGCGGAGCAGGTGACCCAGTATATGACAATGTCCGTCCCCAGTTATTAGTGGTAGGAAATGGATATTCTTGTCCTATTACAGATACTGCCTGTTCATGGAGTGATAAGGCAGTTTAAGATGACAAGATGGGACTTTAAAGAGGGTGGAAGGGTAAATAGCTGTTGGCTGTAGAATTCTCTAGTCCGTCTTCCTTTAGCAATTTGCACCGTTGCATGAATACAAATAAGGATAATTACATAATAATATATAGTTTTTGGAATGGGATGCAAGATACATAGGGGATTATGGGTGGGCAAGTGTATTAAAACTTCGGTATCAACTGAGTATTAAATAATTTGAATAGGGTTTATATTTTTAAATACATTTTTGTAAAATAATTTAAAAACAAACAAAATATAGTTTTAGGATGGGATGCAGGGGTTAAAGGGGTTTTGAGTGGGGAAGTGTATTAATACTCGGGTATCAACTATAATACCGGTGCAGTCATTTTAATTAATTTAATAATAGGGTTTATAATTTTAAATTAATTTTTGCAAAATAATTACAAATCACAAAATATAGTTTAGGGAATGGGATGCAAAAGGTATAGCGGTTATGGGTGGGGATGTGTACTAATACTCAGGTATCAACTGTAATACCTGTGTTTTAATTTTTAATTCATTTAATAATAGGGTTTATATTTTAAAAAAAAGTTTGGTAAATTAATCAAAAAATATAAAAATTAAGGGGTCTATTACGATGGCGGTCGGATGTCCACCCCCGGGCCGGCGGCGGTGCCAGCCGTACCGGCGGTGGACATCCGCCCGCGATCGCAAGCCAGAGATCCGCCGGTCAGATTAGGATGGCAGTGGTGACCGCGGCGGTGGGAAATTCTGACCGCCGCTTTTCCGCCGGTTGCCATCCGCACTCCTGCCCTGTGGACGGAGAAGGACCGGGATAATGGTGGCGGTGCAGGGCATGCTCCGCCGGCACAATTATGATGCCGGCGGTAGCCAGCCTTTCCTCAGCTGTCAGACCGCCATGGAAAGGCATGCAGTGATTGTGTTCTGGGGGCCCGTTGCGGGCCCCCAATGTTTTGGGGGGGGTGTGGGTGCACTGGGGGGGTAACCATGGTCCCCCCCCTACATGTCCCTGTACCAGGTGGCAGGCACGGTGCAGTGCCTGCCACCCAGTGCAGGGAGATGCAGGACATGCCCATTTGGACATTGCTGTGGTGCTGCGGGCAGCAGCAACCGCCACAATGTTAAGGCCCGCGATCTGACCACGGGCTGTCTTTTCCCGTTACCATGGCGGTCGGGGAGCTTTTCCGACCGCCATCGTAATAGGCCCCTAAGTTTGAGGGGCAGGATGTAAGGGATACAGGGTAATGGGTGGGAAAGTGTATTAATACTCAGGTAGTAATTTCACTACTTGAGTATTTTATTTTAAATAATGTGTCACATTTAGATTGATACATAATTAATCTAAAAGAGATAGACACATGTAGAAGCTGATAAATATTTTTAGGAAAATAGTACAACATTAATGTTAATTTGTAAAAGTATAAAACCAGTTTGAATAATTGTATTTCAATTATGAAAACATAGCAAGTTTATTTTTAAAATTATTTATCAATATAAATTTTAAAATCCTTAAAACACTTCCCACGGTTTCCCATTGACTTCAATGGGAAAAATTGTCCTTTTTTTCGGCTTTACATAAACAGTTCTGCGTCTGGTTCTACAGTTGGTGGAGCGTAAGAACAGTCAAGATCGGATGTGAGGAGGAGCTGCCATCCGGTAAGAACAATTGCATTTATATTTTTAAACATATTGGTGCCGCAATATATTGTACGGAGAGATGAAGGGAGATGTTATATATTGAAAAAATGTATGTTATTGTTGTTTTACCCGCTTTTACATCCCCATGCAGGTTGCGTTCATATATGTGCATCTGGACGGTTGTTTCTTTTCAAGTTAGGTTTAAAAAAGTTGAAAAAATTATGGATACAACTTTTTTAAACCTATTTGAAATAAAAGCAACATTTAAAAAATGTTGGGTGCTGTGTTTTTTTATCGGTCTTCCACTTTAGAAGAAAAAGACCACGCCCTTGAAGAAAAACTCAGTATTCCTGGTTGGAATCCTGTTGGATTTTTGGTTTGGATTTTGTTTTGGGAATTGAATGCCTTTTTTAAAAAAATTCACAACATACGTTTGGAGGACTTTATATTTTGTATTATCTTTTTGTGGATTGCCAAAGAATGGAATGTAGGAAATTGATTTTTTTCTAAAAAACGTAAAGGGCTTTATCTAGATTTGGGACCTGACAATGATTGCGCCATTCTCATTTCTTGGAAACTTTGCTCTTTCTTCAAAATTTCCAGAAAATGATACAGGTTGGTGCGAGTTTTCCCTATGGAGTTGTTCAATGAATTATGACAACTCTCTATGGCATTATTTGTTTTTGCACCTCCCTCTAAGCAGGTCGAGTAACAGTTCCACCAGTCAACGAGAAACCTTGGCTTCCTTCTGTGACCTGACCTGCTTAAATGGCCAATCCAAGGGGTCCATTATGATGTCGTGCGGATCGCCACCGCCCGACCGGCGGTGGCGATCCGCCTGACATCTTTCCCCGCCCGCACGCCATTTACCCCCCGCCCTATTACGATGGCAGGGGGGCCCAGCAGTGGACGGAAAGACCGTCCGCCGCTTTACCGCAGGCAGGCAATCGTTACGATTGCCTGCCGTGCGGTCCTGGGCAATAATATGGTGGCGGTGCCTAGCATGCACCGCCCGCCATACTAAGATGTCAGCGGTGTTTGGCCTTTCCATGGCAGCGATGCCGCCATGGAAAGGCATGCGGTGTTTGCCTTTGGGGGCCTGTTGCGGGCCCCCGTGGTGTTGGGGGGGTGGGGGGTGCACTTGGGGGGTACCTATGGTACCCCCCTACATTGGCATGCACAAGGTGACAGGCACCGCGCAGTGCCTGTCACGTTGTGCATGCTAATGCACAACATGCATATTTGGCATTGTGGCGGGTGCTGCACAAAGCACCGCCCGCCACAATGTTAAATATGCGGGATACGACCGCCAGGGTGGCGGTCGCATCCTAATGGCCACAGCGGGACCGCTGCACCTCTGACGGTCGGTCCCGTTCACCGTTACGGTGGCGGGCGGACAAAGTCCGCCCGCCATCGTAATAGACCCCTAAGTGTCTTCAAAATAATTTAGGAGTGGAGGAAGTCTTTGCTCGTTTTGTGTAAAGTCTTCACTATGTATAACTGAAGTATAGAAGTCATCCACACACTCCGGAGGAACAAAACACAAAGCTGATAGTGTTTTTAATTCATATTGCAGTTTACTATTTGACATGTAATCCTCAGTTAAGGATGCATTTTGAATTTTTCGCCAATTTGCCTGGGAAAAGTGAAAAGAAAAATCCTTGAATTTGTGTGTTAGGGTAAATTTTAATAATTGTATTAATCATTTGTAATTCAAAGTCAATTATAATTTTCCTAGGACTTTTGTTCACTATTTTAGATTAGATTGATAACAATCCAGTGTAAGTTGAGGATTGTTTGTAAGGGACTAAACTGTAAACTAATGAGATGGTAGTGTTATTAATGTTGGCATGCACAGTGTAAATTTGGGTGAATGGATGTGGAGTTGATTTAAAAGTTCTATCAGTCATCCAAATTTCACTAGTCTCCAGGGCTACTTTGTTGTGGACTAAAGATTAGTATTCGTTTCAGAGGGTTTTCGTTATTGTATATAGAGTAGAAAAGGTTCCTTTAGTGAAAGAAACAATAAGTTTAGGAGGAAAGTTAGTCTCAGAATAGGTTTGAGGAATTATTTTTGGGGATTACTCGCCTGTTTTTGTCTTTGAACTATTCTCCCTAAATTTGGAATTGTGGGCATTCTACTGGCAACTTGCATTGGGATGTTCTGGGCTATCTCCCTCCTGGCTGCTAGTAATTTATTTGTGCATATGTTATCTAAGTTCAATCTCCAGTGCAGAGACAGAGTGGTTATGCTCTGTAGTTCTTTCCACAATGTCACCAAGAGTAACCGCTCTTCCTTTGGAATGGGATGAAAGATACTCAACACACCTCCAATGACAACTGGGCTCAGTAAATCTCTCCTTACAATAAAGGTAGCCACCATACTTTAACAAGCTATTGCCTTTTTAAATTGGATGTGGCATGCTTTTCTTGAGTTTTCCATTTTTCAATGATCTGTAGAAAAAAAATAACAGAAAAAAGATATGAGTATAATGTAATAGTACTGTGGTTTATTTTCTTTGTTGAAATTGGGCCTGCTAAGATAAAAAAAATTAAGGTTAACTGGTGGAGTCTGTTGAGATAAAAAAAAAAATGTTTAGTTACCCTGTTAAAGAGAGAAAATTAAAAGTCTGTTAGTTTGTTTTTTGTAGAGAAAATTGTTAGTATTATCAATGTATATTTATTGTAAAAAAAGATTATCTAAAGATTTATTTACTGTTCCTTTGCGGTCCAATAATTCTAGATGGTATTTGTTGGAGGTTTTTAGGCCTGGTGTTGTTCTTGTTTCTTTGATATCTACCTAATGTTAGCTAGAAAATGTTTAAAAAGGGCCGCAGCACAAGCCACAATGGAAAAATGGATGTTTTCAAACATCCATGCCCCAAGTGCCAGGCACCATGTGGTGCCTGGCACATGCCCCATGTGGTGCCTGGCACATGGGGCATGGATGTTTGGGGTGCCCACCTGGGCCCATAGCGGAGGCCCATGGGGGGCGGGGGCACTGCTAGGGACCCCCAATGTCCCTTTTCGGCTGCCTTTTGATGGTGGTCAACCGCCATGAAAAGGCAGTCGGAATGGGCCACCGTAATCCCTATGGCAGTGCCTGAGCAGGCACTGCCCCTATTGTAAGGTATTACGTTCTGATCAACGGTCCAAGAGGCTCCCTGAGCCCATCGGAAGAGTCGGTCGGTCCCTCCGCCAGAAGCCTCTGACCCCCACGCATCATAATGCAGTTGTCAGACTGCAGCACCAGATGTCAGATGGACCGTCACCCACAGGCCTTCAGTGGCGGTCCATCCTACATCATAATCAGGCCTTTTGTCTGGTCGTAAACTTGACAATGTCTGAAAAATGCTTTTGTGCTATCGTTAGCAGTTTTTGAGTGTGTTAAATGTCTAGGTTATACTTATTTGGTTAGGGAGATGGCAGTGTTTTGAAATGCTTCTGAATCACTCTCCTGGTCTCTCTGGTGTGTGTGGACAAAATCGAATAAGCTTTGGAAACAATTTTTTTTCATGATTGTAACCGTGACGAAAGTTACAATTAATTTTGTTGAGGAATATAACACGTTTCTGACCTTCTTCACAGAATGTGACAGTCATCTTGGTTGGAGACAAGGGTTTTTGCAAATATAGAAAGACGGATGTTTCATATGTTTATACTGTTTAACTACTCTACACAATATTTGTACCATGGTGAGATGTGTTGTTTCATTTTTTTATGGTTGGGAATGCAAACTATTTTTTTGAAGGGTAGCCATATTTTGCATTGTGTTGCATTGATTTTTAAAAGATGTATATAGAATTTGGCTACTGGTGCATAGTTTTGCATTGTGTTGCGTGTTAATATCATGTCGATAAAATTTACATAGGGTTGGGATGTATTGCGGTGACTTGCAATGTAGAATGTTGTGCTGTGCTGTGCTGCATTGCATGGATATGCGATGCTTATATTTTTTTGCATTAAAAAGTTGTCCAAAATTATGATAGCTCTGAATATATGTATATTATCAATTTACATATTTTGGTACATATTTTAATTCATATGTATAGCAAAAAAAGACGTAAAAGTTTGTGTGCCAAAAGTATGCATGCTTACAGTATGGGTGGTAATGGTACATATATTGTAATCCTATCTGTGTTTGTGGTAAAAACTTGTGTGGTAAAAACGTGCGTGGTAGTGGTATATGCATAGTAAAGACTGCATGGTAAAGGCATGCACAGTAAAGGCATTTGTTGTAACGTCATACATCCAACAAGGATATCTAGGATGAAGGGGGCAGTGATGTTTCTGCGATGAAGAGTGCGTCAACGGTAGTCTGAGTGAGTGCAGTGGTTAATGCGATGTTTATTAGGCTGGGTCTGTGTTGTAAGGATGTAGTGTGTGTGTTTCTGTTGTCTACTTATGGGTGCCATTGCGGGGATCGATAGTCGGAAGTGATGGATAAGGCACATGCTAGTATTGTATCTGGTTGGTGATTGCCGTGATTGTACTGGAACAGGGGTTCTAGCCCTGGGCCCTTCCCTGCCTTAGTAATGCCTTTATCTAAGTCTGTTCTTAACAGCCCCAAACAGGTCATGAATATTTATTTCTGTGTTTGCCCTTAGTTGGGGATACCCCGGAAGGGGGATGCACTGGTGAGTCAACAGAAGTAAGGGAGAAGGCAAGAGATTTAAGGTAGAAAGAGCCATTGACATTGCTACTCAGGAAAAGACTCCACTCGAGGTTCTCACCTTTGACGCTGCTAAAGCGTTCGATCGTGTGAACTGGTTATTTTTGCAGAAAGCTATTTCCCATTATGGCTTAGGGGAGAATATTTCGAGAGTTATAATGAACTTATATATGGCTCCAGTAGCAAAAATTCTTATAAATGGTAGTCTATCAAAAGAAATCCAGATTAAAAGAGGTACGAGACAGGGCTGTCCGCTTTCTCCTCATCTTTTTAACTTATACATAGAACCTCTAGCCAACATGATTAGGAGATCTCAGGAAATTATCCCTTTTAAATTCAAAGGATGGGTCAAGAAAGTGGCGTTATACGCCGACGACTTAATGGTTTACACAAGTGACCTAAAAAAGTCTCTCCCTATCATAACAACGTTGTTAATAGATTTTGGGAAAATTTCCGGATACCAAGTCAATCACCAGAAGACGGAAATTATGCATTGGAACATGGACCTACCAATAGCGGGAACTAAAAACAAAATCAAATAACTGGGGATAGAAGTTTTAAAAAATATTGACGAAATTGCTCAAGTAAATTTGAATTAAAAAGTAAAGGAAATGAGGAAGCTATTAAGATCATGGAGCTGTCTATCTTTCTTTTTTGGGGAGATCTAACGTCATCAAAATGACTATCTTGCCAAAGTTTACCTTTTTATTTAACGCCATTCCACTAGAGTTTAAGTCTCAATGGATAAAAAAGATCCAAAGTGAAATCAATGGTTTTATATGGGCCTCTAAAGGAGTAAGAATAGCGTGGAAAAAGCTATGCCAGAGGAAATATCGAGGTGGCATAGCAAGCCCAGACTTTCTTGCTTATTACAGAGCCTTCCAATTTAAGAACATAAGAACTCTTTTTAGATCACACGACTTTTACTCCTCCTATTGGAAAGTTGCCACTGATGAGGACTACTGTCTCTACAAATTTGGGCACCCGAAATACTTCAAAAAAGTCAAATTAAAGGTATTGGGATCAGCGTATAAGTTATGGTATGAAATAAGAAGAGCAAGGAAGATTCCATACTACAGTCGACTAGCACCTATATGGAGGTCACCTGGAACCCCTGACTGTCTAAAAGACTCCTTAGCAGGACCACTGAAGGAAGCGGGAATAACAAAATGGGGAGAACTTTTTGACTCTGGCAATTTACAAAGGTGGGACTTACTGCTTGAAAGAACAAAGGGGGAAATATCCAGGTTCAAATACTATCAGCTGGTGAGTTGGTCAAAGGATCAAGAGAAAAACCTAGAAACCACTGAAAAATTGGAGGAAGAAATACAAAATGATCCAACTAGAAAGGAGATATCGAAGTGGTATTGGCATTTGACTCAGACAGGAGACGATGAATTTACAACCCCAGGCGATGTATGGAAAAAGATCTTTACGGCCCAAGACTTGCAACAGCAATGGCAAGTATCCTGCACTTTTCTATGGCATATTATAGTTTCTGCACCCCTTAGGAAAAATCATCTTTTTACTTTACACAGGTCATACTGGACACCGGAAAAATTATCCAAAATGAATAATCAGGTGGCGAAAAAGTGTCCAAAATGCGGGGAGCCAAAAGCGAACGATATTCATATGTTCCACCTGTGTCCTCATCTTGATATTTTTTGGGAAGAAGTGGGTAAGATTATTGATAAAGTTTTAGAAACGAACATTAAGGTAAGCACTTTTACCGTTATTTTTGGCATTTTGGATAGTAACTATTCTACTACTGCATTAAGTAAAAATCAAAAAAACGTATTATTTGTTTTAATTTTATTAGCCAGACGCGAGGTGTGCGTAAACTGGATTCTTGCAACCCCTCCTAAGGTGGTAGAATGGCTTTGCTCTATAGAAAAGGTTAGGAAATTTGACAAGTCTAGAGGGAAGAGTAAAAGGACCAGGCACTAGGAAATTTGGGACACGAACATGAGGTAGTGTAGGGAGGGATGTCCAATGATTTTATCCTATGCGATCCAACAAATTTGAGGGAATCATCATGGTGGATCTGTGATGGACTAACTCAAAGAATTTGAAGGTTCTTAAGACATGGTCTCACCTCGTTACAAAAGGGTGGTCTCCATTTAATCGGAGCAATCTATGGCAAGGTGATCTTGTCTACCATAACCGTAATAATCGCATAAATGAGGACAAAAATTTTTTTTTCAAAGAGGTTTAAGGTAGAAATTAGTAATAGTAGTATAATTACCATTCATGCAAAGATGGATGCTGTGGATTGAGGTGTGGATGCTGAAAGATGCTGTGACGTCACTTCCTGTAGAGATGTATGCTGGGAACTGCAGCAATCACATTTCCTGTACAGATGAATACTGTGGAATGCAGTCCACATGTCTTGCTACTTCTTATAAAGATAGTTTTGTAGAAAATCCAGTGTTATCACTTCCTGTAGAGATGATTGCTGAAAAATTCTGTGGCATCATTTCCTATAGTGATGGATTCTGGAAACTGTGTGCAGAAGAGATGAATGCTGTGGGTTTCTTAGTGACAGTTATCAAACCTAGCGCCTGATTCATATTTTGGCAGTAGGTATACTCCGTTGCAACAGTGATGGAGTATGCATACCTCCAAGATAATGGTCCGCCTGCCAAATTTAAATGTGGGCAAACCTTAGGGTCTATGCCATAATCAATCCCCTCCGAAGACCCAGTGGAGTAAGAGCCGTCGGAGGCTGACTTGTCATTTTGCCCAGTTACTTTAGATGGGCGAAATGACAGGTCCATTTTCACTGCTTGTCACTGCCAGGAGAACCCTGGCTGTAAGGGACAGTAAAAACTGCTAAATGCTCCCCTCGCAATGGGAGAGGACTCCCATGGGGATGAGAATTTAGCATTGTTTATTTTCAAAATAAAAATCCCATTTTGGGATTTTCTTTTCAAAAGGAACCTGTTTGGTACAGGGCTCCGTACTGTTGACACAGCTCTGTGCAAACAGAAAAATGCATTGACAGGAATTGCCATGAGGCAGTTTCCTGCCAATGCTTTATAAATGACTGCCAGCTTTGGGGTCATTTATAAATCTGGCGGGCGGTCCCTCCACCAGGGCAACAGAGTATTTTACTCTGTTGTCCGGGCAGAACAATAGGCCATTTGCCATGATCTAAATCTGGCTCCTGATTGCTTAAATACTAAACTTACATCTTGCATTTCAACCCACCAGATTGCTGTAGCAACAGAATTATATACATATCACAGATAAGTAAAAACAAGCAAGCAAAGCCTATTTAACTGCATCATATCTCAGTACCCACAATTTGCTAATCTGCTTATGAAAACACAACAAAATCAGTTTGTTCCTCCCCAGTTAAAAACTACCAGTGACATAATTCTTGGTTGTGTAATATTTGCAACATGGAAGCCACAAGTATAGGTCAATGGGTTACTATGCCTCCTTTGGAAAACTTTGTGCAACATGGAAGTCATAGGTTTATTTATGTGACTGGCCGCATCGTAGCACTTTTTTTTGTATTGCAAGATGTAAGGCAACATGAAGAGAGGGGGACGGCAAGCAACATGGCTAGATGTGGGTGAGGAGTAACACGGAGAGAGGGAGGGTATGCGGTAAGGGCTGGAATTTAACAGACGAACACAAACACATACTCTCACATAGAGTATAGAACCAATATTTCATTTGTTTCATCTTAATAATCAGGAAAGCTTACTCCTAGATAAGGTTTTAGGCATGTATGAACGTTCCAGGGTTGTGCAAGGCTGGTTTATGTTCTACATATGATAGATACTTAAGTGATTTACCTTTTCTTTAAACAGATCGCTAGACATGGTGGAATTCCAGTGGTCCTTGATGCTAAATTGAGAAATAGCTGATTGTAGAAACGTTTTCCATGAATTAGTGCTACCCTTACTGTTCAATTCTATTTCTTTCCAGATAAGGTATTTTAATGAACGGCATGTGCCCTTTTTAAGGCATAGGAGATTTTGAGGCATGCAGCTTGCTGTAACAGGACTTGTTTAGTGAATTCATATTCCAAGTGGATCTGATCCTGAGATGGGGAAGATGGTGCGGTGTACATTAAGTTGTGCCACATCAAAGAATGGCAAATGTTCCAACAACCAGCTCAGCTCCATGTGATACACATTGTGCAAATTCAATGACTGGCTGCAATGGTTCTAGCAACTGAAAACTCAATTTTGCCTCAAGGTCTTAAAGGTGAAGCCTAAACAGTTTGCCGTAACTTTTAAAGGAAGAAATATGTTGCCTCACTCATCGAAGACTATGCCAAGATACTTATACGAGGAAATCTGTTCTATATTATACTATACTAAAACTAAGATACTAGCTTTTAGGGGAGAAAACATTGTAAACCTTTTTGGTAGTCTTAAGGTGGTGAGAAATTAGCGCAAGTTAATTCTTACACCTATTTTGGCAGAATTCCTCTCACAATCTCTAGTAACCAGCACTTTATTCGGAAGGGAAGTAAAACAATAGCACACACGGGCACATTAAACACACTTTATAAATCTTTGAGGAGAAGATTCTTCACAAATATCAGAAATTTATAAGGTAAAAATCCAACCTACTCTAAGCTATGCCTTAGAACATATACCTATAGACAAAAAGTCATATCTGAATTTTTATGCTGGGAAAATTCTTAGGAAGTTTTTCTCAGTTATCACTGCAATTCCTGTTCAGGCCTTACACTTAGAATTTGGTCTTACCAGTACATTTGATAGGGCAGTTGCAAAATTAATAAAATGGGCATATAGGTTAATTCACATAGCAAAAGGATCGCTTAGAGAACTGCTAAAACAGGATTTCTTATTACCTCCACACAAGTATGATTTCTTTACATTAAATTTGCAATTTGCACTAAACAAATTAGATTGCACATTATCACATCTAGATTCATGGTCCCCTGGGCAGTTGCGACTATATTTAAACCAGGCTATTTCAAGATTATGTTTTGTACTACCTAGTGAAGACTCTAGTGGCTTAAAAATGTATGCAAGGTCACAGCACGGAATCTGCACTCACTCACATAATGGATGACATACTAAAAATGCTAGACCACAACGAATCATGCCTATTGATACTTCTTGACTTATCCTCCGCTTTCGATACGGTTAAGCATGACACTCTATTGTCCCTACTGGAACGAAGGATGGGCCTTACGGGGCTCAGTGTTACAATGGTTCACCTCCTTCCTAAATAACAGAACACAAAAAATCAAGATGAAGCATTCACTCTCTCAACCCTCCATGGTCACCATAGGGGTTCCACAGGGATCAGCACTTTCACCCATTCTTTTTAATCTACTCATGGAGCCCCTGGCAAACGCATTGAACTCAGCGAACATTCTATATCACCTGTATGCGGACGACACCCAACTGTATATGAAAATCTCCTCACCAGATGACTTCATCTCCCTCAAAGCTATTCTACAGAATACTCAAAGTTGGCTCACTGGCAACCACCTCATGCTCAACTCCAAAAAAACGGAATTCCTTCTCATCTCCCCTCCCAATCACACACCCAAAATAGACTTATGGTTGAAACATCTAACTTCCTTTGGCTGTGCTCCCCACATCATTGACTCTGCAAAATCCTTGGGAGTCACCATAGACAAACACCTGAACATGCAGGCGCAAATTACTAACGCCACCAAGGGAGCTAATTACCAGTTGAGTATACTAAGGAAACTTAAACCCTTCCTCCCTCAGACCGACTTAAAAATGGCAGTACAGGCCCTTGTGCTTCCAAGACTAGACTATGGATGCACCACTCTATGCGGTCTCCCCAAATACAAGCTGGCCCCGTTGAGGGCATCGCTTAACGCTGCGGCCAGACTGGTATCAGGAACTAAAAAGAAATAACCACATTTCTCCGACCTTGAAAGCTCTGAACTGGCTGCCCTACGAGGCAAGAATTCACCTAAAGATCGCTTGCATGACCCATAAAGCACTGTATAGCAATACCCCCAGTTACTTAGCTTTAAAGCTAGAGCGATCGGGAGGATGCAGACAATTGCGAAGTGCGAGTTCACTACTACTGAAGCCACAATCCTTCCACAAAAAGAGAACGGGTTGCAGAGCATTCTCAGGGATTGCACCGAAGATTTGGAACTCCCTACCTCCAACGATACGTGGAATCTCTTCCTTTACCTCCTTCAAAAAAGAAGTAAAAATGCTTCTAATGAACAAATTCACATCCTAAGACTTTTAACTCTATGTTGACATCTAGTCACCTATGTGATCTACATATTACTGCTTACCTCTTTTGTATTGAAAGCGATTATCGAATGTATGTTTACTACTTCAATCACTTAATGTTTGATAACTGTGTATTATGAAGCGTACTGATTCCCTCGTGGATCATTCTTTGTTGACTACTAGTCACCTATGCTATCCATGTACTATTATCTACCTCCTTTGTACTGAATTGCGAATACCGAATGTATGTATACTACCTCAACCTTCTAAGGTTAAATAATTGTATATTGTAAAGCGCTCCAATACCCTCGTGGGTCAGGTTCGCGCTATATAAAACTTTATAAAACTTTATAAATAATGCATCTTTCATCAACCAACTATCCTGTGGCAAGAAGCAAGATTATCTGTTCTTGTCCCTTGATCACGATGTAAGAAGGCTGGTACTGTCATTATGGTTGGGTAGTCTTCCTCCTAGGTCCTACATTGGTATCTGGGCTGATCAAGTAAGAGACCTTTTTGAATGTCAACTCTGTAGTAACTGATTATTGCATAAGAATAGGGTATACCCAGTACCCAGCTGGACCTGGGACAATAATAGTACGTACAGACCGGTGAACTTCTCGAGAAAGAAACAAAATTGAAGAACACCCCACAATTATTGAATGGAACAATGACCAGGATAACTTGGTTATCAAAAAGGTTTATAATATGAATTAATCACAAGTTTGCAATTTCAATGGTTCCTCCAAAGTGAAAAGGTGAGTAAGGTGCTCGAGGTAGTGCTCGTTAAGAGATGGGGATGTGATAGTAAAAATCAAAATACCAATATTTACAAAGATGAAAGCGACCTGTCTAACAATGTAAGGCACTGCGTACTCAAAAATTCAACGTAGTGCAGAATAAATCACCGTTATTCTTGTCAAGATCAATAAGATGCCCGGGCAGACTTATTGATCTTGACAAGAATAACGCTGATTTATTCTGCACTACGTTGAATTTGTGAGTACGTAGTCACATGTGGTGGATTCAATCCTCTATGCCTGAGTAATTCCAAGGGTTACCTTCACCAATTGCTGTGAAGCCTCTCTACCTGCCAATTCTGTACCCGCAGTGTCCTACATTTTCCTGTACCAGGAGTGACCCTGCCCCATCGCCAAATTTTCCACTTTTGACCGGGCAGTGCTCTACTGAGGTTGCTCCTCCAATGGTCCTGATGAGGACCCCGTTGTAATGAACGAATTACCTTCTTCCAGTTTCTGGGGTCGAAACGTCGACTTTGCTTACATTCAGACCTATACTTACCCATTCAGCCCAGAAGCGGAGAACTCATCATGCATTCATGGCATCTCATTACTTGGGTTGTTTAGTCAGTCTTTTGATACATTGTTAGACAGGTCGCTTTCATCTTTGTAAAAATTGATATTTCGATTTTTACTATCTCATCCCCATCCCTTCACGAGCACTACCTTGAGCACCTTATTCACCTTTTCACTTTGGAGCAACCATTGAAATTGCAAACTTCTGATTAATTCATAACATAAACCTTTTTGATAACCAAGTTATCCTGGTCATTGTTTCATTCAATAATTGTGGGGTGTTCTTCAGTTTTGTTTCTTTCTCGAGAAGTTCACCGGTCAGTTGGACCACTTTTTGTATGTACTAACTCTGTAGTAACGGCACGCAGAACTTAAATCATGTTGTTTTCTTTTCCCGGCACTTGGTGTATGTCATAAGCATTTCTTAATACCTTTTTATCAGAGATTTAATTTACTCAGTATAGAGGAATTTTTGCACTTTCTGCAGTCTGCTCCAAATGAATATGTGAGTTTTAACTAATGTAATTGTTAAAGAGTTTTCTGAAGATATTTCAAATAGGAAATATATAAATTTAGTAGTTTTACTCTGTAAAGTTTTATGCTTGTATTGTTCATCTCTAATGATGTTAAAATCAATTGCGAATAAACTCGACGAAACGTGTTCAATTTTATTATGACTTGTATTCCATGTGCCAGATTTCTTTACTTTACTCCCAATAACTATCACGTTGGTTTCTATCTGGATTTATTTCTATGTTATTTGCTCAAGCAAAAGCCTCTGTAAACCGATAGCTGTTTTGCTCATTAAAACAATGTCATTGGTGTACAGGAGGGAGGTGATTGATTAGCCTTCAACTTTTGGCAGGTGTGAGGTCACAAAATTAAAGCTGTCATTAAGGTTTGATATAAATAAATAGCAGCGCGCTAATAAGCATCCTTAGTACAGACCCATTCTGATGTAAATCAGAGTGGTGGATATACCCATCTTGCTTAGTTTGCACTACAGATGGTTCCTATTTATTTTATCGTATGCCAGCTTAAAATCAACTAAACCAGCATAAAGGAGGGACATAGATGCAATGGATTTTTCTGCTATGATAGAAAATGCCAAGATGTTATCTAAAGTTCCCATGAAAGACTGAAAGCATGCTTGGTTGAATGGCACAAGTCCTGGTGTAGAAGTCCATTTGTCTAGCTAATGTAATTGTATTTCTGTGCCTCAATACCTAAAAGAGCTATATGTCTATAGGTGGATAGAATTGTGATCAAGCCTTTTTGGTACATTTGGAGGAAAATCGACCTACACCAAGACTTTGGACTAACATGAAATTGGAGGCAATTGTTACATCATAGGATGAGACGACTTGTCCAAAATTCAGGATCACACTTAAAGAGCTTGGTTGGAATATTATTCGGGCCTGGAGCAACATCTGGACTGGCACACTGAATAGTGTTGTAGAAACTGCTGTATTTAAAAAAGCCAGATTCGGATCATCTGAATATAAAGACAAAGGACATAGTTGCAGTTTCGGGACCGATAGATCTCCAGTCAGCGGTCCGACACTGCAATTACAATGTGACCGCACATGGTGCGGTCGCATACTCCCATTTCTCTTTGGGAGCTTGTGCTGCGGCCATAAACCGGCCATAGCACAAGCTCCTATAGAGAAATGGGAGCCTGTGTAAATGCCTGCCTCAC
The DNA here is from genome assembly GCA_963921515.1 of Calotriton arnoldi. NCBI lineage: Eukaryota > Metazoa > Chordata > Amphibia > Caudata > Salamandridae > Calotriton > Calotriton arnoldi. Next base: position 3,633,495 of record CAWUFW010000488.1, on the reverse strand, counting down.
GGTGCAGGGATTTACAGGGGGGCACCATAGAGGCCCCCCAAGCTCCCAACCGGATGGCTAGGGAGGTATGGGCGGTCCTGCTAGGGGCCCCCAAATGCACTTTCCGACAGCAAATCTATGTCAGAAAGGCCAACATGGATTTGCTTTCAGAAAGTGCCATCATAATCCCGAAGGCAGAAACGCCTTCCTCATGGAATTATGCAGCCCTTCCGACTGGCCAACGGGCTCCTTGAGCCCATCGGAAGTCAGCCGGATTGACCGGCTGGTTTGAATTCCGAACGCCGTAATCGTAATAAGGCGGTCGGAAGTCAAATAAGGGATGCCGGTCAGAAAACCTAATTAGCCCCAGAGTGCCTTGGTATATCTTAAAGGTGTACCTAGTCCAGATTTCCACAGAAACATAGCTGCCCAGCTTCGTCACAACTTTCTGGTATATATTACTACAATTCTTAAATATTTTTTTCTGATAGTTGTTCATTGCATGCTGTCTCTTAACGTACCAAATACCTTTTTTGTTAGTTTTTCTTAGTTCTGTCACCCTCATCCTTTAAACTAAATGGTGACCTATTCACCAATCTAAGTTGTCTGTTTAACTCTTTCTTTTTGGTCTAGAGAGAGAGGTAAAGCCAACTCTGTCCACTACTGGGAGGATGTAGATGTACTTCTCTGTTTGGACCAGTTTGCAACATTTCTAGCAACAGATTTATTGCTGTATAACCTTTCTGTGCCTGGTTGTTTAATGCAAGAAGATCATCGTACTCCGGAGTTAATTGAACATGTATAATTTGTTTACATACACAAAAGACCACATCAGCTTTGCCCACCCTTTTGACTCTTTCGAATTTTTGGGCAGATAGACTGCTGTATACATAATTCTACGATGTTGCCAGGGAGTTTAACTGGTGACTGTAAATACTTAGGGAAGATTACCACTTTCACACTGTTTTCTCATTTTAATGTTACTGATTGAAAGAAATAAGGAAAGACTAGCCATTGAGTGGTCTACCACTGTTTGTCAACCAAAACAAAAATGATATTGCGACATTGGTTGGTCTGTTGAAATATTCAATCCAATGCCCTAAGACCTGAGACATGACAAATAGATAATATTGAATCACCTAAATGGTACTTTCTTTGTGACTATCACAGCGGAATGTTCCAGAGATCATTTTTCCGGCTTGTTGTGTCCTTCTCTGACATTATGTACTCGAGATTTGATTTTAAGTCTTCAGTGGTTATCCATAGGGCATCAGAGTATTATAATTTCAAATGGAATATGGCCTGCTGCAAGTAAGTTACCTAGCCCTCCCTTGATTCAGACAATTGATGGATTCATATATACATTTATTGACAACAAAGAAATTTTGCCAATATAGTGGCCCAGTTTTTTATCAATAATTCTAAAACCGAGGGGCTTCTGGCTTGAAGTACTTGAAAATCAAAAGAAAAACGTGCTGCAATAAAAGCAGTGAGTCCAACTTTTGCATGTTCTTTAAATGTTCTCTGAGCAAGATTATGGTGCTCAATGAAACCAGAGAGTGGAAATTCAATTTACAACGCATCCCCTGTAAAAAGAAAATAGCATCAAATTGTTTACTGAAGTTTATATGGTTTAAGGACCAGATGTACAACCATTCATTTTTGCGAGTCGCAAATTGCGCTAAATTGCGACTCGCAATTTGCAACTCGCAAAAATGAATGTACAACAGTGTCTCAGACACTCTTGAGATTCCCAAGGGGGTCGCAAATTGCATGCCTCATGAATATTAATGAGGCTGTCGCAATTTGCGACCCCATTGGGAATGGCTGGCATTCCCCGGGATGGTGGCCTGCTGGGGTCAGCAGATCACCATGTCTGGGACTGGTTTGTCAATAAAGCAGTTTTTTTTTTTAAATGCAGCCCGTATTTAAAAAATAAAAATGAAACTTTTCTGTTTTATTTTTTAGGAGCAGGCAGTGGTCCCTGGGACCACTGCCTGCCCTTAAAAAATATTTGTGCATGCATTCACAAAGGGGAAGGGGTGGTAATCTGCAAGTGTTTTGTGACCGCAATTGCAGTCGCAAAACATTCATACATTGGTTTTGGAATCACTTTTAGGAAGGGACGCCCTTGGAACGCCCCTTCCTAATAGCGAGTCTCTAACCCTTTTTTGCGAGTCGCAAATTGTTTGCAAAATAGGGTTGGTACATGGCCCACACGTTTTTTGCGGTCGCAAACGGGCCTAAAACCCCTTTGCGACCGCAAAAAAAGGTCATACATCAGGCCCTAGGTCCTGTGCTATGGGGTATAAGCCAACTTCATTCTATGGGCAGAAATCAATTTTTAGGCTTGTATGTTTGTCACATCTATTGTGAGTCTTAATTCTCTTTATTGCAATACAATAAGTCTTGGGGACACAAACTCAGCAGAAGCCCGGCTTTGATGTTCCAGCTTCTGCCTTGTCCAATGATGTACCTTACCCGTAAGCCCAAGTTACTGGCCCTTTGTGGATAAACAATACTTTGCATGTATTTTAGTAATATTTTCAACATGTGCTTTGATGGGGACTTCAGTACGAAACCTGTTTTTAGTAGGTGTTGTTGGTTGTTGCTACAGTCACTGTTTGTTAATAAAGTATGAGGGTAGGGGTTATGTAAAGGTCTAGGTACTGTGATTCCCCAGCTTACAAATAGATGTTGTCTCACAAATACAGTCAGCTATCTAAACTGATATATATGTCCTGAAGATTGGATCATTTCTTTCTTGGCTGCCTGCTGCTTGGAACTCAGTGGAGGAATAGAAGATAAGTGTGATAACTTGGGATGTGCAGATAGAAGCTTAATTGTGCTGCCTTGATTTAAGTATCTAAGCAACCTCTTGATGTATATTCTGTGAAAGAAAATAATTTTGAGGCTTGATCAGAATCTCAGTTGTTTCTCTATCTCTAAATCGGGTTGGGGGACCTCGAGGCTGGTTGATGGGGTATCTACAAACTGCTAAATGATCCACATGACATCCAATTATGAATTTGTTAGTGTTGGTGAATGGGTGATACTAAAATATTTGTTGACACTATGTGGAGCCAAGGATGGAGATGTGTGGGCAATAGATGTCCTTTACCTCTGAATTGTCAGGTGTCAAAGCAATGTGCTCTATCCCTGTAAAATGTAGGGGGCTTTTGAATTCCTCCAGACTCTCACGGATCTGCAAAAGATTGTCAGCCATTATCTGGTAAATGACAGTCGATATCATGATCACTTATCAGGAAAGGCTGTGAAAGAAACTAAAGCTATAATCCACTAATCTTGAGCTAGCAATTCTGCTTTGAAGAATTTATATATAAGCAATGGAACAAATCACTCTTTGCCCTGTGTGAGGGAGAAATTTCTTCTAAAGAGTGACAATACCTCCCAATTTTCTCTGAATGTAATTCGTTGCTAGGAATTACTGTCATTAATATGGAGACGAAATGCCTGGCCACTGGATCCTACAGACATGAAATTATCACAGTAGTACTCTGTGGTGCCCACACACAGGGGTCAGAAAGCTCTTAAAGCTTTAACTGAACCAAGTCCAGCTTAGAGCAGGAGATCTTCCTGCAGGGAAGTCCACCTTATTTATCCAGTTTGTTTCTCCTTTTGCATGAACTCACTCAAATAATCACACTTTACTCCTATTAACTTAATCCACCACTAGAATCTGGAGGAAATACTTCAAACTGTTCCTGCAGAGCACATGACTAATCCATTAACCAACAAATTTACAACAATAACTAACAATCACTGGTGTAACCACTAACTTAGGGCTACTGAGAAAGGTAGCACCCGGCATAAAGCCATTCATCGCCTCGTCAGGAATGGTAAAAGCTATATAAATGCAATTACTGCACAATGCAATACAACTGCAGTATATCCTTATGTGCATCAGACATGCACTACCATTGGTAAGGTCCACCTTAAAGAAATGCATGTATTTTTGATCAGACTCACATGACGAAATTCCTCCATAGTCTAATATGTAACTTGAGAAGCCATCCTACAGTCACCCTATCTTGTCATATTGTCTGCCTACGTGGCACCTACACCTCCCTTAGGCCATGTCACAGCTCTACATGGCGAACAGCTGAATACCTGAAATTCATGTTTGGCACACTTTTGTCCACATGTACTATCAAAAGTGACATTTTTTGGGAGGGAATCTGCTCTCTAGATTTATGAATTGTACTGTTACATAACTGGCTAGGCCACAGAACAGCTATGTTTATCAAATATATCAATAAGATCAAATGTATCGAATCTAGAGTTAGGAAACAGAAATCAATACATTAGTTTACTACTGTGATTCTTTTGGGCTATTATTGTCATTCCAGTAATTGCAACTGTAGCCCTTACTGTAGCTCAGCACTGTGAATTTAGTTTCCTTGTTGTTTTTATAATGTCTCATCCTGCAGTGTAGTCTTTGGACGGCACCCAGTGGGCTCATTAGATTTACCTTTTGGCTGTCCCTTTCTGGAGATAATCCATGGAGCTCACCTTGTAGAACACCTGTTCAAGCTAGTAGATTACTAGAGCCCTCCTACTAAAAGGGAGGGTCATTCAAACCGTAAAATGTGCTTTTCCATACTACCCACATGTAAAAGCATTTGTGCCAACCAAGTACGTCCCTGCCTTTGCAGATAAGAAACGTTTTAAGGAATTGGCAAAGTGGGCAATTGCCCAGGGCTCCCGCCTTCAAAGGGGCACCTTGGTGAAGTGAGTGGACAGACAAAGTTCCCACCATAATAGCACTGGCCATAAAAAACTGCTTTTTGTAAGTTGAGAACCCACCATGCTTAACCAAAACTTAGGTTCACATTTGCTAAGGATTAGCGCTGAGGGAAAAGTCATGCAAAGTGATGAAAAACAGCGCAAACTTGCAAGGGTATTTACATTCCAGGACAAAAGTTATTTTGCACTGGAAAGGTGCCCTTTTCTCAGTTCAAACAGTGCTTTGTGCTGCTTTGTGCCACTTTGCGTCAGTGGAGCAGTGGATAAGCGCAAGCACCCATAGTTTTTATTTTGATGCAAACCCTGACCTGCTGAAGATAGCCAGACTGGGTTTTGTGTAAAAAATGACCCCTCGTTGAAGCAGGTGCTAACATGGAGAAATGTTTTCATTTGTGCACATATTCCACACATTGCATGTGTGTTGGGCTGTACAGCACATATACACTGTGTGGAATGTTTAGGAATTTGACTAGGTTTAGAATTTTGTACTGGAATGGTTAGCTTCCAGTACGAATCCAATGCTAGATGGCACACACATACCTTTGCACATGGTGCAAAGGTTGTGCACTGACATTGGAGTGGTGAGCAGCAGTAAGCCATGTTTAATCATTTATGTTTCAAAGAACAAGGGAACCCCAGTGTTGAGACCCGGGGTAATTAAGTATTAGGAAAAACAAGGGTCTGTGGGAGGCCAATAGGGTCCTCATGTAGCCTAGGCTACTAAGATTTCCTTAGAACAGCGTTAATCAAGAAGAGCAATTTTAGAGAAGTCCAGGAGGGACTGGTTACGCAATGTATGCTGGGACACAAGGTTTTGGTATGACATCACATTTATTAAAGACATAAATGGAGTATCATAATGTATTTCTAGTAATAGTTCCAGTGCTTACACAAAAAGTGAAAGTGCGTGAAGTGAGGGGTGGTCGTGACATTAAAATTTACATCGCATTGACAACAACAGTAAACAAAACTCCAAATTATTTAAATGCAGGAGTGGAGTTTTTGGTTGTAAAAGTCGACGGCGTTTCGATCTCATTAAGGTGAGATCATCATCAGGACAAAACAAGTGTAAGCAGGTGGAATCTATTGAGAAGGAAACCAAAAATCAAACAATGGTCCGAGAAGAACAGACAATTAGAATAAAGCAAAATCAACAGTATAGCTTACAGATCTAATCTGTGAATCAATGAAGTTAATCTAAAGAGGCGGCGCGTTAGAAGGGGAGACAGAATAAGTTCCGCGTCATAGAAAGTGATTTCAGAGAGGAAGAGACAATTACAATAAAAGGGAAAACTTACAGATCTAATCTGTGAAGGAAGTTAATCTTAAGAAGCGGTGATTGGCAGGTAAACCAATTAAAGCGTTAGAAGGGGAGACAGAATTAGTTACGCCTCATAAAGGGGAGTTCAGAGAGGAAGAGGCGGTAACTCCAAGGTAAGAGTAAGATAAGGTAAATTAAGGTAAGAAAACCTGGCGGTAAAGTGCAAATGGTGCCAATTAACGTAGCACTCATGGGGTTATGCCATACCCGGAGAAAGGAAGACTACTTACTGGCGTGCGAATAGTGCAATTAGAACCCATGAAAGAACAATTGGTGCTGGTACTTGCCCTGGAGAACTAGGGTTCCGGAGGAGGATTGGACGGTCAATTCCGTGGAGCGGCGAGTGCTAGAGGGGAAAGGAAGGGTGATTAATGGGTGGGGAAAGGGGGGGGGGTGAGTCTAGTATGAGGCAAGGCCACGAGGAGGACTTACTTGGGTGCCTGGGGTGGCACGAGCGGTGCACTGAATGAACGGAAGCTGGGAAGGCCAAGGGGGGCCACAGGAGTTGGAACGCGCTGTGGGGCGTCCGGCGAATCAAGCGTGTAGGTCTCTGTAATTAAGCGAAAGGCTGATAAGGAAGCGGTAAGGGGGAGTGGGGGAAGGAGCATCTAAGCGATCGGAGACTTACTTGAGAAGGGCGTGGGTCCCAATTTAATTGGTGAGGTCCGGGAGCAATTCACCGAGAGTCCGAGGGTTGCAGGAACAAAACACCAGTAGCTGCTCCGGAGCAGTGGAGCGATTTAAGGAGGTATCGCGCGGGTTCCGCGCATGGGCAGTGGCGCTGGATCATGTGGTGCATGCCGGGAATAGGAGACTTAGGTGGCAGCCATGTTAGGTGAGTGCCTATGCTGATAGTGTAAATAGGCTACCCGGTGGTATATAGCGGTATAAGTGAGATTGACAGCATATGAAGGAAGTGAGTATGACAGCATATGAGTATGTAATAAATTAATAGTAAATTAATAGCTGGGCCATAAAGTGCAAGTCGAGAGACGGTCTGCAAGGAAGATGGCTCAAGGGTAGCAGCAATGCTGGGAGAGGCCCTGTAAGGAAGGCAAAAAATAGCAGTGGTGTGAATGAAGTGGACAGAGTTAAAAGCCTAATCTGAAGGCAGTCTAGAATAGGAGATATTTACAGAAATGCATAATATATACAGATTGTGGAAAAATACAGTCTGAATCTACAGTTGGACCCGGAGGGTTATCACAAAATCATGTTCCACTCATCCAGAGTATTAAGTCAATTTTCAATGGAGCGACAGTTAAACATCCATTTACATTCGAGCCTGTTAAGAATTGCTTGAGGATCACCGCCTCTAGTTTGTGGGCGAACGATGTCAATCACTTGCCAGCGTAGGTCTTGTTCTGAGTGTCCTTTTTCAATGAAGTGTTCCACCAATGGTGCAGTTGTGATTCCGCAGCGTATCCGGCTTTTGTGCTGGCTGATCCTCGCTTTTATTTTCTGGGTGGTCTGTCCCACATAGATGAGATCGCATGGACATTTGACACAATAAATTATATTGACAGAGTTACAGTTTGAAAAGAAGGTCAATTTTTGTTTAACAGTGCCATATTTAAATACTTTCGTGTTTTTCATGAGTGGGCATGCAGCACAGTTTCCACACTTGAAGTGGCCTATTACAGGTGGGAGCCCCAGACAAGTTTGTAAAGTGATCTCATTGCGGGACGGTTTGTATGCCCGAACTAGGTGGTCCTTAATGTTGCGCCCACGTTTAAATGAGAACAGGGGAGCTTCGCTGGTGATGTTGATTGAGGTGAGTAAGGGCCAGTGTCTTTTTATCATTTTGGTGATTTTGTTGCTAGCAGGGCAAAATGTAGTCATGCATGCAATACGTGAAGAAGTTTTCTTTGGTCTGGCTTCCAGTAAGAATTCCCTGTGTGAAAACCAAGCACGTTTCATTGATCTTTTCACCAAACGTCTCGGGTAGCCCCTGTTCATAAGCTTGTCACACAGGATATCAGCTTCCCTGAGGTAGTCTTCTTTTATTTTGCAATTTCTGCGTATCCTTAAGAATTGGCCATATGGAAGGCCGTCCCTAAGTGCTCTGGGATGGGCACTCCTGTAGTGTAGAAGGGTGTTGTGTTCTGTGGGCTTTCTGTATAAAGTCGTGTAAAGCCCTCCATCACTGGGTTTGACAGTGACGTCCAGATAGTCTACATGTGCATTGCTTGAGGTATACGTGAATCTGAGATCTGGCTGGCAGCTGTTAAGCCAAGCACAGAAGATGTCTAATTCGGTTGTGGTACCTTGCCAAATCATAAACACATCATCAATATATCGATGCCAGCTTCTGATGTTATTGTGATGTGGATTGATTTCATTAAGGATAAACGTTTTTTCTATGTCGTCTACAAAGAGGATAGCAAAATTTGGGGCAAAAACTGCTCCCATACTAGTACCCTTGCATTGTTTATAAAATTTGTCATTGAACATAAAGTAGTTCTTAGTCAGTGCTATCTTCAGGAGAGAGATGATGAATTCAGTAGGTACCTTATGGGGTCTTGGCCTGTTGTTCAAATGGTTTTCAATGACTGTAGTACCTTTATCCTGTGGGATATTAGTATAGAGCGACTCTATGTCCAATGTGACCAGGAGTTCTTGTGTGGGGTCAAATTGTTCATGCTCAACCAGGTTAATGAAGTGTGTAGTGTCTTTCACATGGGCTATGGTGTCAAGTACTAGGTCATGGATGAAAAAGTCAATGTATCTGCCTAAGGGCTCAAGGATAGAGCCACAACCAGATAGGATTGGCCTGCCTGGAGGGTTGTCCTGATTTTTATGGACCTTGGGAAGTGTATATAACACTGGTGTCCTAGGATAAAATCACGGCTTTAGAACACCTTAAAAAGAAACATATTCGTACTGAGCTCCATGCTCGTATGCTCACAGAATACTTAAAAGCTGATATAATACCTATAGGCTTACAAGTCCGCAACACCCCAGCAATCTTCCTACAAGACCCAAAGTTCAAACATGGTTTTGCCCACATCGGCACAACGTGCTCGCGCCACTGGATGGTCCTTGGCATAGACACTGCCCTTGAGCACAGCAAGAAAGAGCTGGAAGAAATACTAGCACTTGAAAAAGCTATTTTAGAATTAGACAGCTTAGCAGATGCCAAGGCTGTCCTTGAAAAATTAGACAAGACTATCTCTGACTTCCATAAATTTGAACATCATAAGAAAGCGACCAAAGTAACGAAAGATATCAGAAATTACAGCAAAGAAAAGACCTACCCATACCTCCAGGATGATTACTTCACAAACCCCCAATATACACACAGACAACAGACAGGTACCTGGGGAAGGTTTAAAAACAAACAACCAGTGTCATTTTCAGATTCATCTGCAGACTCTGACTCTTCTGACCAAGGAGCTGGACCTAGCTCTTCCTCCAACAATCCTAATTTTTTAGGACGAGGCCAACCATTCCAAACAGAGAGAGGGAGGGGGAAGCCACGCTACAACTTCCCTCCTGGAGAACGCCAGACACGGCGTAAGTTCTATCAATGGGGCTACCAATATTGAACACAGAGATTCCCCTCTCAAGCGCGGAACAGATCCCCATTTTCAATTTGTCCAAGCATCAATTATCATCAACTGAAATGTCACTTCTCAGCAAAGGACTCTCCTATGTACTCACAGAAAAACCTGACTGGTTCACCATACAAACCGAAATTTTTCAATTTTTTTGAAAAATAAGATTGAAATCCTTCTTTCTAGATAAAGATTCCCAACCCAACCTTGACACGACAGGCCTGCGGCCTAAATCCACTTTCAATCCACCCTCTGGATCCCTACCTCCAGAGGTCATCGCTTTTGAAAATTTAGTCCTTAAAGACCTGGAGAATTTGAAAAACCTACATGATTTTGTACCATACAATATCAGTCTAGAAGAAAAGAAGAGTCTCCTTGAACTAAAAAACTTGGACAATATCATCATTAAACCTTGTGACAAGGGCGGTGGTATTGTCATTCAAGACAAAACATCATATGACCATGAGATTTTACGCCAATTCAACAACACAACCCACTATGAACTACTGAGACACAACCCCCTACCTGAGATAAAAAACCTCATCCAAGCTATCACTAAAGAAGCCGAGAAATCAGGCTATATCAGTCACAATGAGTTTCTATATCTCAACAATAAAAATCCTAGGACACCAGTGTTATATACACTTCCCAAGGTCCAAAGAAATCAGGACAACCCTCCAGGCAGGCCAATCCTATCTGGTTGTGGCTCTATCCTTGAGCCCTTAGGCAGATACATTGACTTTTTCATCCATGACCTAGTACTTGACACCATAGCCTATGTGAAAGACACTACACACTTCATTAACCTGGTTGAGCATGAACAATTTGACCCCACACAAGAACTCCTGGTCACATTGGACATAGAGTCGCTCTATACTAATATCCCACAGGATAAAGGTACTACAGTCATTGAAAACCATTTGAACAACAGGCCAAGACCCCATAAGGTACCTACTGAATTCATCATCTCTCTCCTGTGGATAGCACTGACTAAGAACTACTTTATGTTCAATGACAAATTTTATAAACAATGCAAGGGTACAAGTATGGGAGCAGTTTTTGCCCCAAATTTTGCTATCCTCTTTGTAGACGACATAGAAAAAACGTTTATCCTTAATGAAATCAATCCACATCACAATAACATCAGAAGCTGGCATCGAGATATTGATGATGTGTTTATGATTTGGCAAGGTACCACAACCGAATTAGACATCTTCTGTGCTTGGCTTAACAGCTGCCAGCCAGATCTCAGATTCACGTATACCTCAAGCAATGCACATGTAGACTATCTGGACGTCACTGTCAAACCCAGTGATGGAGGGCTTTACACAACTTTATACAGAAAGCCCACAGAACGCAACACCCTTCTACACTACAGGAGTGCCCATCCCAGAGCACTTAGGGACGGCTTTCCATATGGCCAATTCTTAAGGATACGCAGAAATTGCAAAATAAAAGAAGACTACCTCAGGGAAGCTGATATCATGTGTGACAAGCTTATGAACAGGGGCTACCCGAGACGTTTGGTGAAAAGATCAATGAAACGTGCTGGGTTTTCACACAGGGAATTCTTACTGGAAGCCAGACCAAAGAAAACTTCTTCACGTATTGCATGCGTGACTACATTTTGCCCTGCTAGCAAAAAAATCACCAAAATGATAAAAAGACACTGGCCCTTACTCACCTCAATCAACATCACCATCGAAGCTCCCCTGTTCTCATTTAAACGTGGGCGCAACATTAAGGACCACCTAGTTCGGGCATACAAACCGTCCCGCAATGAGATCACTTTACAAACTTGTCTAGGTCTCCCACCTGTAATAGGCCACTTCAAGTGTGGAAACTGTGCTGCATGCCCACTCACGAAAAACACGAAAGTATTTGAATATGGCACTATTACACAAACATTGACCTTCTTTTCAAACTGTAACTCTGCCAATGTAATTTATTGTGTCAAATGTCCATGCGATCTCATCTATGTGGGACAGACCACCCAGAAAATAAAAGCGAGGATCAGCCAGCACAAAAGCCGGATACGCTGCGGAATCACAACTGCACCATTGGTGGAACACTTCATTGAAAAAGGACACTCAGAACAAGACCTACGCTGGCAAGTGATTGACATCGTTCGCCCACAAACTAGAGGCGGTGATCCTCAAGCAATTCTTAACAGGCTCGAATGTAAATGGATGTTTAACTGTCACTCCATTGAAAATGGACTTAATACTCTGGATGAGTGGAACATGATTTTGTGATAACCCTCCGGGTCCAACTGTAGATTCAGACTGTATTTTTTGACACTCTGTATATATGATGCATTTCTGTAAATATCTCCTATTCTATACTGCTTTCAGATTAGGCTTTTAACTCTGTCCACTTCATTCACACCACTGCTATTTTTTGCCTTCCTTACAGGGCCTCTCCCAGCATTGCTGCTACCCTTGAGCCATCTTCCTTGCAGACCGTCTCTCGACTTGCACTTTATGGCCCAGCTATTAATTTACTATTAATTTATTACATACTCATATGCTGTCATACTCACTTCCTTCATATGCTGTCAATCTCACTTATACCGCTATATACCACCGGGTAGCCTATTTACACTTACAGCATAGGCACTCACCTAACATGGCTGCCACCTAAGTCTCCTATTCCCGGCATGCACCACATGATCCAGCGCCACTGCCCATGCGCGGAACCCGCGCGATACCTCCTTAAATCGCTCCACTGCTCCGGAGCAGCTACTGGTGTTTTGTTCCCGTAACCCTCAGACTCTCGGTGAATTGCTCCCGGACCTCACCAATTAAATTGGGACCCACGCCCTTCTCAAGTAAGTCTCCGATCGCTTAGATGCTCCTTCCCCCTCTCCCCCTTACCGCTTCCTTATCAGCCTTTCGCTTAATTACAGAGACCTACACGCTTGATTCGCCGGATGCCCCACGGCGCGTTCCAACTCCTGTGGCTCCCCGTGGCCTTCCCAGCTTCCGTTCATTCAGTGCACCGCTCGTGCCACCCCAGGCACCCAAGTAAGTCCTCCTCGTGGCCTTCCCTCATACTAGACTCACCCCCCCCCTTTCCCCACCCATTAATCACCCTTCCTTTCCCCTCTAGCACTCGCCGCTCCACGGAATTGACTGTCCAATCCTCCCCCGGAACCCTAGTTCTCCAGGGCAAGTACCAGCGCCAATTGTTCTTTCATGGGTTCTAATTGCACTAGTCGCACGCCAGTAATTAGTCTTCCTTTATCCGGGTATGGCATAACCCCATGAGTGCTACGTTAATTGGCACCATTTGCACTTTACCGCCAGGTTTTCTTACCTTAATTTACCTTATCTTACTCTTACCTTGGAGTTACCGCCTCTTCCTCTCTGAACTCCCCTTTATGAGGCGTAACTAATTCTGTCTCCCCTTCTAACGCTTTAATTGGTTTACCTGCCAATCACCGCTTCTTAAGATTAACTTCCTTCACAGATTAGATCTGTAAGTTTTCCCTTTTATTGTAATTGTCTCTTCCTCTCTGAAATCACTTTCTATGAGGCGGAACTTATTGTGTCTCCCCTTCTAACGCGCCGCCTCTTTAGATTAACTTCATTGATTCACAGATTAGGTCTGTAAGCTATACTGTTGATTTTGCTTTATTCTAATTGTCTGTTCTTCTCGGGACCATTGTTTGATTTTTGGTTTCCTTCTCAATAGATTCCACCTGCTTACACTTGTTTTGTCCTGATGATGATCTCACCTTAATGAGATCGAAACGCCGTCGACTTTTACAACCAAAAACTCCACTACTGCATTTAAATAATTTGGAGTTTTGTTTACTGTTGTTGTCAATGCGATGTAAATTTTAATGTCACAACCACCTCTCACTTCACACACTTTCACTTTTTGTGTAAGCACTGGAACTATTACTAGAAATACATTATGACACTCCATTTATGCCTTTAATAAATGTGATGTCATACCAAAACCTTGTGTCTCAACATACATTGCGTAACCAGTCCCTCCTGGACTTCTCTAAAATTGCTCTTCTTGATTAACGCTGTTCTAAGGAAATCTTAGTAGCTTAGGCTACATGAGGACCCTATTGGCCTCCCACAGACCAATGTTTAATCATATGGCTGCATTAAAACAATAAATCTGTTTCTTTGTGTTCATGCCTGGCCTGTCCAGCCTCAAGCCTTGCACTGTTTGGCAGTAGGTGGGTTTTCATGTGATTTCTCACTCCTTATTTCACCTCACCTTATCTTGCTTAGCCCGGTTTCTTAACCTCTCTCTCTCCAGCTCCACTTCTCTATGTCCCTTTATCCTAACTCTCTATCTCAGCACCCTCTTCCTTAACTCTCTCTCTCAATTCACTCCAAATACTTCACTCAACTTCACCTCTACCTCTCTCATGACCTTGCTCCTCTAACAATCTCTTTGCCATTCTCTATATTTATCACTCTTAATCCCCTCTCTCTACCTCAACTCTCTCTCTCGTAATTGTCTCTTTTTCTCTACCTCAGGGCACTTTTTCCATCTGACCAACTAATATATCTCCTCCATCTACTTCACTTCTCAGACAACATCATTTCTATCTTTACCTCACATATCTCTCTCCATGTCTTTGCTACCTTTCCTCTCTCTACCTCACTCTCAGCCCTTTCTCTACCTCTCTACTCCGAATCAACTCTCTATCTTATTTCTCTCTCTACCTCACATCTCTCTCATTACCTCACCTCCCATACCCCATTACTCTCTCCCTCTCTCGCTACCTAACCTGTCAATTTCTCTCACGTCACCTCTACACCTCCTCTTTCTATCATTCTACTTCTGTTCCCTTTACTTCACCTCTCTAAATATCGTACAACTTTTTGGCTGTCTGTGTTTGTCTACCTCTTTTTCACTATCAACTCCTTTGCTTCTACGTCTTTCTGGCTCTCTTTCACACACACAAACACACATCTCTCTCGGGACCTCATTCTCTATTTCAAGCCTTCCCTCTCACCCTCTTTCTTTACAGATCGCTCGACTTCACCATCACTTTCTCTTTTTATATCTCACAACTCTCTACCTCTTTCCCTATTTCACATATATCCATGAATTTCCTCCTTTTCCTCTACACATTTCTCCTTCTACCCTTCGCCACTCTCTCTGTCTTTCTCTCTTCCCCACTACTCTATTTACCTGACGCGTCTTTCTATACCTGCTCTCTCTCTACCTTTAATCTCCTTGTATTTCCTTAGGTCGTTCTGTCTACATGCCCCTGCGTTTACCTCGCACTAATTCTCCTTTTTCTGCATTACCTCTCTCTACCTCACCACTTGCAGTACTGTACTCCTCTGCCTTTCTGTACAATGAATCCTCCTTAACTCTTTCTAAAACACTATAAAACCCTACCTATTTCTCTGCCTGTCTTTCTCTGCCTCGTTCTTCCTCTTTCTATCTCTCCTTTCTTTACTTACTTCACATCTCTCACTAGCTCATATCTTTCCAAATCATCTCTATCTCTATCCCCTTCTCCCTCTCCTTCACGCCTTTTACTATACTGTTCACTTTATGTTCCTGTACATATCTTGCCGAGTTCCAATCCTGTTCCTCAGCAGGGTCATATGTAAATGTCTAGCCAGAGAGCTGCTCACGTATAAAGAGGAGAAGAGTGACAAGGCAGGGGAAGAAACATTACACGAAAGTTATTAGATTTGTACCAATGGAATTGTGAAAATCCTCTGAGCAGCATTTTGATTTTCACTCTTGAAGCAAGAATGCCAGTCCTGAAGGGAATAGATTTGTGATTACAAATATTGGGCAATTAAAGCTACAGTTACAAGTGATATGTGCATATGTGTTACCTTAATATATTACATTAGTCCATAAACAACCTCACAAGTCACTCTTAGGGTGTTTTCTCTTACAATGTGAGTAATAAACAGGTTAGACACACGGAATTCAGCATAAAATGTTCTTGCAAGCAAAAAACTATAAGATTTAAACTGAAAAAGGAATGGCTTCACCAGTACTTGTTCAAGTTTTCTTTTGGTTCTATTGGGCTGTTGGATTCCAGGCAGCTTGAGCTTTTGACTGTTTTTCTGTCCACTGTTTCTGAAGGTTTAATATATAATTCTATATTGTTTGACATCACAAAGGTTTGAATAAGCCGAAAATAGGTAATATATTCAAAGTTTCTTCAAAGAGGGGGCCCCAAAATATATCTTGTCCAGGGCCCCCCAAATCCTTAAAATGTCCCTGCTGCAGGGCCTGCTTTTTCATTTGAAGATCCACCTGGCACCATGAAGCTTTGAGTAACAGGATAAACACCTACACGTATATGAGATGGAACACCTTTAAATGCACACGCTGTGTTCATAATGAAAGGTGGGCACAACTAATTCAAGCGTATGATGTGTAACACTGTAAGCATGACTGGGTACAGCCATAAATGAGCGTGTGTGTCTTTACGAGGTGTGGTCTATTCAGTGGCTGCATGTTTTTATTTGTATTTTCCTGTGTTACAAAATTTGTTTTTTATGCTTGCGTTTTGTCATTTTATCGCATCGTTACTCTTTGCGTCTCAGTACGAGCCGTGTTTTAATTCATTTGGAATATGGAGAAGTTTGATTCTGGCTGTATAGCGAATGGTGAGGTGTTGCAGACTCTGTGTCCCTTCACAGGGACGTTCTTGCATGTTGGGGATGACACCTTTTGTTGACACACTCATTGAAGTTGGAAAAAGTTGTATTCTCTAAATTCCTTTCTTTGATATAATGTGTAATGAAATTGTAATTTAGTATTTAACACAGTAGCTGGCTGAGAAACTAGTCAGTTGCCAAAATGAAAAAACAGCAATTTTAGAGAGAGCATAACATACTATGTATATTTTTAAAATATCCGTCTACGCTTTGGGGCATCTTGCCACTGAATAACCGATGTTTCTTGTTTCCTTGCTTAATGTCACCTTATGGAACTCAGAAGATGACAGGCTATGTAGGCCTAGATTCAAGCCTGTGACTATGACATCAAACATGGGTTCCTGGAATCGATTTATTAGTCCACGGAGCCACCTGTAGTTACTTGGGGGCATATGTACAAGCCCCTATCGCCAGAACAAGGTCACCTATATTGACGTTGTGGTGGCGATAGGGGCTGCGCCCTATGTACAAGGCAGCGTTAAGCCACTTGCTTAACGCTGCCTTGTACATAAGGCCCCCTTTCACACTATGGTTAGCGTGAAAGGAGTTGGCAGTGGGTGTTGCGGTGGGCGTTCCACCGCAACACCCATTTATTTTGATGCTGCCCCCTATGTACAAGGGTGGCGTACATAGGAAGCAGCGCCAAAATTAAGACCAGGTGAAAACTGGTCTTAAGATGGCGACCTGCCTGGTGCAGCACACATGGAAAAAGCAAAATGCCATTGTTTGTTTATGTGTAGGAAGGTTTCCCTTCCTGCACATAAACAAACTTTTTAAAAAATGCCATTTTGTGACTTTCATGTGTGTTGCATGAAGCAGCACTCATGAAAGTGACAGGAAGGCATTTCTAGGATTGTTTATGTGCAGGAAGGGACACCTACCTACACATAAACAATCCTCCCCTGCACATAGACACCCTTGCACTCTGGTGCAAGGGTGCCTGCGTTGGCACTAAGTGGCTAAACTTAGCGCCATCGCAGGCGGAAACGCAAGGCTGCGCCACATTCTTGTAAATATGGTGCAGCCTTGTGTTTCAGAAGTGGAGGAGAGAGGCGTTAAGCCAGGAAGGCTAACGCCTCTCTCCTCCACTTCATTGAACATATGGCCCTTGGTCTGCTTTCCAACCAAACTCCTTGGTGAATCTCATCACACATCCCTTGGTGATTCTGTTACCACTCCTTGCTTTCAGAATGGGATCTTGAAGAAATTAATTTACCCATTAAATGCGCCAGACAATCCACAGTATACCTTGTGTTTTGAGGTACACCTTTTAAATGCATAAAATATAGTACTAAAAACCCTCTTTCACAAGCTGCATTGCACTCAGACCTAAAATGCCGCCGATTTCTCCAGAAATGGCCTTTATATAGCTAATTAAAATTGATTTGTTTGGCTCGATTCTGTCCGCTTGCAATGCGGCTCATAATAACGCTTCTCCAAGAAAGATGTTCCATCGACTGTTGGCGTGAAATGCAATGCTACGTTGTTTCATGATGTGCTACGTTGTTCTGCGACATACCTCCACAATTAAAACCAAGGTAGCCTACAACTTTAAAAATCATAGAATCCTAGGAAAACTTACATTTGAAAAACTATTATGTTTCAGTAAAAATAATTTCTTGGGCTGGCAGCTTGCTGCATGTCTTACAAAATATCGGCTCACAAATACTGCTAACTGGGTTGGTTTACATTGCACTGATTTAATATATTAAATTTCTGATAGCCACTGTGAAGTGTCCAGTAGTTTTCTTGGCAAACACAACAAGATGATGGACGGAGTGCTGAAACTTTTCAAACACTCATCCCCAGTCACAGATCTGGGTTTAATCCATTGTTCTTGATCTCACTAAGCCACCCCAGTTTGGACCCAGCCATATGCAAATCAGTCTTGACCCTGTTCCTCATGGGAACAGTCCAGCCCGAACTGCCAGGCTAGGTCGTCCCTGGACCGGAAACAGGCATCTTGGGACCGGGTTCGGGGTATTACCCCTCTCAGCCTGGCTAGCTTGAATCCAATGACATAGCGAGCAAGGGACCCACTTCTGGGCATACCCTTGACGACTTAGGGTGAACATACAAGGCGTGCATAGAGAGCAAAAGAACGATGGATTAAATCCAGATCTGTGACTGGGGGTGAGTGTTTGAAAAGTTTCAGCACTCCGTTCATCATCTTGTTGTGTTTGCTATGGTTTTCTTGGCCAGAAGTGGCTGATTGGGTTTTAGCATTATTAACTTCCAAGGAGATTTCTTTGTGTACTGTGTTTTTTTCCAACAAAAGGGCTTAGCTGACAGTGCACATAAAAGCACTTGTAAGAGGCTGAAGAACTTGACAGGGTGAATTCCCGATCCGTCCGTAGCAGGAAGTGTTCCTTAATATTCTCCTATCAGAGAACATTGGTCCTTAATAACGTCATCAAGGTTATGCGCGGTGCTTATTTGGATTTGTGGAGCAGCTGTGGTTGTGGGTCGATGAAACCCCGGGGCCCTGATAATACGGCATGGAAGTCAATATTCGGATTATGAGAACATGGTATTGTGCAATCAAGTACATACCTATGTCAACTGGGAATAGACAAGTAAGTGTTAATCAACTTTGGCAAAATATAAAATCAATAGAATGCCCTAAGGCAGCGCAGCAAACAAATGAGTGGCAGTGAGCATATTACGAGCTTAATTTACGAAAGGGCGTCCTAGACTTAAGACAGTCTTATTATGAATGTCTTAAGTCGCAAAAGATAGTCCTGATTCATAAATGGTGGTATCTTAGCATAAGAGAGTTTTAAAGCTGTTTTCCTGCTGGAATTAATACTGGACCTTCGGGCATAAAACACTCTTAACATTGTTTTAAAAGAGGGAAGTCTTTTTGTACAACAAACTTCTAGATCTGAAGAAGATTACGCAGAACTAGCAAATATGAACTCTATATTGCACTCTATCAGTAGCATAACAAAAAAATTAATTCTAAAGAAGAACTTGCAACTTAAGTCTGGGAGGTCACAGGAATGTAGATTTTCAAGCAAGAGACATGCTCCAGGAGGCGAGTAACAAACCATGAAGACTCTGGCATATGGTGGGTAAGGGGAGCACAGAGCAACACAAACAGCCACACAGATAATTCTCCACTGGTAAACCCACAGTACGATAAAGCAATTGCACACCCTATCTACCACAGGAAGTAGATTCAGTTACCACTTAGGTGCAATGCAGATTTCCATGTGGAAATTCCGGGTGGCCAGACTTCTCAATACCCAGTTCCTTCAATTGCAAGTTAATCCCCATGGATGGTGTAATTATTGTGCAGACCCAGTTTTACAAGGAAACAGTGAGCAGTGTTTGCCTATATATCTCTGACCTCTGCTGCCTGCAGATTATGCAGTAACTCAGAAAAATTCACAGTTAAATGCATGTGCTCAAAAGAGTATAGTCTCATGAATAAAGGTGGGTAGTGTGCGCTGTGCAAGAGCACATGCTCGTGAAACACTCATTGGTACTGCTTAGATGCCTAGCTTGACACTAGATGAGCAACAATTGGTCTTGAGACCCCTAGATACATATAGTTCTCCTGAGAGGTAGCCCCGTATGATTTGAATTTGATGCAGACAGGTGACTCCGTGGACTAATAAATCGATTCGAGGAAACCACATTTGATGTCATAGTCACAGGCTTGAATGTAGAAGGTCTACTTAGTCTTTGACCTTCTGAGTCCCAGAACTTTTGCCAGGCCGGAACCTTACTTTTTAATACATATAAGTCACCCGTAAGATAGGACCTAGACAGCCCCAAGGGCTGGGTGCAATGTATTTAAAACGTAGGACGTACTTTTAAGTTTTAAATCTCCTGGTAGTGAAAAACTCTTAAATTCATTTTTCACTACTGCAAGGCCTATCTCTCCAATAGGGTAACACTGGAATTGCCTCATTACATTTTATAAGTGTCATTTCCAAATGGGAAGAGATAACTGGTTCATATTTGGTGTCTCCCGAATCCTAATTTAAAATCCTGACTTATGGTATAGTCGTATTCTAAATTACAACTCTAAAAATGACAGTTTTAGGAAGTTGGCACTTTCTTGCTGTAGCCATTTGGTGCCTGCAGCCTGTCTCTGGTCACATGGCTGGGTGTAGTTGGCAGTTGAGCGTTGAGTATTCCTCCTAAACAGCCACACCAGTGGCGGCTCCTCCGCTAAGGCGGAGGAGCGTCGCCCCACTCACTGCTTTGCAACAGTCAAATAAAGGAAAAATAAAATACTAATAACTTGATGTTATTATCATTTTATTTTCTCCAGCTGCAGCAGCTTTGCGGGGTGGGGCTGCTCTACTCACAGAGCAGGGGGAGGAGGAGTGGTGGGCACACTAAGTTCACATGACTGTTTGGCCGGCCATCTCGGTCATTCGCACTATGCATGTTCTCCACCCAGGCTGCATACAGCCTGGGTGGAGAACATGCCCAGGCTCCCGTTCCCCTTTAGAGCGCCGAACCATGGTGCTCAGACCAATCACAACGCCGAGAGCTTAGGTGTGACTGAATGGGACCAGCCCTAATTACACCTGATTAGGATGTGCCCTGTCCCCACACAAAGGGCTACATAGCCCCTGTAGTTAGTCTGGAGCCAGGTCTTGCAGGCAGGGCACTTCAAAGGCTTGCCTCTAGAAGTTTCTCCACACTTCAAAGGCACAGCTGTGTATAAAAGAAAGACCTCAGACACCACCACTTCAGTACACTTCTGGACCAGTGGATACTCTGCCAGGAAGGACAGCTGTGCTGCTGAAGGACTGCCACTCTGCTGGACTGCTACTCCACTGGACTCCTGCTTTTCTGTGCTGACCTGCTGCCTGCTGCCCTCTTGCCTGGGTGAGAAGGACTAGACCTGCATCTCTTGAGCCCAGAACCCAGAGAGACTCCACAGGCTAGTTGACTGGCTTCCTGTTCTGAAGCCTCAGGGGCATAACAGGCTTCCAACAACCTTGCACCTGCACCTGGACTCTGCCATCTGTGAGACTTTCCTGCCAAGTGGTGCCAACCCAGTCCTAGACTCTTGGAAGTGGGACTAAGGTGCTTACCGGTGAAATCAACGCATCTTCTCTGCTGAGCAGCGCATCCTTGAGCAGAACAAAGGCATTGCTGCTGCTGAATGGATTGGACCCGGTGCAGAAGGCCTGCATCGCCCTCACAGTCCTCTGAACCAATGCATTGCCGGCGGTACAGCGCATCTCTGAGCCAGGTCCTCGCATCTCTCGTCGACGGCAGCCTCGATGATGACGCCAGATACTGCATTGCAGCCTTGCAGCTCTTCGGAACCGATGGATCGCCAGCTGCGCAGCGCATCCCCAACGCCGAGACTTAGCATCAGAAGCTCCATCAATGAGATCGTTGATGACGATGCAACAGAACCTCACACTGCAGGCTTGCCTCATATTGGAACCGACGCATCGCTTCGGCTGCATGTTGCTTCTTCGACCCGGATCCATGCAATTTATTTATTTATTAAGGCATTTGTAGAGCGCACAGCTACACCCAAAGGGGGTGTCCCGGCGCTGAGGCAGACTGAAGCAGACAGGCGAGAAGAGAAAACTAGGTGCTGGTGAAAAACCAAGTTTTCAGGGCACGCCGAAAAGTGAGTTCTGACTCCGATAAGCGGATGGAGAGTGGCAAGGCATTCCAAAGTTTAGAGGTTCTGACCGCAAAGGCTCTGCTCCACAACCAGGATTTAAGGTACTTTTTCAGTGGGCCTACCTGGGTCCCGGTAGCCGGCCCGCGCTCCATCGTGGTCAGCCTGAACTTGAGACTTTTTCCCAGTTCGAAGCAGCCAGATATCCCTTGTTGGAGCTTTGTGCTTTTTGGCGCTATTTTAACCTAAAACTTAAAACTTTACTGATTGGATTTTTGATGTTTTGATCTTGTTTTATTTATAACAAATCACTCCATTTTTCTAAACTTGGTGTGGGATCTTTTTGTGTAGTGTTTTCTCTGTTTTACTGTTTGAAGTATTGCACAAATACTTTACACGTTGCCTTCAAGTTAAGCCTGACTGCTCTGGGCAAAGATACCGGAGGGTGAGCACAGGTTAAATTAGTAGTTTGCTTGTGCCTTACCCTGACTAGGACTGTGATTGCTGCTTGACCCCAGTCAATCAACAATCCAATTTCTAGCATCAGCAATTTATTCTGCCTGCACTTTGGCAGCTCAGTTAGATGGGAAATTATTTTCCTTTGGTCTTATAAAGTGTTTAGGTGACATTGTAACATTGTAGCTGCTTGTGATTTGAGTGCTTGTTTAGTTTGCGAGTTAATCTTGTCTCTGTCACAAAGAATAATAGTAAATAAAAATGCAAGTAACAACTAGAAAGCTTATTATTTAAAAACATCACTAGTAAAACAGCTACATCACGAATGTGTTTTCAAACTTTAATGTTTTGCAAGCATATGGCAACCATGTTAGGTGGTGGCATGTTTTAATTTTTGTTGCATATGCTTCCAATACACAAAATCAAAAATTAACAATGGCACCAATCTGCCAAGGCCTGCCCTATTGGCTTTGCCACTGCTTGTTAGTCAATGTTATGTGAAAATTGTGGTGCTAAATGCAACATCTGCTCCTGGTTTTTTTTTTTTAAGACTGAGAGAACCCTCCTCCCTCTCCTAAAAGAAATCAGGCTAATTTGCTGCGTTCAATCAGTCCAACTCCAATCAGGCATTTATGTCCCACCAAATACATTTTTACCAGCCTCCAGTCCCTATTATTTTACAATCTGGTTTACTTCCTGTTGGTACTCTGACAAAGTTGGCAACCCCGAATCACATAAATGGACACTTTAAAAACATCCTTGTTTTGCCAAAGCAATCTATGGGCCAGATGTACGACCCTTGTAAATTGCGCCTCGCAATTTGCGCTCGATTGTGAGTCGCAAATTGCGAGGCGCAATTTACAATGTACTACAGTGTCAGAGACACTGATTGCGATTCCCAATGGGGTCCCAAAATGCGAGGCTCATGAATATTAATGAGCCACTCGCAATTTGCGTCCCCATTGGGAATGGTTGGCCTTCCCAGGTATGGTGGCCGGCTGGGCTCAGCAGACCACCATGTCTGGGACATCTTTTAAATAAAGCAGTTTTTTTTTTTTAAATGCAGCCCGTTTCACTTTTTAAGGGCATGCAGGGGTCCCTGGGACCACTGCCCTCCCCTAAAAAATATTTTCCACTGCATTTGCAAAGGGGAAGGGGTCCCCTCGGGACCCCTTCCCTTTTGCAAGTGCATTACCACCCTCTTGAAGAGGGTGGTAATTTGCGAGAGTTTTGCGACCGAAATTGCGGTTGCAAAACATTCATTCATGGCTTTGGGGTCGCTATTAGGAAGGGAACGCCCCTTCCTAATAGCGACTCGCAATTCCTAAATAGCGAGTCGCAAATAAATTGCGACTCGCTATTTAGGAATTGTACATGGCCCTGTGACATTTTGCATGCGCAAACGGGTCGCAAACCCGTTTGCGCATGCAAAATAGGGTCGTACATCTGGCCCTTAATTTTTATTCTGTATTTTTTCATATTTACAACGGTTCCAATCCGAGGCTGCTGTGATATTTTCTAGAAGAAGCTGAACCAGATACTCCTCATCAAGGGTTGGCAGTTTATTCGAGTCTAATGTTACTCTGATGATTTGATTGTTTGCAAGTATTAAACATGTCTTGTTTTCACGTTCAAAGCTTACGAACCTTTAAGCTGCTCTTCAACTGCTTTTTATGGGGCCCGAGTTATAGGAGGTGGCAACAGGATATCGGACGAAAAAATTGTGATGCAGTAATTCCATCTCAAGGAGGAAAAAGACACTGCTTAGTAAGATATAACAAGCATTTGCAATGCAATAGGTCTCGCTTTTGTGAGCGTTTAAGCGATTGGCATTGTAAATGACAATGCCTTTTATTTATGTGTTTTAAACCCAACACATATATAAAAGGCATTGTTATTTTTAATGCCAATAGCTCAAACTCTTGCAAATGCGAGAGCATTTTAATGTTGGCCGCGCCCCTTTCTTTAGACGGTGCTCGCCGTATTCAGGTTACAGTGAGCAGCGTCTAAACAAAGGGCCACGGACAATATTAAAGTGAAAGCGCATATGGTGCAAAGCAAAAACAAAATAATTAATTTAGAAAACGTTCTGCAGCGCAGCCGCTAAACTGAAAGCAGACCGCACCGTAAATTAAATAATTGAGTAAGCGCAGCCGCTATAGTTAAAGTGGACCGCGTAGTAATTAAAATGAATACAGTAGTCAAAGCGTGCGGCATGCTGCGATGTCGTGGGTGGAATAGGGGAAGAGCATTAAAGAAAATAATGCTCACCAACTTATATAGCAGACCATGTAACAACACCAGTAAAAGGTCCAGTCATTATGGGAGGTAACAAATGCAGATAAGGCGATGCCAAGGAGGGATTAACAAGCCTATTCACGACTCGGAAGCCAACATTTACAAAGGACAATGACACAAGTCAATTAAAAATATGGGCGGAGAGTGAGCGGGGCTTCAAAGCCATACGCCACTACTGCACACATCGCAGCAGCGCATGCGCTGCCCAGGCTCGACCTAAAAATCTATCACTGAGGGCGGAGCCTGCGACCATGATGGCCGCTCTGAACTGAAGCTCCGTGGTGGACCCGCTCCCCAATATCCGGAGCGGCGCATTACCGCGATCAAATCCCACCGGACGCACAATTCCTGCAATCGGAATGCTGGCTGTTCTCATTGATCAAAAAACCGCCTGTCTGCGACCCTGATCAACTGTGATATGACCTGCGGAGCCCCCGCACGGGAGTGAGCATCTGGACCTTCTGACCAAGATGACGGAGAGGCGGAGAGAACGTAACTCTCCCTGCCCCATCGCAACTCGCTCTACAGACAGTAAGACGGCACCCGAAAACGGTCCCGCACCGAGCCAAACCTGCAGTATTAATTCCCCCAAACCGGCACGAAGAGAATATTAAAAGCTTGCTGAGAAACTAACCTCCGATGCCGCTGGATGCGAGAGAGGCCGGGCCACACCTACTGCGGAATCGTCGACTTCTCCAGCTCTGCTGACGGGAAGTGGATTCCGCTGACTCGAGGAAGTGTCTCCGCTCCAGAAGCCTTCACGTATACCCCTTCGGCACCTCACCGTGGAGAACCGGATCTATCACGGAATCCTTGCGGGAATCGCCCAACCAGGTGAGGGACCAGGGCCGAGAACAACAAAAGGCCCGCAACCTAAGGCGAGAGGATGCGCGGAGGAGGAGATATCAACAGAGTGGACGGGGCACTTTACCCCCTGTACGGTCCCCAGAGGCAAGAGACACCGCCGGAGCGGAATGCCTGACTCCAAAATGGCGCCCGTTGTGGACAGCGCCTCCCTGCGGCCTGACCTTAAGATGGCAGCCGCCCCCGAAGGGGCCCCTGCAAACCAGACTTGTTTCGCTGCCAAGGAGGCTGTCCTCCTCACAATCCTCCTCACAGTCCTCCTCACAAGATGCAAGCCTACACAGCACCAGTAAGTCCAGCCTCAGAGTCACCAGGATCTATAGATCCCTATAATCAGCGCCTAGCATTTCCCCTTCTACAATGAGTGCCTTTCCCTACCAGCCTGACTCCCTAAAATGGCCTCCATAAATATGCCCTTGTCCAAAGCACTCCCACTCCCCTTGTTGGGGATGGATCCAGCTTTTTTTGCCCTGGAGTCTCAGAGACCCCTCTGAGAGAGTCCACAGTGACAATGGGAGTCACACATAGCGGAGGACTGGGATAGATATCCTTACCGCTGGGAACTGTCTCCTACCCTGACCGACGTCGGACACTGTGTTCCCGATGGGTTTCCTACCTCCTCCCCCACCTCTTCCCTCCCTCATTCTTCAGAATGTGCCCGTGGCCAAAGCACTCCTCTCCCCTTGTTGGGGAGGGATCCAGCATCTATGCCCTAGAGTCTCAGCGACCCCGTTGAGAGAGTCCACCGCGACAAGGGAATCACGCATAACGGAGGACTGGGAATGATCCCTTACCGCAGGGAGCCGTCCCCCACCCACCCAGCCGGACGTCGGACACAGTTACTTCCTCGTCTCCACGCTATGTCTCCTACCCCCTCCCCCACCTCTTCCCTCCTGCATTCTTTGTCTACCTCCCCTATTCCTTTACTCTCTTCCCTGAATTTCTCTCCCCCCGCCTGCTTTGTTTATCCTGTTGCCTATGCTCCGCTTATTCTCCCTCCCCGTTACCCTTTTACATTACCCCCTTACCCTTCTACACGCCATGAACCAATGGATGTAATCTTGTTACTGATGTACTTTTTATAACAATGTGTAACTTGTAACCTATGTAACTCTCCTCATGTAAAGCGCTCTGATACCTCCAGGTCTAGCCAGCGCTATATAAAACTCAAGTAAATAAATAAATGAAATCACTGTGACTGGAAAAAACGGAGACAAATTAATCAATAAAGAAGGCAATGAATCTTACGTGATCTTTGACTGAATTGATTTTTTTTTTTTATTTATGAAGCGGCAGGAAAAAAGTAAGCATGAAACCTCTGTCAGGCCGGGTGTCGGTACCGGGTGCAAGATGTCGAAAGGATGGAAACTGGGTGCACTACTAACAATGGGGCATATATGAACACAGGAAGTAGTAATTCAGGAGTACTCAATTAAGTACTCATACATGCGATGCCTGCGCAAAGAGTGCACAGTCCTTTTTATCTCTACTACGTATTTAGGAACATTCCATGAATATTTAAATTTAATTCTCATTTCAGATCTTTCGGCGCCAATTCACAAAGGCTTGTAAGAGTACGTAAAAGGTTACTACAAAAATACTACTTTATATAATCCAAAATGTCTCCGTGAATAGACCCCCCAAGCATCTCATTATTAGAAGCTTGAAGACATGGATGGAAATTCAGGAAGCAGCATTGGTCATTGCCAGAATTGTGATGCCCAATGGCTGTAAGTCACAAAGTGAAATCTCACATCTATCCCTCCTATGTCTTACTGGGAGAGAACTCTAAAGGGCTTGTTAGGAGTGCTCCAGAGCTGTTTTCCTCATTCAAATCTCGCCAGGAAAAATGTGGTGAAAATTGTACCAGAAAGAAAAGTCCGAAAAAATGATCAACCATGCAGTAATCGGGTGCAAAAAATTAAATACAAAATGTTGTACCTCATTCTGATCTCTCCAACTTGGAACCAGTTTGTAATACCTAATCAGGGAACTAGCACACCCTGTGATTTTGATCTTTGTCAGGGAGGTGTTGCCGCGCCAAAGTACTGAAAGTACTGGGCACTTGTAATGAGGCTCTAAGTCCTCAGGATTTTCCGCTGATGTCCGGCCAAGGTGGTTATTATGGCCTACTGGAAAAGAAATATCTGTTACAGACTCTAAATTGGGCCCTAGGTCTGAATCTTGCTGTAAACCATTCAGAACTCTTAGAAAGCAGCTTTCATAGCTTCATGCATTTTATAGAATTGCCATGAAATAGGGTGGGCCAGGTGTGAGAAAGATCTTAACTAGATCACAAAGCAGAGCAACTTGAAATCCAACCCCTAAATCTGCAGCTGTCAGATTTCCATTATGGGGGGCTCAAAGGAGTAAAAGACGGACAGTTGAGTGGCGGTGCTAAGAAAAGAATTCCAGGTAGTGTACTGTCTAGTTCTAGGTAAGCAAGAGCAGTGGCAGTATAACGAGAGGGAGAGTCACATGCAATTTGCCATACTGTGTCCTGCTTATCTCAGTTGTATCACTTTGGACTCATTTTTGTCCCTTGGGTTTGTTTTCTACGTCCTTGTTCGGTTCATCTCTGGGTAATTTAGGGTAGGCAGGCTCATTCTTTGTTTGCTTCTTCAGCTCCTGATTGTGGATTGTATCCTTTCCTGATGGGATTTGATTCTGCTGTACTTTCTATCAACATGCTCTGTTGCATCTAAGTCCATCTTCTGTGCTCTACGCATGCAGAGTAAGAATTCAACCTGTATTTCAAGGGAGGTTGACAAATTGATGTGGCATGGTGTGCAAACTAACGATGGGTTGGGATGTGGCCCGAGTGATTACCAGTGGCTGAGAATAATTCAAGCCTTCCGTCCATCACTGTTTTGTATACTAATTTTGTCACCCTAAGTGGGATGGATATGCCCAGACGTGGGTCCCGTGCACACTGTGTCACTGGAACCAAGCCGTACCTGGCTGATGAGCCCATAACTAGGGTGAAACCTGTCCTGGGATGTTTGTTGGCCTGGGCAGCAGGGTCAAGGCTGATTTGCATATGGTCCAAACTAGGGTGGTGTGGTGAGAAAAGAACCCAATGGATTTAGGCCCAGATCTCTGTACGGGGGGGGCGAGTGTTTGACATTGTTCAGCATTCTGTCCATCAATTGTTCTATTTGCATTTGTCACCCCAAGTGGGGTGGGGATGCCCAGACGTGTGTTCAGTGTTCGCTATGCTACTGGATTCAGGCTATCCTGGCTGATGAGGGGTGATACCCCGAAACCGGTCATAGGATGCTTGTTTCCAGTCCAGGGAGGACCTAGTCTCACAGTTCAGGCTGGGCTGCTCCCATGGGGAGCAGGGTCAAGACTGATTTTCATATGGCAGAGTCCAAACTGGGATGGCGTGGTGAGCAGAAAAACGATGGCTTTAGGCCCAGATCTCTGTATCGGGGGTGAGTGTTTGACATTGTTCAGCATTTCGTACCTCAATTGTTCTTTTTGCTAGTGTTCAAAAAGAGCAGTAGGAAGAGTTATATTCAACACAAGTGTTACACCTGTCAGCCTTAGAGTGTTCTTCGCCCAAACGTTTAGCCTTACTCCTCCATTTTTGCTGATCTATTTTTTGCTGGCCTTAGGACTCTGGGGACTTTACCACTGCTAACCAGTGATAACATGTGTGCTTTCTCCTTCAAACATGGCAAAATTGGCTTACACTCAATTGGCACATTTAATTTACATGGAAGTCCCCAGTAAAGTGGTACGATATGTACTCAGAGCCTGTAAATTAAATGTTGCTAGTCAACCTGCAGCACTGATTGTTCCACACACTTAAATAGCCTTTAAACATGTTTCAGGCCTGCCATTGCAGCCTCTGTTTGTAGTTCTAAACTGCCATTTCGACCTGGCAAAATAAACCTTTTGCCAGGCCCAAACATTCCTTTTTAAAACATATGTCACCCCTAGAGTAGGCCCTAAACAGCCCATAGGATAGGGCGCAGTGTTTGTAAAAAGTTGTAAAGGTACTTTTTACTTTTACATGTCCTGGTGTGACTCTGAGCCCTGCTAGTAGCCTTTCATCTACCTTCGTTTCGTCCCAGTGCTGTCCCGGTACCTATCTCCTCTACCCTCATGTGGGGGGCGCAGTGTCCTGTGTTCTTGGTCTAATTCCTCGTCACATGCCCTCTCCCTCTCGAACAGGAGCTCACGCTCCAGGGCTGGACTGGGAATGCAAACCGGCCCTGGCCATTGAGTCGGACAGGCCGTGGGGTGGGGGACGGGGCGTGTTAAACACTGGAGCTGCTTTTGTTACAGGGGGCCGGATGCAAAACCGGCCCCGGTAACATAAACGGCCCCCAGGGGTCCAAAATCGGCCCCCACCCTGGTAGCCCACCGGGGAAACACCAGGTGCCCGCTACGGCCAGTCCGGCCCTGCTCACGCCTCTCTTCCTTCTGCCGTCTGGCCTGCCTCTTTTGCTTTGAAC
The DNA here is from genome assembly GCA_963921515.1 of Calotriton arnoldi. Lineage (NCBI taxonomy): Eukaryota > Metazoa > Chordata > Amphibia > Caudata > Salamandridae > Calotriton > Calotriton arnoldi. Next base: position 3,603,511 of record CAWUFW010000488.1, on the reverse strand, counting down.
AACATGCTGCTTTCGTTGATCTGGCTTCGATTTCGAGTTCATCCTCCGTTTCCTCCTCAGCTATCTGGGCAAATCCTGTAGCCCCAGGAGACTGGAGCACCCTTCCGCTTGCTGAGTCACTATCAGGTATCGCCACGAACATCTATGAAACCCGCTCACACAAGTTACGCCCAGTTTCCTGGGTCCGAGTTTCCCTAAAAGCCCGAATTACACACTGTGTCACACCCAGGGGCCAAGCGTACGCTCTGTGTCACGCCCAGAGGTCCAAGTGACCAACACCTCTCACTCCTTTTAGATACTAACAGTGTTAAGAAACCTGTGAGCTCTGAGAAATCCTTTTTTAGTGAAAATTTCTTTAATTAATTTTTCACAACTGCAAAGCCTGCCTCTCCCATAGGATAGCACTTGGTTAACTTATTACTTGTAATAAGTGATAACTTTCAATTGAGAGTAGATGGGAATGTCGAGTTTGTTGTCTAAAGGTTTGTAATTTTAAACCCTCTTTGATGGTAAAGTAAGATTTTAAGTCACAATTCTGAAAATCCCACTTTTAGAAAGTTGCCATTTTCTTAGCCCAACTATATGGTGCCTGCAGCCTGTATCCTGGGTCACATGACTATGTGAAGCTGGCAGTTGGTCTTTGTGTATTGCTCCCAGACAGTAAAACAAAGGGGAATAGGTGTTGGCAGGATGGGTCACCTCTGACTTGTTGAGGTGGAGGAGCTGTCACCTACAACACTTGGACATCACAAAGGCTCTGTCCAGCACACTAATAAAGGGTTTTAACACTAGTATTTTGTGTCTTCAGACAAGCTGGGTCCAGGGCAGGGAGGGATGAAATTCCAAATACCTCCGAGGATTGAAACCTTCAGAACTTTCTCCTACTTCAAAGGGGACACTAGGTATAAATATTGGACCCTCAGACCCAACTCTTCAGTACACCTCTGAACCTGTGGTAGACTCAGAATGACTGCTGTGCTGCTCTGCAAGAAGTATTGCTACTCTGCTGCCCTGCCACCTGAAAGACAAGGACTAGACCTGCACCTTGATCCCAGGACCACTAGAGTGACTCCAAGGGATACTTGGCTGGCCTCGGAGCCTCAGGGACTGAAAAGGCTCCAGCCACCTTGAACCTATCACCTAGATTCTGGCTGATGTGATTCTTACCCCCTAAGTGGTGCGATCCAGTCCTGGACCCTTGGAAATGGGCGTGAAGGTGCGTTGCCAGCACAGCTGTGGTCCTGTGAGCAGAACCGATGCAGTGCAATGCATCGCCACGCAGTTCTGCTTCGGAACCACTGCTGCGTGATGCATCCCCAATACAGGAGTCCTCATCGCAGCCCGCAGCCTCCTCTGAGCTGCACCTGTGCGACGCATCCTCTATGCAGACCTTTGCATCGCAAGCCCCTGGTTGAAGGCATCCTCGATTACAATGCAGGACTGCACATCGCAGCAAAACAACTTCTTCGGAACCACCGCTGCGTGATGCATTCTCAACACCAGATTTCGCATCACAAGCCTCTTGTCGACAGCATCCTTGATGATGATGCAGGTCTCAGCATCGTAGCCCGGAGCTCCTCGGAACTGCTACTGCACGATGCATCCTCGACGAGGGATCTCGCAAAGCTCTATAAACAGGATTGAAGGTATTTTGTTTAGCAGGCCTAACTTGGTCCCTGTATTCGGCCCTTGCTCCATTGCGGTCGGCCTGAACTTCTAACTTTCTCCCGGTCCAGCATGACCAGATAACCACAGTTGGCGCTTTTTGCTTCTATGTACTATTTTCACTTAAATCTTTAAAACTGCATAGCTCCAGTTCTACCAACATGCATTTTTGTCATTTTGGTCTTAAATAATGTATTACATTCTCACCTATTTTTCTATGTTGGTGTGGGATTTTTCTTGTGTTGTGTTTCCAATTAACTAGTGTTTGAAGAGCTGCATATATACTTTACACATTGCCTCTAAGTTAAGACTGACTGCTTTGTGCCAAGCTATCAGAGGGTTAAGCACAGGTTAATTTGGGGTTATATTCTGACTTCAACCTGAAAGAAATTGTGTTTGCTGCTTGAGTAGGGTTCCACCCCCTGAACCAGTAGCTCAATTGCCAACAACAAGGTAATATTATAACTAGGGAGGTTGTGGCACTGTCTATGAGTGACAAAGTGGCTGATATTTTGGCGTTGTATCCCTTCTCCAAGTTAAGAATTTTGGCTGTCTCTCGACACAAGAACTCCTACTTACTAGGTGATGCTGATGCCTCTAAAGTAGCTTTAGTCGAATTTTTGCCTACTGGGTTCTTAAGTATGAGGAATAGGTGTTTGACACAAGCCTGACTATCAGTGACGAGGGCCTGTGTTTGTCCACTGGGTGTAGGACCCTTGTCTGCTCACAATACCCACAATAAGTGTTACAGGTGCACTCGGGAGCTATGTATTCCCTTGTGCAGGTGCTCTCAGTAACTGTGAGCACATGCACATGGGAAAGGACAGCAGAGAAGCACAATGCTGCAGGTGAACCTGTGGCACCAGGTTTTTGTGCTATAGGCCATCCTATAAGTTAAGTTATACCTATAAGGTAAGTTCTTTATGCTGTGCTAGATCCTTAAACAAGACTCTGAAGGCTCCCATGAGGTTGTGTGCATTTTTTTAACATTTTTGCTTCATTGGCATATGTAACACACCCACATCTGGCATCCAGTAACAGCACTCCACATCAGAGGAAGGAAGTCAGATACATTTCAATTGTATTTGTTCAAAATGTTGTCAGATACCAGGTACTGGAACACTCCCTCTCCCCCTGGGATCTTGTATCTCAGGAGGGCTGAAGTATTTGACATGGATAACATGTAGCACTTGCCGACAACAAACAGATACAACATCCCTATACCAAAAATCAAACAGTTGCTCCAAGTGCATTCACATCTTAATGTGAACAATACAAAACGGAAAATTACAAAATTAAGGCCCCCCCCCCCACCGAGCTGTGTGTGTGTACATGCGACCTAGCTCAACCTACCCCTACAGACTTGCGTCTCCTGTGTGCCTCATGTATCTCCCACCAGTGGCCGGGATATCTCATAGTCAGCCACCTCACAAACATCTCTCCAGGGCAATATGAACACTATCCTGTGCACACGTAGTTGGGATAATAGATCAAAGCAAAGTCTCAAAAGTTGCCCAATTCAAGATCGACATCAGTTGTGTGAATCAAGATTATTTAATGATGAAACAAAGAAAAAAGAAGAACCAGCCGACACGTGTTTCGTCACAGTAGGGAGTAGTCCCGTGACTCTTCAGGGCTGGGAAAGATACAAAGTATGTAAAATGATGAGGAACACTCATACACACAATGTGTATCTGCGTGACTAGTGACAACGACACGCACTATCACCAGAAAAAGTGGAGGAAACCCCAGGGTATATTCATGAAGTGAATCGAGGTGCAAAAAACGGCAGAGGAAAGCCTAAAAAACAAAGAAACATAGCTATATGACAAAAGACTGTGGCTGTGCATCTGGACACAGTGACAAGGGTCGTTTGAGGTGCTAGCAATAAAGAGTGGAGACCGGTATGGAAACAACTAGTGACGCTGCATGAACCGGTCAAAGGTGACCAAACAGAGTGACATAAGCATCAATTGGAATTGTAGTGCAATGAACACATGAGAACCATAACGTGTTGCTATCTATGTGGAAGTGAAAGACATGGTGTAAACACAGAACTGTGTCAGTACACAGATATATCATATCACGAAGAGGGTGTCTAGACGGAATCAAAAGGTGACCAAAATTGCAAGCACATCACAAATAGTAGTACGAAGTGGACACTGATAGAATCAATCACATAACATGCTACAACGGAATTGCAGTGAAAAGAACGCATGAGTGAAAAATTATTATTTATACACCGTAATCGTAATGCACAGTCCACTAGAAAGATAAATTGTAAACGGCGAATGTAACCAACGGATAATACTGAGCTGGACGATGATCACTGAGTACGTGAGCATGGTTCACATCAAGGGAGTAGGTGAAATGATAATAGGGTCGAATAAAAGTGGTGAGGTAAAGGGAAGAAAAGAAAACAAAACAAAAGGAAGGGTTACAGCGGAGAGATAGTACGGGTGAAGAAAAGTGAGATAGCATAGGATAGAAGGAAGTGTGAACTAGACGAATGAGGGTATGTGCGTATGTCACCAAAAGGTGCACGTTGTTAAACATCCAACCAACGGAGTCAGGGGTGACGTGAGGTGGGTGAGATGAGAGGGTGACGTACAGACCGGACTGTGGGTGACGTACATGGAAAGGAAAACAAGGGAGCTTACCCGGAAGGGTAGTGATGACCTGAGCGCAAGTAGATTGGACGTCTTTGATGAGAGAGAGTGAAGTCTTGAAGTCCTGTCCAGAAGATTAGTCCCCGTACTGCCAGAGGGCAGGGCCCAAAAAGACACGCTGGAAAATGAATAAATACGGGGTGAGCCTGGGCGACAATGGCGTGGGGAGGCACGAGGCTGAACCGAAGGAGACTCACCTGGACTGAAGCTAGGGAAATGTGGCAAACCGGAGGAAGAAGTAACAGGCGAGTGAGCCCGGGACCTGCATGGAAACTGGGGAGGAAGGTAAACGGGGATTAGAGCAGGTGGGCCGGGGGAGAACGTCAGCCGCCCGGGGAAAAAACACCGTGGACTTACTTGGAGGAGAAGTGACGTCCGTCTCTCAAATGACTGCCGGATACGGAAGTCACGGTATGGGTGGGAGGAGGGAATATGAGGAGGCGAGTGCAAGGGGCGTGGTCCCAGCAAAGGGGTGTGGTCAGGTCGGGTGAAGCTGGATCCAGTAAGTGAAACCGGGGAGGAGGAGAACGGGTAAAAGAGTCGACAGACTAGGAGTGTAGACGCAAAGTAATAACAGAAAATAGGAGCAGGAGCAAAGTAAAAGGATAAAAGCATAGAAGAGGTAAAAATAGCAGTAAATAGGAGGACAGCTACACAGTGAGTGACATGATTATAATAATAACGAAATAAACATGAGTACAACAAGGGAACAGCATGGAACAAAGGGAGAAGCTTGAAGTAGAAACAATGAACCCTAGGTAAAAGGGCAACATATTATTGTAAAATCTGGAAAGGTAGCTAGAGAAAAACCACAGTATCACATGGCAAATGATATTGACCAAATCAAAACATAGAACATCAGAATCCTAAGTATGTGGGACTGAACAAAGTGGAAGGAAAAAGCATAAACGAGGTAGAAATAGCAGTAAAAAGGAGGACAGCTGAACAGTGAGTGACATGATTATAATAATAACAAAATAAACATGAGCACAACAAGGGAACAGCATGGAACAAAGGGAGAAGCTGGAAATAGAAATAATGAACTCTATATATAAAGGGCAACATATTCTTGTAGAATCTGGAAAAGTGGCTAGAGAAAACCACAGTATCACATGTCAAATGATATTGACAAAATCCAAACGTAAAACATCAGAATCCTTAGTATGTGGGACTGATTAATGCATGAAACAGAAAACACAGGAAGAGCACAGTCCTGGGTCAGTCGCCCAGAAAGTAGTGCAGTTCGTGATCAGTGTTGAGCCCGTGTGTCACAGAATGAAGGCGCATAATCCATGAAGCTTCTTGGCGCCTGAGTTGAAGTTCTCTGTTACCCCCTCTGGGGTTTGCGGTAGCAACATCACATCCAAAGAAGGAAAATCGTTTGTTGAAGCTTTGGGTTGAACAGGTGGCCGCATGCACGGCCATCGGGTATCTAATATCCTGGTTTTGTAGGGCTCTGATGTGTTCGCTGATGCGTTCTTTCAGTGGTCTGATCGTGCTGCCCACGTACCAGCGCTTGCATGTGCATTCAAGTATGTAAACCACAAACTTGGTGTGGCAATTGATGTTGTGCTTGATCCAGTATGTCCTCTTGTCATGTGCCTTGAAAGATCTGACTCCATGCTGGGCTACTCTGCAGACCCCACAATTCCCACATTTGTAGAAACCCAAAGTGTGTGTGCCTAACCAGGTATGCCTGGTAACATGTCTAGGAACACTAGGGCTTAACCTGGATCTAAGCGTTCTACCGCGCTTGTATGTCACTAGTGGTCTGGCCGTGATGATATTCTTAAGGGAGGTGTCTGCCAGGAGAGTGCCCCAGTGTCTATTGAGGCTTTTCCTTATAACTAGACCCATGTTGCTGTAGTCTGTCACCAATCTGACTGGTTGATCACGTGTCCCAAGTGTGTTCTTAGCACGGAGGGTGTCTTGTCTGTCTAGCTGATTGACCCTGGTTTCAGCCTTGGATATCGTGTGGGGATTGTAGCCTCTGTCCCTGAATCTCTGTTTCATGTTCTTGATACACTGTTGAAACTCGGGTTCTTCACTACAATTCCGTCTGGCCCTTACGAATTCACTATAGGGGATGGCCTGTATCTGATGTGGCGGGTGGGAACTTTCTGCATGAAGGATAGCATTGCAGGATGTTTCCTTTCTATAGAGGCGACTGTGTAGGGTGTCTGCCTTAATGTAGAGTTCCACATCGAGAAATGTGATGTTGGAGATGCTGCTGTGGCTGGTGAATCTCATATTCATGTTATTGGAATTGAGATGTTGACAGAACTCGTCGAGTTGTGTCTGGGAACCTGACCATAGTAACAGACAATCATCAATGTACCGTCCCCAGTAGATTATAGAGTTGACCCATGGGGCCCCTCTGGAGCTCCATATCCACTCCGATTCCAGCACGCCCATGTAAAGATTGGCAAACGAGGGTGAGAACTTCGAACCCAGGGCCACGCCCTTGGATTGTTTGTACCAGACGTTGTTATACATAAAGTAGTTGTCATTGAGAATGATGCTCATCATGGTGGTCAGCATCTTGGAATGTTGCCAAAGGGAGGCCGGCCTATTGTGTAGTAGTTTGGTGATGACATCCAGTCCTAAGATGGGTTCGATGGAGGTGTAGAGGGAGAAACTACATCCAAGGTAGCCAGAATCATGTCTGGTTGCCATTGGACATCTGATAAGATGCTCAAGATATGTTTGGTATCCTGAATATGGGATGGGAGATTCTTAACCATGGGACCTAGAAATAAATCTACATATTGGGCGATTCTTTCGGTCGGCCCCCCGATCCCGGAAACAAGAGGTCTGCCAGGGGGAAAAGGGGCTAGCTTATGAATTTTGGGCAGAGTATACAGCCAGGGATAAGCCGGTCTGTGTACTTTGAGGAATAGAAATTCTTGATCATCTATGAGCCCGGCTGAGTGCCATTCAGCTAAGTGGCCATTGATTTTGTCAGAGAGAGTCCCAGTGGGATTGAACGTGAGATGTTGGTAGCATGAGGTGTCCTGCAATTGGGTGAGGATTTCATTGTGGTAGTCTGTTTTGTTCATGACAACCACGTTGCCTCCCTTATCGGCTTCTTTGATTATAATATCTGTGTTGGTGGTTAGGGCCTTGAGGGCTACACGCTCATCTCTCCTCAAATTATCCTTGATCCTATGTTTGGACCTCATGACTTTATGTTCGTATTTGTCGATGTCTGCTAGGACAAGATTATGACCCTATTATTATTCGACCCTATTATCATTTCACCTACTCCTTGATGTGAACCATGCTCACGTACTCAGTGATCATCGTCCAGCTCAGTATTATCCGTTGGTTACATTCGCCGTTTACAATTTATCTTTCTAGTGGACTGTGCATTACGATTACGGTGTATAAATAATAATTTTTCACTCATGCGTTCTTTTCACTGCGATTCCGTTGTAGCATGTTATGTGATTGATTCTATCAGTGTCCACTTCGTACTACTATTTGTGATGTGCTTGCAATTTTGGTCACCTTTTGACTCCGTCTAGACACCCTCTTCGTGATATGATATATCTGTGTACTGACACAGTTCTGTGTTTACACCATGTCTTTCACTTCCACATAGATAGCAACACGTTATGGTTCTCATGTGTTCATTGCACTACAATTCCAATTGATGCTTATGTCACTCTGTTTGGTCACCTTTGACCGGTTCATGCAGCGTCACTAGTTGTTTCCATACCGGTCTCCACTCTTTACTGCTAGCACCTCAAACGACCCTTGTCACTGTGTCCAGATGCACAGCCACAGTCTTTTGTCATATAGCTATGTTTCTTTGTTTTTTAGGCTTTCCTCTGCCGTTTTTTGCACCTCGATTCACTTCATGAATATACCCTGGGGTTTCCTCCACTTTTTCTGGTGATAGTGCGTGTCGTTGTCACTAGTCACGCAGATACACATTGTGTGTATGAGTGTTCCTCATCATTTTACATACTTTGTATCTTTCCCAGCCCTGAAGAGTCACGGGACTACTCCCTACTGTGACGAAACACGTGTCGGCTGGTTCTTCTTTTTTCTTTGTTTCATCATTAAATAATCTTGATTCACACAACTGATGTCGATCTTGAATTGGGCAACTTTTGAGACTTTGCTTTGATCTATTATCCCAACTACGTGTGCACAGGATAGTGTTCATATTACCAGTGTGGGTTGTTGACTCACACAAATTACGGGGGTTATTGGGTACTTCCCCCAACCTGGCAGCACCGTACACATACATTAGCTATTGTTACATAGACGCGTACGAGTCTGAGCGCCTATTCCCTGATGTACGAAAAACCCTACACAGCTTATCTCTCCAGGGCAAGGCAGTGCACTTGTCCAGTCAATCCCCCGAACTGTCAAGAGTGTCAGCAACATCATGAGTGGGCAGGAGTCCCATACACCTGTGCCCGCGCACGGTCAACAACAATGTCCTCAAGGTGGGTAATCATCCATATTCCCTTCCAACTTCTCTAGATAGGTGTCCCCGCATTCCAGAGGGTCTACCCCATCCCCTCTCGTGCGTAGTCATCTATGGACCTCCAGTTCAGCCAGAGCCCATTTATGCATGTCAGCCCGCCAATGCCCCTGTGGGATGCCATGGCCGACTTCCAGACCATAGTAATGCAACATTCAGCCAAAATTAAAGCCAGATCTTGAAATCGTTACAAACCTTCAGTTTTTTTAGTGATGTGCCCTACATCAAGTAAGCACGACACAGGGTCCGGTGGAAACACACAGCCCATCACCTCCAACACCATTTGTATTACTTGCACCCAGAAAGGGTGTATCATCACGCATGGCCACCATGTGAGGAAAATCGGCATCCTTCATTTGGGTCAAGTACTAGTCGCACCTGGGAACATCTTACCAATCTTCTGCGGGGGAAGATATGCATGATGGAGATATTGGAACTGAATGAGGTGAAACCGAGCATTGCGTGTCACCTGCCTTACCGACTGGAGGCACCCCTCACACAGCTTGTCTAAAATATAAGTTCCAAGTGCGCATTTCCACCAATCACACAGCTTCGCAATCTCCCCAGCGGGTCATCGCAGTAACATGGAATATAGGCGTGTGACAGCCTTGGTAGAATTCCCCCTGTCATAGCTATCTCTAATGGCGCCCCATAGGAGGTTGATCCTGGTCAGACCCTCATGTCCTTTGCATCACATCCCTAAGGGCTGAGTAAAGCAAGAACTGCTCCGGTCCCAGGCCATGGTCTAATGCTAAGGTATCAAAGGAGCAGACACCATCTCCCCCCAGAACTCAATCCCTGCATCTTCCCAATGTTGAACGTGGTATACTGACTTCAAACCTGTGCATTCCGGTGTTGCCCAGATCGATAGACAGGGTGCATAGGGTGTGCACCGCTTACCTTCACAGGCATATTGTCTCCAGGCATATAGAGTCGTGCGCAATAATACACTGCCTGTATCACAGCTACCAAATCCTGGGATGCGGCCCGCCCTGCGGACCGCAACAAGCGAATGGAGGAGTGTGCCCTTAGCCGGCGAAACCCGGGAGTGCTGTTCTGCTGCCTGTCAGCCGGGAGCTAAACCTTAGCTCCGTGAGATTCTGTGGTGTATGCTTGGCTGTGCCAGAGCCCGTGGCAGAAGGGACCCGCGCCTGCCTGCCGGCCGCGGGGCGTTTGCGGCACGGCTGGGGATGCAGACAAGGGATGGCTAGGTGAGCCAGGTCCCACGGAGTGGTTGGACAGGACCATACTGTCGCCGGACTTGGACACAAGAACACTACAAGCGACCCGCCCAACTCGAGAAACAGATGCGGCAACCTCCGGCCAGAGAACCAAGGAATGGTGAATTGATGCAGGAGAGATCCACGCAGCTAGAAATACCAAGGTAGTGCACGGCCTGAACAAAAGTTGAGGCGCCCGCTAGGGGGAGGAGGGGCATGCTCCCGGCCGCTAATGCAGCCGGATTAGGCTCTGGTGCGGCTAGTGGTCGGGAGGTGGGGCTACCTCTGCACTTCCTGAACAGAGACACGGAAAATGCCGCCTGGAGCTCACCCAGTACAGCCCTAACCTCATAGGAATTGGAGCTCACGTAGCTGGAAACCACCGGGACCTGGAGAATAGATATGAGAGATTTCTAATCTATCTGGTGGCAGATAAGGCCTAAACAAGATATAGTGACACGGCCTCGCGTGACCCCACCGACCATTATGACAAAAGACAAGCCCCCCGGGCCCTAGGTCAAAACAAAGCACAATGGATCGCTTCACTGGGGCAGGAGCGCAGCAGGCAGACGCCAGGGGAAGCGCCACCACCCTTCCACATAATGCTGCTCTGCCCGCTGCGATAACTCAGTCTAGAGAGGCCCTTGAAGTTAAAATTTTCGCGGTTGGCTCGGAGGTGTCACTATTGCGACAAGACCTCCGCAATGCAGTACTCTTGAACAGCTCACCAAGGGCCTGGCCATGCGGGTAGAAGATGCGGAAGGAAGAGCACGCAGGAATAACCTTCGCTTTGTGGGCTTTCCCAGAAAACTGCGAAGGCAACGACGTGAGGAAATTCATAACCCACTAGCTCACCACATGGATTCCAGCAGATACGCTGTCCCCGTACTTCATTATAGAGCAAACCACAGGGCCCTGCAGCAGCAGCCTCCACCAGGAGCTAGACCATGAACCATTATTGCACTGATTCTAAACTTCAACAATCGTGCCGTTAATCTTAAACAGGCGAGGCTACAACCCGAACTCCTATATGAATCTCAACACATTATGATCTTCCCGGACTACACAAAAATGGTGCAGCAACAACGTCAATCATTTACTGCGGCCAAGGCCCGCCTCCGGGATCTTAAGATTTCATACATGCTCCTGTTTCCCGCTCGCCTATGTGTGGTGTACAACTTCCGCACCCTATGTTTTGAGACTCCAGAGGAGATCTTTACATGGACAGATGAACAGAGACGCCTAAAACCACATACCCCACCGCAAAGAGATTCGGACTCCTCTGGAGAACCTAACCGTCTGCAAAACAAACCATCGGATAAACGCAGACACCAATCCAGGTTGATGTGGCGCTCCAAAATTAATAATGAAGACCCAGAGAAGACGCCCGCCAAAAAGATGTCGAACACCAGCAAATAGGCTGTCAGGGCTCCCCGGTCAGGCAAACCCTACTGTTTCTGGAAGTAACTTTGACAGAATCTAGGCTCGTTACAGCTGTCCGGAAGGGTTCACTTCGACCCCCTTCAGTTCCTGAGGCAACATAGGGATTTTGGGGATCCATTGGGGAGACCCCATGCCGTCCTCCCATTGGAGGCGGAATGGGGTACTTCCAGCAATAGATACTTCAGCAGTTTCGAGGTATTGGGGTGGGGGATTGGGTGTTGTTTATTATCATAATGTCATTGTTTGTTCTTACATTAGCTGCGATGTCTGGATGCATTCACGGTGAGACCCTTAGTTCCACTTGGCGGTGATGTACCCCCCAGATGGATGTATGGCAGAACATGACAAAGTGACTGCCTCCGGACGGATAGGTGTTGTTAGTTGGAATGTCCGAGGAATGCTTGATAAGGTTAAACGTGGTGCGGTCCTCCCTCAGGCCAAACATATTGGAGCAGACATCATATTCTTGCAAGAAACGCACCTGCTGGGCACTAAGACCCCCCATTTGGCCCGTTATGGGTACATACATACATTTCATGCTGGCTTCACTCGAGGCTCCAGAGGAGTTGCCATTCTGATACACCATAGGATCCCCTTCACTCTTGTACAGAAGTGGGCAGGCACACATGGTAGATACATATTCGTCTATGGGATCATATCAGGGGAAACATAGTACTGGGTAGCCTCTACGCTTCTCCGCCCCTAGGCCAGAGTTACGTAGACCACTTGGTGGATGTGTGGGGATCTCTGCCTGAGGGACTGGCAGTGATTGGCAGAGACTGGAATGATATTATGTGTTCTGAGAGGGATAGGTGGCGAGCGTCCGGTGCCGTGACGGGGACTCGAGAGTCCCGAGTGAAGACCATTGTGGACTTGGTGGGCTGGGAAGATACCTGGAGAGCCAATCACCCTAGGGACGCAAGCTTTACTTTTTACTCCCCAACTCATGCTTCCTACTCCAGACTAGACTACATCTTTATCCCAAGAGGTTTTACACATAGAGTGGCGGAGGCCACGATCCCACCCTGAGGATTATCGGACCACTCCCTGATCACAATCCAGCTTTTGATAGGACCACGCCTGTCCCCGTTCCACTGGCAGTTCTCCGCGTGGCACTTGCAGAACCAAGCATATCGTATCCATATCCATAGGGCCCTGACAGACTATGGGGTCGATTCCGATTCGGGCCGGAAATCTCTCCGACCGAGCCGGACCCGGAGAGATTTCCGACCGAATCGGACCCGTGCAGTCCGACCGAACGAGTACGATGCGTCCGTATGTTATCGGACACGAGTCGGTCGGACTCCCATTGAAGTCAATGGGAGCCGGTCGTACAACGCGTACGCGGGCTCCCATTGCCTCAATGGGTGCGAGGCGGACAAGGGCGCCCCCTACAGCGAGTACGCCGCGGCGCGCTCGCGGCGTACACGCACAGGTAGGGGGGACCCTTGGGTCCCCCCTGTGTGCGCCTCGCACGGGTACGCGTACAGGGGGTCCGACACGGACCCCCAAAGTACGGCTCCGACAGCGAGTTCGAGTCGGACGGCGCGAGTCGGTCGGAGCGGTCGAGGTGCGCATCGTACTTACCCGGCCGGAAAACGTCTCCATTGCGCGGTGCGAATCGGGTCCGAGCGAGTCGGTCGGAGCGGTTCGAGTCCGAGCGAGTCGGTCGGAGTTGTCGGGACGCCCGGACGAGTCGGTCGGCGAGTCGCATCGTACTCGCTCGGCCGGACCCGCGTACGGTTCGGTCGGGAAACAGGCTTTCGCATGGCTTTTTTCCCGACCGAATGGTATTGGGTGCGCCTCCTATGTCTCTCACAATGCGACGAGGACATCCTCCGCAGGCGTGCTTTGGGAGGCCATGAAGCCCACACGTCGGGGGGTCGACATCAGCTTCTGTACGGCCGAACGTAAACGGCGCAGACAGTCTCTAATACAATTAGACGCCAGTATCATTGAATTGGAGAGACAGGGTCAAGACAGAGATGGAGCTGTGGCACGACGACAACTATGTGACCCAGCAACAATACCAAGGTGAGCTGATGGAGGAAGCACGCTGTGCATGGTTAGCCACACAGAGTAGAATTTATCAGTGGAGTGATAAGTCGGGGAGGCTCCTTCATAGACTGTGTCAGCAGGCGAAGATGCAGACTCAATTGCCCGGGATCTATAATGCGAACAGCATATTACTGACCCACCCAGCAGCACTGGCGGCTTTTACCAATCTCTCTATACACGACGAGAGGTACTGGATGCCACCTCGATTGAACAATTCTTCGATGACATTCCCCCTGTCGAAGGAGGCCCGTGAGTCCCTGGAAGCTCCTCCCATGTTGGAGGAGTTAACTGCGGCATTGGCGGAGCTGCGCACCAGTAAGGCGCCGGGCCCCAGCGGCTTCCCAAGCGAACTCTAGAAGACATATATGTCCAATTCCAAAAATCTTTATTCTGCTATTAAAAGATAAAACAGCCATAAAAGTACATGCAATAAAATACATTTAAGAAAAATAGCACATAGTTTACGATACCAATTATTAAGAGCAATTCATTTCTAGATTATGGCAAAATGCTTTTCCTTGCATTAATCGATTTCAGGATGAACAGGGCGACATAACATGTTAACAGATCCTCTAATGTCACAAACAATTTCATAGCTATTTTATGGGACCTAATATTGTGGGCAAAAAACAGGGGCTTAAGATAAAAACATCTAAAATTACGATAAAAATTACAGAATAATAGAAAGTGCAATGTACTTTGTTTGCTCTTAATGTCACACGGACATGGTACCAAATCTGGGGGGCGTGATTTCATTTTAGGAAATGCGACAAAATAATGAGCAATACCACATCTCAATCTCAGTAACACAAAACGGTGCTGTACATAGGTCACGTGTGACAGATAATTATTAGCTCCCTCCTTTAACATAAAAGATTTATATAAGGCCACGGTCGGTTTATTTAGCTCCGATTTTGCTCTGAGATCCCGCCTTTGTAACATATATGTCCCAACTTGGCCCACATTATCTTTCAGCCGTTCAGGAGGAGGCTCAGGCTACATGCATGCCCCCAGACTGGAGACACGCAGAAATTGTGTTTTTTTTTTAAACCAGGGCGACCCCCAGAGCATCACGCATCATATTGCCCAATGTCCCTCCTGAATGTGGAGGTGAAGCTGTTGGCGAAAGCACTTGCCAATAGACTAGAGCCCCACCTATCAGACCTAATCCATCCAGACCAAGTGGGCTTCATGCCCTGACGGGCAACGCGACTTAATATCCGACGAGTACATAACGCAATAGATGCTGTGGATCGATTAAATCGTCCGGCCGCCCTACTCCTCGCCGACATTGATAAGGCATTCGATTCGGTCAGCTGGACATACCTCTTCATACTTTTGAAAAGCCTGCACTTCGGCCCACACTTCTTGGCATATATAAGAATGCTCTATAATGGATTGATGGCGTCTGTGCATATAGCTGGTAGCATCTCCACATTGGCCACAGCACCCGACAGGGCTGCCCCCTATCTCCGCTATTGTTCACGCTCGCTATCGAGCCGCTGACCGCATCGGTTCGCATAGACGCCCAGATCCGGGGCTTTGAATGGTCGACTGAAATCTCCGACTGTCTAGGCTTATACGCGGATGATTTCCTTTTCTTTATTACTGATCCACATAGATCAGGTCCTAGGATCCTCCAAATCATGCGGCTATTCGGCGAGATGTCGGGCCTATTCATGAATGTAAATAAATCCATCATAAGGCCCCTGAGGGGGACGCTTGGTGATAGCAATTGGGCATAAGACCTACTACAGACCAAAGAGGGCATGAGATACCTTGGAGTCTTCCTGTCTGACAAACAGGAGGTGTCCTGAAAATGTAACAAAGTTACAACATTGGTCAAGGTTATAGCGGATATCAGATCATGGTCAGGCCTGCCACTGTCCTTACATGGTCGCTCAGCAATATTTAAAATGATATCCCTGCTGCTCCTACTTTATCACCTGCAAAACCACCCATACCCCATTGTGACGAAATGGTTCAGACAGATTAATTCTATACTGGGCCGGTTCCTTGGGGGGGAGAGGGTGGCTCTAGGGGGGTGCTTCACACTTGCTCCCTCTCCACATATTGTGTGGGCATTGCAGCGGCAGATGTTCAGTCTTACCACATGGCTTCACACCTCCAGGTACTGAATGACTGTTGGTATAGCTCCAGAGACGAACCTGCATATGCAGTGGAGCACTGGCTATTGGGAGACCTCACTATAAATACATACTTATACGATAAATCGAAATACTCAGGCCCTCCTCCTGGCTACCAAGGTTGTAATAATTCCATGGTGTCAATCTCTCTGCCAAATGAGATTGTGGGGCCGCCTCAGGCGGGAGGGACCGCTATGGCACAACAGACTCCTTCCTCAATTGATGTTGCTACAGGGTTTTCAGGGCTGGGATCAGATTGGGATTTCCACCTTAGGAGATGTTCTACACGGATGTACCCTCAAATCATTTCAGGATATGCAGGCAGAATTTTCTATGCCTCATACCCAATTCTATAAATATTTGCAATTCCGCCATGCACTATTTCCATACCTCAATAACTTATCGACCCTCCCCGAATTTTACCCACTTGAGGGCAAACTCCCGATGGGTGATCTAGAGGATCATAAAATTTCCAAACTGTACCAATCGCTAGTCACCAATAGTGCAACCACACTAGAGACACTTCGACAGAGGTGGCTGTTGGATCTAGGCCCCATCGATAATGATGCCTGGATGGAGGCTTTTGAATCCCCTACGAGAGCAGAGATCTCGTCAGGTCTGCGCTTAATCAAATTCAAATACTTACACCTGGCATATTACACATGCCATAGGCTCTGGAGGGTGGGATTGGTAGCATCCCCGGAATGTCTGCGGTGTGGAAGTGCAGAAGGGACCTTCTTTCATACTGTCTGGACCTGCCTTATACTAGACAGATTTTGGAGAGGGGTTATTGCATGCCTGACGGAGATACTGGGGTGGAGGCTCCCTAGATCGCCAAGGTTAGCACTGCTACACAACTCGGAAGATGTAGGGGGCAATGGGTACAAATGCCATCTTCTATTCTTGGGCCTTAGTCTCGCTAAGAGGGATATAGCCCGATTGTGGAAGGCAGAGTCCCCACCCCTTGTAGGCATTTGGAAGAGGGGTATGGACTTTTGTATGGAGTTGAAGATGCCCGTGTTTCGGGCTAGGGGATGTCACCAGGAGCACTCACATATTTGGAAATGCTGGGCTGACTATAGAGGCCTCATTCTGGACTCCCCATCAATGACTCTAACACTAGATTCAGAGGTTCGGTCCTACGATCAAGATAAATAACATGATGAATCGTTGGCTGTTTGGTGGGAGGCGGCATTGCGTGGGGTTGAAACAGGGGGCACGGACAAGTTTTCTTGCAGCATGTTACAGTGTTTAGTTCTTATAATATTATTTTGTAATATTTTGCCAATTTCCGCAAATATATTTAAAAATGTATACGAAAGCCCGGCTGGGCACTGTCATAGCAGAAACTCAATAAAATATGTTATGAAAAAAAAAACCTCCCTGTAGATCCTTAAAGAAAGCCTTCCATATAATCAACGGGAAGGCTGCAAAGAAATATAAGAGCCTGGGCAGTACCAACATTTTGGCGATGGTGATCCTACCTATGGGGAACAGAGGCAGCCCCGTCCAAAAGGTAAGCGAGCAGCGGGCGGAGGCCACTGCCTTCCCCGGATTCACCTCCATAAGGGCCTGCGCCTCATAGTATACTTGCACTCCCAAATATTTGATGGAGTCAAACTGCTAAACCAGCTCCGTGAGTGGCAGCATATCTCTTTGATCACCAGGGAAGGGCGTCAAAGGAAATAAGCAGGCTTATCCCAGTTAATATGAAGTCCCGACATCGACCCAAAGGTGGTTAACACTGTCATATCCCCCGGTAGCACAGTATGATCTACCCTGTATATAGAGATATGATCTCGGGGTGTCCTATCACCACAAGACTCCAATGTGGTGCCTGGTCCCGCAGAATGCTCACTAAGGGTTCCATTGCCGTGGCGGACAATAATGGCGAGAGTGGATAGCCCTCCCTTGTGCCTCTGGAAATGGGTCCAATATCAAGTTCCCATGTCACCCGGGTGACCAGATTAGTATACTACAACACCACCCATCTGAGGAAGGGTGGTCCAAACCCCATGCATGTTAAAATCGCCATAAGACAAGGTCATCCCAAGGTGTCAAACATCTTTTCAATATCAAGGGAGGTGGCCCAACACTCTGTCACTGTGCGCTTCGCCCAATCCATAATGTAGGCCAGTCACTGCAGATTAATGTAATTGTTGCATCCAAGGATGAAACCGTTTTGGGTCAGTGTGCACCAAAGAGGGGACCACTGCAGTCAGACAGATGGCCAGGATTTTGCCAAGAACCTTATAGTCAAGGTTTAAGAGGGACAGAGGGTGATAGGATGTCACATATAAAGGGTCACGTCCGGGCTTGGGAAGAACCGCAATCACTGCTTTACTCATGGAAGCCAGCAAGGTACCACTAGCCACCACCCTCTCATATACCTTCAACAGTCGAGGGCCCAACAGGGCACAGTAATGTGCATAGAATTCAACCGGAAACCCGTCAGTGCCTGGAACCTTCCATGGGCTAACTGTGCTTTTGCCCCTTTTACTTCTAATGTAACCTGGCTATCCAACTAATGGAGGGGACTAATCGTGGGGGTGCTTATGCATGCTTAATATGCGGAGAGCTCATTCAATTCCACCACTGTGGATTCCCTATACAGACCCCTGTAATAGTCCTCAAACACTCAATTAATCTCAACTTGAGCATTCACCATCTACCCCGTCTGGAGTCTGAATGCAGCAATCAGGCATCTGGAGGTCTCTGAACGCAACAACCATGCCAATAATTGGCCGGCTTTGTCCCCATGTTCAAATTGTCATTGTAAATAGACCTTATAATCAAAGATGGATATCCTTGCAAATAGCTGTCTGTGTTCCTTGCGCAGGGCCAACAGGGCCGCATTCCTACTGTGGTCCTTCAGACACTCTCTAACACCCCAAGGCAGTCCTCTGTATCAGTCACTTCCATATTCCAACCCCTTCACAAACCAGAAACTGTCCTGATGCACAACGCCTGTAAAACCACTGGGAACACATCCCATTCAACCAGGGTGTCCAAGGCTGTCCCTTCATTGTCCTGCAAGTAGTGGTCTATGGCTTCACAGATCTAGAAACTGTATCCGCATCATCTAAAGCACTGGTGGTTAAGTACCAAGTGGGAATCTTCTGTCTGGACCTGCCCCACACAAGTGAGATCAGCAAGGGATTGTGATCCGAAATGGTACGTCCCAGGTATCTGCTCATGTACACAGTGTGTTACCAACACCAGTGGTGCAAAGACTATGTCCAGTCTAGAGTATAGCGCATGTAATGCCGAATAATGGGAGTACTCTCTGTCAGCTGGATGTAAAAGTCACCATAGTTCCCCCGCCCACATATCGTGAGCCCAGGTCTTGTGAGATGGTACAGAATTGTGCCCCCGGTAGAAGGGGAGTGGATCTGTCTACCACCAAATCCAGGACCCCATTTTAGTCCCTGCACCAAGCTGGATCCGCTAACAGGCCTGGTATGAAAGTCATAAAGAATACCACCTGCCCTGCAGTCTCAGCATAAACCGCCACCAGAGTTAATGGCAACCCATCCAGCGCCCCACCCACCATTGCAAAGCATCCCTCTGGATCTAATTTAGTGTGGGACACCATAAAAGGCACCCCTGGGGCCATCCACACCAGCACCCCCCCTTGCATAGCTCGAATAGGATGTGCCATACACCCCACCCCTCCATCGTATACTCAATCTAATGAGTTCCAAGGCTGTGAGGTGAGTCTCCTAGAGACATGCGAAATGGACCATGTGCCTCCGTAAGTAAGCATAAATCCAGTATCGCTTAATGTATGAGCCCATGCCTCTCACGTAAGGCGCCTATATTCCTGCAATGCCATCTGTAAAAAAACTTACAGCCTCGGAATGGCCCCAGGTGTAGAGGCCAAAGTGGAGGTGCCAACACATTAAACCACACAGATGCTTACACAAACAGTGCCTCAAACTTCCTTTCCCAGGCCGCCGCACAACAGTGCAGCATCCGGCCACAAACCCCATAAAGTGTATAAAACAAATAGGGATAATGTCCTGCGGACAGTGTGGGGTAATATGTGATAGCCATTGAGTGCATCAAAGATAAACATAGTGTTCTTAAGCGCCTCAACCAATATAGAAACCACCCCACGGCCAATGTACATCAGGGTCATAACTGTGGAAGCTGGAACAGTCATTACAGCAACTGCAGTGCCCCCCCCATCCAGAAAAGGATATGATGGCAACAAAGTCTTCAAAGGAGATCAGCCATTATCGGGGTGACCTCAGGTCCTGTCTCTGGGATCTCGTACAGCAGGGAGCCACCCAAGGAGTGTGTCTCTGAGACATCCAAGGTGCCAGTGTCGGCGCCAGAGCTGAGGAACCCACATGCACCATTGCAGCCACCACTTGAGCGCTATTTTTTGCCACCTGCTCCCAGGAAGGGCAAGAGCATGATTTGGGGACAACTGGCGCTGATTCCATGCCAGAGTCCAACCCTCCTCAGTGTCCAACTGATCCGACGGAGGATGCTCCCCTTTGGACTCCAACCAGTCCCAGGCCTCATGTGCAGATTGGAAAAGGAGTGCCTTATCACCCCCATGACTTTAAGTTTAGATGGAAAAATCAATGCATATTTAAGCCCTATCTGTCTGAGCTTCACTGTATAATAGGATGCCCTTTGTTTTTGAACATCGGCCGTGTAATACGTTAATATCGTAACTACCTGTTTTTTCACTTGCCAAGGGCCATTGTTGTGGGTGATCTGAAGGATATTATCCCTGTCGCAATAATTGAACAGGTGTGCCACCACCGGGTGTGGGGGTGCACCGGGCAGAGGTGGCCGGGCTGGCACACATTGTGCCTGTTCCACTGAAAAGAAGGTGGAGGTTCTGCCCCCCAAGAACTGTGTGTGCCAGCCATTGCTCCAGATATAGGTCCATACTTGGCCCCTCTATCTTCTTGGGCAGACCCACTACCCTAATGTTATTCCGGAGGTGTGTCCGATACAACAGGCTGTATCTCCGTTATGGTCACCTCATCTGTGGACACTTTCACTTTCAGTTTGTTATGCTTTTCACACATATGGCCCATGTTGATAATCAAAGTGTACAGTTTGGGTTCCAGGGTCATCTGTAGACTATGCAGTTCAGTTCAAATCACTTTATTTTGGCCGCCAGGGCCATAAAGGTGCAAACATAGTAAAATACATGCAAAGAGTAAAACATGCTTAAAAAAATTCTCCAACAAGACAAGTTGAGAGATAAAAAGTAGAAACAATGCGATGAATATTGTATAAAAAAAATGCATGATGATTTGTAGTTAAATTCATTAACTGTCTAAAAAGAATGAAAATGTACATAACTGATGGGTGCCATCATATCAAGCAATTATCAAAACAATAGAACACGTGTAGACTGATGATACACTTAAACAGAGTCAGGTAATAGGGCACCCACATGGCACCCAGGAATTTAGAGATAGAAGTGGCTATTACTGAGCTGGCATCCGATCTAAGAATGCGAAGGGCATCCTGATGGATACGTACTCCTAGTAGCCTTCATACAGGTGCAAGCCAGGTACGTCTGGGGGAAATATAGCCTGGGCACGCAAACAAGACATGGGGAATACTCTCTTCTGGGAAGTTGAAACTAGGGCAACCAGTGTCTCCTCTGCCAACCCATCCAGAAGTGAACACTCTGAGGGGAAGGGTGCCTATTCAAAACTGGAAATATAATTTTCTGTGCAATGGAACAGACACAAGATCCCAGAATGACTCAAACCCACATGTTGGCTTCCTATCAATAAAGTCAGTAGCCAGTTTGAGGTTAGCTGCTCTCCGAGATTCCTCAGCCACCACCAATATCCAATATTGCTTTTTCAGGAGGGCCTTGGATGGAAAAACAGTGGAGGTCGGATGATCCCACAAATCGTGCCACAGTGCTGACTTCATATTCGAGAGCCAGGGAATTTTATTAAATTGGACAACCTTCATTACATCCTTTAAACTTTCTACATAGTAGGCAAGTTTGGGAGTAGTCCTTAGGAGTCTCCAATACAATATGGGCCATAAACTGATTTTACCAAACAACCCTGTAACTCCCAAATCACTAAACAGTGGATGGTACGGGGTAATAGACAGAAGGGAAGAAAGATATCTAAGGAATTTGTTCTGAGTTCTGATAAGGTCTTCATGTTTAGAAAAGCCCCATAGTTCCGCCCCATATAAAGCTGAACCCAAAGCTTTAGCCTCATAGATCTTAAGCGCCGGTGAAATAGGTTTGGTGTGGGACATAGAAAATTCCTTAAGTATTGCATCAGAAATCTGTTTATGTTAAGTAGTTGCCTTATTGATATGAAGGTCTCAGGACATGCCCTCTGTGAATGTAACCCCTAAATATGCAAAGGAATCAACCCTCTTGAGGGGATCTCCTCCCGAGCATAGGCTGCCCTTAAAGGATTTGTGCTGGTTGAAGCCGACAGAAGCAGCTGTGGTACAGGAAAAGAACCTCATAAGGTCGTTTACAACACTCTGCTGGTGGAAGCGCACAGTGTCCCTTCTGCACTGTGTGGCAGCATTGCTCTACAGGAAAAGTGCGGCCCCTGGCATGACAGTAGACGGGGCTGTAACCGCCCCTCAATCTGTCACATATACCACTTCATGGAAAGACAGAGGTGCACTCACTGCACCAGAATGTACACAGCCATGTCCCAAAGCGGTAACGACGTAGAAGCAGAGGCCAAGCCCCTCCTTTTTGGGTCCTCAAAGACGTGGGAAGGGAAATTGATCACTTCTTCAGTGTGTGCTCCACCAATAACAGTTGGCCCCTGCAGGTAGGGTGGTAATCAAACATGGGGTCCTCCAGGTAGCCCCTTCAGACGGGATCACCTCCATGCGGTTGCACAACCCCAATCAGGGATCCGGCAGTAACATCTGCGAGGGGGAGGGTGGAGAGAGCTCGACTCACCGCTGCCATCTACAGTCGCCTCCCAATGACACAGTAATGCGTGCCACTACCCCAACCATGCAACGCACTGCCATGCACCTGCAAAAATGCCCCAACAGGAGGTTGTCCAATGTTCTGGCAGGGGGTACACAGCAGGTCCCCTCTGCTCATTCCCTTACATAGTCAGGAGTATCTGTAATGAGCCCAGACTGGTAGGTAGTTGTGGTCCACAATAAAGGTGGGGGAGGCTCAGGAGCCTCGTGAGGAGAAAGTGCCGGGGAAGGCACAGGCCGCCATGCCTTCAGAATGAGGAAGGAGGGGAAGGGGCTGCTTCACCACAGCAGCTCGCAGCCTCCCTACAGTGATAATGTGCCTTGAGCGTCTGCCTTGCTAGGTCAGTCCTCTTTGGGCCTCAGAGGAACCCCCACTACTGCCTTACTTGCCAGGGGGCCTCCTTGTGCAGTGAGGACAGGACAGCAGGGAAAACGAGCATTGGTAATGCATTGGTTTCGCCTATGTGATCAATAAAGAGTTGTTTTCATCAATCATGGTCCGGCAGAAGGAAAGAGCTCCCTGGCAGATAAAATGGGAGTGGAGAGGATGTGGAGCGCAGCGGTCAGAGCTGCTGAATTGAGCACTGGGGATCCCGGTTTGAGTCTCGGTTGTGCTGCGCAACATCCTGTCATTCTATACAACTCACTTAATCTCTCTGGATGATAAATTGTTATATAAATATGCTGCAAGAGTAAAAGGCAAAACTTTATGAAAATATAGTTCCACCAACGCGGATGTTAACAGTATTTCGAGGGCGGGCAACTGATAAGAGAAGCAGACGAGGAACAAGCATTGGTAAATACATGAAAATATGTTACAGCCAATCGAAATGAAGAAAAGGTAAGTGGCACACACAAGAACCAATGACAAGCCAGGAAAGAGAGTAAGTCCCTTTTAAGTTTGTATTAAAAACACCAGATTTCTCAAGCGCTGTGCAGGCGACACCTAAAAAGTAGGCCGTGATATCTGCAGCAGCCGTAGCGAAGGGAGGAGGGAGAAGGGGCCGACTCATTGTGCAGGTCCTCGGCCCTCGCCCGGCAGCAATGGGCTCCTCACATGCGTACTGCCTGCTTGGGCCACCAAATCTTCAGGATACTAGGCTTCACGTCGATGGCACTGCGGTGCCTCCGATCAGCCTGTCGGAGACACGCCAGCTCGCCACACCCATCAGGGCCACCAATGCTTGAGCCGCAGCCCGAGCTCAACTCTGCCAACATCGCAGGAAGCCCACTCCTTCAATTTCAGCCTTCCCGGAATTGACACGAGTGAGGCACCGCTCAATGTCGGCCCCCGGGGGAAGCAGGGTCGCAGACCAGTCTTCCCCCGGGGATCTTCGCGCTGCCCGGAAGGACAAGGTGGGGGGAGGTCAATGGGGTGGGGTTAGGGGCGGGCCGGTGGTGCCTATAAAGGTGCTAGGGTGGGAGGTTCCGGCCTCTTTCCTAGCACCTCGCACCACCGGGTTAGGGAGGGTTTATTATTGTTAAATTGATCCACCCACCCTGCAGCTAAGGGGAGAGGGGGTGAGAATAATGCGTGCCAGTTTAGGACGGGTTATACGACTCCAGGGTTGCGGATCTTTGGAGGGGTGGTGAGTCACAGACGGGCGGAGCCACCCCCCGGGGGGGGGGGTACACAGGTGAATGAGGGCGGAGCGCAGGATGCAAGGTGCAGCAGAAGAAAGGCAAGAGAGGATGCTTAAGAGGGCTGTGAAGGTGAGAAGGGATGTATGGAGAAGTTTACAGCAGGAATGGGGAGGAGTGAAAATGGTGGGACGGATGGAGAATGGATGAGGGGTATGGGTTGTTTATTGTTGAATAAAGTTATAGAGTTGAATTGTTATGTTTAATAAACGTTGGGAGTTATGATAACCTTGTCCTAATAAATGGCCTTTTACGCTTCAAGCCAGCGTGGAGTGTAGTTATTGCGCGAGGAGACAGTGGCAGCAGGGTGGAGGGTCTCAGGTCCCCAGGAAAGCCAGGATAATTGTGGCGCAGAAAGGAGCTTGCTTCTATGTGACTGCTCCCACCGCCATCTTGGCTATGCCACCAGGTCGTGTGCCTTTAATACTTTAGTCACCCACCTGGGGACCATCAGAACCACCTCATGGGACAGGTGCAGGCTATGGATAGGATAGTGACAGCAGGCCCTGCCCTGCACTTATTCAGCGGTTGCCTAGGCTCACCCTAGCCTCCTTTAGGAAGGGGGCACGGAAGTCTCTCAATGGGACTGCAATCTAGGGCTGAACACAACATTCAGGCCTCCCTCCAGAGTGACTCAGATTTAGCACCTCGAGCACCACTGACGTCTTTGCCTGTGCATATGTTTTAATAATATTAGCGTACACACGTGCCACCGAAATTCCCTGATCGGCGTGGAGACTTGCCTACAAGAGCGGGTGTGCATTCCATGCGACAGAAATGCAAATTGACAGGAGGCCTACAGTTTAGTTCATCTCACCAATGTTATTCTTTTCATTCTGGCACTTTCCCTCCTGTATTCAAAATTGGAAAATGAAAATACTGAATGAAACATGAGTAGGTGAAGTGTCGATTCCTGACACGGATCTAGTAAAAAAAATCGCGTGTACAAAGATTAATTACCACAGTGATTTTTCTACTTTTGATTCACTTTGGAAAGTATTAGAAGTAAGAAGAGGCTTTTTAGACTTCTGTGTGTTGAGGTTTGATTCGACTGTGCTGTTATCAAACTGAAAGCCCGGCACTGAAAGAGGAAGGAGTCTGGAAATACCACGGGTACTTCCCCTTTCGACAAAGGCACGATTAAAAGAAATGCATACTCAGGAGCGAGACAGGCAAAGAAACAGTTTACATGCAAGGCAAAGGTGAACGCCTCCCGTGGAGTGTCCCACGACACAATGTCGGGCGAGGCGAGCGGGTTGTTCCTAATATCATCGTGTCTTTAGACACGATAGGGGAAGATCTTTGCTCTGAATCCCACGTCACAAACAGCTATTTCAGAAAAGCCATTCTTCAGAAACCAGGAAATTTTTAAGTAAGTCAGCGAGCTGCCTGTGTGGTCTGACACTTGCACCAGCAGTGTCTTTTTGCTTTCACTTACTGAAAGGTCTTGTTACGCTGCTGGGGGTCGAGTCACACGTGCGAGACAGAACTCGTAGCCTTGGCTGCTAGACCCTGAATTATTTCACTATCGCTGAGCAAGTCAGATATTGTGCGCGAGAAGAGGCGAGGCGCTGGCCCTCGGGCCTGCACGCCTTTCCTGTTGCACATGAGCATTCTTCATTACTAGGTACTCACAACATTTTGCCAAAGTTGGAGGGCAGAGTTTTCATACCAGAACAGAGCCTCTCGGGTAAGAGGTTGGGCCAGATGTGCAAATATTAGGAATACCGATTTCCTAATTGCGATTTTCTCCAATTTGCAATTAGGAAATCGCTATCTGCAATATATGAATTTTTGGATTCCCAAATAGCCATTCCTATTAGGTCGCAAATTGACCTACCTCGAATATCAATAAGATAGGATGAAATTTGCGACCCATTAGGAATCGCAGCCATCGCAGGGATGGTGGCCTGCTGAAGTCAGCAGACTACCATGTCTGTAATTCCTTTTTAACTAAAGCCAGTAGCGGTCCGTGGTAGGAGTGCCGGCCGGGCGGTGACGTGGGGTGTTTACCTTCTATGTAGTAATATTGGCAAGACGCGAAATATGTATTAAGTGGAAATCTGAAAATTCACCGACCTTTGCTGAATGTTTAAAGAGTGTTATATCAGCTAGTGAATCAGATATGGCTTGTGATCCAGAAAGTAGAGACAAGATCTGGACCTTAATGTTGGGATGGAGAGAAAGGACAAGCGGGTCCAATGATTAAGCCTAATAGTGCTGGCGGTTCTGGTATCTCTAAGGGCCGTACAGGTAGAAGTGGAGATGGGACTAGAAACAGCATTTCTCTTAGAGAGTACTCCATTTCCTCTCAGACGGTTTTCATACGGAATGTAGGGAGAGAGGAGGAGACTCAGTATGAGCATTGGCAAAATGAGGACAAAAAAAAAAAAAAAAACAATACCACCACCACCAATACCACCACCACCGCCACCAATACCACCACCACCAATACCACCAATATCACCAATACCACCACCACTATACCACCACCACCAATACCACCACTACCAATACCAGTACCACTACCACCAATACCACCACTAATACCACCACCACCAATACCATAACCAATACCGCCACCAATACCACCACCACCAATACCACCACCACCAATGCCACCACCACCACCACCACCATAACCAATACCACCACCACCAATACCAGCACCACCAATACCACCAATACCACCACCAATACCACCACCACCAATACCACCACCAATACCATCACCACCAATACCACCACCACCAATACCACCACCAATGCCAATACCACCACCAATGCCACCACCAATACCACCACCAATACCACCACTACCAATACCACCAATACAAATACCACCACCACCAATACCAATACCACCACCTCAGCACCTATCGCTCACTAGTAATAGCAGGGGCACTGTACGAGGCCTGAGCTGCAGTCAAGACCACCCCTCCCTCCATGCCTGCCATAAAGCACAGCCCGCTCTGCACCAGGAGGTGAAGCCAGGGCTCTTCTACAGCTGGAGTGTTTGTTATTAGGCCAAAGATAGCAATGACATTACGCAATGCCACACTGCACACTGAGATCACGGAGAGGGCAGGAAATCCCCCCCCCACTCTTCCTCATGAGCCGCAACAGTGTAATCACAGAGCGAAAGGTGTTGGAGCGCTTTGTTAGTGTTTATAGCTCGGATCATATGTAACTCTCACTTCACACTTTGTGTCTGTGTAATTTACAACACTTACACATCTTCTTCACAGCACTATTCATCACTACTTTGAAGACGTCGCAGGCCAGTCTCTTCCTCTGATATTTACAATCTAACAAGCGGTAGAGAAGGCCCTTTATTGCAATGCAATAGGTCTCGCATTTGCGAGAGTTTAAGCTATTAGTATTGTAAATGACAGTGCCTTTTATTTATGTTTTAAAACCCAAAACATAAATAAAAGGCATTGTCATTTACAATGCCAATAGCTCAAACTCGCGTGAATGAGAGACCTATTGCTTTGCAAATGCTTGTTTAAGAGTAGGCAGTGGTACGTGGGACCAATGCCGTCCTTAAAAAATATTGTATCAACATTCTCAAAAGAGAAGGGGTCCCAAAGGGACCCCTTCCTATTTACAAATGGGTTACTGTTGTGTCCTGTGTTTATGTGCATGAAGACTCTAGTGGTCCTCGGCAGACTCTGTACAAGTATTACATAATCTGATAGGTGTGGCTGGGGGAGGATAATAAAGTTTGTGACACTGCATTCAGTTTACGGTTGCATGCTGAAGAATAGAGACGTGAAAACCAGAGCTCCATGTGTGGCATGATCTGTTACATGTTCCCGGGCTGGGGAGGACACTACAACTGGCGACGAGATAGAGGATACGTGCCCCCCAACAATACAAGACTGCTCTCCCTGAGTTTGCCGTGGTCCAGCAAACTGCTTGTGCGTGCCACATGCACCTCAAGAAGCGGTCTACGGTTGGCGTAAGTGGAGTCAAAGCGCAACTCCAGCTTTTGAGAGGCCCTCGAAGAAGGTGAAGGCGCTACAGAGCAGCACAGTCAGTAAGCCTGCCAAAGATCTACTGGTAAGGCCGAAAGAAGAGATACTGCGCTACAGCATAACACAGAGCCAGCACCGATACAAATCAGAAATGCTAAAGGCAGCGACAGCCAGGTGCGAGTGTCGTATGGCTTACTCATTCTCAGTAAAAACTGTGCGTTTGTTGGACAACATAAATTTCAAAACGGTGCAGGACTGATTCTACGCACACCATCAGGATATGTTGGCCTTAGTCCTATTAGCTCACAGTGCACCATCTGTATCCCTAACTAGGAAAACAGATCTAGAACCTTTTAGTTTGGTCACTCATGCACACTTAAAGATAAACACAAGAAATACACAACATGCAGTTTCAATATTTATTGAAGCATTGTGATTCTTGAGCAAAATGCGTGTGCTGCAATAATCAATAGAAGGAAACAGAATAATGTTATTAGCATACCGAGAATGGTGAAAAAGATAAACAGTTCAACCATTTTGCTGTTACAGAGAATATATGCTTGCATATAAGTACTGTAATATAATGTACTCCTACCTAGCGCTACCTATCCTAGTGTGCCTAGGGTGTGTGAATCTGCCAAATCCCTGTAGGCTGATCTAACTCCCCGTCACCTGTCGGTAAGTGTCATCAGGAAGCCCATCTTGGCGGAGAACTGGGCCTCATGCCTCGCATGAGGTAAAGAGGAATCAGCTGGGCTGGAATTCCGGGATGTGGCGGCCTCTCAATAACAGCAAAATGCTCCTCACCCTAAACAAGGAATTGATGCAGTTTATATAATAAACATCACCCATTTTGCCATATCGAAGTCCCAGTCAGGCCGCTATTGTTGATATTATTGTGATAGCTCTGCCGCCGAACGGACAATAACAAACAACATTTTGTGTAGTAAACTTAGCCCTTGTACAGAATGTTCAAGGTTTTGTGATAATAATATGCCTAAGTGGAAATGTAAGCAATACTGTTTCGGAGAATATTATCCTGAATCGGCACACAAGCAAATGTGAGTCAAATGTCATTGAGTTTTAAGAAAGAAGGCAACTTAAAAACGTTAGCATGTAAAAGGGTAGTGTTTATACTCAGGCCTATAATGTGACTACATAACACGAGAAAACGCTAAAGTCAGAGACGACCATGTGCAAAGAAACACTAAAGGCAGTGACAACCAAGTACAAGACAGCTCTAAAGGCAGTGGAAAAAAGGTATAGAAAGTACAAACGTACTTACCAGCACAAGCGAGGAAAGTGCCACATGACCTCAAATCGGGTGTGATGACCCAGCTCGGTTGAGCCCCTGATACGTGCAAAGTGGCAAGTGACATCCAGTACACCGAAAGGCATTTGGAATAGTGACATTTTTCAATGACTTCCGAGAAGAGCGCCAAAAATGGTGCAGCCGCATTCCTGAAATGACCACTTCCATTTGATACTGCCAAAAAGCAGATGCGCCAGATGGACTGCTTAGATTGAAACGTTCAATGACTTCATAGATGCTATAGAAGAAGCAGATGACAAAATGATCATCAAATACTTAAAGAACTGGTAATGGAATACAGGAGGTGATAAAGAAGATATCACAAGCTGGTGAAATATCATACCGTCAAATCAGGAAGGCGTTGGAGGCCGAGTTCAATCCAATGTCGACTATGAGAGGTACAGTTTTAACCATGCAAGGCAGCAACCTGGTGAGACGATGGATGAATTTGAGGAGAGACTTGATACGCTTATAAAGCACTGCAAGTTCAATGAATTCAATGATGATGAAGCTGTGCGTCTTAGAGTTATTAATGGTTGCCTTTCCGACTCATCCGATGATGCATGCTGAGAGAAACGCTCAGTTTGGAGAAAGTGCTCATGGCTTCAAGAGCGGAGGAACGTGCCAATCGAGAAGCTACTGATATGGAAGCTGGAACAACCCGAAAGGAATCAGCATTGAGCATGAAAAGTAAGCAGAAACACAAGGCAGAGGCCCGCCAAGTAATGTCTCAGAAGAAAAAGAAGATAAATGTCCTACTATCGGACAAATATGCAAAAGCTATGGGAAGGAAAACCATTTCATAACACTTTGCAAAGCGAAAGAGAAACTAAGTGCGTCATGAAGAGATGAGAAGATGGACGCCAGAAAGTACCAGAAGCACTCTGTCCACTCCCACAAGGCCAAACGGCAACATCGCCTAAGGCAAGTGGAAACTAAACGAAGCCGACCGTATCAAATGCATCATCCAACTGTTCATTGATGTCATCATTGAGTAATGATGAGGAAAATGGATGTGTGATGGTGATGTCTGTCACAGATCGACGTGAGCATGTAGGATTGGCCGCTTGTAAGGAAATACACAAGTCTGAAAAGAATCACCACATGAAGCAACAAAGTTCCTTTGGACATGGTCCTAAAATCATGCTAAGGTGAATGGTTGCCCTACAACTTTCATTATAGACAATGGTGCGTTGCTAAATATCATGCTGACAGAAAAATACAAAGAACTGTCTCCGATACCACGTCTCACATCGTCAAGAACCAAGGTGTATACCTGGGCAGCTTCTACACCCTTGCGGAGTAAAGGATCCTTTGTGGTGATCATGGGGCACAAGAAAACGACAGTACAAGCGCTGATTCATGTACTCCCAGGTACTTTGTTGAATAGATGCTTATTAACCTTTGACACTGCTGCTGACAAGGAACTGATTTCTATTAATTACAACTTGAATGCCCATTCTGAAACAGTGAGTCAATTCCTGACATTGTTTCATGAACTTGGGAAACTTAAGACATTGAAGGTACAGCTTTACATTAATGAAGACATTCGCCCCATTGCACAGCTACACCGTCGCATTGCTTTTCACTTACAGGAAGCCTTTGAGAAAGAACTTGAAACACTGTTAAAGCATGACATCATCAAGCGATCTACTAGTCAGACACCGTGGGTTTCACCTATTGTGGTAATACCAAAAAAGGACAGAGACACCCAAAACATACTCCTTCCAAATAGCAAATTCAAATGACTGATTGCATTTTGTACATTCAAAAAAGCATTTTTCCTGTCGCAAACTGCCTGATTCACAGAACCCGAAAAAAATGCTTTGTACATCTGGCTGTAAGTTCTATATTTCATGTTAGGCCCTCAGGGTACAGCAACAGCAGGTAGGTCCTATCAGGGCTCTATCCTCCTTCTAACTTTCCTTATCTCCTAGCTTCCACTCCACACACAAAATTCTATTACATATTCGCTCTCAGCATTCCACACAGGATACTGCACATTCTGTCAAGAAATAGAAGATAGTTAAGATTCAATTTCATTATGCATTTTGTGGCACTGGATGCTTGCATCAGTCCCGGTCCAGTTTTGTTGCACTGCACAGGATGTGGCACACAATATTATACAGTTGTACTTTTCCGTTAGTTTTAAAATGCATGTATTCACTAAATCTTCTATAGTGAGGTAATGTGAACGCTTCGCGTAATAACACAAACTGGGGTTAATCCATTCGGGAATAAATACTCTCAGAGATGCCTTGTAGTGTTGCATGCGTCCATTTTGTATCTTTTCGAACATATGTAGTGCCAATATAGCTAGGAAGCAAGAAAGTGCTCTCCACACATTTATGGAAACAATGAAGAGCAAAAGCAGCTCTGCTTATTTGATGAGAGGGAAGCAGCTCTGGTCCTATATTTGCATTGTATGGTATGGTCTGCTCCTATTTTTGGCCCTCATTACGTGTCCTTGGTAAACTGGATTGAAGTGCAGGTGGGAGCTGGTGCTTGAATAGTAGTGCAACTGTACTGCACTCCTGCATCATTTTCTTACACAAATTTGGCTAGGAAAAAAATGGCACCATTGGCACAAGGACAAGGGAGCAATAAAAATGAGAAACATTGTGTGATCGGATATGTAAATTCCAAAACGCACATTATGACGCATAGCGACCTCCCCACCATGGAGTCATCTAATAATACCAACCCAGCAAATAGCGCACCACAGTATCGGTACTTCACCAGTCAGCATTACTGTGCCAAAATACCACAGCACTCGTAATGAGATCCTAAGCGTGAAGTGACCGTTCGGTATTTGTTGCATTCTTGCTTATACCATTCTGCCTTGTTGCTTATGTCACGCTCTAAGAATCCTTGTGCGTGCATTATGTGCCTGCTGTTCAGTGTTCTGGAACCACTGAATGGCAGTTAGTTGTACTGGCTTTACCTAGCTGTTTGTACTGTGTCGCTCCTAATAAAAACTACAAAATCTTCTTACCTGCTGGCATCATCTCGTCTTTACAAGTGGCGACGAGTGAAGTAGACATTTCCTGCTACACCTTATACGGCGGCACAGGTGCGGTGATGTCTTCCGGAACCTACTGCTTGATCGGGCATAGTTCCTGTGCTTTGACTGTAATTGGAGCTCCATCGGAGTTCCTTCTCCTCACTCCGGTCATTCTTCTGAATATCTGGTTTCTCTTGGCATTTTCTTCCGTATTTGGCTGATTTTAAGGTATTTTGCCAATCTCCACGGCTGTTTCCTCTGATAGCGTCTCCCTCTGCAAGCAACTCCTACTGTGACGACGCTCCCTGACAACGTTGATGTTTCCCTTGGCGACGCTCCCGGGCAACGTTTTTTCCAGGCAGAATTTGTGTCACCGACTCTCTGACTACGCTCCCTAGCAACGGTACAACAACGTGGAAGACCTCAACCTTTCACCTCACGCACGTCACGTTGCGTCGTTGCGTCATCACGCTGGCGGCCATCTTGGATTAGATTTCAATCTACTTATTTCTCACGTCGGATTCAACGAGTCAAGGCTGCTTTCCAGTTCGTTTCTTTTCGTCGTGGGAATATTCTAAGCATATTTATGCCTACGGCTACGGAGATGCCTACCGTGATGGGCACACCTAAACGATTTGCTTCTACATCCAGGTAGGATAAACCTGTTGATTCACAGAACAAAGCTGACAGGAACGAAGGTAGACGTGTGCCCTTGAATTTAGGATCGCTTTGGCGACCAATTCTTTCCCCACCTACTAATATATCTTCAACCGGCTGGTGAAGATAATTACATTAGAAGAACATTTCTTTACATAACTGAAGAACACAACCCTCCGGTGTGGGCTTTGGCGTCCATCCAAACTGACTACTCAACATAATTGGTCCCACTTGGATGCCCAACTTTTTGTCAATAGGATCGCTTGCGGCTGTCATTCCTTGTCCCTTTTTGTCCTGATGAAGACCCGCCCCTGACGCCTAATCAGCTGCGCAAACGCCTAGGGTCGAAACGTCGACGTTACAGTCACCCATAGTCCATCTAGTTCCCTACCTTGAATATAAAAGCAATATTATTGTTGGGGATACATATATTAAGAAACGGACATGACAAATTAGCATTTTCTCTTTGTTTATTTATGTTTATCTTTGTGTGGTAATTCTGTATAGGACTTTTCACGTATCACCACAAGTCACTTATTCCACACTATAGTCACTTGTTTATTGTCGTATGTTTATGTATTGTAGACAGCCTTCATTAATGTGTATAATCAAAAAATTGAGTAAATAACTTTAACTTTACTAAAATTGTTGGTTCTTTGGTGTGTCCTTTGAATGCAAATTATGATTCACATCTGAAAAATTGAAAGTTCAGATCACATTAGCATACATTGAGCAAAGCAATTGTTTTCCCGCCAGAACCATTTTTGTTTACAGATTCACAGTGACAGGCACACCGTGACACTTTTGCGTCATTTAGCCTGTTAATTCACGGTGACAGCCACACCTTGATACTTTTGCACAATCTATACTTTTCCAACTTAATTTAAAAAAATTTTTTTAGCAAGACTAAATTTATCTCTAAAGTCTAATTGCCTATACAACAATTTTTGAGTGTTTCTTTGTACTTTCTTCTCACTCCTTATCTATTCATACTACGTCTACCGCCATGCAGTTTGATTCACCCAGCAAGTTTTTGCAAAACAAAGGAGAACCACCCATCCCATGGACTAGATGGAAAGAAGAGTTTATTACATATTTGAAAGCTATCAATGGAGAAAGAATGTCGGCTGAAAGAAAGAAAAACATATTTCTGCATTGTTTAGGTTCTGAAGGTCAAGTAGTATATAGAACTTTGCCTCCTGTGAGATCTGGGGGTGATTACAATGCATATGATGAGGCCATATTGCGTTTTGAGAACCGCTTTAAGCCCACTACCAGTGTTGCTCTTAATGGGTTTAAATTTTATACTAGAGCTCAAGAAGAGGGAGAGAGTTTTGATGAGTTCCTTACAGCTTTGCGCGCATTATC
Source organism: Calotriton arnoldi (assembly GCA_963921515.1). NCBI lineage: Eukaryota > Metazoa > Chordata > Amphibia > Caudata > Salamandridae > Calotriton > Calotriton arnoldi. The sequence continues at coordinate 3,568,883 of CAWUFW010000488.1, read as the reverse complement.
CATAAATTGCAACTTTGGTATGATTACTGATGAAATGATCAGGGACCAAATTATAGTCCATGTCAAAAGTAAAAAGGTGCAAGAGCAGTTCTGGATAATGGTTGATCCTAATTTAGAGGCTGCTTTTAGTACAGCGAAAGCCTTAGAGCAGTTGGAGAAGTGGATGAAGTCTCTTAACAAAGACGTAAAAACTCCTGTGTCAGGTGATGTAAATAGTATTACTCCTGGAACTTCTAAAAACTTTTCTAGTTATAAGGGTAACACCAAGAGTTTCTGTTGCTTCAGATGTGGTAATCCAGGACACATCGCATCTTTTCCACATTGTCCTGCCTTTGGGAAAGAGTGCAGTAAGTGTGGGCGGTTGGGACATTTCTCCAAGATGTGTAAAGATGTGAAGAAAGGCGCTTCTGTTAATTCCTCCAAAGGAAAGGTTTCGTGTGTTTCTGGTGATGCACATGATGATGATGATACGCAGTGGAGTCTGGAAACAGGTATAGTTGTTTCCATTCATGGTTTTCCTGATGACTCTCTGGCACATAATATAGGACCTCCTAAATGTCTTGTGCACATATTGGGTAGAGAGCTTGAATTGATGGCAGATTCTGGTTCGCCTTGGACCATCATCACTGGAGAATATTGCAGTCAATGTTTTGGTGATTTAGTAGACTTAGATACTCTCATGGAATCAGATAACATTGCTGAGAGTTTCGATGGATCAAAAATTGACATTATAGGCTTTAAAGAACTAGTAATTGAGTTTAAAAAAAGAATGGCCCTCATTAAGTTGTATGTGGCTTTTAAGGGAGTGAATGTGTTAGGTTGGCGGGATCAAGCCAAACTTGGCATAATTTTGAATCCTAGAAATAAGGAACCTGTGTCCATTGTTGCTGAGTGTTCCACCAGTACTGATTTTCCCAAGCTTTATCCCAATGTTTTTTCGGAGGAGCTTGGAAAATTGGTTGGTTTCAGCCACAAGATTAACGTCAAAGAAGGTTCTGTCTCTGTCAAGCAAAAATTTAGAGGGGGTCCCTATCATTGTGAGAGAAGAGTTAAAAAACATGTTGGAGGATATGATTCAAGTGGGTATCATTGAAGAGATAGTCATCAGAGTGGGTTTCTCCCATTGTTTTGGCCCGTAAACTTGATAAAAGTCTGAGACTCTGTGTGGACCTGAGGGCATTGAATGCAAATTTGGTAGTTGATTGTCATCCCCTACCCAACATCAATAAGATGGTGTGTATGTTGGATAAGATGGTGTGTATGTTGGAAGGAGCATGTATTTTCTCCACCTTGGATCTCCGTTCAGCGTACCATCAAATTGAACTTACGGAAGATTCCAGAAAATTCACTGCGTTTATAACACCACACGGTCTGTTTCAATTTAAAAGGATGCCCTTTGCCTTAGCCTCGGCGGCATCTGTTTTTCAAAGGGCAATGTACCATATATTTAAAGATGTAAGTGATTTCGTTAAGTGTTTTCAGGATGACATTCTTATTTTTTCAAAGAACAATGAGGAACATTGTAGTCATGTCTGTGAAAGGTTGTAGAAATATGGTTTGACACTCAAAGCAGGGAAGTGCAAGTGTTTTTTGTGAATCTGTCGAATATCTCGGAGATACTCTGTCAGGTATTGGTGTTGTGCCCAAAAAATCCTTAGTTGATGCTATCGTCAAAGCACCCTCACCTGATAATAAGGAAAAACTTCTCTCTCTTGCAGGTTTATGTGAATACTACAGTAAGTTTATACAAAACTTTGCCACTAAAATGGAACCACTTAGAGAGTTGACTAGGAAATCTACTTAGTTTGTGTGGTCAGAGAGACAGGAGTCGGCATTCCAGCAGATTAAGAAACAAAATTGTGAATGCTCCCACTCTCAAATCCTTTTGCTTGAACAAAATGGGTATTATTACTGTAGATGCAAGTTTGTACTGGTTAGGCGGTGTATTGAGTCAAAGAACTGGTAAGGAAGAATGGTGTGTGGCATTTGCATCTAGGACCCTCTCAGAAACCGAGAGAAGGTATGCCGTGATTGAAAGAGAACTGTTGACTTGTATTTGGGCCATTGAACACTTCTGAAACTATGTGTGGGGTAGCAGATTCCTGCTTAGGACCGATCACAAGCCCCTCGTAGGCATTTTATCTCCGGGGGGGGCAGGGGGGAATTCCACTGTGTGCATTGCAAGACTCACTTCCAGGTTGCAAGAATACAACTTTGAGGTAGAGTTTGTTCCGGGTAAGAGCAACATTACTGCTGAATGTTCGTCAAGGTTGCCTTGCTCTGACAGCTGTGATTTTCACAACGAGCAGGAGATGGATATGGTTGCTACTGTCAAGGATTTTGTTTCCACAGAATTTTTTGGGGTGTCTGAAATTGAGTGGAAGAAGGAAATGAGTAATGATGTTTTGTGTCAGTTGATTATGAAGCACTTGAGAGAGGGTTGGCCCAAAGAGAAGTCTGTCACTTCTGAGATGGGTCCATATTGTCAAGTTTCCGATGAGTTCGAGGAGGAGGGTGACTTACTGTTCGAAGGTGGCAAGATCATTCCGCCTGTGGCTATGCAAAATAAAATTTTACAACTTGCTCATGAGGTACATTTAGGAATGTAACCAAAAAGGGGGGACTGAGGGCTTTTAAATAGGTCCAGCATACCTGCCCAACAGTAATCAAAACAAGATGGGTATGCAGTTCCTAACAAGGGAAGGGGGTCCTAGGTTGATTTAAGTGTCACAAAAAAAAAATGTGTACACGGAACGTAGGGAGGAAAAGGGGGGGATTCCTCCTTTCGGAATAAATGCCCTCACACACCCAGCCAGCTAGGTGTCAAGCTTCATCATAGGGCGTGCTCCTCGTCAGGTCAGTGCTGCAATACCTGACAGGCACCCTATGAGGGTCTCTTTGGCGGAGATCTATTATTCAATGCTGTATTGGTGCAGTGGGTGTGAGGGCCCTAAAAAAGAAGTGTAGATGTGTTGAAGTGGGTCACTAGACTATGTGAAGATTAAAACAGGAAATAGGAGTCCACTCAAAACAATTTTAATGAACCTGGCTCCTATCCTGATTAAAAAGGAGAATGTAGCGCACCCCTGCCTCAATGTCACGGGGCATTGCGCATTATCTGGTGGTCAACATGTTTCTTGCCCTCGTGTCAAGGTGGACGGCAATTCTTCAGGACCAAATCTGACAGGGTGATCTACACTATTCGTGGTTGTCTAAGTAAGTAGAACAGATAAACCACAGACAGTACCCTAAGTGTAGTACCTGTAAATCGGATCAGCCAACCTAGGAATACAAAACACAATGGTTATGCAGGGGTGGATGATAGTTGCAAATAATTTAGTCCATTAGAGAAACTGCAACAAGTGCTGTGCACACAAGTGTATGAACCACTTGTGCAGGAAGACGGCGATAGAAAAAAGTGCAGGAAGAATTAAAAACGGGTTTAGGGAGCCTGTACTCCTGTGGTAGCTGGAAAAAACGCCGACTCACCCAACTCGTATCATCGACTCCCGGCATAGGAAGACACTCAGAAATGTAGTGTCCTAAAGGAAGTGAGGGTCAAATGGGTAAGCGATTAATATCAAGGCGTAATCAATCACGATCACCATTCCAGTGGTATGGTGGACAGGTGGTATTGCAAATCCAACGAGGGGATTACGGGGGGTTCCTGTTGGTATGTTCTGGGCGCCACATGGGACACAATAGATAAACTGTGGTCACCCCGTAACAGCACAGGGGCAAGGAAAGCCTAAGTCAGGCAATCATGTTCTCCGAGTGGTGGAGTAAGAGTGGCCGTAACTTGTGTTCGCCCATAGCGCAACCCCGCACATCCCAAAGCAGTTGTCCCTCGAGCAGCTGTTGTGAAATGTAACACAGGCACCCAAACCCCAGGGGAGATGTGAACATCAAGCAACCAAATGCAAGCCCACACAGTTGGTACTTACGTGCGTTCACCGCAAACCGTCGGTGGACCTACCCCCAAACACTGCCGGGACCGGGAGGTAACCTCCGAACCCGTGAGGTGCAGTTAATCCTCCGGCTCCCGGACGTGGGCGGGGCGTGGTGACAGCGAGGCACAGGGCAAAATGCTCTAGAGTGCAAACCAATATGGTCATAGTACGCTTGGCCGCCATCTTAGTGGAGGGGCATGTCAAAGAACGTGCTGGGGTTACGTCAGGGAAGGACACATCCGTCATCGACGAAGTTTAAGGAAAATTTGGCAGCCATGACAGAAGGGGTAGTAACCAGAGTCCATGATCCTGCCACGAAAGCGGATCGGGATAAAAAGCGGTATTGAAGCGCACCACAAATGTGCTGGATTAGTGAAAAGTCAGCCACGGTAGGGGTAAGACCCTATTCTATGGATACAATGAAAAGGGGGAATCTGGCTATTGCCGGGAGTGCGACGATGACCAAAAGGAGACCAAATTCACGATGTGATGGTGTCAAGTGGTGTACGTCCACCCCAGTTCTACAAGGGGTACTACCCTGTAAAACAGTTCAGTGGTCATGGTGTGGTGGAGGAAATGTAGGTAAACATGGGAAGGCCAACATCAGGATGTGTTCACGTCATCTAAAATGTAGAAACAACCAGGCTATGCATTGGGCACTCCCCTATAGATTCGACCAATGGTCATGGTGTAAATACTTGGCAGCAAGGTGTCATGTACTGTATTAGTCAAAAAAGAGAAGAAGGGAATGTGTCTCAGGCAGGGTTGGTGATGGTACCCCCATATCAAAAGTGTATTCTAAAATGTAAGTAGAAGACTACCCATTATTGAGAGTGCTCCAAGGGATGTCCTCATTAAGGCCCTCCTTATCCGTAGCCATACGGTGTACCCACCTCTGTTCAATCCTGAACAGAGCTTTTTTGTTCTTTTTGGGGTGTGCTTCTAAAACGACCCAGTGGAGACTGTCCGGTGGATGATGATGATGTTCAAAATGTGTGCACATTCTCGTATTGGTTTTGTGGCACCTGATGTTGCTGCGGTGCTCAGTGATACGTGTCTTGACAGTTCTAGTGGTCATGCCAATGTAGCGAAGGCCACAGGGGCACGTGATCATATATATGCAATTAGCAGTGTTGCAATTGGTGTGTTTTCTCAGTTGCCATTTGAAAGTGTCAGAGAGCACTATCTCCTTAGTAGATTCAGTAAGGGGACAGACCACGCAAAACCCGCACGGGTAATGGCCCGTCACCGGTGGTAGATTCCAAAGCGGTCTTTGTGGGTCAATGTTACAAACCCTGGGTCTGGTATGTAGCAATAGATCTTTAAGGTTGTTGGTACGTTTGAAGGCAAACCTGGGTTGGGCAATTCAAGTGTCCCTGTATTTAGGATGCCCCAATGTTTCCTGATGATTTTTCTTATCCTGTTGGACTCTGGGGTGTATGTGGTGACACAAGTGAGAGCGTCATTGGGTTATCTGTGTTGTATCTCTAGTAAGGCCTCATGGTTGTTGTTTCTGGCCCTTTTCATAGAGTGTGCAACATTGCGTCTAGGGTATCCTCTTTTGTGGAGATTGTCAGCGAGGATAGCTGCCTCTGATTTGAAATCCTCGAAGGAACTGCAGTTCCTCCTAATGCGGAGAAATTGTCCAAAGGGTAAGTTTTCTTTAAGGGACCTGGGGTGGTGGCTACTAAATAGTAGGAGGCTGTTGCTGTCAGTCGGCTTCCTGTACAATGTGGTACTAAGTTGCCCATTTTGGAGTCTGATGCTAAGATCAAGGAAGGGGATTTCACTCATTGAGGTAGTGCTGGTGCTGGTTCAGTATATTAACCCATTGACAAAATTCATCACATGTGGATCTATCTCCCTTCCAGAGGATCAAGATATCATCAATGAATCATTTCCAAAGTATCAAGTTGTTGTGGAAAGGATTAGAGGTGTTGAAAATAACTCTCTCTTCAAACGCTGCCATGTATAGGCATGCCACACTGGGAGCAAAGGTGCTACCCATGGAAGTGCCCTGGGTCTGGTGGTAAAGTTGTTTGTTATGTTCAAAGAAATTCTCCCTAAGGGCCAAAGTGGCGCACTCCAGAATGAAGGTCACCGGTGTAGGTGACTGCCAGTCGATGTTACCCATGGCATCTTCTATAACGTCCAGGGTGGCACGTTGAGGGATGTTAGTGTACAGGGCCTCAACATCCAGGGTAACTAACAAGTTTATTTCCTCTGGATGTTGGTCGTTCTCAATAAGGCGAAGGACATCAGTAGTGTCAAGAAGAAAGGAAGGTGTCTTTCTGACAAGTGGTTGTAAAAAATGATTGCAGAACCTTGAGAGAGGTTCGAGGAGTGACCCGATCCCTGAGACAATGGGTCTGCCCGGGACAGGGGTGGTGCCCTTGTGGATTTTAGGTACTGTGTAAAAGTAGGGCACCTTAGGGTCCTTGGTGATAAGGAAGTCTGCTTCCTTCTTGCTAATCCACCCTTCTGACTCCGCTGTGTGTACCATAGTTTTGATAAGGTTGTGGAGAGGCGAGTGGTAGGATTAACATCAATGGGAGTGTAGTACTTCCGATTGTCAAGTTGTCTGCGACATTCAATGTCGTAGTCTGTGGTGGACATGATCACTATCGCTCCACCCTTGTCTGCTTGCTTGATGGTAATACTCTGGTCCTCAGCCAGGGACCTGATGGCCATCAACTCGATTGTGGACAGATTGTTGAAGGAGTCGGGTATGGTGCCTTCAGCTACATCCTTCAAAACTGCCTGTTCAAACGTGAGTACTTCATGGGGTACCATACTGTTGTTCGGTGTGAAGGTGGACTGGTTGTGTAGTCCAGAGTCATCATCAGGGGGGGTCGGTTTCTAGTGAAAGAACGCTTTGAGGCGTACCTTACGAAAGAAACCTTGGATCTCGCAGGTCTTGCGCAATCTGTCGATTTTCGGGGTAGGGACGTAGCCCAAACCTTTTTGTAGGACCCGTAGTTCTAGATCAGTGAGTGTCCTAGGTGAGAGATTGACCACTAGTCTATGAAACATCTCATTAGGGCAAACTTTTGGTGGCCTGGCCTTGATAAAATGGTTGATAGGATGGCTAGGGAGTGTTCTGAGTGCATTAACAGTGACAAAATGCTTAGGGTGTTTTCTGCCCCTCTTAAGCCGGTGACTTGGCCCAAGTCTCCCTGGCAAAAGGTAGTATTTGACATTTCTGGCCCCTTCAAATGCTTGCCATCTGATGCCCGTTTTGCGCTTGTTTTAGTAGATTACCACTCTAAATGGCCGGAAGTTAAGTTTGTGGCCAATGCCACTTCTCAAGTTGTTACATTTTTCAAGGACGTTTTTGCTAGAGAAGGTTGCCCTGAAGTGTTGATTACGGACAATGGTGTTCAACTCACTTCACAGAAGATGGAGGACTTTTTCTGTAAATGTGGTATCAGACATGTCACTACTGCTCTTTATGAACCTAGGGAAAATGGCCAGGTCGAACGGTTCAACCGTGTTCTTAAGGAGGGTATTGAGTTGGCAAATAAGTCCAGTGAGCCTTGGAGGGATGTTTTGAGGAAAAAAGTTTGGATGTACCGCATCACTCCTCTGTTACTGGGGTGAGTCCTTTTAGTCTTTTGAAAGGAAGGGATCCTGTGTCAGATATTTGTCCATGGTGGATAAAGAAGTCTAGCAAGAATGTTGATGATGTTGAGTTGGATGTTATTGCTGGACGAGTGAGAGAAAAGCAAGGAAAAATGAAAGAGATTTTTGATAAAAAATAGAGCGTGAGAATTCCTGATTTCGCCCTTGAGATTACAATGAACAGTTTCCGACATGGGTTCTATGCCGGCCTGTCCGACATGGAAACTATGTCGGAAAGCATGATTGGGGGGCCCCAGCAGGGCCCCCTTTGGTGCACGGCCTCCGGTTGGAGGCAAAGGGGGCACCTATGGTGCCCCCCTGTTGATCCCTGCACCTTGTGGCAGGCACCTTGAGGTGCCTGCCACGGGATGCAGGGATGAAGCGCACCTCCCATTTCACTATGGGAGCATGCATTACGGCCGGTTTACAGCGGTAATGCATGCTCCATTGTGAAATATAGGAATGCGAACGAACAGTGTTCAGTCGCTTCCTAATGAGGCAGTCGGGACCGCCAACTGTGTGTCGGTCGGTCCCAGGACCAAGTCGTGTGGGGGGGAAGGAATTCCGCCCGACATCGAAATCAGGCCCGAAGTGTTTCCCCAACAAGGAAGCACTTACTAAGTAAAAAAAACAAAAAAACATTGCTGTTAGGTGAACATTTGCTGCTGAAATACATCTGCTGAAATACATTTTATAAAGAAAACAACAATACAATAGTAAACCCTAGTCAAAATAACATTATTATTATAACTATGGAGTTTCCTTTGAGGAAATACTAACAATCTGTTCTTCTACAATTGCTGTGTGTTTTACAGAACGTGAATCTCAAACAATAAAGTATTGTCACTTACAAATAAATAGCACATTCATCTTTGTAACCATGGTTCTTTTCATTGCCAATGTGTTCCATTGTGATGAATTAAGACCCCCTTATGAGTGACCCGTAATCCTGTACACACCGCCTTATATTCATGTGCCTCAATTGACTTTCCACTGTGTAGGGTGCAAAAATGCTTTATTTACATTGGGGCAAAGACGGTGCTTAATCTGATCTGCTGGTTGCAGGTGGATCCCACAAGCACTCCTTTTAGGGGAACAGCACTTATGTTTCATCTGACTTATCCCCCAGATCAGGAGAGAGAAAAGAAAGGAAGAGAAAGAGAAAGAGAGGAAGACATTACAAAATGTGAAAGCAGGAATGAAAAAGAACCTGAAAGAGTGAAATAAAGGGGCATGAAGTCTGTGGTGCTGCACAAAAGTGGCATCAAGTATATGCAGCCTTTGTATTCAACATCTTTGCCATTTGATAGCACCAGTCGTAGGCATCTGAGCAAAATGTTGGGCCCCAGCATTTATTTTTCTACACATTAAGTAGCCTTGACTCACCCTGACCCTGAATGTTCACCTCCTGCACAGTGATAACCTTTAGTGTCACATTGCCACATCTACACTTGGGCTTTTGACTAAAATGCACAAGGTTATGGTTAAATGAGGGTTACTTACAGACAAATACTTGAGTTGGCACCATGTGGTCCAGCTGTTTACTGGCACATACTCCTAAACCTGCTTGAATAGGTGGAAGTTCAACTGGGAATCTCTTCTCAACAGCCTAGTGCATTAGATTACCTGAATGAACAACACTGGAAAATAAATTCAAAGTTTATTTTATGTCCATGGAGAGTGTTGGACTTAGGTCTCTCTGCAGGATCACTCCCAAACTTTTTGCCTTCACCCCTCCCGCTTTTCTGAATTCGTTTTTGTTGGCATTAGGACTCTATGCACTTTACCACTGCTAAAGTGCTTGTGCTTTCTCCCTAAAACATGGTAAAATTGGCCTACACTTGATTGGCACATTTAGTTTACTTTAAAGTCTCTACTATATGGTACTACATGAGACAGTGGGCCTGTAAATTATATGCTTCTAGTGGGCCTGCAGCACTCATTGTGCCCCTACTAAAGTAGCACTTTAAAACATGTCTCAGGCCTGCCATTACAACCTGTAGTGCAGTTTTAAACCACCATTTGACCTGGTAAAATAAACCTTTTGCTAGGCCTAAAACATCCTTTTAATAATTATGTCACCCCTAAGGTAGGCCCTAAAGGCTCATAGAGCAGGGTGCTTTGTATTTAAAACTTAGGACACATGTGTTTAAGTTTTACATGCCCTGGTAGTAAAAAACTCCTAAATTTGTTTTTCACTACTATAAGGCCTATTTCTTCCATTGACTATCATTGGATTACCTTATTACATTCAATAAGTGACACCTTTTGATTGGGATCAGATGGAGAAATTATGTTTAGACTCAAAGGAATTGTAATTTTAAATTATCTTTAATGATAAGGCCGGATTTTAATTCCCAATTTTGAAAATGGCACTTTTAGAAAATTGGCATTTTCCTGCCATAACCATTTTTGTGTCATTGCCAGCATCCTGGGTCACACAACTGTGAATAGCTCTGCTTTTGGGGACTGTATTCCTGCCAGACAGTTAGAAAAAGGGGACTGGGTGTAGGCACCATTGACCATCGTTCCTGGATTGCTGGGGGCAGAGCTGTTCCTAGCCCGACTTACGTTTCAAAATGCTGCCTCTAGCACACAACAAATTAATCTGACACTAGTCTTTTGTCACAGCAGACTTCTTGGAGCCTTGACACAGGAAAGGAAGAACTTTATAGAACCACATGTAGGGGTAGCATAGAAGATTTCCCCACTTCCAAGACTGACACCAGTTATAAATATTGAACCCTTAGAACACCTTTTGAGTACACTCCCAGACATGTGGAAGACTTCATAGGACTGCCCTGCTGCTACCAGAGGACTGCACTGCTGCTTGAGGCCTGCCTTGTTCCTCAGAGGACTGCCCTGCTGCTACCAGAGGACTGTCTTGCTGCTTGAGGCCTGCCTTATTTTTTTTTAACGGAGTTTTTTTATAGCGCGAACTTGACCTGAAGGTATCGGGTATCAGAGCGCTTTACACGAGCACCAGTTGCGTTTACATGAGGACACATTCATTTTTGTTAGGCACGTGGAGATTAAGTGATTTGCCCAGAATCATAGGATGTTGCGCGTCCTTGCTGAGACTCGAACCCGGTTCCCCAGATTTGAGGTCAACCGCCGCAGCCATTAAGCCAACTCCTCTCCCCTGCCATGTTTCCCACAGGAGTGCCCTGCTGCTTGAGACCTGTCTTGTTCCCTAGAGGACTGCCCTGCCGCTTGTGGCCTGCCCTGCTCTGTGAGAAGAAAGACTGGACCTGCTACCTTCATCCCAGGCTAACCTGAGTGACTCCAATGGTCAGTTGGCTGACCTACTGTTCTGAGCTACAGGGACAAAGCAAGCTCCAGAGGCCTCCTTGCAACTGCCCAGCTGCCCCGCTGCCCTGCTGCAATGGGTCTGCATGAACATGCTCCGGCCCCTGCTAGAGTGAGTCCCTGATCTCCAAGAGGCGCCTCCTCAAGTCCTGGACCCTTGGCTGGTATCAGAGAGCACTCATTCTTCCTTAACTGAAGGTTCCATCAAATCCAGTGTGAAGCGGCACGAAGTCTCACAAAGCCTTGCCGCACAGCTGAAAGCTTCATCAGAACCGGTTCTAAGCGACACAAAGCTTCGCCGTACACCTGCAAGCTTCATTTCAACTGATGCCGAGCAAGGCACAGCCCTGCAAAGTCTCACTGCACAGCTTTATCGGAACCAACACCAGATGACCCGAAGCCTCGCAAAGCGACACCGCTCAGACATCGCACCAAGAACATAAGGTACAATTCTCAGCAGGCCAAACTAGGCCCTGTGCCCAGCCTGCACTCCTTCATGATCGGCCTGAACTTGTGACTTTGTCCCGCTCTAGTGTGACCAGATACCAGAGTTGTTTTCTGCTTCTTGATGCTATTTTCACTTAAAGCTCTAAAATTCAATATCTCCGGTTCTACTGATTGGATGTTTGTCATTCTGGTGTCATTCTATTTATTGTAATTTACTCTATTTTTCTAAATTGGTTTGGGATTTTTCTTGGGCTGTTTTATCACTTTATTACTGTTTAAGTGCTTCATAAATACTCTACACATTGACTCTTAGTTAGGCCTGACTGGTGTCAAGCTACCAGAGGGTAGAGCACAGGATACTTTAGTGACTTTTGTGGTTCACCCTCACAAAGACTGTGGTTGTTGCTTGATTAGGGCTTGCAACCCCCCAACCAATAACCCGATTTCTTACAGAGACGAAAAAAGGATGAAGAAAGAGTGACAGTAAGAGAGATAAGCATTGGAAAAGTCAAAAGGTGTAGACTTGCTCCCAGAGGTTTTGGTCTATGCTTGTTTTCGTGGCTATACTTTAAAATTAGTTTACCATTCTAAGAAAGTAACACCTCAGAAAACTGTGAAGGGTAAACTAATTATAATCTAGAACAAAAAACATTCTAGGATGGAGTCTTTTTGTGCGCATGCACGGACAAGCATAGATCATCGGGGAATTCCAAGATGTCTGCTTAGTGGAGGAGCCAGAAAAAAATGGATACCTCCACTTGGACCCACATCCAGAATGGCTGTGAGCGAGCAAGCCTATTTCTCTCAATAAGACATATCCTTTAATCTCTCCTATCGTACCTCTTTTCTCTCTCTTCTATCACCTCTCTCTAATTTCCCTCCTTTTCCTCTCTCCTCCCTTTTCTTGCATATTCCTTCTCCTTTTGTCTCTTTTCTTCCATTGCACTCCTTTCCCTTCTCCTTTTGTCTTTTCCTTCCTCTCTTCTCACTTTGGGCCTCCTTTACAAAGATTCCATTTAATGAATTGTAAATTGCGATAAATAACGATTTGCAAATTGCGATTCCTTAAATGGAATGTACAAAATTGATTTGTTAGAAGTGGTCGCAATTTGCGTTCAGACTTCTAACGAATCCTTTTGTTTTTTGAGAACTGACTTACGTATTAGAAGGTTGGTTTTCAAAATACTGATTCGTAGTGGGTCGCAATTCGACCTACTTCATTAATATGCATGAGGCAGGTTGTACATTGTAACCCACTATGATCGGCTACATTTATAGGCATGGTGGCATGCTGGGGTCAGCGGACCACCATGTCTGTGATTGCTTTTAAATAAAGCAACTTTTTCTTAAATGGAGCTAGTTTTTCCCTAAAGGAAAACAGGATGCATTTTTTTTTTTTAAATGACAACCTTTTTATGAGGAAGCAGTGGTCACATGGAACACTGCCTGCACATAAAAAAGATTTTGTGGACAATCACAAAGGGGAGAGAGACCTGCTGTAATCTATTTGCTAATAAAAAGCATCCTCCCCATTGTTGATCTCTGCCTTGCTGCTTAGCCAATGGTGAGGTCATTAGAATGCTGGGAGTGTTTGTGCTTGAAGAAGGTTCAGTTGGAGCGTATGGGCTGAGCAGCAAGGAGGCTGCTCCTGGCGGGGCATTACATGAAACTTACCATCTTCCTGTAACCTGTAACCGAAGATACAACTTGAAGAATAAATTCTATCTTTTTCCTATATGACCTGACTACTTGGCATCTTCCATTTTAACACTGGCGACAAGCGGAAAAAAAACTACGCATGAGGAACAAGAAATTAAAGAAACTATGAAGAAACTAGAGTATTACAAAGAAAAAGAGTTTGAAGCCTGCAAGGAAGAATTGAGCCTGATAGCCCCACCAGTGTCTATGTACATCAGACAGCCTGTAGTCCAGGGCAATTGAACTGGCCAACGTACTGTGTGCAGCAGATCTAGAGGGTGGCTGCTGAGCTGAAAGGACTTTTTCATCAACAAGATTGAAGTTGGTATGTACAAGGAGAGTGTGGTGATGTGATGCTGGCAGAACTAGATGATGTCATCTGGAGTGTTGACGATGGTCCTGTCCTGAGTGTTGCCTCAGTGACAGTTACTGTTTGTGTGCCTTGGCTGTGGCAGCTGGGACGGCTCTCTGTACTACCCCTAATAAATACTCTCATCTTCACTACGCTGATTCCTCATCCTATTTCAGTGGCGACAGAAGACGGGATACGATGCCACTTTGATCATACAACCAATGCCACGGAATTGGACTGAGCACACACCTCGCCAGGTACTGGTTTGTGTCCTTTGACTTCCACAGCAAACCGTGAGTACCATTTCCTTTCATTGCTTGGCCACGCACATTTTTCCGGGCGGTACAGAGAGCGTCCAATCTTTTTTTTTTTTTGCCTGCCTTGCTTGAAACGGTGTCTTTCTCTGCCCGTTTATAAATTCTTCGTGATTTGTGTTCGTTGTACATTACTGAAGGGAACCAAGGCTAAGGACACGTTGGAAGCAGGCATCGATTTTTTTTTTTCTTCTAAAAAGAGAGAAAACTTCATATTTCTTTTGGCTACAACTTACCGGTTTGAAATACGGCTCGCGCATCGTCTTGTGGCTGCATGGCGTTCTCTGGAATCCTCATCAGCTGTCTCGTGCCTGCTGCGCGCTCCACGGAATATTCTGCTTTGTTCATGCTGATGAAGTGTTGACTCCCTACTCAACGCTATTAAGCATCACGCTCACGTGGCGGCCATCTTGAGTGTATTTTCTTTGTTTGCAACCAGAGTGGTGGTTGCTTAGCAACTACATCGGAAAGCTCACGCTCAGGAAATTTCAGCGTACGCACACAGTGCTTTATTTAATAACATCGATCTAACGCTCGCAACAAGATCGTTTATTTCTTCACGTGTGTCACGTCTGTGTTACACACACACGTCTGGTGACTCAACAAACAGGATTTCTTCGTGTATCACGTCTGTGATACACACACACGTCTGGTGACTTAACTAACAGGATTTCTTTGTGTGTCACGTCTGTGATACACACACACACACACACATTATTCACGATACAGTGATCCAATTTTATTTTCACCTCTTCCACCAAATTCTCTGGTCACCGTTAAAGGCACAACTCAACGAAGAGGCTGCCATATATTCATTATTTGTTGAGCCTGATATTACGAACAATACAAGGATTTTCTTTTTCTTTCTTCTACTTTTCTTCTTGTTTTCTCTTTCTCTTATTTTCTCTCCTCTTACTGGACTTCCTCTTGTTTTTTTTTTCTCTGCTTATCTTTTCCTTTTTCTTGTTTCCTGGTCTTGTTAACAGTTTTACTTCACAGGTAATCTATCATTATGCAGAGTGTCACAGCTCCAGCTCCATTTCTGCAAGAACCGGGAGAACCTCCACTTGAATGGAAACTGTGGTTTGGATCTTTTAAGGCTTATTTGGGTGCTATCGACGGTCAAAGATTCAGACCTGAAAGAAAGAAAAATCTTATGTATTATCACCTGGGTGTTGAAGGACAGAACGTCTTTGATCATTTACCTCCATATGATCCACCTGAAGGCGAAGATCCTGACGAATTTGACATTGCTGTAGCTCAACTAGATAAATATTTCATAAAAACGAAAAACATTGTTGTACACAGGTACAAATTTTTTACCAGAGTGCAGAAACCATCTGAGAACATTGACACCTTCATCACAGCACTGAAAGTTCTTGCCTCTAAGCGCAAATTTGAGAACTTTACCTCGCAACTCATTAGGGACCAACTTGTAGCCAGATGTTACTGTAAAAAAATTCAGGAAAGATTACTCACATGTTAAGATCCCTCTTTAGACAAAGACAGTAGACATTGCCAAAAGTATAGAGAGCTCTATTGAGGATGCTAAACAATTAGAGACTGCTTTGTCCAATACTACAATTTCAGGTGCTGTCTCTTCCAAACTGGCTGTTGTCAAGCGTGATGATACCAAGAGGCAGAATGCATTCAGAGGCGGCAGGAATTTTGTGCAGAATAGGTCATTCAATCAGAAAATATATTGTTACAGGTGTGGTTCGACTTTACATGTTTCGTCCTTTAAAAATTGTCCAGCTGTTAACCAACAGTGTGGACAGTGTTGAAAAATGGGACATTTTGCTAGAGTTTGTATGGGGGCTAGAAGGAAAAACATAAGGTGTGTCCTGAATGAGCCTGATAGCCATGATAACGATGACGTCACAAGCCAAGAATATGTAGTAGTGGTGAAAGACTGTAGCGAGAAACAAACCACACCTCCCATTCCTGATCCTGAGGTTGATGTCACCATTGAAACCACTCGCATTCAACTTCTTGTAGACACGGGGGCACCTATTACTATCGTGTCACAAGACAAATATCTTAAGTTCTGGTCAAAGAAGAGCTTGTTACCACCTGACGTACTCACCGTGGCCTTTGAAGGTAGCAGAATTGAATTATTAGGCTATTTCTGGGCCACCATCAGTGTCCTAGGGGAAGTCATCAAGGGAAAAGTGTACGTGGCAAGAAGGGGGATTAATGTCCTTGGTCTACTTCATCAGGCTGAATTTGGCTTAACCATCAAACCTGGTCTATCCAAACCTGTCTTTATTGATAAACAGTCTGCCTTAGATCACGTTAAATCTGCCAAGGACATCTATTCTCTGTCCTCTACTGAGATGGCTAATAAATGGGAGTACAAGTTTGGGAAGGTGTTCGATGAACGACTTGGCAAAATCACTAACTTTCAACATTTTATCAAGGTCAAAGAAAATGTCAAGCCTGTCAAGCATAAGTTACGTAATGTTCCCCTCAGCATTAGGGCTGATTTATCCAAACATTTAAAAACTCTGTGTGATCAAGGTATAATTGAAAAAGTCGAAGCTACTCTCTGGCTTTCGCCCATCGTTCTGGCTAAAAAGAGGTCTGGGGACTTGAGGATGTGTGTCGATTTGAGGAGCCTCAACGAAGCCATCTGGGTTGAGGGTTTTCCCCTTCCCCCGCATTGAAGATTTGATCGCCAGAGTTGGATCATCTTCGTGATACACCAAACTGGATCTCAAGGCTGCCTATCAACAGGTCGAACTGCACCCTCAGTCCCGACACCTCACAGCCTTTGTTACTCCTGATGGTGTTTTCCAATTTTGCCGTCTACCCTTCGGCTTGGCTTCGGCGGCCGCAGTTTTTCAGAGGCTCCTGACTGAAATGTTTCACGATATTCCCCAGGTTGTCATCTTTCAAGATGACATTCTTATTTTTTCAAAGCTTGAGGCTGAACACGATTTAGTCATTGATCAAGTTTTCAGCATTCTAGAGGATAGAGGAGTTACTCTACAAAAGAGCAAATGCACTTTCAAGGTGAAGGAAATTGAATATTTAGGTCATGTTATCTCGGAGCATGGCATAACACCCAGACCAGGTTTGATCAAAAGTATTGTGGAAGCGTCTGCTCCCCAAAACAAGGAACAGCTCATGTCGTTCCTTGGGCTATGTGAGTTTTATGCCAAGTTCATGAAAGATTTCGCAAAAACTACTGAATGCTTCAGGGCTCTGCTGAAAAAAGGGGCAACCTATTCATGGTCAGAAGAGTGTGAAAAAGGTTTTCAATCCATCAAGGACCATATTGTAAGGCCCCGGCTTTGCAAGCTTTCGTGGAAGGCAGACAAACTGCTGTCACAGTAGATGCCGGCGAGTATGGTCTGGGAGCTGTCTTGTCTCAGTATGCTGAAGGTAGAGAGCACACAGTGGGTTTTGCCTCCAGGACTCTGCGTCCTGTGGAACGGAAGTACTCCGTTATAGAAAAAGAGCTTCTGGCTTGTGTCTGGAGTGCTGAGAAATTTAAGCCGTATTTATGGGGAAGATCTTTTGTGCTTAAGAACGATCATCGTCCCCTAGTTGACATCTTGTCTGGCAAGAAAATAAAGCGTACCACTGCCCGTTTAGCCAGGTTATCTGCCAAACATTTAGAATACACTTTTAGTGTAGAGTACATTCCAGGGGGAAAGAATTGTAGAGCGGATTGCTTGTCTAGGCTTCCCATTGCTGACACGGAGGAACAAAACTGGGAGACTGAAGTTGAGGAGTGTTTTGTAGCATGTATTAGTCAGAACAGCTTATCTTTCGCTGAGGAGGATTGGGTAGTCGAAGTGGACAAGGATGTTGTGCTTAGAGAGGTCCTGTCTTTGATCAAGAAAGGTTGGCCCAAGGAGAAGTGTCTTTCACATGAACTACAGATGTTCTGAAAGGTCAGCGAGGAGCTATCGGTTGAATGAATGAATTAATGAGTTTTTATATAGCGCAACGTTCACTCCAAGGAGTATCTTGGCGCTGTATGCGGAGAGGGAGGGCACCTACCAGGAGAAGGAGCTGGTGCAGACTTAGATAATAGAGATTCAGAGAAAAGACCAGGCAATATTATCTGGAATACCAAAGATCCATGTTTTTAAGGACTTCCTGAAGTTGAGTTCAGTTTGTGTGTGTCTGAGTTGAGTTGGCAAGGAGTTCCAGGCTTTGGTCCCTATTGCCGCCAGTGTCTTTCCGCCCCTGGTTTTAAGTTTAAAATTGGGTGTTGTTAAAAAGTTCTCTGAAGATGACCTTAGAGTACGTTGAGTGGTGTATGGCTTAGTTCTGACATTGAGATATTCTGGTCAGGTATTATTAGTTGTTTTATAAATGATGGTCAGAACCTTGTAGAGAATCCTCTTATGAACGGGCAGCCAATGGAGGGTTTTTAGTGCTATTGCTGAGGAGGAGGAATCTCTAGGCAAATTGAGTACCAGCCTCGCTGCGGCGTTCTGGACCACCTGTAGTCTTTGTAGGACTTTTTTGTTAGTTCCTGTATAAAGACTATTACAGTAGTCCAGATGGGATAGAATTAAGGCTGCTACCACTGTCTTTTTGGCTGACATTGTGAGAAGATTGAAACATTTTCTAAGGATTTTTATTACTTGAAAACAGGTACCTGCCACAGCAAGGGCTTGTTTGTGGAAGGATAATGTCTGATCGAATTTTATTCCCAGATTCCTTACAGTATCTACTGTAGTAGGAGGTGGGGCCGAATTTGACGGCCACCATTGGTCCGGTCTGAAAACGTTGGTCTTGCCAAACAGCATTATCTCTGTTTTGGAGCTATTACATTTCAGGTGGTTAAGCTTCATTCAATCCATCACTGCTGTTAGACAGTGGTGAAATTTCTCTTCAGCCACTGTTGAATTTTTATCTAGGGTAAGGATCAGTTGAGTGTCATCTGCATATGCGATGCACTCCACATCGTAGGTGTCCATCAGATAAAGCAGTGGTGCCATGTAAAGATTAAAGAGAGTTGGGCTCAGCGCCGATCCTTGAGGGACCCCTGATGCTAGTCCTCTTTCTTGCGATCTATAGCATCCCAGTGTTACAATCTGTTGCCTGTTTTCCCAAAAAGATGTAATCCAGGCCAGTGCATTGTTAGTGATTCCACTGCATGCAAGTCTGTCTCTCAGAATATCATGAGAGACTGTGTCAAACGCCGCTGACAAATCTAACAGAACCAGTACCTCATCCTTTCCCTGATCCATAGCAAGTTTTAAAGATTCAGTGGTGTGCAGTAGTACTGATTCTGTTGAGTGACCAGATCGAAAGCCAGATTGCTTGGGATGTAAGATGTTGGCTTCCTGCAGAAAATCATTGAGTTGGTTGTTAACAAGTTTCTCAGCAATTTTACTCAAACATGGCAACAGTGAGATCGGCCTGAGATTGGAAAGGGTTGTTGGATCTGAAAGTTTCTTTTTTGAAGCGGTTTCACAGCAGCGATTTTCCAGCTGTCGGGAATTTTGGCTAGTCTGAAAGTAGCATTAATAATCTGATTAATGATGGGGTTAATAGTATCCACCAGTGCATGTAAAAAGTTTGGGGGGAAAGGATCAAAAGGCGAGCCAGATTTACAGGAGAGAATAGCTTGCCTAGATTGTTCTAGGTTGATCTCCTTAAAACATATCAGTTTCTTATTTCTTTTCCTGTGATCTGACCGTTTTGCATTTGGGGAAGTGTTTTAGTAAAATCTTTCTTTATGTCCAGAATTTTATTCTCAAAAAAGTCGGCGATACGATCGCATAGGTCTTGTGAGGGAGGGATTTCCTGTTCTAGGTTTTTAGGATTAGTAAATGTTTTTACTATATTGAAAATAGTCTTTTGATTATCTGCTTTATTAATTAAATTTGAGTAGTACGTCTTCTTTTCTAGTTTGATGTGTCGGTGGTAGGATCTGAGGGCTGATTTAAAGATCACCAGGTCTTCTGTTTTGTAGTTTTTCCGCCATTGCTTCTCTAGTATTCTACATTTTCCCTGCCAGGCTTTTAAACTAGGGGTAAACCAAGGAGCTGACCTTTTGTTTCTACTGTTTTTCTTTAGGGGGGCCAAAGTGTTAGCCACTGATAGCATCCATTCATTAAATAGGTTATTGTCTATTTCAGGGTCCCCCGTGAAAATAGGTTTTTCAGCTTCTGCTATGTTCTGCAGATTGGGATTAGCGAGCAAATTTTTCCATTTCCGTGTGAGACCTGGTTTCTCGGGTTTTTTCCTAGTTGAACATTGTTAAGGTCAAGCTTAAAAGGGATTAACTTATGATCTGACCAAGTAATCGCCACTGGAGGAGAGGAGATTAGGTTAGCTGCATTGGTGCATATTCCATCCAGGGTGTGCCCCGCTCGATGAATGGCCCCTTCTGTCATCTGTTTCAGCCCTAGTGTATTCATAGTATCTAAGAAGGAATTGGTGTTCGGTATGTCTGCTGCTTCAAGATGTAAATTAAAATCACCTAACAAGGTGAAGTTTGAATATCTGGCTACTAGGGAGCTTATACTTTCGCCCAACGTATCTAAGAACTTGCAGGCAGAGCCCGGAGGCCTGTAAATCAGGGCCCCTGCAAACGTGGTACGGCTATCTAATTGGAAACTAAAACCGAAGCTTTCTGCTTCCTTTAATCCCATGATATCAGAGATGGAGCACTTCAGATGGTCCTTATATATTATGGCTATGCCACCTCCTTTCTGCCCATTTCTATCCCGTCTGGAGATGGTATAACCAGAAGGAAGTGCTTGCGCTATATCAGGGTTGGAACATGTCGTTAGCCATGTTTCCGTTATAAATAGGCAATCGAAGTTCCAACCACTCAGCATGTCATACACATGCAAAGCGTTTTTCGCTAGAGATCTAGCGTTTATCAGGCCACAGCGTAGCTGCTTAGATTGTATTTCCCCCTTGTTCTGTACAATCTCTTCGGGTATATAGTTGCTTGTAAATATACATGCAAGGCAGGAGAAAGGACCTTTAATGCTTTCTGTAGGTGTAGGGGGTTGGCAGATAGTAGCTATTGTGTTAAGTGCTATAAGTTCTTCTCTAGTATATGTACAACGGTCTGGTCCTAAACTGGCAGCGTTTCTGGCCCTTGCCGCGTTCCGGACGCAGACGGGCGCAGACGGGCTTGCCTTTGGCGCGTCCGCTGCGCGTCGAGCAGGGCATCCGGTTTTTATTCAGGGGGAAAGCGGCCACTTTTGAGGGTGGAAAAATAGTCAGAGGCGATAAGCTTGTACCCCCTGTGTGTTACCGTGAGAAGATTATTTTGGCTGCACATTCAGGTTATCTTGGTTCGATCATCACCAAGAGAAAGGTTAGAACTGATTTCTGGTGGCCTAGAATGAATTCCCAAATTGACGAATTGGTCAAACAATGTACGCATTGTGGTGCCAGTGACAAGGTTTTAGTTCTGGAAGGTGAGGTTGAGTCTCCGGTGTTCCCGCCTGGAAGAGCTTGGCAGAGGTTAGGAATGGATTTTCTTGGGCCCTTTCATGTTCTACCTGCCAACATGAGATATTTTCTAATTCTTATTGATCATCTGTCCAGATGGGTTGAGGTAGAGCCAATCAATATTCCTAACTCAAAAAGTGTTATCAACTGTTTGAACTAAATTTTCCTTAGGGAAGGTTATCCCGAGGAGATTCTAACAGACAACGGCGTCCAATTCTTCTCGCAAGAGATGAATTTGTTTCTGCGCTCCTGTGGTATCAAGCATACTAGGACTCCACTGTACCACCCACAAAGCAATGGCAAAGCAGAAAGGTTCAACAGAGTCGTTGTAGAGTGTGTCCCAGCAGCTTTCAGGTCCAAGTCGTGTGTTTTTCAAGCTGTTAAAGATCTTGTTTGGTCATACCGCACCTCGCCCCATGTTGCCACCAATTTTAGTCCCTTCGAACTTATGAGGGTAAGAAAAGCATCTTCACACGTTTACCCATTTTGGATGGTAAAGTCTTTCCACCAGGGCTGTGATATGAAATGTGTGTGGGAATCTGCTAATAAGAAATCTGCTGAAGCCTGTCTTAAGAGTTGTGAACCTAGTCTCTAGAAAGAAACCCATAGACTTCTTGTCGGGGATTGGGGTAGAATTAAAAATCCTGTCTCTGTCAGAAAAGGTATTTCTAAGTTTTTGGATTCTCAACAAATTGTGGAAATTCGCAAGAATGCTGTAAAATTGTCCAATGGGAATTGGTGGAGTACTTCTCGTGTTGCTAAAGGTCCATGTTTTCCCTCTGAAACAGTCAGAGCTCACAAAGGGGTTCTGCGGGGGGATGGTGTCAGGAAAAGTACCAGGGTCCATGTTAGACCAAGCAGATTATATGATTTTGTTTGATTGCAAGGTCCATGTTAGACCCAGCAGATTACTTGACTGTATTCCACTTTCTGAGCTTTCTTAAGGTTTCTTGGGCATGTTTGTTTTTTACGTTGCGCCTGTGCACCCTTCTTTCTTTTTTTTGTATCCCCTTCCCTCGTTTCTTCATTTAGAATTGTTTTTATTAAAAGGGGGAGGTGTGGTGATGTGATGCTGGCAGAGCTAGATGATGTCATCTGGAGTGTTGACGATGGTCCTGTCCTGAGTGTTCCCTCAGTGACAGTTACTGTTTGTGTGCCTTGGCTGTGCCAGCTGGGACGGCTCTCTGTACTACCCCTAATAAATACTCTCATCTTCACTACGCTGATTCCTCATCCTATTTCAAAGAGTTCATGGTTTCGCTAGTCATGCTGGAGAGGAGCTAACAGGCAGTGCTGTGATATAAATAATGCGGCAAGTTGTGAAGTGAGCAAACTGACAGCATGAAATTAACCTTTGTGGAGATCACTGAGAAAGGGTTTCTACTGCAGAATGAGTAGGGTGGACGTCAGCTATGTTGCAAAACTGGTGAGTTTTACCTGTGTTCAGACGCTGATTCGAGCTGTGAGTGAATATTGGCATCAGTGAAACTGCTGCTCAGCTTTATTAGAACCAGACAAGATTACAGCAGCTCCCTGTTATGATGTTGAGACTTTGTTGAATTTTCTCTGGGATTTTGTCCAGTGGTGAGTGACTTTCAAATTTTGAGGAAGAGATGATTATCACACCACAACTACCTCACTTTGGGGCAGTGGAGGCCCAAGCATTTGAAACTGAGGAGGGAGGTTACCACATGTGTGGGGCACATACCAGAGCTGTTTTGAAGGCGCTGAACTGCAACTGATTGTCCTCTTGTGGCTACTGGGGAGGAATTGAACTGTTCCTGTTGGTCTCATTGTTAGTATTCAGGGTTGGATGTCGGGTGAGAGGTCGCTCACCAGAATGGGGGTTTCTTGACGTGTTACCTCAGTTTATGTTTTTAATGCCATGCTTAATTCTCTTCCCAGTCATGTTGGGTATGCAGAAGAGGAGATGTGTGTACGGTGATATGGTGGTCCTAAAGTGTGACCTTGTTGTGACGTGTTGGTCCTGGAGTGTGACCATGTTGTTTGAGTGACATTGTTGTGTATTGTGAAGACCAGGAACTGTGACTGTTTGAGCTGGAATTTTTGCTGTATCATCTTTGAGCTTGGCAGTTTATTCATTAGTACTCCTCTCAATTTGATGCTGTGTTCTGATGTCTGCCTAGCATAATTATCTGCTAAGAGTATTTTGTTTATGGAGATCTGGATTTGCTACATGAGTTTGTTTTTGCTTGTGTATCAAGGTGTGTGTGAGTGTTTCAATCCTGTTTGGTGAATGTGTCTTATACTGTATGAGGTGTGCATATTGCGTAAAGTATTACATTGTGAAGTTTCCCTGTGCGTGGGAATGAGTCAGGGATTGAGTTTGGGTCTGTTGGGAAACCAGGTGAGGTGTTTGAGACTGTGCATGGTGTGTTACATTTTTCTGAGATTCCCCGTGTTAGTCGGAATGTAATGGGTTTAAAGATACCCTGTGATAGGTTTAAAGATACCCAGTTATGGTATGGGTTGAGAGATACCCTTTGCTGAGATTCTGAGGTGAGACCTAGTCCTGCTGTGAGTTGTGTGAGTGCAGTAGAGGGTTTGGAGTCTCTGGTCCTGCTGTGAAAATTGTGCCTTGAGTGTGAGGTGATGTGGTGTGAGATATCCACTGTTAAAGGGTTTAAAGATACCCTGTGAGAGTTGTGCCTTGAGTGTGAGGAAAGGTGGTGTGAGATACCCACTGCTTTAGGGTTGAAAGATACCCTGTGAGTAGTTGCCCTAAATGTGTGGCGAGGTGGGTTGTGTGATACCCACTGTGTAAGGGTTGAAACTTTTATATTAGTGTCCTTCCTAGTTGGTTAAAGGCATGTGGTTTTGATCAATTTTATTGGACGTGTTGGTTGTGCGTTTATCTTCTTGCGTTCATAAGATTTTCTGTTGTCTTTATAAGGGGGGAGAAGTGTTGTAATCTATTTGCTAATATAATGCGTCCTCCCCATTGTTGATCTCTGCCTTGCTGCTCAGCCAGTGGTGAGGTCATTAGAATGCTGAGAGTGTTTGTGCTTCAAGAAGGTTCAGTGATGTATGCTAACAATGTTCTAGCACGCAACTGTTAGAGCGTGCATGCCTTGTATGCTAACAATGTTGTAGCACGCGACTGTTAGAGCGTGCATGCCTCGTGTTATTTTTCTTTGTAGTCCTGCATCCCATAAACGCCGTTCCGCGTTCTGCTGGTCTCGTTGCTGAATCAGTCGTTTGTAACGCCATTCAGCAATGGAGCTGCGGGCACGGAGGTCGTTGAAGGATGGGCTCAATGTATATGCTTTATTTTGACGAATAAAAGATTTCTCTTGACAATGTACCTGTTGTTCTGGATTCCTTCCTTCCATACAACGCATAAGATTTTTTGTTGTCTTTATAAGGGAGGAGATGTGTTGTAATCTATTTGCTAATATAATGCGTCCTCCCCATTGTTGATCTCTGCCTTGCTGCTCAGCCAGTGGTGAGGTCATTAGAATGTTGAGAGTGTTTGGGCTTGATGAAGGTTCAGTTGGAGTGTATGGGCTGAGCAGCAAGGAGGCTGCTCCTGTTGGGGCATTACATGGAACTTACCATCTTCCTGTAACCGAAGATACAACTTGAAGAATAAACATATAACCTTAACCTACATGACCTGTTTATGTGGCATACTTCGTTTTAACAAGTCCCCATGGGGACCCCTTCTCGTTTGCAAATGGCTTATCACCTTCTTTGGGGAGGTGGTAAAATATTAATGTTTTGCGACCTGATTTTGGTTGCAAAACATTAATACATAACTTAAAGATTCGGTATCTGTCAGGGATGCCCTTAACACACCACTTCAAAATACTGAATCTTTATTTATTCCCAAACCCAATTAGCGATTCAGTAAGATTTGGTAATCTGTTACCGAATCGCTATTGGGTTTGGAGAATAAAAAATATCCATTTTGTGGTCGTAAAGACTCCGATTTTAGGAATGGGAGCCTTACCAACCATAAAATAGCTTCATACAGGAGGCCCAGAGTCTCTTTTCCTTCTCCCCTTCCTCCTCTCGCTTCTCCCTTGATTCTTTTGTTTTACCTTCATTGACCTCCACCCTTCTCCCAATTCCATTTGTCTCTCCCTCTCTTTTCTCCCCTCTTCCCATTTTTCCTTTAAATCTCTCTCACCCCTCCTTTTGCTCATATTTTTCCCACTCACCTCCCATTCCTTCTGAACAGTTGATATAACAATAATAAACTTGTCTTGGCCAGCGTGTCACTAGTTTGGACCAAGACAATCATTAATTCGGATAAACACTATCCCCTAATGGGCAGAGTTTTCTACATTGAGCGAGATGCATTTGCTATACAAAAAGAAGTGATTGATATAGTTTTGTCATGTGAAAGTCTGGTAGATAAGCAGTGTTGCTTTTAACCCTTAGAAAAAAGAAATGTTTTTAGCATACAGGAGTTGTAGGGTTGGAGCATACAGACCAGCCTTCTGACATAGATAAAACACCCCAGGCGACACACGTGATTAGAGGACAGGTGAGAGAGAAAGGCAGTTACCCCTTTTCTACACACAGCTTCTATGAAAATAGAACGCTGTCCGCCAATGCAAGCTGGAACTGGGATTCAGTGCGTTGAGCTGCATCTTGCTATGTCTCTTGACGATTAAGCAGCCCTTGGAAACCCTGGGGGTTGTAGTCCTCAACAGGCAGGCCCCCTTCAAAAGGAACAGGCCTGTGGACTACAAACCCCATAAAGATCAGTCGATGCAACAAGCAAACCGAGCTGGAGCTGACTGTCATACTGAGACGCTCCACACAGTTCGGTGCCCTGTGCTCTCAGGGGCCCCGCTTAAGCTGCTATAGAAGGGGCCTGACTACTCCAATGTGTCTGATGATGCCTACACTTACATGCGCGGGTGGCTCTTAAAGTAATTTTTGTTAAAATATCACAAAAACCATTCCAAAATGGCTTTGCATGCACATGAATGCGCAGACATAAGCAACCATCATTGAGTGGTTTTTGAATACTTTTTTAATAGGAAAAAATTGGAAACTATATTCAAAGATGGCTACTCACATCAGTGCTCACGCAGGATGCAGCTCACTGCTTATGTCAACAAGTGTTCGGCAGGAGTGTGGAAGGAGCTGCAAAAGTAAATTAATAAAAAAAATAACAAAAGAAAACAGTAACTTAAAAAAAAACTAAACAAAGCATTGACCCCCCCAGCTCTGGCTCTGAGGAGAACTGATATTAGAAAGAAGTAGACACGCAAACTGTCACGGTTCATAGAGAGGGGAGACAGTGGCTGAAGTGGGCGTACCTGCATTGCGCTCTGCTGGATACTGTAATGGGTGGAGTCAAAATGTGAATGACCAATTAAAAGACCAGTGGATAAAGACTGCTGACCAGCAGGCTCTATAAGCATGTTTATGTATAGAATATTTGCTGTGAATATTCTGGTAAGGCATCTAAAGTTTTCTCAAAGGCCAGATCTGAAAATGTTTACAACTGTTTAATGGACAGTGATTACACCCACAGATAAATACACTGGAGGTTGCTTTCAGGGACGTAGCTTGGTCAGTAAGAATGGAGGGGTGTGAGCTTCAAATTTCCTAACAATTGCGATAGCACATAATATTAAAATACATTATACAACAAGTAGGGCATACGAGAAGAGCTTGATGGGCAGGGGAAAGGGAGAGGAATTTGGATTCGTATGTGAGAGAAAGCATATTATTTTGTGAAATAACCAAAATTGTTTAAGTCTTTCCAAACAGAGAGAGGCAGAAAGTGCATGTGTGTTTTTGACTGTGTGTGTAAAACTTCCTGGTGAAATCTGACAGACACATCACCTCACTATTTATCACAAAGGGTGATTATGATGCGGGTCGGACAAGCTTCCGACCGACATCGTAGCGGAGTTGGGACCGACCGACAAGTAGTCGGTGGTCCCACCTGTCTAATTATGATGCGACCACCGTGTAGGTGGTCAGAATCATAATTTTTTCCATTGTGGCTTGTGTTGCGGCCCAAAAAGGGCTGGAGCACAAGCCACAATGGAAAAATCGATGTTTACATCCTGAGGTTCCTGGCACATGGGGCATGGATGTTTGGGGGGCACCTGTGCCCCCCTGGTGCCATAGCGTAGGCCTACGGGGGCCCTGTTAGGGGCTCCCAAAGTCCCAATCAGGCTGCCTTTTCATTGTGGTCGGACCGCCATGAAAAGGCAGTCGGAATGGGCCATCTTAATCCCTACGGTGGTGCCTGAGCAGGCACCGCCCCATTGTAGGGTATTATGGTCGGACGGGCTCCTTGAGCCTGTCAAAAGCGTTGGTCGGTCCCTCCGCCCGCTGCGTCCGACCGCCACACATCATAATGAGGCAGTCGGAAAAAGGCACCAGATGTCATACGGACCACCACTGACAGGCTGTTGGTGGTGGTCCGTCCTACATCATAATCCGGCCCAAAATGTGTTTATTAGGGGGGTGCAACACCCCAAACATCCCCCTGAAGCTATGCCCCTGGTTACTTTGTGCAGTGTAAGTTGGTAATGTTCGGGCCCTCACAATACCCAAGAGCTGGTTTGAACTGTCATTATTAATCTCCACTGGCGTAAGACAAAATGATGACCGTTGACCTGTACGAGTCGGCTCCGAACGACTCAGTTCCTCGGAATGCCATCTGGAGCGAGTCGGAAAGTCCAAACGATTTCCGAACATCGTAATCGGTCGTTCGGAAAGCTTTCCGAATCAGTCGGAGACACGGGTTCCGAATCTGATTAGGCAGGGATTAATACATTCCTTCCATCACCTTGTTTGTCTGAGCTCACTAGGTGACATCAGAGCGGCAGCCCATTGTGTCCCAATAATTAATGCCAAACGAGGGGAGCATCCAAGCTCACCTCTGTGTGCATTCAAGGTGAATCCATTTATACCTTCCTGAGTTGTGTAGTCAAACAGGAAGTGGACTGTCTGGTCAGATGGGGTCCTCTCTTGAGGCAGCACAGCAGGGAACATAGAGGTGCCCGGCCACAAGTGAAGTGACCACCAGGGCTGGAGAATCTGTTAATGGGAGATAGGAAAAAAACATGGAACCACTTGGTGAGTGCCCAATGCAGCTGCAGGTGGGATGAGTATCATGGTTGTGCATAGATGGACATACACAGGAAAAGCCTTAATTATACCTTCTTCATGAGAATAAAAAAGACACCACAATTTAAAGCGCGCTCCTTTATTTTCTGAATCTACCCCTTTTGGGGGAGTGCAGTCATTGAGTGATGGTTTGGAGAGGTAAGCAGATAATAGGAACTGACATCACAGAGAGTCGTTCTGATGAGGAACTGCCAGTTGATATTAAAAAATAGACAACTCATGAGCCTGTTGTGTTTACTTATCACCGGGAGGCAACCCATGCTCACCGCGTGCGTATGCCCAAGGCCTTATGACGAAATTACATTCCATTTGGAACCTTGGGCATAGGCAGCGATTGGGGTTGTCAGTTGGCTTTAAGTCCTTGATGAGAGACGTCAGGGCATTTGTGAATAAAGATACATACCTTCATTAATTAAGCTGTTCCGGCGTATCTTTACAGAGCCCAGCAATGTCTCACAAAATATCACTCCCCAACTCTTTCTCTTCCTAAATGTTCCATATAATCCATTCTCTGATTGTAAAATCTGCGAGGTTGGTATCTGCAGAGAAGATGGAAAGTCTACACTAGATTACAGGCTACAATTGTGGTAGTGGAAATGTGAGGTGTATAAACAATCTTGCTGCCTGCTGAGTTATGTTATTCTCCATGTAAATTACGTTTTTTTGGGAGGGAGGGGAGATTTATCATGCACGGGATTGTAGTCAGCTTAGTTACAGCAGCGGCCCCTCCTTTAGGGCAGAGGAGCGTTGCCTCCCCTTCTGTCAGCGCTGCAAAGGTGAAAAATAAAATGTTAATAAATGTAATTCATTACCATTTTATTTTTCCCTTTCCCCAACCCGAGAGGGTGTTTGGGGGTGGGGACACTGCTGCTGGCTGGCAGCAGGGTAGTAGTGCTCACTCCAACAGGCTACACTGTGCATGTCACTTTGGCCACCTGTCCTGCGACAGCCAGCCTGACATGCGCAGTGTAAACCTCTCCACCCAGCTGTCTCAGACAGCTGGGTGGAGAGCAGACACAGGCACACAATGCCTGTAGGAGCGTCGAGGCAGCCCACTCCAACCAATCCTGGCGCTGCTCTCATGCTGCTGAACATTGTCAGCAGCATGATAGCAGCATCTGGATTGGTGCAGAGAATTCAACTGCTTCGAGCTTCCAGGGCCGAGTTACTGAATCAGAGGACCGGAGGATGCCAGCCAGCAGAGTGGGTAAGTACTCTCTCTGCTTGTTCTGCCTGTTATTTTGCCTCTTTCTGCTTGTTTCTGACCTTTATTTTGCCCCTTTATTCTCATTTCTGACCTTTATTTTGCTTCTTTCTTCTGATTTTTGACCTTTATTTTTTCTCTTGCTCGTTTCTGTTCTGGCTCCTCGACGAAGAAGTCACATCCACAGTGCCCAGATACTACTAGGGGTGACAGTGCTGCACTATACAAATGCTCATTGATTGATTGAACTCGAGTGATTGCACCCACCCACCACCCATTTGCCTGCCACACCACTCTCACGGGTTGCCAGCCGCTGCAACTTAGCTATGCTTTGAATTCTTACCCCTGTAGAAATCATGAAGCTATTGCCCCGTACCCTCAGTTTATGATCTAGCAGTAACATAGAATGTGTACATTTGACAGAGCCAGTGAATCATGCTGACACACATGATGTGACGTCAAGCGCCATAGTGTCAGATGTAGCATTAGGTCCGCAAGTGCCCATTCGATTCAATCTGATTTGCAATCATTGTAATGTCTTCTTTATTCTTTTGACAATCATCTATTTTTTGCAACTTATTTTGGAGTTTTTTATTGTGCTATTGTAATATTTAGTTTACTTTAGATCATTGTCTCAGTACAATTGCTGTAAAAATCACAGTTTAAGAACAACATGTAATTTTTACTACAAGCTATAAAAAAAAGCGTTTGCCTATGACAGATGGCAAGGACAAATTTGGCATAACAATATGCAGAAATGTAAATAAGAAAAATGTATGTACTTTTTGGGATATTTTTATAGCGTGGACCAAGCCCCATTTAACAGCACAGCATCTTGCACAGTACCGTGATACATGACAAAGTGTGATGATTGGCAGCCACAGTTATGCTGGGGCACAATGAATTAAAATAATCTGAGAGGATACGAGAACGAAAGAAGCCCCCCTAGTGTGGGCAGGAAAATCATATTTTGGGTGTTCTTTGGAGCGACTATATTGCATTATTTTTTTTAATTTTTTACTTTAATTTCTTTTTGTAAAGCTCTACGGAATACTTTAAGGACACTCACTGTGCTTGAGGAAGCGAGTTTAAGGAGGAAAATGGTGAAGAGAGTTAGAACTGACCAATTAAAATATCATCAGAAGCAGTCAATAGTGTAGCAACCAGTGGTCAAAGTGCATTACAAAAAGTATGGGAACTGTGATGCTGCTTGCAATGAGGGTGGGGTGAGTGAGCGTGGGGGTGTAGTCAAAGGCGTGGCTAAAAACCAAAATATTCTGGAACTTTTTTGGGTCTTCCACCTTCAGGTAACTACATATAAAATAACAAAGAGCTTACATTACAATTAAATGCAAGTTATGTTAACTAGTAGGAAATACACTATTAAACATTATGAAAACTCTAATAGTTATTGCACTGCACCAGACAGCCACAGAACTGAATACTGGTTGGTGCAGTGGACAATAGTGACTTGTGTATGTTTAGTGCTACAAGGTCCCAGTTTGTGACAGAAAGCACTGTGAACATGTAAGTCATTATTTTAAACTTACATTACTCACAGTATAAGATAGGCTGCCACAAAATGCACAAAAAGTTTAAGATAAAAAGTGCTTCAAAAATACAGATTTTAGTAATACTCAGACAGATTTTTTTTTTTTAACACCTGTCTTTTAAAAGCCCACACTCCACAGCTTAGCTGTTAGCTCCCCTACAATACCACTCAAAAAGAATAAATCTGTGTCATCAGGAACCTTCAAGTGATTCAATTAATTAAAGCCAATTCCGGTTTCCAAGTACCCTTTAGATTTGCAGCTTGACCTGTTGCACACATTTACATTTCTTTCAGGGAAGCAGGAGCCCTGGGAAGAAGGCTTGTTTAGCTGTCTGTCCCTCCTTCAGTTTCACAACACAGGAGACTCTTAATCTGAAGCGTTTCATCTGTCTAAATTTACCATGCTTAAGAGCATGTCATATTGCGATACCACTAGCGAATTATATGCAGAACTACAACCGCCCACCTCACGACCCAAGGATATATGGCAACCCCTTGGCAGTGGTTCCCAAACTTTTTCGACCCCCGGCTCCCTTGAGCTATTGGCCGTTGGCCATGGCTCCCTATTATGTTACTTTTTTTTGGTGGG
The DNA here is from genome assembly GCA_963921515.1 of Calotriton arnoldi. Classification (NCBI taxonomy): domain Eukaryota; kingdom Metazoa; phylum Chordata; class Amphibia; order Caudata; family Salamandridae; genus Calotriton; species Calotriton arnoldi. The sequence goes on along the minus strand of CAWUFW010000488.1, from coordinate 3,537,279 downwards.
TGGGGGATGTAAGCCCAGCCTCGGGGTACTTTCATTTTTCTCCCTGAAAATAATTGAGATGAGGCCGATGAAGGTATTATAATCATGGAGTCTGTGAAAGTGTGTCAATGGTAGGCTATGATGTGTGTGTGACAGGTCATGGTAAGACCTTTTAGGTAGTACTTGCATGTAGTCATTTCACTCACAAATGAGTTTTGAAGAACTATTGCTTTTACACCAGACTTTGCGTGCATGCGGGCGTGCATGTGTGCGTGGTGCTCTGTCACTAACATATGTTGCACTATGCAACAAACTGCATTGTTAGCAAAGATGGGGGAAATGTGGCATCCCGACTAAATAGTGTGCTGGTGCAGGTTGTATGATGAGGCATGTGAAATTCTGGAAGCATGGAATGTAGTGGTGGCAATCAGAAAAGGGATCCAAGTGGAGGTGCCATGGAGATAAATATGAAAGTCCAGACTCTACTAGTGCGTCTTTCTTGAGTACTAGTAAGACTGCCACCACGAGCACTGATACTAGAACCACAGCTAGGAACGACAATATTGCCTAAAAACTATCCACGACCTTGCCACCCTCTTCTCACACTTTGAGTCCATTAGATGAGCTAGCCACAATTTAAAAAGTCACTTCTGCTGCTTTCCAGAGAAGTATGTGAAAACAGACTGTAGGAGTAACACATGGAAACAGTCCGCAGAAACAAACTTTACAAAAGCAGATTACAAAACAGACTACCTAAATCTCTATATTATGTTAACATCTCCCACAAAAATTTATTCTTGCACCTCAAATGCATGTTGATTTTTCTGAGAAATCAGTTTACTTACGGCCCAGATTTTGGCAGAATTTATTTCTAAGACTCCTCAAAAGATATTTAAACAGATTACATTTTCACATGGGACCGACACTGGTCTTTGCAGCCGTGCCTCACTATGGAAAGGTTGGTGGCCATAAAATAGGTTTATCGAACATTCAGCATGATGCTTGGAAGCGGGGGCCCAAATAAACATCTGTTTATCTATTGAGGAATGCATGCAAGTGCATACATAAGAGCATGTGACATCTGAACACAAAAGCAGGAAAGAGCAAAACGCATCAGCGTTTTTAATGGTTTGTGCTTATGTTATTTAATCGCCGAAACTTCATAGAATTCTCACCTCACAAAAACACAGGTCAAGAGTGCACTGCTGTACACTGAAGACTTCCGGTTCCCAATCTGTGTGCTTGGTGCACGGCGCCCCTGGCTAGTTTTCACGGCGCACTGAGGTGCCACGGCGCACAGATTGGGAACCACGATTGGGAACAACTGCCTTAGGGAATTTCTCTGTTTACAAGAGACGCCGGACACACTACCCGATCAAGTGGGACAAGGAGCAAATCAGGGCACACAATTAGCGGAGCAACGTAGTGGAGTTTAATGAGGTTACAGTTCTGTTTATGGCAGCACACAGATATCCGATTGACAAATGGGGTGTACGAAAAGGGGAGTAGGAATTCAAGTAACATACTTACAGATGACCATCAGATTTGTTACATGAGCGAATGTATCTGTTTATCTATATTTGCTTGTATAATATTCATTCTGTATTTTTCCTTTTTGTTCTTTTCTCTTCACCGAGCCTGCGAGCAAGGTACCTGCAATCTAAGTATCATGATCCATGTGCATTGTTTATAAAATGATAAATAAAGTTTAAAAAATATATATATATTATCCCGAGAAGGCCGTCTTTTCTCAAAAAGTAGGGGAACTGTTTTTCTGAAATTAAAAAAGTATGGGCATTTTGTGCCCTTCAGTTCTCCCCACTCCGCCCCACCACCACTTCGACCAATGGAAGCAACAGAATGGAATCTGACCAGGCAGCTCCGCCCGCAAGTGTAAATGAATAATTTCAGATATCTTGTTCTGGAACCTTAGTACTTGGCCAACGATGAAGTATCACAGTGCAAGTCTTAGGTGAAAGGCAAGCGATAAATGTCAGAAGGGAGAGTTAGGTGCTCCACACTGAAGAAGAGCACCTCACCATAAGCTTGAATGAACAGGTGAGTTTCCAAGCTCCCTCTGGATTTGAGGAAGTTATTTTCCAGTCTTGTGTGGGGTCATAAAGGGTCGCAAAGTGATGTGCCATGCACTTAAAGAGATCTTCCACTGAATCACTAATATCTGTGTGCCCCAGCAGACCTGTCAAGCAGAATGTGATATTCAAGCATAAAGTGACACTTTAATGTCAAAAAGGCAGAGTATTTTTAAAAACAGACAAGACAATTTGTGTATTGTCTGCATATGATGTCAATGCCAGTCCGAAAGATCTGATAAGTATCACTAATTCAGATACATAAATATTAAAAAGTGTGGGACTCAAGGACGAGCCCTGTGGGACCCCAAATGGAAGGACAAAGGAAGGAGAATCGTAGCTGCCCAGGGCTACTGATTGTATTCTTCCAGACAGAAAGGAAGAAAGAAATATGCCCCGCCAAACATTACGAGCTGCCTCACCACCATCATTTCCGTGGCGGTGAGCCAGCCATGGCAAGGATGGCAGTGAGGTAACTCAGGGGGCCCTTGAAGGGCCCGCTGTTGCCTCTGGGCCTGGGAATGCATGCAGAGGGGCACATGTTGTGCCCTTCTGTATTTTTGCATCCCCTGTTCCTGCACGGAAAGAAATGCACAACATTGTGCATTTCTTGAGCATTTCTTTCCATGCAGGAACGGGCTATGACAGTGCATGTCTAAGGCACACCTATGTGCCTTAGATACACACCGCCGTGGGCCCACCACAGCAGGACCGCCTGCACAGGATTAACTCGTAATCCACCGGGGGTCTGACTACAGGTATGGCAGTCTTGCAGCGGGGAGCTGGCGTGGCGGCCCGCCGCAAGACTGACGAACTTATAATTAGGCCCCATGTCATTAGCCCTGTCGAGCCTAGATAATGCTGGCCCTTGAAGTATTAAAATACATGTATGTACTTTGTATAGCTGCACAGACTTCTGTTTTTATTCGAATGGCATGTTGTTTTGCCAATTCATTTTGGCCCAGTCTTAACTTTAACGTTGTTGCCTCACCTCTTTAGTCTTTAAGATTTTCATTACACGACCGCCACCTCTTATATAAGGTTTCATTTCTAGATATGGTTTTTAGTGTTTTGATGTTTATTATCAATATTCAGTTTAGCAGATCGCAAACTTTCTAGCTTTAATGATTATTCAAGTGTTCATTTCCAAATGTTTGTGCCCAATATAGCTACCCTAAGCATGCTGATGGCCTCTTTCATTCTCGGATACGTAGAAATTAATATTGTAATATGTTGTATGGGTTGCATAGCAAATGTCACACATTAGTAATTTCAAAGATTGTTGTTCAGAAGAACATAGCTTATACCGATAGGAAACATAACCTGCTTTTGTTTGAGAATTCACCTACCTATCCGCATCCTTGTCTTGTCTTCGGTTTTCTGATAATCACGGTTAATCTTTCAGCAGTGATTTTTGGATACCAAGACTTGTACCTTTATTCTCTATACTCTCTGGTTGGGTTCTTAATTTCAGTTTGTTTAGTTGTGACTCTTGCCACAGTTGGGTTATTATTTCACAGGATCAGTGATGTGATGAGAATCACTGCACGCTGCAGATTTTACTAATACTCTTAGGGCCAGATGTATGACCATTTTAGCGGTCGCAAATGGAAAATCAGGCCGTTTGCGACCGCTATAAAGGGTTGTAGCATTTACTAACCCTATTTTGCGAGTCAGTAACCTATTACTGACTCATAAAATAGGGTTTGGGAGTCGCTATTAGGAAGGGGAGTGCCAAGGGCATCCCTTCCTAATAGCGAGTCGCAGGGGGATGTATGATTGTTTTGCAACCTTGGGGTCGCAAAACAATCGCAGTTACCACCAATTTCAAATTGGTGGTAAGCCAGTCGCAAACAGGAAGGGGTCCCCATGGGACCCCTTCCCTTTTGTGTTTGACAGGTAAAATATTTTTTAAGAGCAGGCAGTGGGCCCACGTACCACTGCCTGCCCTTAAAAATGAAAAGAAACAATTCATTTTTTTCTTTTAAACGCATCCTGTTTTCCTTGAAGGAAAATGGGCTGCATTTGAAAAACAAAAAAAGTTGCTTTATTTAAAAAGGAAACGCAGACATGATGGTCTGCTGTCCCCAGCAGGCCACCAACCCTGTGTTATTGCCCAGTCCCAATAAGTCGTTAACTGCTACCTGCCTCATGAATATTGATGAGGCAGGTCATTTGCAACCCCACTGGGAATCATTAATGTGTCTGAAACACATTAGTACATTCCATTTTGCGAGTCTCAAATTGCGAGTCGCAAAAAATCACAATTTGCGCCCCGCAAAACGGAGTGGTCGTACATCTGGCCCTTAGATTTACCAAAGCTGTGTGCCGGTGTTTACACTTCTCGAAGCGATGCTATGTGAAATTAAGCGACGCGAAGAATAAACAGCATCGATAAACTGTCAAGTCGAAAAAGATGCTGCAACAGAAATATACACGAATGAAGCGCTAAATGGCTCCGCGTTACCTGGTACGAACCCCCTGATTTGATATGTGAACAGGGTGCATTGGAGCATGGACCCAAATGGAACACACCAATGATTCCATACAAAGCAAATTCAGCTAAAGCCAGGCAAAGTAGAGCGATGTGGCTCTAAATGGAATATTAGCACCAAATGAAAAGATGCAAGCAATGGCAAAGTGTAAATCACATAATATTTCTGCACTAAATAGATGTATTTCTTGCAAAAATGAAATATATTAACTGAGGGGCATATGTATCAAGCTATTCTGAGGTCGCAAACACTGCGATTCGCAAAAAAACAGTGTTTGCGATCGCAAAATAGCCGGTTCCTATGTACAACATAGATTCGCAGTACAAAATAGGTAATCGCAAAAATTGAAAATACCTATTTTGAGACCCCCAAAAATAGCGAATTATCGGGGCGTGGTTACGCACGGCTGCGTGATGGCCGCGTTTTAAGACAGCTCCGGACCCGTCGTCCGAAACCTACCGATCCGACCCATTAATCCTTGTCCCGAAGAGGGGGACTGCTGCCTGAAGTGCTCTGGACCCTGCCGCGCCGCTCCTTTGACCGGCCGGGCTCGAACCGACGGAGCGCAGCCTGCCGGACTTTGGGGCCTGCCCGCAACTCGAGGCCGCGTCCTCGAGTGAATCCTGAGGCCGTAGGGGCCGCGCCGGCGGTGGGGTACGCCGTAAATCTACTCCGCGGCTTGCGGCCCGGTCCGCGAGGTGTGGACCCGCCGAAAACAGCCACAAGAGTGCTATTTCTTCCCCCGAGGACCCGCGGTGCCTGAATCCTGTAGCGGTGAGTTCGTCCGCCCAGGGGGTGGTGCACTGGTGCAGCTCGTGCCTCCCTGCAGCTGTGTGGTCTGCCTCCCCCCCTCCTAAGAGACAGTGCTGGCAGCAGGGGACGGTGGTCTTGCGACTTGCTGGTGCCCCTCTGGGTGCGTCTATCTCGGCAGTGGTGTGACCTGCCGCTGCGGAGCCCGAGGGGGACCTCATCCCCGGTTTGCGGCACCCCCTGAATTGAGTGGTGAAGACTCCGCTGCCACTGTGGGCCCACACTCCCTTTGAATCTGGCTGGACACCTTGTGCAGTGGTTGGCAGGGGCCCTTGAAGTGGAGAGAGACACAGAGCGGCCCGACCCTACTCCGTAAGGACGCGATGTCGGGCAGCAAAGGCCCCAAGGCGACGCAGCAGAGTAAGCTGGACAAGTACACCTGCCCCAGAGCTCCCATCCCGGAGCACCCCGGGGTGCAAGTGGGGCGGAGGGTGAAACCCCCGAGCTGACCCTGAAAGACGTGATGGAGGCTATCGCTGGGGTGCGGACCTCAATGGAACAACGCACCGACGCCATCACAGTAGAAATGACTCTGATTAGGGCGGACCTCACCAAAACACATGAGAAGGTCAACAGCTAGAAGTAACCACCAAAAGCCTGGTGGACGACGTCTCACAGCTCCAAAACGAGGTGCATGTCCTTCAAACCTTCAGGAAATTTGCCGAAGACAAGCTGGACGACTACGAAAGGCGCTCCGGCGCAACAGCGTCCGCATCCTTAGTGTGCCGGAGAAGTCGGAGGGACAGGCTCCGGACCCGTTTGTTGAGGACCTTATACTCAAACACCTTGTTCGTAAGGGCCTCTCGAAATTCTTCGTGGTTGAGAGGGCCCATAGAGTCCCGGGGGGCGCCCAAAACCCGGAGCCCCTCCCCGTCCAATTCTGGCCAGACTCCTAAACTTCAGGGATCGGGATGTGATATTGCAGAGTGCCAGAAGCTCGCCGCCTCTCAAATATGAAAACTCCACTGTCACTTTCTTCCCGGATTTCACGCAGGCCGTGCAGAAGCAGAGATGGTCCTTCCTAGCCGTGAAAAAGACTCTGAGAGACAGAGGGATGAAATACGCTATGCTCCTCCCCGCCCGACTGCGGGTCGAGGCGAATGGAAAGGCATGGTTTTTTGAGCATCCGGAGGCAGTGGCGGACTGGCTAGAGGGCTGGAGAGATGCCAGGGAGCACAACTCACGCTGACTCTCGTCCTGCCTATCTCACCTACTATGTTTGTGCCTGCTTTGACCGGCCCTCACTTTGGTCTTTATGCTCACTAGTTGACTGGGTCGCATGTTTTGCTGGCAATGTTTTCGTGCGGAACTGTGCACACTGGGTCCAATGACTTATTTCTCCTGTCTGTTATAACACGGGTGGTTGTCCCTCTTGGGGAATAACTTTTTCTTCTTCCCCTTTCTTAGGGGGTGGGTGGACGGACGGAGGGTCGGGACTTCTTTCCCCACCTTTAACTATTGTTGGTACCTTTTTTTGGGGCGACAGGCGCTCTGCACAGTTCGTTCCACGGGCAGGTTAATGCCCAGAGTGCAGGGGGGTTTCGGGTTGGGGGGAATTGTTTGTTTGTTGTTATTTCATCGGCATCACTGATTAATATGGCTCTGGGAGGAGGACTCCCGCGGAATCCACTGCTATGGGAACACACTGGGATAAAAGCTTTACCTTAATAAGTTGGAATGTCAATGGGCTGGGGGATAAGGTGAAACGTACCCTCGTTCTGCAACACATAAAGCGGCACTCTCCGGATGTGGTCTTCCTCCAGGAATCGCATCTTGTTGGCAACACGTGTAAAGCCCTAAATAGAAAGGGGGTATAGGCTTATGGCCCACTCTGGCTTCACTTCGGGGTCTAGGGGAGTGGGAATCATGGTTAAAAACTCCTTCCCCTTCTCAGCCCAATCTTCACACACCGATGGACGCGGGAGGTATGTCGCAATCACAGGTCAGTGGGAGGGTAAGACGTTAACTCTAGTGTCGGTATATGTCCCACCCGGGCTACAAAGCCAAACATTCGCGGACCTAGGTGCTCAACTGCTCTCCCTTCCGGAGGGCCTGCTGCTGGTGGGAGGAGATTTTAACGCTGTGGCATCCGGTTCACTGGACCGTAATCCCCCCGTGAGGTGGGCCCATCGGGTCGTTGGCTCCCTGACTTCCTGGAAGCGTTTGGCCTATCGGATGCTTGGAGGGCGCTCCACCCCATGGACTTGCAATACACCTTCTTCTCGGGTGCTCACCGTAGCTCCTCACGTATTGACTATTTACTCCTGCCTGCCTCTCAACTCATCCACCTACACGAGGTCCGTCACCTTGCACGCGGGATATCTGACCACTCCCCAGTGTGGGCCAAGCTGGTTCTGGGGGACCAGCGGGTTGACACGGTAGCGCCCATCAAACCTTGGTATTTGCGAAGTCCAACTGTTCGCAAAGACCTACTGAAGGCCATCGACTGTTACTTTCAGGAGAACCTTGGCTCCGTAGACTCCCCCCAAACACTCTGGGAAGCGTTCAAATCGGTCGTTAGAGGGACAGCCCTCTCTCTAATAGCTGGGGTCAGGAAAGAAAAATTCAAAGAGCTTGAGACGGTCGAAAGGGAAATCCTACGATTGGAAGCAGACCTTGCTAGGAGGGACGCCCCAGACACACAGCACCTCTTGCAACTGAAGAAAGATGAATACAAGGGCATCGCCACAGACCGGGCCAAATCCTGGGGTAGAGAGAGAGAGATGGTAGGGTGTACGAATGGGGTGACAAAGCTGGGAAGCTAATCGCCTGGTTAGATAAGAAGGAAAGGGCTGACAGAATTGTGCCCGAACTGACGGTCGACACGGGTGCAAAGATCACGGACCCCGTTCAAATTGCCGGAGAGTTCGCTGAGCACTATAGCGCGGTGTGTCAGGCACAATCATCCCTCCTTGAAACGGACTCTGCTGACCTCCTACAAGATATCCAACTCCCAGTCCTCTCTGAGGACGATAGGAGCTTTTTGGACAGCGACATCACCAATGACGAGATCGGGCAGGCGATCAGAAACCTTCGACCGGGTAAGGCGCTGGGTCCCAATCGGTTGCCTATCGAGCTCTACAAGCTACGCCCCGACGGACTCGCCCCGCATTTGAGGGCTATGTTTGAGGAGAGTAGAAGAGTGGGAGCGTTGCCGCCTGACCAACGTCTGGCGTCGATAGTGGTCATCCCCAAGGAGGGAAAGCCTAGAGATAGATGCACCTCCTACCGACCCATCTCCCTGCTTAATGCAGAGCCGAAAATCCTTGCCAAACTCTTGGCCACTCGCCTGTCGCGAGTAATTAGTACCTTGGTGCACCCTGACCAGTCAGGCTTTATGCCCCAGCGCAATACGGCCCTGAATTTGCGATGAGTGCATGGTGTACTGGGAAGGGTGGATACCATCCGAGAGGCTGCTGTGATTTTGTCCTTAGACGCCTCCATGGCGTTTGATACTATTGGATGGTCTTACCTCTTTGCTGTCCTTTCCAAGTTGGGGTTTGGACCGGAATTTGTTTCATGGGTCAGACTCCTCTATTCGGCGCCTCTTGCGCAGGTAATCATAAATAACAAATGATCTAAATCCTTTGGTCTCAGTCGGGGTACCAGACAGGGGTGCCTGCTGTCGCCCTTGCTCTTCGCCCTTTCGCTGGAGCCTCTCGCGGCCTGGATCCGGTGCGACCCGGTCATACGTGGTCTGTGGTGGTCGGCGGAGTGGGAGGATCGCATCTCGCTTTATGCGGATGATGTTCTCCTGTACCTGGCCTCCCCCAAGAGGTCTCTCAGTCGTGTTTTAGACATCTTCACTTCCTTCGGCAGATTCTCCGGTTATTCTATCAACTGGAATAAATCGCTCCTCTACGCGCTGGGTGGAGATGCTCCAGCTCTCCCCAGAGATTGTCCACTACAAGTGGTGGGGGATGGGTTTCGTTACCTGGGGATCTTTGTCACCACCGACCCCAAGCTTCGCTACGAGAAGAATCTGCTCCCGCCCTTGCAACGCCTGCGTCGTGATGTTGCCAACTGGAGGGCGCTCCCTCTTTCGCTGCTCGGCCGAGCTGCTCTCTTTAAAATGATGTCCCTGCCCCGCTTCCTCTATGCCCTGCAAAACTATCCCGACCCAGTCCCCGTGCGGTATTTTAAAGAAATCGAAGACTTACAGAGGCAGTTGTTGTGGGAAGGGAGACCTAGAATCGCACTCAACAAATTAGTTCTCAACTGGTACGACGGTGGTATAAGTCTCCCCGACATTAAGAAATACTACTGGGCAGCCCACCTTGCTGCCATCAATCAAGGTATATACCGTACACCGGGGGATCCGAGCTTCGCCATGGACAGGTGGCTCCTCCCTGATGGGAACTACAACAGAGCCCTTTACGCGAATCCCAAGACACTCCCCTTAACTGGGCCCACTAAGCACTCTGTCCACATTTGGCACGCGGTAAACAGGAGTCTGGGTTGGGATCATAGGCTGACGCTGGCGACCCCCCTATGGGATTCGGAGCAACTCAGCAGCCTACGTTCCTCCAAGGGTTTTGACAAGTGGGACCTCATCGGTATCTCTCAAATTGGTGATCTCTGGGTGAAGGGTGACATAATTAGTTTTGGCAAACGGCAACACCAGTTTGAACTCACAAATACAGAGTTTTTTCGCTACCTGCAGATCCGTCATGCACTAGTCACAACCTTAAAGAGGGGCTCCTCCCTCCCCGAGTCCTCCCCACTAGAGGACAGGTTATTGGATGGGTTGCTTCCTCAGAAGGCCATATCACTAACTTACAAAAAGCTGATCCATAACACACCAGATCCCCTTGATAAACTGCATGAGTCTTGGGAGAGGGACGGTTTAGTGCTCGACGATGAAGAATGGCGAGAAGCGGTGACCTCCCCTCGTGAGGTGGCAATCTCCGCGCGTCTCCGCCTGGTACAATTGAAAATTCTTCATAGAACTTACGTCACTGGACCTCAGCTGGTCCGCATGGGAAGAGGGGAGGGGGACACTTGCAGACGACAGTGTGGCCTAGTGGGCACCTTTATACATATTCTTTGGGAGTGTGAGCAGATTCAGAGGTATTGGAGGGGGATACATGAGGTCATGAGAGACGTTCTACACAAAGATATCCGCCCAGAGGTCAAGAGATGTTTGCTTAACATGTGGGAACCCACTGACTTGACAGGGGCAGAGAAATTGTGGGTCACCCTGGGAACTATTGTTGCAAAGAGAGACATAGCTCAACAATGGGGAGAGGCGTCATCCCCGACACTTGCCACATGGAAAAGGAATCTTGACTGGTGCATGTTCAGGGAGAAATCAGTCTATGTGGCAAGAGGCTGCCCAAAAAAATGGTCCCTAGTATGGGCCAAATAGAACGCCTACAGGGGTGATATATGTGTTGCGCCGACGGCCCCCATTGACGATGATCCTGTATCCCCCTGAAACACGTCCCAGCACATGTGATGTATTATTGTGATTGCCTAGATTCCCAGAACAAATGCCTTATGTATCAGTACTATTGTTTCTTATCATGTGATATACCGAATGTTTCGTTTATATTTTCTAAATCAAAAAAAAGATATTAAAAAAAAAAAAATAGCAAATTATGTTTGCGAATTCGCATTTACCGACACGCTATTTGCGATTTTCGCAAATAAAGTAATCGCAATTTGCGGATTCGCAAAGAGATGTATGAAAGATTCGCAAATTGAGAATAGGCGAAAATCGCAAATTTGCACATGCATTTTACTACCAACTCAAAGCAGGTGGTAGCCAGGTGCAACCTATTTAAACAAGCCCACAATGCAACAGGGACTTCCACAATGGCAGCGCTGTATGTGATAGCCAGGAGGATGCGAATTCGAGCTGCAGCACAGAGAAGGAGGCGACAGGAACGGATCTTCAGAGTGCGCATCACTCTGTTCCAGCAGACTGAGGAGGACTTCCATGAGAAGTATAGGCTGGACTCAGCTACCATTATGGACTTGATTGCTGAGCTAAAACCCTTGCTTGAACACCCAACCCGCAGGACCCAAACCATTTCAACCCATGTGCAGGTCCTGTGTTCACTGCACTTACTGGCATCAGGGAGTTTCCAGGGGGTGATAGCAGCAGCAGGAGGGGTCTCCCAGAGTTGCCTGTCACGCTTCTTCCATGCATTCTTGGATGCAATGGTACAGAGGCGACCTCATCACATCCAATTCCCCACCACACAACATGCATTACAGCAAACAAAACAGGACTACTACCAGATTGCCCAATTTCCCCATGTCATTGGCTGTATAGATGGAACCCATGTAGCCCTCACACCCCCATCAAACAATGAGTATGTATTCAGGAACCGCAAATCTTATCATTCCCTCAACATACAGGTCATCTGCAATGCTAAATACTTCATCACTGATATTGTTGCAAAATACCCTGGCAGTACACACGACTCCTTTATATTCAGACATAGTGGGATATACAGACGTCTCACTGCTGACGATTTTGGCGAGGGCTACCTGCTAGGTAAATGCATGTCTAACACTGTAACATACTGTTAAGGCAGAGGTCTTCAAACTGTGGGGCGCGCCCCCCTGGGGGGGCGTGGATGGGTTCCCAGGGGGGCGCAGATGCCTCTGCAAGTATATGTAAATGAAGATGGCCTGGAAGTGCGAGCGATGTTTATTTGCTGCATTTCCAGGCTGTCTTCATTTATTCCGAGCCCGTGATTTGAGCCGTGGGGGCAGGGGTCAGTGAGTGTGGCATGTATTTTCTCTATGTTTCAATAAGTAAAGGCTGCACAAATACTCAATGTGAAATCAGTTCGTGGTGTGTTTGTCCTGGTGAAAACTATATTTGTTTGAGAGTTTGTTTGAATATGCGTTTTAACTGTGCAGTGATAAATGCAACTTTTGTACTTTGCGTTTTCCCTCGTTTATTTTTTGATGATTTTGGTTGTGTTTCACGAGGATGAGTCTTGCTGGTCAGTGTCTTGGTTTTGAGCACGAGGAGGGATTGCTGCTTTCACTTGTCTCGGTTCACGGTTGTCATATTATATTATGGGATGAAGAGTTAATAAGTTTTTGTTTCAAAAACTTTATTAACATTTAAATTGCACACATCAAAGAGTGGGTAGTTCTAACATTCGGTAGGAATGTCATAGGTGCCTGAGAGCTACCGGGCCTAGTTCTAGACTTGGCGAGCGCCTGTACCTCACAAGAACCTAGAATGCTTAGCTTGAGGTCCAGGGTATAAGCAAAGCCACTGGAATTATGCGGCAGAAGAGGGCCAAATTATGAGACAGAGTGAGTAAATGATGCAGCAACAATAGGCAAATTATGCGGCACGTTTTTTTGATAGTATTGCTTCATTATTTTTTCATTTAAAAACTTGGTAACACTGTCTGGGCATTGATTGCACCTCATTAGGACCAGTTTAATACCGAAATATAACTATAAGCAACAGAAAGAAAACCAGGCCAGCTTTGCAAAGTGCCTTCCACCGCGCGGCACCATGTGTCATGGCATTTTTACTAACTTTGGAACCGTTTGAGCTAGAACCATTTTTTTGTTGTTAATATCAGCAGATGATGTGGCAGATGGTGGATTATGTGTCAAATCTATAAAACACCTAAATACAGCAGTAAGCAACTACAAGATTACCAGTCAATCTTTGCAAAGGGCCTTCCACTGCTCTGGAACACTTTGCCATGTTTTAAGTAAATTGTGTTCTGTGTGAGCTAGAATCAAGTTTCTTTTGTTGGAATCTGCAGATTATGGATTATGTAGCAAATGCGGTAAACTCATAATTATGTGGAAAACGCTGCTGCAGAAACTCTTAATTCCAGTGGCCCTGGCTTTAAGTGACTCAATCAATTAACGGCTGGTTTCTTTTTTAACTTTCTGCACTACCTCCACACCCTTCGCTTTCAGGCAGAGGCACCTCAAAGTCAGCATTAATCATTCACGGGCAGTTTTTTTGTGTGAAAGCCGAGTCCATGGGGTGGCAGGTAGAAGGCCAGCAGGATTGCATTCAGATGCAGAGCCCTAATCCTCTTGACCCCTGGGGCCTCACCGAGGAAAGGAGTGAGATTCATAGATATTGTCAAAGAGAGGGCCCAGAATAGGGAGCACTGTATGGGGACTCATTTTTATGTTTACAAATGGCCAGAAACAGCTTTTACAGAGAGATACCCCAAAGAAGGGGACAATATAAGTGTTTTTAAATGTTTTTTTTAAAGGTTCATTCATTAGTGAAGCTGGCACTGCTGCCAGGAGTGTAAGTGGCCACTGCTGATTATCATTAAGGAAGCAGATGCAGCAGGACTGGGGCCCAGGGGTTTGAGGGGCCCACTGCATCACAATTATGACTGTCTACCTTTAAAAAATGGGCATGGCAGCTTATTTTCCTTTCTAGCATTAGGACTGAGGTGATGGTCCGTCATGGTGGGGAAGAGGTAAAAGATGCAGAGGAGTAGCCTGCTACTCAGGACTACAGTTATCATTAGCGCAGCAGGTGTAGTTGCTTTGGGGTCCAAGAGTGTGAAAGGCTCACACCACCCCAATTATGGGGATATGTATGTTTGGGGTAATGCATGTTTTTGTCTGATGCATTTGCTGTTTTATAAGTCTCATATTTAGTGCAGTTTATAAGCTATAGAAAAAGTACTCCTGAAATCATCTCATAAGACCTGCCACTTGCATGCAAACATGTCCCTCCTGCTCCCCCAATCCTTGCCATAAAGTTTTGGAGGGGGGCCCCGACCTCAAAACATTTTGCTTAGGGGGGCTCAGAGCAAAAAAGTTTGAAGACTTCTGTGTTAAGGTCTGACGTGAGAGGACAGTGATTATCCTTATGTCTTTCATCCTGTAGGAGACAGCGCATATGCTGTGCGAAATTTCATCCTAACACCGTACCTCAATCCAGCCAATCCTAGGGAACGGAGATATAATCGCGCACACAAATCTACGCGCTGTGTAATTGAGCGGACATTTGGGATACTAAAGAGCCGGTTCAGATGCCTGCATAAAAGTGGAGGGGCACTACAATACAGCCCAGAGACCTGCTGCAAGATTGTGGCTACTTGTGCCATGCTCCACAAAATAGCAACTAAAAAAGGCATTCCAGTTGAACTTATGGATACAGATTCATCTGAGGATGAGGGCCCAGGTCCACGTTGTAGACCAGCTGGTGGTGTAGGGGCAGCTGCGGGCCAACAGAGTTGTGATGAGATAACACAAAACTATTTCTAGGTGAGTAATGATGACACAATGCAAAAGATGATTTGTGCATGACTGTTTTATTTTTCCTTCAGCTGCAGGTAAATTTATCAGTCACACAGCCTAAACCCACACTTCATGTGTGACACAATCTGTTGCACATGTTATGTCCACAGTGCATTGATGAAGGCCAAACAAAAGTCCACATGCAATGGGTTACATCACCCATTGACATTCTGCTGTGGTGACAGTCTATTTTTTACGTGCACGCCCTGCTGTCGCACGCTCAGGGTGCTGGCTACTCTCCCTTGAGGCATCCAGTGTTGTTCCCTGCCTCACACTGCGCCGTCTGTGTTCGGCAATTGGTGGGGTGATGCTGCTTCTGCTTGAGAGCTCCTCACTGTCCCCTGAGCCCAGGAGTCCTGTGCCACCTATGGTAGCTGTCTGCAGCTGTTCTATCGCATTATTCACCTGCACCAACCCTTTGGCCACATGCTGGCTGCAGTGCGCCATTTCAACCTGCATGCTAACTGAGCAGCGTGACAGCAGGGCAGTGGCATTACACAGGCGGTTGACCGCCTTGCTTTATGTGTGCAGACGGCTGTGGAGACGTTGTCTCCCCCTGCATCTGGCTGCCTGGTCTCTCTTCATGGTGGCACACAGTTCTTTAATTGCGCCCGTCATGTCTCTGATGCCCTCCTTCATGTCACTCAGGTTATGGTTGACAGACACCAGCTGCCTGTGTATTGACCTCATTGATTTGGTTTGCAGGCGCTGTACCCTAACCATGGTGCCTTCCAGTCCGGCATACACCGTTGGATCCTCTACAGCAGCTGTGCTGGTGGTTGCCCTTGGCCTGCGTCTCCTGCATGTTTCTTCCCTTCGGTGCACAGGGGGCTGATTGTGGACCTGTTGTGCACGCTGTTCCTCGTCTGGCTGGGCCTCATCCTCTATGGACTCTGGTTCTCCCTCTAAAAGTGGAAGTGGTGGCACAATTTGACGATGTCTCCGTGGGACAGGTGTTGGCAGTGTCGTCTGCTCTGTGTCCTCTTGCCCTGCCTGGTCCTCTATGTGTGCTGCCTCATCAGCTCCTGAACTGTCATCCTGTGTTTCAGTGTGAACTGTAAATGAAAAGGCACATTTTAATTGTGTGTTCTGCTTCACGTTGTTCACTGAATAAAGTTTTCTGTATTTGTGTTAGCTAAGTACTGTCTTGTGTTTTTTGCCTTTACCAATTTACTTCTGCTGATTCTGCATTGCTGTGTCTCATTGCTCCACTGTATAATGCGTGTGACTACTTCTCCCATGATGCATTGCTGGGTGTGCTGGAAAAAGTGGAATGGAGTTGCATTGTTACTTTGTAGTTGGTGCATTCCTGAGTGTGTGATTGAGATGGTAATGTGTCAGGGCTGATTTAGCATGCATGGTTCCTTGTCCGGTGTTGGGAGGGTCGTAGCTGTCAATGTCAGCCACACCACTGATGCTCTCAGGCTGTAGGGTGGACTTCACCAACTCCTCAAGGGGCGTGGATTCTGTCTCAGTGGATGTTCCACCGCCAGTCTTCTTTGCCTCTGCAAGCCTGGTTGCCACCGTGTCCTTGGACCTGGAGCGCATATCGTACCAGTGCTTGCGGAGGTCAGCAACAGTGCGCTGGGTCCCACTGATGGCATTGACCTTTGCCTGGATGTCCAGCTATATTTTTCTTTTTGTGATTCTGGCACATGAAGGGATTTTTTCCCAAAAAGCAACTCATGGCTGAGAACCATTTCTTCAATGAGGACCTCCTGCTCCCTCTCACTGAACTTGTGCTTCCTTTTCCTCCCTGCCTCTTCCTTATCCTTCTCTTTCTCCTGGGGATCCATTTGAATTTGGTGGTGTGGCAGTCCAAAGTGGTTTGCTTCTCCTTCCAGCCTCTCACACAGCCTCAGGCAATCAGGAACAGCACGGGCAGTCACACTTCCTGGGTGTGATGTCATCAAGCTGCACCTGAATTGCATATTCGCTAAATTTGCGATTCCTTATTTGCGAATTCGCAAATAAGGAATCGCTAATGCCGAGTTCGCAAACGTGTTCTGCGAATTTTTAAGATTCGCTAAAATTTTGCGAATTTTTATTTACATCGCATTTTGCGTTTCTCAGTTTGCAATTCGCAAAAAATCGCATTTTGAGAATCGCAAAATCCGATTTTCATACATATGCCCCTGACTGTCCTGTGGTCAGACTGTGCAAATAAATTGTATTGGAGAGCAGTCCCTGGGTACAAATCCCCTGTAAGCCTCCGCTGGCTTTCCTTTGCGCTGTAGCAAAATGCTAAATCACGTTTGGCATCAATTAAACACCGCTTCATTACTGTTTGCATTACGGATGACAACTTCGGCATATTATAAACATGATACTATACACATTTTTGACCTTCGGGCAACACAACACTGCAGACTTTAATGCACAGTTGCGCTGCAAGAGTCATGTAGGGAAGGGTCTTTTCACGTGGCTACAAAGAAAAGGTGGGCAGATACATGCTGTCATTCAGGTGTTATTGTCAGTGCAGGAAATGGAGGGAGTCCTGCCGGATCCAGCAGCGATGACTGAGCCGGACCTGGGCTGGTGAAACTTGCTGAATTTGTCTTGGTTGAATTTGCCAACAACAGGAAACTTTCAGTTCCCAGCAGCAACTTGCAGGTGGTGAGGTTTTTTTTCACTTCAACCTGAGTCCAAAGCAAAGGCCTGATTTAAAGAGCCCCCATATCTCATTTTGTTCGAGTATCATCTGGCTGGGAGCTATCTGGAGTCTAGCACCTCGATGCTGATGTCATGTAGGGAAACAAAGGCACATAGTTTATCAGTTCACAAGTACTTATGAGAAACTGTTGCTTGGGGACAGGTTTCTGACTTAGCTCAACACCTGTAGGTAAGAGATATGCAAGCACTGTAAGAACATCAGGGGCCTTATTATGTAAAGGGCGCACTTTGCCTGTTTTTGCACCCGGCGCACCTTAAAACAGGTGAGCCGGGCACAAACAAGGAAAGTGCGCCCTATTACATGGAATGCGCTGCCCCCAGGGCAGCCGCGAACTCTCGCTGCCCTGGGCGCAGTGCATTCATGTGAAAAATGGAGCGGCTGCTTTAAAGCCGCTCTGTGTTTTCACAGTGCAAGCGGCAACCCGCCTGAAGTTTGATTAGAGATCTCTTTGAAGTCAGGTGCAAAGAGTGACTGCACCCACCTGCAAGGGGATGTCTCGGGGTCCATAGGACCCTCTTTCCCCCCTCCAGAGGGCTGCTCTCTGGGGGCGCACTGATAGTGCACCCCCCTGATAGCTTCTTTGCCCCTGCACCCGCGTCTGTAATAAGGCACGGGCGCAGAGGCAAAGGGATTCCCTCATTTGCATGGGGCATGCCCCCATGCAAATGAGGGAATGCCCCCTGAAAATAGCGCTGACGCTTTATGTGTGCCAGCACTATCGGCATTACAGAAGGGGATGGACAAGCATCTGTTGCCCCTTCTGTAATACCAAAGTGCCCCAGGGTGCACAAAGCGGGCATAAACACCAGTTGTGCCCCCGAGGCACCTTGCTTAATACGGTCCCAGATGCATCTCTCTTTGATTAGACAAATAACGATTTAAATAGCATATCATATTTTTTTTTAATTTAATTATTTTATTGTGCTACGCATCCCAGTGTAGAGTGTTAGAGAACTTTAAATCACAAGCACACATCATACAGATACAATAATGCATTCAAGCCTATAAATCAATGTACAGGCAGTGTTACTTAAGACAGCACTATGGCGCACTACCATATTTAACGTACTTAGCGTTCACAATGCCAGGAACATCCCCCATGGGTCCAAACTCACGATCGTGCCTTCCCAAACCCTTAAAGCCGACCTTACCATTACCACTTACAAAAACGGCATCGTCATGATCCAAGCATCTGACATGGATCTCAACAAATTCGCTGACTTCTTCACCATCCTCAAGAAACAAGTACTTCACTCCTCCACGCACCCCCTGGGCCAGCCGTTGCCCCCTGACTCCCTTCGCAGCGCTGGTCCACTCAACTCCAACTCCACAAGTAAGGGCCCCCCATCTAGACCTACTAATGCTGCTGCTACTCCCCCTTCCACTCCCTCTCTCACTCCCACAGGTCGGATTGGCACGAACCCTCCCAACGTGTTCTCCAATCAGTCCAAATCCAGAGATAGTATCTCCCCTATTGCATTAAGAAATCTCCCCTCCACTCCCCCCAACCCCTAGCATCCGCCAATATGTCTCTGCCACCGCCCCCGCCTCCTTTCCTCGCTCCTCGCCCCTCGCCTAGCAACTAACAATCACCTCACCCCCAGCTCACCTAACTTTCCCCGCAACAGTCCCGGAACCTCCTCCTCTCGGAGCTTGCCTAGCCCTCCTCTCCCCCCTCCTCCCAGTAACCTAGACATAGGGGGGTCGAGCTCCCCCACCTGCCCGACCGCTCATGCCCAGACCCTGTCCTGTCCCCCTGGTCCCTTGCCCGCAAGCACAACCTACACCTCTGGACTTTAAAACCCTGAACACCAGAGCATCCATCATAGTTCAGAAAATCCAGAAATCCCTATTTGATCTGAAGAACATCCTTCTCCTCACTGAACACTCTATCGCCACCTTTAAGCCCTCCCTTAACTCAGCCCTTCCCCTGCTCACCATTCCCACCCTCCAGCCCATGCTGCTGGCCAGCAGACACCTTCGCCCTCGCAAACTTCCAAACTACCTCTCGGAGGAGGAAACTCTAGCCCTCCTTACATCCTACATGACCTCCCCGACGTCCCCCGTTCTCCTAACAAGGAAGTCGATTGCCTGATTCCCACTATTGCAATCAACACCAATAGATCATCTTCCATTCGTAATAGAGGGGTAAACAGCAACAACTTAACACAAGTACTCTTAACCTCCCCTTCTTACAACACTCGTACCGATGCTCCACTCTCTGGCCTCCTTATTAACTGTCGTTCAGCTGCGAAACACGCCTCGGACATCGCCGCCCTCATTCTAAGCCATAAAACGGATGTAGCTATCCTAACCGAGTCGTGGCTCATTGATTCCTCATCTCCTTACCTTGATTTATTGGTCCCACCTATCTATAACATCATTAGACTTGATAGACAAATAAAAAAAGGGGGAGGCATTGCATGCATCTACCGCTCAGACCTCCTTGTCACAGAACTCCATGCAGAACCCACGGACTCCTGTGAATATCTTGCTCTCTCCATTAGTAACAACACTACTCAGTTATGCAAATTGCACATCCTCTACCACCCCCCGGGCAAGAACGACACTTTCACGGATCTCCTCATGGAAATCATCACTGCTAAGGTCTCCCCCCACTCCAATGACATTTTCCTTGGTGACTTTAATCTGCATTGGAACGACCCCAATGATTCCCAAGTCAACGCTGTCAAGGTCTTCCTCGCTGACCAATCACTCACCCAGGCATGCACCCTACCTACCCACACTAAAGGCGCATTTTGGATTGGATAATCGCTAAGGCATCAGCAGTCAGGCTGAATTCAATTGAGCCATGCGACTGGTCAAACCACCACACCATCACCTTCACAATACCTGACTACTGCCTGAAATGTCTTGGGCAACCGGTGAAACCAAAACGCTGGCTCAGAGACACTAAGAGCCTTGACCTCGAGAAGCTGACAACTCGCTGCGAGAGCGACCTTCACCCCCCCCCTAATCTTTCTAAGGTCAACGACCTCACAGAGCACTACAATTCGACTATGACCAACATTTTGGATGATCTGGCCCCGTTAAAGCTCAAAAGGTCCCAAATCAAAGACAAAAACGCCTGGTTCAGCGAACCCCTCAACAGCGAAAGGAGAGCTCTCCGACTTAAAGAAAGAAACTGGAGACAGCACCCCTCAGCCTCCCATCTTAAACTTCCTTGCAGGCCAGAAATACTTACAACAAGAATATCCTCTTGTCCAAAAAAGAGTTCTTCAAATCAGAACTGGAAAATGCCAAGAACAGACCCCGCAAACTCTTCGAAATAGTCAAACTTCAATCAAACAAACTAGCGAAGTCATCAAAAGATACAACTAAATCCCTAATAACCTGCAATGAATTCTCCTCCTTCTTCACAACCAAAATCAACTCGCTAGGTAACGAACTCAATGTCACCTCAAACTGCCCTTCTCCTCCTACTGGAGCCCTTCTCCCCTCTCGTCCCCTCCAAACAACACCCAAAAACAAGGCTCACTGGTCCAACTACGAACTTTATGATGACCAGTCCATCTCTAAAATTCTAGCCTCCTTAAAACCGAACACCCACTTCAACGACCCTCTCCCCGCCAACTGCTTGGCAGTGACCTCCCCACTCATCGTTCCCATCTGGACTACAATTATCAACGCTTCCCTTCTTCAAGGTTCCATACCTGACTCCCTGAAAACCGGGCAAGTCATCCCCATCCTAAAAAACCCACTCTGAACCCGGAAATTCCAGACAGCTTCAGACCTATTTCGAACATTCGTCTTCTTGCAAAAGTGCTGGAGAAATGTGTGCAGCTACAACTAAGCCAACACATCGCTGATTTCAATTTACTTGACGATTTCCAATCTGGGTTCAGGCCCGGGCATAGCACTGAAACCACTATTCTTCACATCGTAGACGATGCTCTCCTAGCCCTGGACCAAGGCAAAACCTGTCTCTTGATCCTTCTGGATCTCTCCTCAGCTTTCGACACAGTCAACCATGAGAAACTTCTTGAACGCCTCGAACACAGGATGGGCCTAGGAGGTACCGTCATCAAATGGTTTGGTTCCTTCCTCCGGAACTGCACCCAGAGATTCTTAGTCAACAACAACCTATCTGCTCCTTCCCCGATCTCTATCGGTGTCCCTCAAGGCTCTATTCTGTCCCCTACCCTCTTTAATCTCTACCTTGAACCACTAGCTGAAATTCTTCGCACGGCCAGCATCTCATTCCACATGTACGCCGATGACACTCAGATATACATCAAAATCTCCTCTCTTGAGGAGATTACCTATCTGAATGATGCCCTGAATCTGACTGTTCAAATGCTCGCCAACAACCAGCTCAAATTGTATGCCCATAAAACGGAGTTCCTTCTCATCTCCCCCCCCCCCCAAAAATCCAATGACATCCCTGAATGGATTAACTCAATCACAGCACTCAACTGCACGCCAACTATAGTGGATTCTGCCAAATTGCTAGGGATAACCTTGGACCGCAACCTGAATATGCGTGAACACATCAATTCGATGGCCAAAACTGCCAGGTTCCATCTGAGCTACTTGAGAAAACTAAAACCCTTCCTTGATACTGCCGACCTAAAAACCACAGTTCAGGCGTTAGTTATCTCCAGAATTGAATACGGCTGCTCAACCCTATCTGGCCTACCAAAGACTTCAACGGCCCCGCTAAAAGCTTGCCTCAACGTAGCAGCTCGAAAAAATTTGACCACATTTCACCACATCTGAAGGCCTTGAACTGGCTTCCTCTTGAAGACAGAATCCAGCTCAAGCTGGCCTGCATCACTCACAAAGCCTTGTACACGAACACCCCAAAGTATTTCGCCCAGAAAATTGTGATATCTGGGCGAACCAGAAACTCCCGGTCCGCCAGAGACCGTGTGCTCCAGCCACCCCGCTTCCGCAATGTAAAAACATATAACCGAGCGTTCTCTGGGGCCGCACCAAGAATCTGGAACTCGCTACCTCCCTCCATCAGAAGAATTCCTACTTTGTCGTGCTTCAAAAAGGAAGCGAAAACCTTCCTAATGAGCAAATTCCTCCAATAACTCTCCGTTATTGCGCATTCCGCCTTTTCATGGCCTATGTTTCTGTGCATAATCTAGTGTATTGCTTGGCCCTCTCCATGTATCAATTGTTCCCCTTGTTTTATTGCTGACATGTAGCTCGCTGATTTTGGTACTGTACTATTTATTGTATATAGCTCTGACTTTTGCCCTACTGTAGTCAATTCCCTAACCCCTTCCTTGTATTCTGCCTATGCATATACTGTACGCAACGTGTTTATCCCTTTAAAGCGCTCTGATACCCTTATGGGTCATGTTCGCGCTATATAAAACCTCAAATAAATAAATAAATAAAAATAAATAAGACAATCAGGGTTACAAGGTGTTGGAGCTGCAATTCTGCCTTACTGGTCTGCATTATATGTTAAGAGTGCATGGTTGGGAGAAACAAAAAGTCAGGATTCAAATCGCAATATATTAATTGAGGTTGTCTGTACTAACAAACGTGTTATTACTGCTCAAAGGAACATTTTTTAACAAACTTATTAAAAACAACATTGGAAAAAAAAAAAGTCTAAACCCATGCCTTGCAGTTTGCAAGCAGCGCCTTGATGCCAGCTTATACCCCACTGTGCTACATTAGAAGGATTGCAGCTTAGTTTTTGCAAGTAACAAAAGGACCTCTTAGCAAAAGCAGTAATACATTTATCTATCTGCAAAAAATACAAACCAATAAAAATGCATGTTACAGGGTGTGCTTTGCAGCAGGCACATTAACCCTCCTTAGTCCTTTCGGAGGCAAAACTGTGACTGGACAAAACACAGATCTCTCCAGGAAGAGCACCATCCACTATCGATATCTTACATTATTATGATTATCCCCTGAAAATTCCACCGCACACAAAAATCTCTGCAATATGTGCGCCAACCTTGTAAGGTTTTAAAATGCAGCCTCTTTGTGACCATTTACATCAGCCAGGACAGAGTCATTGGCATGGTTGTCCTTGTTGCCACTTTCTTTGCTGCAGAGTTTTTAAACAAAAAATGTATAGCTGCCTGTCAGACTGCTTTTAATGACTCCACTCCCTGTGGCTCCGCCCCCACACCTTTGACCCGACAGTTTATGGGTTCCCCTTGTCCTTTCTTTTCAGTTATATCACTGGTTACTGTAGTCGTGGATGTGCCTGACTGTCAAATAATGTACCGCCGTGGGTCATTCAGTTTCTGAGCAGCAGAGACAGACATGGCTGAAATGGACCTTTTTGGGCTGTCTCTCTTTCTTGCCCATGTCTCCACTCCCTATAATGGGAACAGGAATATAAGGCAGGATGCCCAGTGCACAGAGCTGTTCCTTCCTGCCCGCTGTTTGATATGTGGAAAAACACTTACCCGGAGCTGCCTGGATGGAGTCTCGGAAGAGGAACAGCTGCTTTCCGGCGACGCTTTACACGCAAGTGGCCTGCTAGGGCTCGAGGAATGGGGTTCTTAGCACACATGCTGCCTTCCAGCACACTCTGGCCTCGAGATCAGAGGATGGGGGTTTCCTAAACTGCTACATCACTCATCAGCAGAAACCCGGCAGCGAGAACAGCTAGAAAGTAAACACATGTTCACCCCTTGCTTTTCCAAAAAACACACATCCTTTTACAGCGCATGCAGACGAGAAAAGCAGCAATCAAGCGCTCTATGCAAACAATTTATTTTACTGTTAAAATTATCCTTCTGTTAACCGACTGCACTATCATGCAATGGCCTTGAAGGTCGGACCTCCAGGGCCCCCGAGACAAGAGTGCAAAAGGGCCAATTGAAATTTAGAAAGGCAGAACCATAGGGTAGGTTCATTGTCCCGGCTTCAAGTGGGATGAAAACATGTAGAGTGTCTCAAAAAGGGGCATGGTCTATGTAATTAGGAGTTGGCAAACATGTAAACTAATTAAATTTATGTGATTCCCATAGTGGGCCACCCTTATGGTATTTTGGCGCTTCTCTGAGCTTTCAGTTATTGAATCCAGAAATATAACACAACAGCTGGCATACACCTAGAACCAGCCAGGACTATTGGCTTTGCCAATGCTTGTTAGCTATTTAAGATAAATAAGTAACAACAATAATTTTGTTGTCAATAATTAATACTGAAATGTTTCAGTTTTGAAATTGTGAGTGTGAATTAAACATTACAGAGGCTTGTGGAAGGCGCAGTGCTGTTTAGCCTCAATCACTCCTTTTATGTTCACTCTGTTAGACATGTACACCCTTTTCTCTACACATCTCCTCCATCTGCATATCTTACTCCTCATCTCTTTCCTCTACAACAACCTTTTTCACTCACTCCTGAATGCGCTTCTTCGCATCTCCTTCACTTCACCTCCCCCAATCACACTACTCACCCACTCACCTGTAAACACTGCATTTTCTTTTACTTTCACCCTGTCAATATATTGACAACTCTATATACTTCCTTCACACACATTTATACAGAATCACAATTGCAAATGAAATAAGTGACATCTGCCCTGTGAACTCTACAGAGGGGCCAAGGATTGGATGACCATGTATTCTGAACACCTTTCTGACCCACTGACAGGCACTGTGAGAAACTCACACTGCTTCATCCTGTACTCCCGAGCACTCAATCGTGGCCCGTTATAAACACCGGAGGCGACTCTGTTCAAAGTATGTACTATAAAAGTGTAATATGCTACACAAAATAAATACAGACCAGACGCGCAGCACCCATTGGGCTGAGAAGGCTTTAGCCCTGCCCCCCATCAGCATCCGTGGACTGGGCTGAGCCTGGGAGTCAGGATGCCAAGTACCATCAGAGTAGGGTGCTGCTCTGACTTCTCCTCTAAAGCCCGTTTAAAGCACGTCAAGCCTTCATTGTCTCCCCGTTCTCGCTGCTGCGCCTGATCGTTCTGCCTAATCGTGAAATCTGCATTACAGAAAACACCAAAGTAAGGTGTTAGGTGCACCCCTTTCAGTAGAGCACAGCCCTCCTCACTCTGAAACCCAATAACACCTACTCCATTCAAGCCCTTCTGTTCATCTCTTCAGTAGCCTGCATGATGCCACAAAGCCCCTACTGTCATTTAATTATCTTTAATTTATCTCCAAGAAACAGGTGAAAATGTATGGAAATACTTCCCTGAGTGCACAAGGCTAAACCTAATAACCAATAATGTACAAGAGAATAACCACTAACCTTGGTTTCTGATAGTACTGTGCAACTCACCACAAAGCACCTTAATGCTTCTTCAGGGGTAGTTAGCGCTATATAAATGTAATTACAATACAATACATTTGTTACATCAAAAAAGGTGTTAATAAAAGTTAGTCCTACAAAGGCTATAGGGTAAATTTTAGAAAAGAAAAAGTTTAAAAAACACTGAAACACATTTTTAAGTGATTTTTTTAATTTTAAAAACATGGCACTATACAAACCATAACTTTTCCTAAATAATGCATGAAGTCATGTTATATGTTGTGAGTATTCAACTATGATGAGTTTATTCACAATCACCTTAAGTAATGGACAGCTGCCTTTTTGCACTACCAGGAATGGGCATCAAAGAGTCCCATATTGCTGCGGGAAGCTGCAAATATGGCCCCTTTCAGGAGTCCGCAGCTGCAAAACACGTTTGCCTGTGGCACCAACAATCCTTGCACAATGCCTGTCTCTTAATAGAAGCTTTGTATTAAGTGAGTGTTAATGATAAGTAAAGTTAAGTAGTGGATAGTATTTATTTATTTATTTATTTCCGTGTCTTGGTATAGCGCACGACTCACTCCCGAAGGAGTATCTCAGCGCTGTGCTGATCAAGCAAGCAGAAACATTCTAAAACAGTCAGGTTTTTAGCATCTTCTTGAAGCTTATAAAGTCTAGGCAGGTATGAAGAGAAAGTTTATTCCAGTGGTATGGGGCCGTATATGAAAAAGATCTGCCCCCAAATCTTGAGGTGTGGATGCGTGGGGTCTGCAAAAGCGCTTTATATATAGTACGCAGACGTTCAGTCTTAAAATGTGTCCTTTGGTTAGAATGAATCTTCCTTAGTTTGTCTGATTGTACACTTGTTACAATAAATGTGCGTTTGTTTAAGCTCAGTTTCTATGTATCAGATAAGTGGATTTCCTACCAGTTTCTTTATGCAATGCAATATCATGTTTACTGGATAATAATCATACCCTCAGGATTTGCTTTGGTAATTTGCTTTGTAGACAACTATGTTATGTTGTATCATTTGTATACCACTTTTCTACCTCTAATGATGCCTCAAAGTGCTTTTGGGGCACTCAAGTAACCATCTACTCAGGTTGTTATATGTGGCTGGTAGAGTGGGTGTTCTATGTTGGAAGTATTTTGGGGCTGTGTGTGATATTCAGAAGATTGCTCCAAACATGCGGTAGAAAATGTGTGGCTGTGCTTTACCACGGCATGAAGCATTAAGATGTGGGAAATAGAGGTGCATTTGTCCACACTAACCCTACCATATTTACCATCATTATTTGTTATTGTGACTGAGGGATGAGCTGCTCCTGTTGTGCTTGTGAATAGGTGTAGGTTTGTAGCCTAGGCTAAGGAAGGGTATAACCCAATGAAAATCAACAGACACCATTCTAACACGGGTGAACTCAAGAGTAGAGATGCTCTTACAGAAGAAGATCCAGCGATCCCATTCATATATGGGTGTATGGGATCCACTCAGGGTTGGAGATTGTATGACCCAAGAAAATCAAGAGACACTTATATGAGCCTTAGCGGCACACAGCGGAGTGAATGTGCAGCAGCCCTAAGAAATCAGGTATCTGTTGGGTCTACTCAGGAGCAGAAGATGCTGTCTCAGGAAAATCCAGAGACACCACTTTTACCGAGGTACATGAGGTCTGTATAAAAGTAAACTATGGCAACCATAGAAAGTGGTTGACATCACTCATACATGGGACTCTTGGGCCCACTCAGGAACAGAAGAGACTACATCCCAGTCTTTTGATGAGAACAGCACTGATAAATATACTTGTTTTGTTAAAGTCTCTAAAGTCCATGTTGGGACCAAAAGGCCATTGCATGGCTCTGAAGATTGTGCTGCCTCGTTGTTTTTCCTTTTACAGTCTCTGTTTGTTTTGTTTTCCTCCAGTGAGTCCAACAATCCATTAAGATCACTGATGCACCTCCATGTTGCATAGACGTAGACCCCAGAGCATTGCTGTAAAGTTGAGAAAACGCTGTTTGGGTTTTGAGGGATTGGTGGTAGTGACACCATGATTCCTGCTGAAGGTACAGATCTTTTTACCTGTCTTCTTCAGTGGGGGTAGAGGATCTGTCCCACTCTAAAAATTTGCACGTCACTCTAAACCAGGGTTCTCCAAAGTCGGTCCTGGAGGACCGGATTCATGCCAGATTTTTTAAGATAACTGCATTTATCTAAATGGGGATATGTTAAAAATCTGGCCTGGATCCGGCCCTCCAGGACTGACTTTGGAGAACCCTGCTCTAAAGCATTTATTAACATAAAATTAGGATATGTGTAAAAAAGAATTCACACTTGAGAGGAACTGTGATTCATGGCTAGGGTTTCCCTCACTACCGACCTTCTGACAGTCTGTGGACTGAGTATGGAACACGAATCCTGTTGGAAGCCTTTCAAGGAGAAGAAACCTGTCTGTTGCTGAAGGGGGTTGTTGGACTACATCTTACAGAGATGAGCCTGTCCGGAAAGAGCTGAACAGCCTAGCTCCATGAGGACCTGTGAAAGATGTTGCAGTTGTGAAGTCTGTGTCACTGCAGGACCCAACATCTGTACTGGGAAACACCTACATTTGCATCACTCAGTACCCTGGGTAGAGTTTCACCACCATCACTGTTTGAGCCCATTTTGTCCCTGACCCTACTACACTGCAGGGAAATCAGAGTCTGTCCCTATTTGTCTTCTGGAACTTTGACAACACCTTCGGTTCCATCTCCTGGTCTGGAAAAATCTGACAGGTAACCAAGTCAGGACACATTGAGTCCATAACCGCAAACTGTATCTAAATCAGTTGCATAGGTATATTGATTTCAACTTTATGTCCCTGCCTTCAGCTTTGTTTAGAGTAAGAACTGTGTCCATTGAATCCCATTCCCTCAGTACTGTGGCCCTCCTCCAACATAGAGAAAATCCAACCTTGACTTGTGGCTTCGAAGACACGGGCTGCAAATGTGGCAGTTCCAATTGAAAATCCACACTAATGCACTCACATATTTTTGCCGAAGGTGGGGTGCAAAGGAGCCTAACGACTACCCTCAATGAAGGCTTACTTGAGCATTTTATGCTAGTATGGGGATAGGCCTTGACAACATGTCTCCATCTGTGGCGACAAAAATCGGCAAAGTGACAACTGCAGAGAATTATCTGTTGTCCAGGATGCCATACTACAAAGGTGTCATGGTAATATTTCCTGAACAGTTTTTTTGAAGTGAGAATGCTGATGCTATGGCAAATTCATACACCTGTGGTGAGCAGGGTGCAGGTGTACTTTTTGAACACTTGAGGTGTTGAAGATGCAGCTTCAGCTGCATTTCTACAAGAGCAGGAAAGTGCAATTGCACTACATTAACACACCTGAAATGGGAACAATGCAGCTGTAATATTGCTATTGGATATCGGTTCCTGAAAAGACATAGTAGTGTCAAGCCAAACCGAATTGTACCAGAAATCTTGAAAAAATTACTAATCCAAGCCAATGTGGAACTGAAACCCATCTGTGCCAGATCAATACTGGATTATTCAGAGAAGCCCAAATGAGTGATGTGTAAAGCAAAAGGATGTCTTCTCAGTGAAGCTTTACATATGTGAGGGACCTCCAGCTTGACCCTCCAAAGACTGTGAATAACACCACCTCCCACCTCCCACAGTTCACCTTTCATTTTTCAGAAACTCACTCAATATGAGTTTGTTTGCCACACGTGGCCATGGCTTTGACCATGGATAAGTCCTGAATACTGTTGTATGTGCTGTTGAAGTATACCATACTAATTTCTAGGCTTCTTTTTGGTTAAAATACTTATGCCAAAGCCACAAATTCTGAAGAATTTCATTTTGTTACATCATTATAGTGCGATATAGGTTGAAATGTTAGCATTATTTATGATCAAAATCTTTTTAGCCAGTAATGATTTTCTGTAATTCCATCACTCTCTCAAATTCCTGCTCATGCTCTTAAGGCATGACCTTAAACTGACAGCCATGCGTAAGGAAATTGATAACCATGGCTTTGCTGGATTCAGCAATCCAGGCTTGTCCAGAAACCATATGTTGGAAGACCATATGCCCTGGTTTTGCAGCTTTCTGTACTTGATAACATTTGGCAACGTTGAGTCTGCACCACCTTCTAAATGCACTGTACCTGTTAAAGACATGGTGCATGTCATAGAGGACATGCAGATTTCAAGAATGCATCAAAGTCTCTGGTTAGTCAAAGAAATGTTAGAAATTAACAGAGAAGATAAAGACAAGGACAGGAGGAGAAAGGAATAAGAGATAGGGGCATAACCTGACATGGAGGTGAAAGAAAAAAT
Organism: Calotriton arnoldi; assembly: GCA_963921515.1. Lineage (NCBI taxonomy): Eukaryota > Metazoa > Chordata > Amphibia > Caudata > Salamandridae > Calotriton > Calotriton arnoldi. Next base: position 3,507,397 of record CAWUFW010000488.1, on the reverse strand, counting down.
AGAAGAATGTAGAGACAAGAAAGCTACAAAGAGAGTTAGAGAAAGATGGAAAGAAAATGTACACAGAGAAATGCATAAGAGATGGAAAAAACAAGAAGAGAGGATGAGCAATGAGGGGGAAATGAGAGAAAAGGAGGTAAGAAAGAAGTAAAAGTTAACCAGTGACAGGAAAGATAATGAAAAAACAGCCAAGGTTTGAGATGACCATGTGTTCAACCAACAGGAATGGCGCTTCCTGAAATGGAAAATGCCAAGAGCAGGTGTTGATTTCCCTGCAGTTCTTGTTTTCTGCTCAGAAGAGGCAGTACTGTACCTCTGGAATTCAAATGAGTTTGGGATTAGGATTGCTCTGTTTATCTATTCCTCTCACTTCCCTGCTTGCTGCCAGACAATAGAAATTAGTATGCCGGCAACTCACTCTTTTCCTTACACTATAAACACTCCAGTTGGCCAGAGCCTTCTTCAGTTGCACTTCTTATTTGATTTTCCCCACTCACTCTTGATGGTAGTTAGTTTCATGCATTTATCATTCTTTCTTCTATTAGGCTAGTACTGAACATTTTCTCAGTCTTATTCCATGGCTCCTATATCTCATAAAATACATTCTGAATAACAGACATTTAGTTACCAACCTCAATGTAATTCATTTTATGGACTTCAGGAGGATAAAAGGCTAGTCGGACCTGTTGGAATTCTACATTTTTACCATAGAAGCAAACATGGATCCCTAATGGGAAGGCATGAGTCCACCCGACCTCAGAAGAATTTCACTGAAGTACACTTATTAGGCCATCTTTAAAATTTCCACTGACATAAATTGAAGAAAAGCGCAATCAATGCTGCCAAATATTTTTTATGAAGTGTATTACTACTTAGCATTCTATGGATACCAATGTTTATGGGTATGCTGCAAGTTTTGGCATTGATTCTGCGCTATTGTGGCACGTTGGATAATCACACTTCATGCTCAGTTTCTGTGTTTCTTCAGTATCTGTACAGTCAACATCTTCCCAAATGTGTGGACGATTTCAGTCCTTAGGAATGCTCACGCATATCCTGGAAAAATAATTTTTGATGGCAGCTATACATCAGTGGTACTATTTAGAATGATGGAAATACAGATTCAACATTCTAGGGGATATTCACAGAGGTAACTTACAATGTTGATTAATTTACACATGTAATTTACCCTTACAATGTCAGTAACTTTATCTTACAGTGTGAGTAACTTTATACTCAGATGTGAATAGTCAAAAGTACTAAAGTTACTCAAAATTTAAAAGTAAATTACGTGTGTAAATTACTAAAGACGTTATGTTTTCCTTATGAACAACCCCTCCAGTTTATGAATAGCCCCTAGGCCCTTCAATTTGATGGAGACATGTAGGTTACGCTATTGAAACTAATTTACACCCTGATTTTGTGAACAGCCAAAAAGTAGTAAACTTACTCAAAGTATAAATTTCTCAAAAATGTAAGTCATCCCTGTGAATAAGGCCATCTGTGTGTTAGAAACCCCAAACAGGAGGTTTTCTTCCCCTTGAATGTAAGAAACTTGATTCACATGCAAAAGGCCTATTTAGAGTTTGGCGGTCAGGGTACGCTGTTGCAAACGTGAAGGAGTACCCTTTGAACCAATCCCTTTGTCCACTCGCCTTATGTAGAGATGGGTGGACCTTAAGTATTCTGTCGATGGAGCCTCCGTTGGCTCTGTCGATGGAAAACTTCTTCCGATGGCTCAGCGCAGTAGGACCAGAAATTCTGCACCCCAGCAAGATTATTAGCATAATGTATCTCTCTGAACCCACTGTAAAAATAAGTCTTCTTATGCTGAAAACAACAGTACTTGCTAGTGCGCCCTAAAAATGCATTATTGGCTGCATATCTTTGAGAATAATGACACCCCATACCATGGTATTGTACAAGAAGAGTGAAGGGATCCCCCACAAGTAGTTTTGATTTGGCTCAGAAGACAGCTCTGACCCACCATTAGCCGAGTTGGCGATGCAGCGAGCGCAAGGTAAATAGTTGTATTTATTTATTTACTTACTTTACTCCTGGCCGTCGTATGTCCGACTCCACTACCCCCCTCTGCCCCTCCCCCACCCCGCCTCACCGTCGCACCGCACTCCCTCTGCGAGCCACCACTGGAGGCATGCCATAAATATTAGTCTATGGTACAGTTAGTCAAGCAGGAAACTTCAACCTTTTCTGTAACCTGTAACAAGAGCTGCTTATGTTCAGTGAAAATCATCCGGAGCTACTAATATTGTTAGTGTAGTAATAGTGACCACATAACACACGATTGGATCCTATGTCAGGGTACCAGCAGCGATCACCTCAGTGCATCAGGCAGGGCTGCCAGCAGTTATATGAAAAAGGCTTTATCAATCTCCAATACCAGTCTGTGGGGAATACATGCTCAATGCTGAACAGTTTATCCTCATATATCAGCTATACATATTTTTCGGAACTTCAGTTATTTTTCTTCAAACATCAGCTTATGAGCTCTGAAAATTACACACATTTTCTTCTTGAGCATACATCTTTCAATTTTGATATTCATATATTACTTCATACACACAGAATCTTGTATTTCGGTACTCGGGACTGCAAACAGGACAGCTACTTACAGGTAGTTGGAGAGCTAACTGTAGCTCACAATCTATTGGTTGGTGAAGCCTGAGTTAGAGAGACTTAACATTTTCTGATGATCCTGTGCATGACATATTGTTCCAAAGGTATAATGCTCCTGGGTTTTCCTTCACATCACCTCCTTATCACCTTTCCCTGTCCCGCCTGAAGAATTAAGAACCAGGTCCCAAAAACCTTCTTAGGCGGTCACACCTGGGCCCGCCCACTGCTGGTGCAGGTACCACCCTTATCATTCTGTTCCTGTTCCTTTTTAGGTCTCGCGCCTAGCGTTGCAGTGCGGAGCACTGCTCGCGCAGCGCGAGACCTTTAGAAAGGGCTTCTGAAAACGACCTACACGCTCGTGCGTGTGGTTTGTTTTCAGAAGCCCACATTGACTGGTGCGTCCGTTTTTTTATGAGGGACGGCACGCTGTTGGTCAAGGCGGGCGCATGTCCCGCCTTTGCCGCGCCCATTCCCGACGGTGGCCAGAACGCGCAGCAGCAGCGTTCATCTCGCTTTTGCTGCCGTGCTCTCTAGCCCCGCTCCTATGTGGTGCGCGCGCACTACGTTTACTTTCTGAATCCACACATTGCACGGTATGGACATTTTATCAATGATCTCTCAGATTTGAAATTGTAATTGAGATTTGTGTTTTGAAAGTTACATTGGCTCTCAGCTATCTGTGTCATGGTTGTGTGATCTGTTATTTGTGTCTGCAATTTCCATCCAGTATGACCCACGTAAACTGTTCCTCATAGATATTTAGTAACATTTTCGAGATTTTGTGAATTACGTTTTAAAAAGTTATAGTAGAGTTTTCCCATTTATCGAGTGTAGCGTTTCAAATTTTTTGCTCGTGTTAATGCAATTACTGCAGCAGCAGCACGTTCCTTTTTAGGAGTTATGAACGCTTTTGCAATATCCCCGTTTGTGTGGAACTCAGCATTTACTATTTAGGAATGTTTTCTAGAGTATCAGCACAATCAGAGGCTTTTGTTTACCAAACAACCTATTCTTTATTACATAGGATTTTCCAGTTTTTGTCCTTTATTATTTTTACTATGGGTTTGAATAATTTACTCTAATGAATATCAAAGTACCTTCTTGCATATTCCTTTGAGCGCTCTTTTCGATGTGTCACTTTTGTCAATAGGTTTGTTTTCTGGACTGCTTCTTGAAACATATTTTGGATATTTTCTTTGTACGTCTCATTCGATGTTAGTCTTCTCACTCCCAACATATGGCTGAACGTGCTTGGACTATGGAAAGGGTCTGAAGATTAATTAAAAATGATTGGTTTTCAACTGTAAAGACTTTTAAAGAGGTAGAGTGTAGTACTTGAGCCATCGCCTCTATCCATCTAATCTCTTGCACACACTCCCATGCAACTGCATGCTTCCAGTGCACAGTATCCCCGGGAGTAGTCAAGCGTGTTTGTTTACATATTGGTGCATTATCCAACAAGTGACTGGTATGGGCAATGATAAGTGATACTGGTGGTGTGACATAAGTGCAACTGAACTGTATCAAGGTGTGTGTAGTGTCTAGTGTGTAGAAGTGGTAAGGTAGTGCATAAGCCATGGGCACTCAGTGGCTTGGTAACTGTCAGTCATGCAACTTTGCTTGACGCTGTGCCTTACTTGACTTGTTTTTGAGGAGAGCATCTGTCTCACCACACAACGCACAACTCCAGACATAGTGGCATTGACTTCTCCTACTGAGGTCACTTTTTCTACCTGTAGTGAACATTGTAAACTAGGTGGTGTTTTTTCTTGCTGCTGTTCGTTGCATGGTTGAAGTAAGAATCCCTAACAGCTGTGCTTTGCTGCTGTGCTGCTTTAGTATGGCAGCCATAGGCTCCGCGTGGGCCCCAGGCCCCGAGCCTTCATCAGGGGATGGACCCCAGCACCTGCAGCCTTCTCAGCATCTTTGTTCCGCTGATCATTGTCCATAATTCTCCGGAAGGCCACCAACACCACAGTCCTTACATGCCACAGCATTCAGAAGCAGACCTCTTGCTGCCTCTTACTAGAAATAGAAATCCGGCTCCAGCACTGCAAGCAGGCTGCCCATTACCGTTATGCATTACCGTTATGCAACTGAGGCCCAGCACCCCTAGTTGCTACAAAAGAATGACCGTGTTACTGAATGTTGCAGAGGATGGGGACTTGGCGAATGTGGCACCTGTGTAGGCAGACTCACTGGCTAAGGTGCGAATTGTGCCATAAGTAGTGCCCTCAACAAAGACAATGGAGCCATGTTCAGTGGTGCACAAGAATAGTTGGTTTCTGCTCCAAAGCCTATGCCAGCTTTGGGCATAAGAAGCCGAAGGCAGGGTATATGGCTAGTAGAGGTTGCATGTGTTCCTAGGACTGTTTATTTGGGTTTGGCAACTGGATCACATCTGCAGCCACATAACAGTACGCCACCTTCTCCTGTTACTGCAAGGTGGGGAATGCCTGCTGCTCCCTTAGATTCTTAATCTGACAATAGCTCCCTACCCTCAGCGGTGGGTGGTGCCTGGGTGTCAGAACACACCACCACTGGAACTGAATGGGAAACATGCTGGAACAGTCTTTACGCACACATAGGTATGCGTGTTCATATAATGCAGCGCACATGTTGTATTTCTTCACTCACAGAGTGCCAAACCCACAGACTGGACAGCTGAAATGATTTATCTGACATATATTGAATTTATGGTGGTAAAAACTCGACCGCATGAAAGTATGAAGCTATGTCTAGTTTTTATTGGTCTTAAGAGTAGCATTGCCTGTATGTATGATCCTGGCTTCCTGGTCTCACAAATTCTGTTGGGTGCTATCACATCTGAATTCACAGGCTTATTTTCAAATGCAGTTTGATTTAAATATGGATACCAGTGTTTTGATGTTTAAAGAGTATACATTAAATTCTTGTAATTGCCATTAGTAGGAGTGAAGCTATCTTGCTAAGTGATTTTACTGTCGTTGACGGGTTGCTACTGCATGGATTCAATAGACCATTGGCTTGAGTGAAATTGGCAGCTCTTGGGTTAAGTTGTGAGCAGGAAGTAAGCTGATGAATATATAACTTTGTCATTTACAGGCTTGTCATGTGTCTAGGAACACACTGTTATCGGCCCTCCATGAAGAGCAGGTTGGCATGTGTATTCTGAATACTGTTGGCTCGAGGAGTAGTGTGACCAGCGTAACTACTTCTCTCCGAAACCGATCCACCGCTGTAAACTTATTAATATGCACAACAAGGCTATCCTGGGTCTTGGGCTCATAGCTTAATCTTGCCGGTCTTTTTTATGCATATTCTGAAAATCCTGTACTTATGCCATTATGAGGGAAAGTAGGTTAACACTTTTAATAGCCACTGAAGAAGTTGTAAGGGCCTCTGTAATATATAGATCTATTACATTCAGTCACTGGGGCACAGACTGCTGATAATTCACCAATGTATTAATGTTCTTATTAAACGTGAAAATCTTAAATTTCATGTCTTAGCTCCTAGCAGAAGTACTGTTTTTAGGTCTAGCCTAAAGGCAGCGTGCATGTGCTGCTCTGCGAGGCATGCTGTAATCCCTCTGTGCAGTTTGAACACACATATCACATGCCCACTGCTTTTCATTTGTTGCTTGGTCCGCCTTTATAAAATTCCATAGTTTTTGTTTGAGAATAGAGTACATTTGTCCCACCTTGTGGCTGTTTTGTTCCCGCAATGCGGACTGCCCCTGCTACATGGATCCTTTCGATATGGGCAATATGTTTTGAGTACGCGCACTACTTTTTCTTTTTCCACTGCTTGTTTTGTAACTTTTTGTGTTTCACTTTGCTCCTGCCCCCTCCCATTGTCACTGTTCACTTTGCTCCCGCACCCCCTTCCGTTGTCCGTGTGGATGGACATCTACATTACCTACAAATGAGACCCTGGGGTTCTTTAGGACGTGATGCACCCTCCAACAAAATGCATCTATTCGAGAAGAGTGCAGAAGGCCAAAAAGACTATCTCTACGCTTTCAGTACCCATCCCGGGCCTATTTATTTATTTTATTTATAAAGTTTTATATAGCGCAAACGTGACCCACGAGGGTATCAGAGCGCTTTACAATATATAATTATTAAACATTAGATGGTTGATGTAGTATACAAACATTTGGTATTCGCTATTCAGTACAAAAGAGGTATATAGTATTATATGGATAGCATAGGTGACTAGTAGACAACAAAGAATGATCCACGAGGGCATCAGAGCACTTCACAGTACACAGTTATTAGACATTAGGAGGTTGAGGTAGAATATATACATTCAGTAATTTCCATAAAATCCAAAAGAGGTAGACAGAAATATCTGGATATCATAGGTAACTATTAGTCAACATCGAATTAAAGCCTTAGGATGTAAATTTGTTCAGTAGAAGCATTTTTACTTCTTTTTTTAAGGAGGTAAATGATGAGATTCCACGTACCAGTGGAGGGAGGGAGTTCCAAATCTTCGGTGCGATCCCTGAAAAAGCTCTGCAGCCAGTTCTCTTTTTATGGAAGGATTGTGGTTTCAGTAGTAGTGACCTCGCACTTGTCTGCATCCTCCCGATCGCTCTAACTTTAGTGCTAAGTAGGTGGGGGTATTGTTATGCAGGGCTTTGTGGGTCATGCAGGCAACCTTTAGGTGTATTCTTGCCTCGTAGGGCAACTAGATCAGAGCTTTCAAGGTTGGAGAGATGTGGCTATTTCTTTTAATCCCTGAGAGCAATCTGGCCGCAGCGTTGAGCGAAGCCCTCAGCGGGGCCAGCTTGTATTTGGGGAGACCGCATAGGGTGGTGCTTCCGTAATCCAATCTTGGTAGCACCAGGGCTTGTACCGCCATTTTTAAGTCTGTCTGTGGGAGGAAGGGTTTAAGTTTCCTTAGTATACTCAACTGGTGATACACGAGGAAAGCAAATTCTTCCCTCGAGTTAAAGGTAGGCGTTCAATTCAACACATATCAAGCTTGCAGTAAAAGAGGCGCAGTTACAGACCGCCTTGCATCATGTAAGCAACAACTATAAGTACAAAGTGCGTGTTTACGCACCGCTTGCAGGTTTTCAAACACATAAATAAAAAACATTGTCATTTACAATGCCAAAAGCTCAAACTCTCGCAAATGCGAGACCTATTGCATTGTAAATGCTTGTTCTGTTACTGTTCCTATTTCAGTCTTTTTCCCATCAACAGTGCTACATTGAGTCACTTGTGGATATGTGCAGCACTATAGAGACACCACTATATAAATTACATTTTCAAATAAGCAACGTTTAACATCTATGCAAAGATGGATTGATGAGAAGTTGGTTACACAATATAAAAGATAGATTTTTCTTTTGATAGTCTCATTTCTTTATTATTTTTATGAACTGGTCAGAAGTTTGGGTGAGTTGAGCAGACAGCGGCTCCAGGGGCGTAGCTTAGTCAAAAACGTTAGGGGGGGTGTGAGTCTGAGATTTCCCAACAAGCAACTTGGTGGACCCAACTGAAAAGAGTAGCGACGGCCTGTGGTTGCTGAATGGGGCATTAATTTCACGTTATTTAACAAAGCAAGGACATTCTTGGTAGCAATAATAGTCTTAAGCCATAACACAAGTTAGCATTGAACTCAAAGTATCTACTATGTATTTTCAACCTGCAGTATACTATAACTAATGTTTTATAGCATGTGCTTAAAAGGCACGATAGAACACTTGTATTTGGAAACAAACAGCTTTTACCTGAAAATCCAGGTCACTGCATCACAAAAGGACACAAATGTCAAATTAAAAAAAGAACACTTTAAAAGGAGCGATTCTCTTTCTTTTGTCAGGGCCGGCTTTAGCGCTGATGGCGCCTGGTGCGACAATCTTTTTCGGTTTCCCCTCCTCCCAATGACCTCCTTCTCCACAGATTTCCTCACTACAACCATCCAACATTGGCTTTCATCTCTTCGTAGCTCCTCTCACAAATGCATTTTATTTGTTTTATAGTGCTATTCATACCAGTATAGGGTGTCCAAGCACTTTACATCACAAATAAACTATGCAGAGACAATGAATCATATGTGTGTAAATCCGTCTGTAGGAAATGTTACATAAAACAATGAGGGTTACAAGGTGTAGGAATCACATGTTATCCATACTAGTAGGCAGTATATTTTAAGAGTGATTGGTCTAAAGAAACACAAACTTAGGATTTAAAGCATACCATTGGGGTTGGCTATACTAATGTGACTGTATTTCTATTCACACCAACCCTTTATTAGCAACATTACTATAATAAAAGACTGGGGAAAAAACATACAGTTCTAACCTATACCATGCAGTTTGCATACAGCTCTTTGATGACAGTTCATAGGTCACTGTGGTAAATTACTTAGGATTGGTATTTATGAACAGAAAGTAATGAAAGAATCTATGTGACGAAAACAGACACCCACTGAGCTATCCACATAAATACAGTTCTTTGATCTGCATGGTACACGTTCTTTGCAGAAGGCACATTAACCCCCTGTGCTACAGTCAAAACTGCCACTAGACAAAACTCCAATCTCTCTCTATCAGAAATATAACTTTTAATTACCAGTATTTTCTTGACATTTTTCGTGTTGCCTGAATCCTGCTGAAACATGCAAGGAACTCAGCTGCAGCAGACACTTTTAAACCAAGTTATTTTCTAACACAGTGCCCCCCAACTCAGCACCCCCAAACTCAGTGCCTGGCGCCAACCGCCCTAAAAGATGGCCCTGTCTGATGCCTAGCTCTTGGTCTCCCAAAACGACATGCCCAAGTTTAAAACTTCAAATGCACATTCGCAGAATCATGTAAGAATTCAGTTTTTATTGTCTGACTTTCTTACAGTGATGCAAATAACTGAGAGCCGCGTCAAAGCACTTGATGGCAGGACAATACATACATACATGAAACTCATACATCAGAGTTTATGACCAAGTCGAGTACATACACATGGCAGGTGCACATGTGGCCCGTCGTAGACAAAAATGTAAAAAATACACACCTGAAGAGCATCAGTCTCCCCCAACTGCCCGGTCCACCTGCCTTCTCACAAGCGAGCACAGCACTCCCGGAACACACTTGAGTAGAATTCCAATTGTAGATAAAATCACTGGCATGCACAGACAGTGTGTTATGATGCTGCTCAAGCACTGGGCCCGAGTGCGGCGCCACACCCTGACAAAGGCGCGAAGGAAGGAGTTATCAGTGGCGGTGCGTCCATTAGGGCACTTGGGCGTTGCCCCACTAATTAATTTGAGGCACTCAAACAAGGGTCGCGCGCGCGCTGTCACTCACTCACATTTTCAATCCCAGGCCGGCCAGCAGGCCACCGGACCACGCCCGAGGCAGTCGGCTCAGAAGGGGGGCAGGGCAGCAGGAGTTCAGTGCAAGTGATGACATCGATAATATCAGGTGGTCGGCGGAGCACACAGCAAGAGTGCGCATGTTCTGTTTAGGGCTGAAAAATGTTGCGACTAGCCCAAACATGCGCACTAGGCTGCTCATTAGAAGAGCGAGGGTTGTTCCATGCTGCAGCCCCCGGTCTCCTAATGAGCGGCAAGTATCACTGCTCAAGCCAATCCTGGCGCTTCTGGAGCAGCATCTGGATTGGCTGAGACGCACGCGGTACTTGCCAGCCAGCCAGGAGCGAGCGTGATGTCGGAGCCTCCTCGAGGCAGACACACTTCGTGTTCACTGCTACTGCCAGGGGTGGTTTGCTCTGCTTACGGTCCTACCCTGGGTGCGAATCCACAACGAGGTACCCCCCGTTGTTGGGGTAGACCGGAGGCAGGTCACCCTTCTTGGGGACATCGCTGGCCGTCTCGGCGCGGCACCGACCCTGCTCTGGTGGTGGTATATAACCAATCTGGTCGGGTCCCCTGAGGAGCTCCATTGGGCTGGAACAGAAGCGATAAAGCCAGAGCACCACCATCAGCAGTAGCAACGCTGCGCCCGGGAGCAGAAAGGCTAGGCGAGGAGGCGACGACACCGTCGACTCAGGCAGCAGCTGCCCGCCAAGAACGAGCCCGGCCGCCGTGCTGACCAGCAGGGCGCCAGCACAGCACCACACGCTAAGGCAAAAGAAGCTGCGGGAAACCGACTCCATGGAGGCTGCCTAGGAGTTGTCCAGGAATTAGGCTCCGCGGGACAAACACAAGAACTTCCTTGTGAGAACCTGACCGTCAAAGTGCACCAGATACAGGTAGTTGCCAAGAACACGGCCCGCTCCTGGATACCAGGTACAACAGCATGTGATTTAAACTGCAAATTGTTCTATACCGTAGATGTAAGTTGCAGTGTGTCGGGTGTGAGTGGGCTGTACATATTTTTTTTCATTGTTGTTGGCTTGCTTTTCTCCCCTATAATTGTAGGGCTACAAGTAGCAGAATGCATAGGAAACATTTCTGTAAGGGTGAATTTCAATTGACAAGTGAGTGAGACCATGGTAACCTATTTCCTAGTAGGTCCTGGATAGCTGTTGGCATTTAGGTGCACTGTGTGACGGTACTCGTGTGTTATTCGCTATTCTATAGTGATTCTGCATTTGTTGTTGTCCACTTTAATCTGCTCCAAAAAGCACTAACAATGAAGAAAGCTCTACTTATAAGCTGCTGCTGGATAACCACAGCTGTCCTCTGAAGTTTCTGCTTCTGTAAATTGGGTTACAGTTGCTCTCAAGAGCTGGTTAGTGCCCAGTGTCATTTTGGGTATGACATGGAGCTCAGCTTTTTAGCCAATTTCAGTTTGAATGCGGTGTGTTTTTTGACCCTCTGCTTTGAACGGTAAAAGCAAAGCATGAAGTTCCACAGTGCCAGGTGTTGATGGTTTAAAAAACAGGATTGGCTGAAGACAGCAAACACTCAGCTGTGGTTGTGTTAGACCATGCACTGTGTGTACAACTTTAAACTAACATTCTAGGATATCTAATTATCTCTATCTCGGTGTTTTCTAGCTTCTTGCGTTTCTTCTATTTTCTGTCTTCTTGTGTGTCCAACAGTGTTTTCTAGTTGTCTAATGTTTTCTAGCTTCTGTTGTATCTTTATTATTATTGTATAGCTTTTTGTGCCTATCTGGTTCCTCTGTGTCTATCGGGTTTTTCTAGCTTCTTATGTGTCTACCCAGTTGCTTCCTTTGTGGGGTCCTCACAACTATGCTCCTATCCATTCAGTTGTCTGGGGTGTGGGGTTGCACGTGTGTCGAAGCTCGTGCAGATTCCTAACATACAGCGGCTTTACACACGGACTGGTGTGCCTCTCACGGCCTCCAAGCTGACTTGTGTTCTGCGCCTTGTTCCTACCAAAGCAGAGTCCAGTCCCCGTGGGCCCACTGAGGACTCGTCGTGTCACTGGTTCTAGGAGCGACTCGTGTGAGCCCCTGTGTTGTTTATAGGTGTTTCTTTGCTTCTTGGTGCTACACAGACACATGGAAAGACACGGGCACAAACCTAACCTTACACCCAATAGTATATTGGTTTCTTTTTGCGCGCCTAGGATGTCAGCAGAACAAGCGATAGACAGTTTTGCCAGTCACTGTCTTTGTTAGAACAGATTCACAATTGCTTTATTAACCTTCCTGCTTTCTCAAATTTGCTTGAAAATGCACCATTTGCCCACTCTTTTTTCAAAATTTTCTCGGGGGGAGAACCCCCCCAAATCCCCCGTAGGTGGTTCGGGCTCGCTCGCTCCGTTCGCTCGCTACAGAGCTGTACGACAATTGTTTTAAGCCGCACCACTTTCAAATGTCACCAGCCGCCACTGGGAGTTATAATAAGGTCACTGAGGGGTCAGCCCAGCACAGTGGAGTGACTGACAGGCAGAGAGAGGCCCATTGCTCTGGTGCAATTGTGCCAATTCCATTTGGATGTGTGCTTTGAACTCTGATGTGCTTCCTCCTCCTGGGCCCAGTAATCTTGATAAAATAAACACATTATTACGGGCAGCAGAACTGATTATGCTGCCTTGTAACTGACAGAGCAAATATTTTGGGGGGTTTCCACCCCATACACCTCCTCCCCTCCCCCCGAAGCTACGCCCCTGAGGGGCTCTAACCTGTGCAGTAGAAAAGTCAATTAAGGGGGCAAGCAAATAGAGAGAGAGAGAAGGAGAGAAAAGCTCTATCAATTAGGAAAATAAAAAACATGAAGTGGAGAGAGACAGAGGATTTATGAACATAAAAAACTGTAACAAGAGAAAGAAGAAACTGAAGACTCTACAATGGAAGCACAAAGAGATTCTTCCAGAAGGCATGAAAAAATATCAGAAAGTCTTGTTATTTTTGTCAGAATCTAATTTGATTTGTTTTTACCCAAGAATATTTTTTTGATTCTTTTTATTGAAATTTGCAGTAAAGTACAACATGACAGAACATATCCAGCAAGACCTGAAGCATGCAACACAATAGAACAAAGCAAACGTTCAATAAAAATAGCGTACGATACTCCGCCTGTACAAGACAGCCAAAAAAGCAAGAAAAAAGGGGGAGGGGCTGGGGGAGAGAAGAGGAGTGGCAAGAGGAAGAGAGGCAAAGGGGGAAAGCACTCAGTCAAGAAACCCCAAATACATTAAGACAGGTAGTAGGTGTACACTGCAAGCAGGGCCGGACTGGGAACAGAAACCGGCCCTGGCAAACTGCTCAGCCGCCCCCCCCCCTGGGGTGAGGGGGAGTGCAGCCGAGCAGTTTGCGAGGGCCGGTTTCGGCCGATTTTGTTACCGGGGGCCGATATTGCCGACCCCCGGTAACAAAAACAGCCCCCACCCTAGCGGCCTACTGGGGAAATGCCCGGTTCCTATGGCCAGTCCGGCCCTGACTGCAAGCCGAGCAAGCAACTTGGTAGGATGAGCTACTATTGCTGGGGGCTAGTCTTCTCTAGGCATCACCTGAATCAGTAGGAATTATCGGTGCATCTGCATCTCTCACACCCAAGTAGAGTGACAAAGGAGTCCATATTCCCGGGGGCGGGAGCCAACTGGCATCAGCTCCCAGTATGCCTGTAAGTGTTCTCGGCAGTGAGAGCGTCTCGTAGCCAGTCCACCTTGATTAGGGGTCGACGTCGACCCCAGCACACTGCCACTCGTCATTTTGCTAAGAGAAGAAGCATTGCTGCCAGTCTGAGACCGTCATCAGGGATACTCTTCACATACCCCAAGAGGGCAAGAAGAGGTGAGCGCTCAATTTTGTGACCAGTGATTGTATCCATAGTATCAAATACCTCTTGCCAAAAGCTCTGGACCTCAGGGCAGCTCCATGCTAAATGGAGAAAATCTGCATGCGGCAGAGTGCAAGCAACGCGCAACCTCGACCAGACCCAGTCTGTGCAGGTGAGCAAGTGAGTGGTAAAATCTATGCACAAACTTAAAATGTATGAGGTGTAATCTATAATTAGGGGAAAGAGCCCTGGATTGCGGGCAGCAATATTGCCATTGAGCATCTGTGAGAGGTTGGATCAGATCAATCTCCCATGCTAGGCTTGCCCTAGGTATACGCACTGGCGCGGACCTCTGCATTTCAATATATAGTTTAGTGATTAAGCGGCACGGTGAGAAAGATGTGAGCATGATCTCCAAGTTGTGGTGAGTTTCAAGGGCTTTCGGAAAGGAGCCATTCTGCGAGCGGACGGCAGCTCATAATTGACGGTAAGTGAATTTGCTTAAGAGAGTAACATCTGGGCCTTGCAGTGCCCGTTCTGGTTCTATGTAGACACCATCTGGGTATATCGCACCCATAGTCATCAGTTTCAGGGCACACAATCACACTCGTGTGTCTGCATCAGTAGTACTAGGTGGAGAGGGGTTATCTAGAACGGACATCATTTGGGCAAATATGCAACCGAGTCAGGCCCTACGTTGAAGCTCATCCCAGGCCCACCCAGTACAAGCCACAGTGTCAATATGCCCTCTTGGTCTTCTAAGATGGAGGTACAGCGCAATATACACGGAGCAATATGGTCATATTCTGGAGCAGTATGCGGTTGGAATTGTGTGGCATAAATCCAATGATGGGCAAAGTGAGTTTACTGGCCCAAGCTAGAGTCACCAGGTAAGATCTAAGTTGTTTGTGGAAACAGAACAGCAGGGGCAATGGCAAATTTACAAATTTAAAACCATATAATGGAATTTTGGGAGAACTCCCATTTTTACAATCGCTAAGCGACCTGTAAGAGACAATGGATGCTTCTGCCAGCGCTTCACCCAATCCTTCAGCTACTCCACAGCTCGCCCATAGTTAGCCATCCATAATTCGTATAGGTCTCTACTCAGCCAGACTCCTAGGTACCTCACTGGATCTCTCCCCCTCCCCAACGGGAACTCAGAGGTAAATTCCCTTTTAGCGGCAGTAAGAGGAAATAAAACAGACTTGACCCAATTGATGTTAATACCGGACATGCCCCCAAATCTAATAAA
The DNA here is from genome assembly GCA_963921515.1 of Calotriton arnoldi. Lineage (NCBI taxonomy): Eukaryota > Metazoa > Chordata > Amphibia > Caudata > Salamandridae > Calotriton > Calotriton arnoldi. The sequence continues at coordinate 3,492,355 of CAWUFW010000488.1, read as the reverse complement.
TTCCCTTATCAGACGGGCTAAATTGCCCTGCGGATGTTTCACATATAGCGTTACATCGTCCGCAAACATAGAGACCAATAACTTCTGCCCCGTAAAAGCTAGCCCTTTGTGAGAGTGATGTTGTTGTAAGCTCGCCGCAAGGGTTCCATCACAATAGCGAATGGTATAGGTGAGGAGGGGCACCCCTGTCAAGTTCCCCTCGTCACCAGAACTGAGTGGAGATAGTACCATTCAGGCGCAGACGAGCAACTGGTTGTGTGTACAATCAGCCAAAGAGCCCGAGAAACCCAGGACTCAAACCAAGGCGCATCAGTAGTGCAAAGAGATAAGGCCATTCAAGCGAATCGAAAGCCTTAGATGGCATCCAAAAACACTGCAGAGCCTGCACGGTCAGATCTATTGGCTGTATGATGGCAAAGAAAGTATGCAAATTGTGCATCTTCGACCTGCCTGGGACAAACCCCGACTGGTCCAGAGGCACAGTCACCGGCAGAAGTAGCAGCAAGCGGGAAGCAATTAATTTAGCTAATATTTTATTATCAGTCTTAATCATAGTTAGGTGGCGGTCACATTCACATTTGCGAGGGATTTGGTTTCAGGATGGTTACAATCAAGGCCTCGCATAGAGAGGCAGGGAGAAGTCCCAGCTCCTGGGATTCTGCAAACATCTCGTGCAGATGGGGGCTAACAGCAACGCATACTCCTTATAAAAGGCAGTTATAAAGACATCTAATCCAAGGGCCTTCAATCCAGGGAGTTCTCGAATCACTTGCACTATTTCCTCTTTGGTTAAGGGCTCAACTACAAATCTCCAATGGCATCTTCTAACCACAGTAATTGGATCGAGTCAAAGTAGGCCATAAAAGCCTCAGGGATCGTGGATTGCGCAGAAGTGTAGAGAGAGGAAAAAAAACTTGTCATTACCTGCTGCGCTGCCGCTTTCCCAACATGCACCTCCGCCTCATCATCCTCTAATTCCACAATATAATCGCTTGCCCATGTTTGCGCAGGAGGTTTGCAAGGGTTTGTCCAGCTCTGTCTCCCTCCCCATTTGTCCTACCACAGGCCTCTCCTCCCAAGAAATGTACTTCCCTCTGCACCGCCTCATCGAAGGCACATAGCTTAGTTGTGATTTCTGCAAGTGTGAGGAGGTTCCTGTTGGACTTGGCCCTTTTTGCAGGGTCATTCCTGAACTTTTTGCCTTCCTCCTAGTATTTTTTCTGACCTGGTGTTGGCGGTTTTAGGACTCTGCGCACTTTATCACCGCTGTCCAGTGTAAAGTGCATGTGCTCTCTAGGGTAAAACGTGGTAAGATTGGTCTACACCTGTTTGGCTAATTTAATTTACCTACCAGTCCCCAGTAATGTGGTATCTCATATGCCTGGGGCCAGTCAATTAAATGCTACTGGTGGGCTTGCAGCGCTGATTGTGCCACCCACCAAAGTAGCCTTTCAAACCTGTCTCAGGCCTCTGCCATTGCAGGGCCGGCGCGCGCAGTTTACTGCCGCTGTGACGTGGCACATAATGTGGGTGCCACGTCTGTGACTCCCCTTTTACTACATATCAGTCACCCCTAAGGTAGGCCGTAGCTAGCCCTATGGGCAGGGTGCAATGTAGGTAAAAGTTAGGACATGTGCCTTAACTGTGTGGCATGTCCTGGTAGTGACAAACATCCATGTTGGTTTCTCACTACTGTGAGGCTGCCCTCTCATAGGAATGCATTGGGGATTCCCTGATAAATGCTTCAGTGGTAATTTCTGATCTGAGATGAGTAGAGTGGTCAAGTTTGGTATGTTTGGAATAGTGGTAATAAATGCTGCGCAATGGTGTTCGCAGATTTATTATCACTATTTTAGAAATGCCACTTTTAGAAGTTGGCATTTCTGTGTGCTATGTGTCTTTGTGCCTGCCTGTTGTGTATTACATGTCTGGCTCTGGAGTGACAGAGACTGGGGAGGTGCAGTGGCTCCAGAGGGGCTGGGTGAGTCAGCGCTAGGCTGAATAGGCTGATCTGCATTTGGAGTAGTGGGAGGAGTAGCCCCTGACCCTGAATAGGCCTTGTACAATGCTGGCTCCGCGCCCCTGTGGTGTGTCTGGGGCCAGAGCCTACACTAACAAAAGGGTTGGTGTGCACTTGAAAAGAAATGTGTAAGTGCCCCCCCCAGAACTGGTTTGGACCGGGCAGAGAGCCCTGTGCCAGGGGGAAGAACAAAGACATGTGTAGTATAAGTACTGGGGCTGTGACCCCACGAAAGTGTGCTTGGTGCTTACTTAGACCTGAAGGAAGGACTGCTGAGCGCCAGGAGGAACCGCTGTGGAACCCAGCTGTTGACTGAGGGGGCTGGAGGGGCTGCCCTCTGCTAGGGACCCTGCGTGTCAGCCTGCCTGGGCCCTGTCCTCAGCCCTTGCCATTTCCTGGGGAGGAGCGCTGCCTGCTACCTGGCTGTGTCTGGAAGTGGGAGACAGGCTGAGTGCTGTTTTCCCACACTCCTATTTTTTTCCCGTGTGTTGAAAGGTGTGGTGACTGCACCCCAGAAGTGCGTGATGGGCGCTTGAAAAATCATCCAGGAGCCCGAGAAGTGGGCTCAATCTACAAAGGTGCGGCGGGCATAACGTGTGTTCACACTGTGACAAAACCATCTTTGGCTGCCAAAGGATCGTGCCCGCAGCTTTAGACGCTGCTGAGAGGTCCGAGAAGTTGTGGAGACATTGCTCCGTGAAGCAAGGATGTCAGGCCAGTTTGTGCCTGAAGGTGGGCGGGGCTCCCGTGTACCGGAGAGAGCCCCGCGCGTTGGCCAGAGGGAAGTCCGGAGCCTCCCTACAGCTGGGTCCTCCCTATTTCCCTGCTGTAATGAGAAGGAGAGCCCCGTGTGGTCACCGAGCCCTGCTTTGGGCGGGGTCCCGTCAAGGGAGGAGGTTCCATACCGGAGAAGAGTGGAGCCAGTAGTCATCGCTCTGGGCTTCCTGGTCCAACGGAGTCCGATCGAAGTCATTCAGTGACTTGCCCGCATTTCTTTATGTCCCCGCAGAGGAGAGCTGGATTGGCATGGCGACCACGTTACCTGGCCACCGCTGCCCCTCCTTGTGTCTACGGGTGGCCGCTGAGTGTGGCTCTGGTCGCTGTGAGGCGAGGGCATTGCCATTTTGAGTCAGTGCAGGAGAGGGGCCAGCCTGAGGCACGAGCTGCCGTCTGAGAGGCCGCAGAAGGCTCCGGACGTGCAGCACTGTGGCGAGGAAGACTGCGGGGCTCTACAGCTGCCCACATGTTGTAGTCTGATTGCGCAGGAGAGGCCCCTGCGAGGGGGGCCTGCAAGGCACTGTTAGTGCCGGATTTCTGTCACAGCTGCACCGCCGGATTGCGGGCAGCTGCAACATCAGGGGCATTCCAGTTTGGAGGCCTCATGTTAGAGGGGGGACGGAGATCCATATACTCCACGTAGAGTGGAGAGACATTGTCATTCTAGGGTCAGAAGTACCAGTACCGGACCTATTAATGATGTGTAGTGATGGTGCATTGGCACCCCTATGTATTGGCATAACGTGTTGTGTGGAGTACCCATGTATGCAGTGATAGTGATGCACTGCACCACTGCTAATAATGTTTACCTAATAGGCTGTGCTAGGTGATGTTAGGTTGTTTATGCCTACGAGGGGCATGATGGGTGATGCTCTGGGGCACTGCTGATTTAGGATAAATGCCCAATGTGTTTATGACAAGTGCCTGGTGACACCAGTGATTTGTGTAATGGTAGTTGGCCTATTTGATGACATGGGATTTTCCTAATATGGATATACTACAAGTATTTACTCTGGTGCACCGGGGATAAGGTGTTTACATGAGGTTCTATGCTAAGTGCAATGTTACCACTGGTTACTGGTTGTTTCCTCTAACTGTGAGATATGTTGGTTATGACAGTGGCCCTATTGGCCCTGTAATGTATATAATCCCCTGTAAAATAATACCTAGTGCCAGGTGGCACAGTGTATATACGTGATTGCATTCTAATGTGTTTTATGAGTAATACAAAGGCTATTTTTTATATAACCTTGTGTGGAGTTTCTTTTGTGGTCTGCCTAGTGTGTCGCTGCTGTGTGTGTGTGTTGCGCAAACGCTTTACACATTGTGTTAGAAATGGGGGTCTCTAGTTGGCAATGGCGGGCCACTGTCCAAGTAGGGACCCTTCTTCCTAAGTCAGAGTGAGAGGGCTACCCTCTTTAATACCCCTGCTCAACCCTGTGGTAACGTAGCACGAGCAGGTAGGCTTATCTCAGAGGCAGGGTGTGAAGCATTTATGATCATACACAGTAACACAATGAGGAACACTACAAAGGGACACCACACAAGTAGTTATTATAAAAAATAAGTATCTTTATATAAAGGCAGATTTATCACAAGACCAATAACTGTAAAAGCCACAATACTGTCAAAAATAGGATAGCTGTTGAAGGGCTGTCAAAAATAGTTCAAAGGTTGCAAAAATAAGGTTCAAGTTCAAAGCAGTGGTCTCTGCGACCCTTTCTTTCACAAAGTACCTGGGTTTAGTTGCAAAACCAACAAAGTGTCGCAAAGAAGCTGTAGCGATGATTCTCGGCACGCGAGGCCGGCGATGCGTTGAAATCCTTGCCGCAAGGGAGGATGATGCGCCGATCTGCGGGATGCGTGCGGAGACGATGCGACAAACTTCTGCACGCTGGACCACCGATGCGATGACTTTCTTGCCGCGTGGGAGAAGTCGATGCGGTGATCCTGTTGCGCTGTGCGATCGTGTGGCGATGCGAAGACAAGACGCTCCGCGAGGGAGCGACGAAATTCGGTGTGATGCGATCAAAGTGGCGAACGCACGGCGTCCGCACTGCGATGTCTCGAAGCGATGATTTCTGTCAGGGTTGCGAGTGCGCGGCGACAGCAGCGCAATGATCTTTCCAGCGCGTCTCGGCTGCAGCGGCTCGCAAAGGGGCGTCAGCGATGGTTTCGGGTTGCGGGCCCTCGGCGGCAGCAGCGCGAGGATTTTCCCAGCGCTCTCGACTGCAGCGGCCCGCAAAGATGCGTTAGCGTCGATTTCTTACCCTCTTCTCTCTGATGCAAACTAGAGGCCCTGGAACTCACAGGAGCCTCCTCAGCAGATAGCAGTCCTCGCAGGGAGGAAGCAGGAGGTTGGTGGTGGAGTCTGTTGTGCCTGAGACTCCAGCAGGAGGCTAGCTCTTTTCCTAGCCCTTGGGTGATTGCTGTACAAAAATAAAAGTTCTCTCAATAGTTCCTTTTCCTCTTCTTCAAGGTCCAGTGGTCACTGCTGCAGGCCAGTGCAAGAAAAACACACCAGCACAAGGACAGTCACTTCCTGCAGATTCCTCCAGTGGCACGGACAGAGTTTCCTCTCCAGATCCAAAAGCAATACAAAAGTAGGGGGTTTGAGCACAGATATTTATACCCCAAAAGCCTTTGATCCTTGAAGCTACCAGTCCCTGAACCTAGCCAGAACCAGTTCTGCTCAGGCCTGGAGCACTTTGTTTACCAGGCTGCATCCTTCCTTTCAGAAAGAGGGGTCTGCTAGCAGACACACAGTGGGAGGTGGAGCCAGCATTCACCTTGCCAGGCACAGCCCTGTTCAGATCAAAGAGCCACCCTTCCCCACACTCTAAATGCAGATCTCTCTATTCCACCAAGGTCTGACTCAGCCTGTCCTGCCCCTCTAAAACCAGACAGCCAATACACATAACGGCAGAGCACACTGGAAGGCTTAGGCAAGAAAATACCTACTTTCTAAAAGTGGTATTTTCAAACACAGAATATAAAAATAAACTTCACTAAAAGGTGTATTTTAATATTCTGAGCTCAGGCATACTAAATTCGTTTTTCTACCATGTCCCTGGGGTCAGTTAGGACTATAGCATGTAATAGTCAAACTGCCCATTCTAGCCTATGAGGAACAGGTAGCCTTACAGTAGTGAAAAACGAAATGGTGCATAATTCACTACCAGGACATGCTACACACACCCAGGCATGTCCTACCTTACACATACAATGCACCCTACCCGAGGGGCGACTTACAGGATGCCAAGGGAAGGTTCAGGGGCTGGGAAGTGGTTGCACTTCACAGCCAAGATGGCAGTTCTGGACTGCACACAGACACTGCAGTGGCAGGTCTGAGACACACTTTACAAGCTGCTTCTGTGGGTGGCACACATCAGTGCTGCAGGCCCACCAGCAGCATTTGGTTTACCAGCCCTGGGCACACATAGGCCACACTACTAGGGACTAACAGGTAACCCAAATAAGCCAATCAGGGATATACCAATTCACATAGACATATTTATACAGGGAGCATTCGCGCTGTGACACTGAATGGCAGTGGCACAGCGCCCAGAGCATCTAACACCAGTAAAACAGAGGAGACAACAGCGAAAAATGGAAGGGAGACCCACGCCAATGGTGCCAGGTCTAACACACGTCCCCTCCAGCTGAAATGTGGGGAGAACTACCCATCCCCTTGGAAGTTCTCATCGCTAAGGCGGAAAAATCTGGACAGACCATCAGCATTGGCGTGTTCTGTACCAGGGCGGTGTTCCACCGTGAAGTCCATACCCTGTAGGGAAATGGACCACCTCAACAACTTAGGATTCTCACCCCTCATCTGCATCAGCCATCTGAGGGGCCTGTGGTCTGTCTGAACCCGGAAGTGAGTCCCAAACAGGTATGGTCTCAGCTTCTTCAGTGCCCAGACCACAGCAAATGCCTCACGCTCAATTGCACTCCACCTCTGTTCCCGTGGAAGTAACCTCCTACTGATGAAGGCCACAGGTTGGTCTAGTCCCTCCTCATTTATCTGTGACAGAACGGCCCCCACCCCATGCTCTGAAGCGTCTGTCTGGACAACAAATTCCTTAGCAAAATTGGGCGCCTGGATTACGGGTGCTGTACACAGAGCAGTTTTGAGGGCATCAAAGGCTTTCTGACAGGTGTCAGTCCAGTTCACAATCTTTGGCCGCTTCTTGGAAGTCAGCTCAGTCAAGGGTGCAACAATGTTGCCATACCCCTTGACAAACCTCCTGTAATAACCCGTGAGTCCTAAGAAGGCCCTCACCTGGGTCTGGGTCCTTGGGGGCTCCCAAGTCAGGATGGTTTCAATCTTGGGCTGCAGGGGCGCCACCTGGCCGCTCCCCACCTGGTGTCCCAAGTACACCACAGAACCCTGCCCAATCTGGCACTTACTGGCCTTGATTGTGAGGCCTGCTCTGCGCAGCGCCATCAACACTTCCCAGAGGTGGCGCAAGTGGTCCTCCCAGGAGGAACTAAACACTGCAATGTCGTCCAGGTAGGCGGCACTGAAAGCCTCCAGCCCAACCAACACCTGGTTGACCAATCTCTGGAAGGTGGCAGGGGCATTCTTCATCCCAAAGGGCATCACACGGAACTGGTAGTGCCCATCTGGTGTGGAGAATGCTGACCTCTCCTTTGCCCCACCCGTTAAGGCGATCTGCCAGTACCCAGACGTCAGATCAAACGTGCTGAGGTACCGGGCAGCCCCTAACCGGTCTATGAGCTCATCAGCTCTGGGGATGGGGTGCGCGTCGGTCTTGGTGACCGAATTGAGACCTCGGTAGTCCACACAGAACCTAAGTTCAGGAGTGGCACCAGGCGTCGCAGCTTTTGGTACCAAGACCACGGGGCTGGACCAGGGGCTGCTAGAGGACTCAACCACCCCTAGGGCGAACATTTTGGAGACCTCCTCCTTAATGCAAGCCCTGACCCTGTCAGTTACCCTGTAAGCCTTGTGCTTGACAGGAGAACTGTCCCCGGTATCCACCTCATGGACGCACCAATCAGTGACACCAGGTACCAGGGAGAACAAATCAGAAAATTGCCCCAACAGGTGGTGACAATCTCTCTGCTGCTCAGGGGTCAGTGTGGTGGAGAGGATCACACCCTCCACTGACCCATCCTTCTCTTCTGCACACAGGAGGTCAGGGAGAGGCTCACTCTCCTCCTCAACCCCATCATCTGTGGCAAGAAGCATGCCCACTTCAGACCTCTCAAAGTGGGGCTTTAGGCGGTTCACATGCAGGACCCGCAAGGGGTTCCTGGGAGACTGAAAGTCCACCAAGTAGGTAACTGGACTTTTGCGCTCCACCACCTCAAAGGGACCGGTCCACTTATCTTGGAGCGCACAAGGCTCCACTGGGGCCAGTACCCAAACCTTCTGACCAGGTTGAAATTCGACCAGAGTGGCATTCTGGTCGTGCCAACGTTTCATTTCTTCTTGGCTGGCTTCCAGATTTGCCTCAGCAATTTTTCTGAAACGCCGAGTCTGGTTCCTGAAGGCCAACATGTAGCTAAATACATCTTGGGGAGGTTTCCTGGGAGATTGCTCCCAGCCTTCCTTGACCAGACTCAGAGGTCCTCTAACCGGGTGGCCATAGAGGAGTTCAAAGGGACTGAACCCTAAGGACTTCTGTGGCACCTCCCGGTAGGCAAACAACAGGCATGGCAAGAGGACGTCCCACTTACGCCTCAGGGGCTCTTCTAGGCCCATGATCATGCCCTTCAAGGTCCGGTTGAACCTTTCAACCAGACCATTACCTTGGGGGTGGTAAGGAGTGGTGAACTTATACGTTACCCCACACTCCTTCCACAGAGACTTCATGTACTGGGAGATGAAGTTGGTCCCCCTGTCAGACACCACCTCTCTGGGGAATCCCACACGGGAGAAAATCCCCATCAGTGCACGTCCCACCACGGGGCCGTCACTGTCCTGAGCGGGATGGCTTCAGGGTACCGGGTGGCATGGTCCACCAAGACCAGGATGAACCTGTTGCCCATGGCTGTCTTGGGGTCCAGAGGCCCCACAATGTCAATGCCCACTCGCTCGAATGGGGTACTCACAACTGGAAAGGGCTGGAGTGGGGCCTTGATCTTCCCCCACTCTTCCCACTTGCCTGGCAAGTCTCACAGGTCCTGCAATGAGAGTCTGAACTCTTGTGCATCTGGGGCCAATAAAAGTGGGCAGCCAGCCTCTCAAAGGTCTTGGTCTGCCCCAGATGTCCTGCCAATGGAATGTCATGAGCCAACCCCAGTAGGAAGGTTCTGAAGCACTCGGGTACCACCAGCACACGGGCTGACCCTGGCTCAGCAACCTTAGGCTCACTATACAGGAGACTGTTCTCCCAATAAATCAGATGTGAACCAGACATGTCACCTTCTGCCTGGGCTGCAGCCTGTCGCCGCATACCCTCAAGAGAGGGGCAAACTCTCTGCTGCTCACAAAATTCCTCCCTGGTGGGTCCCCCTTCCTGCTGCCAATGGGTCAGCTCAGGCAGGTCCCCCAGTTCGGTGATCTGCTCCCCGGTAGGCTCCAGGGCATCCCCCTCAGGGTCTGCTTCTTCCTGGGCCGTGGGAACCAAGGGGGCCGGCTTCCCGCGCCCCTTGCCCCTTCTCTCTAAGGCAGGGATCTGGGCCCTACTCTCAGGCTCCAGATCCTTTTCAACACCCTCCTTGGCTGCCATGGACCGCGTGGTAGCACACGCCCACTCAGGCAGACCCAACATCTCTAAGTGAGCCTTCCTCTCCACCGTAGCCCACGGGGAGTCCTCTAAATCATTGCCCAGCAGACAGTCTACAGGCATGGCGGGCCTCACAGCTACCTGAAGAGTTCCTGAGACCCCCCACTCAAAGGGAACCTGAGCCACCTCGCATTGGCTCTCTGAGTTGTCGGCGGACACTACTGGGTAGAATGCATGGGGGACAACCTGCTCTTTGGACACCAACCGGGAGCTGACAGCAGTTACACTGGCCCCTGTGTCTCTTAGAGCCTCCACCCTATGGCCATTGATGGTCACCCACTGCCTGTATTTTTAGTGTTAGCAGGCAGTGCAGGCTTGGGGACCATCTCAAAGTCCCCTAATGAGACAAGGGTCAATTCTATGGGATCCCACCCCTCGTGGGCACCCATCTCCTCCTCTCCCAGGGCTACACTAGCAATCTGGCGGGGTGGTGCACGGGGGTGCACTGGCCCCCTTTGGGGCACTGGGGATCAAAATATCTGTGGCCCACTTGACCACAGTTGTAACACGTGGGGGCCCCCTGGGAACAGGCCTAACTGGTGGGGGCCCGGTCCTCCTTTCTTGGGGGGCTGGGACACCACTGCTGGGTTCCCTGGGGGATTACTTTGGGGCCCTCGGGGAACTCCCTCTGTTGACCCTTGTCCCCCCACTCCTCTGCTGGGGACCCTGCCCACCTTTGGCGACGTCTCCCACTGGACCCTTGCGGACCCGGGTGCTCACCCAGCGGTCCGCCTCCTCAGCAAGCTTTCTAGGGTTAGTCAGCTTGCAATCAATTAGGTGCTGGCGTAGCTCAGGAAAACAATTGCTAGATAAATGCTCCCATGCAATCAAATCATAAAACTGTGCAAAAGTTTCTACTTTGCTACCTCTTACCCAGCGTTCCATGGCTCTGCAAAAAAGGACACATATTCAACCCACGTGGTACCCTCTAGCTTCTTACAGACCCTAAACCTCTGTCTATACATCTCAGGGGTCAAACCATAGCGGGTCACCAACGCTTCCTTCATGTGGGCGTAAACCATCCTACTTTCTGGGGGCAGGTCCAACAAGGTATCCCTCCCCTCACTCACAAAGCGTCCCCACAACCCTGCTCCCCAATCCTTCTCAGGGACCCGGTGGGACACCATGGCTACTTCATAAGCGGCAAACCATTGCCCAATATCTTCACTTTTGTGGAAATCCTTAATAACCTCCTTGGGTATATACACCCTACTCTCAGGGTGCACTACAGGTACGCTGCCACCAGAGGGGGAGATTTCCATGCTCTTAGCTTTAATCTCCAACTCCCTCAATACTCTCTCATGCTCAAGCTTCATCCTCATAATCTCAATTTCTAACTTCTTGTTCTCTAGGTCCCGGTGACCATCCATTTTAAGCTTAGCCATCTCCATATTATGCCGCCTATCTCTCTCCCTGTCCTCCAGTCTCTTCGGAGGCGTGGGTTCGAATCCCACCGCTGCCACCAATGTTAGAAATGGGGGTCTCTAGTTGGCAATGGCGGGCCACTGTCCAAGTAGGGACCCTTCTTCCTAAGTCAGAGTGAGAGGGCTACCCTCTTTAATACCCCTGCTCAACCCTGTGGTAACGTAGCACGAGCAGGTAGGCTTATCTCAGAGGCAGGGTGTGAAGCATTTATGATCATACACAGTAACACAGTGAGGAACACTACAAAGGGACACCACACAAGTAGTTATTATAAAAAATAAGTATCTTTATATAAAGGCAGATTTATCACAAGACCAATAACTGTAAAAGCCACAATACTGTCAAAAATAGGATAGCTGTTGAAGGGCTGTCAAAAATAGTTCAAAGGTTGCAAAAATAAGGTTCAAGTTCAAAGCAGTGGTCTCTGCGACCCTTTCTTTCACAAAGTACCTGGGTTTAGTTGCAAAACCAACAAAGTGTCGCAAAGAAGCTGTAGCGATGATTCTCGGCACGCGAGGCCGGCGATGCGTTGAAATCCTTGCCGCAAGGGAGGATGATGCGCCGATCTGCGGGATGCGTGCGGAGACGATGCGACAAACTTCTGCACGCTGGACCACCGATGCGATGACTTTCTTGCCGCGTGGGAGAAGTCGATGCGGTGATCCTGTTGCGCTGTGCGATCGTGTGGCGATGCGAAGACAAGACGCTCCGCGAGGAGCGACGAAATTCGGTGTGATGCGATCAAAGTGGCGAACGCACGGCGTCCGCACTGCGATGTCTCGAAGCGATGATTTCTGTCAGGGTTGCGAGTGCGCGGCGACAGCAGCGCGATGATCTTTCCAGCGCGTCTCGGCTGCAGCGGCTCGCAAAGGGGCGTCAGCGATGGTTTCGGGTTGCGGGCCCTCGGCGGCAGCAGCGCGAGGATTTTCCCAGCGCTCTCGACTGCAGCGGCCCGCAAAGATGCGTTAGCGTCGATTTCTTACCCTCTTCTCTCTGATGCAAACTAGAGGCCCTGGAACTCACAGGAGCCTCCTCAGCAGATAGCAGTCCTCGCAGGGAGGAAGCAGGAGGTTGGTGGTGGAGTCTGTTGTGCCTGAGACTCCAGCAGGAGGCTAGCTCTTTTCCTAGCCCTTGGGTGATTGCTGTACAAAAATAAAAGTTCTCTCAATAGTTCCTTTTCCTCTTCTTCAAGGTCCAGTGGTCACTGCTGCAGGCCAGTGCAAGAAAAACACACCAGCACAAGGACAGTCACTTCCTGCAGATTCCTCCAGTGGCACGGACAGAGTTTCCTCTCCAGATCCAAAAGCAATACAAAAGTAGGGGTTTGAGCACAGATATTTATACCCCAAAAGCCTTTGATCCTTGAAGCTACCAGTCCCTGAACCTAGCCAGAACCAGTTCTGCTCAGGCCTGGAGCACTTTGTTTACCAGGCTGCATCCTTCCTTTCAGAAAGAGGGGTCTGCTAGCAGACACACAGTGGGAGGTGGAGCCAGCATTCACCTTGCCAGGCACAGCCCTATTCAGATCAAAGAGCCACCCTTCCCCACACTCTAAATGCAGATCTCTCTATTCCACCAAGGTCTGACTCAGCCTGTCCTGCCCCTCTAAAACCAGACAGCCAATACACATAACGGCAGAGCACACTGGAAGGCTTAGGCAAGAAAATACCTACTTTCTAAAAGTGGTATTTTCAAACACAGAATATAAAAATAAACTTCACTAAAAGGTGTATTTTAATATTCTGAGCTCAGGCATACTAAATTCGTTTTTCTACCATGTCCCTGGGGTCAGTTAGGACTATAGCATGTAATAGTCAAACTGCCCATTCTAGCCTATGAGGAACAGGTAGCCTTACAGTAGTGAAAAACGAAATGGTGCATAATTCACTACCAGGACATGCTACACACACCCAGGCATGTCCTACCTTACACATACAATGCACCCTACCCGAGGGGCGACTTACAGGATGCCAAGGGAAGGTTCAGGGGCTGGGAAGTGGTTGCACTTCACAGCCAAGATGGCAGATTCTGGACTGCACACAGACACTGCAGTGGCAGGTCTGAGACACACTTTACAAGCTGCTTCTGTGGGTGGCACACATCAGTGCTGCAGGCCCACCAGCAGCATTTGGTTTACCAGCCCTGGGCACACATAGGCCACACTACTAGGGACTAACAGGTAACCCAAATAAGCCAATCAGGGATATACCAATTCACATAGACATATTTATACAGGGAGCATTCGCGCTGTGACACTGAATGGCAGTGGCACAGCGCCCAGACATCTAACACCAGTAAAACAGAGGAGACAACAGCGAAAAATGGAAGGGAGACCCACGCCAATGGTGCCAGGTCTAACACATTGCCTCTGGGATAAGCCTGACTGCTCGTGCCACGATACCAAGGGGGTGAGCAGGGGTTATCTTCGGTGTGTAACTCCCTTACCCTGACTAGAGTGGTGGTTTCTGCTTGGCTTAGGCGCTTGCCCTAGCCAACCAGAAATCCCTTTTCTAACAGTTCCCATTTACAAAGTACTGCTGTTCAAACACTCAGATCTCGGATTCAAGATCTGTCAGTTCCTTGTGCAGCGCTCGCAATACCCCTGCTTGTTTCGCTATACATACCCTTCTAATAACTGCCTTAGATGCTTCCCAGAGGGTGGAAGGGGACTGGACAGATGCCTTATTGTGCTCAAAGTAGTCGACTATCGCCAACCGGACCTCTTCGTGACATAGCTGATCTCTTGAGGCTCCAGAAGGAGGTCGCCATCTGAACGCATGTGGAACAGCCTACTGAGGCCGCAGATCCAATAGGACCAGAGAATGGTCTGAAAGTGTTCGGGGCAGGCGATCTATGCTAAGGGTCCATGATTCAACGTCTTGTGTGGCCAAACAATAATCTATGTGAGACCAAGTATTGTGTGCTGGGGTTATACAGGTGCCCTCAGTATCAGTCCCACGTTGGGCACACCACAAGTCAGTTAAGTGGTTATCTGTCATGATAAGACACATCTGCACAGCCGCCCCTGGATGAGGCCATCTAGTATCACTATGGCGATCCACTCTAGAGTCTAAAACTATGTTAAAGTCCCCCGCCCCATAGGATTGCGCCCAGTCCAATTGTGCCAGCCAAACATTAGAAAAGAAGTCAGGGCTCTCCGCGTTCGGAGCATACACTGATACAAGGTGGAGAGGGTAACCACATAATGTGACTGCAAGCAATACATAATGGCCCTGGCTGTCACACAGCACCTGGCGAGTGTGCCAAGTTATCCCTTTCTGTATAATAGCTGCTTCGCAGGCATAATTAGAATAGCATGCATCATGGCACTAACCCATCCACCCCGCACGCAGGTGCGTCTGAGTACCCTCGGTGAGATGAAGCTCCTGGAGCATACATATGTCAACATTATGGCATTGAAGATAAGCGAAGACATTTCTTGCCTTACACGCATCATTTAGCCTCCTTACATTCCATGTCAGACACCTAATCAACTGCATAGAGGGGTGCAACAGCACTGTGTGGGCAATGTGAGAGTAGCCGATGGTGCTCAAATACAGTGTGCGCAGGCACTGGCTGAGTGCAAGAGACGAAGGTAAGGAAGAAAGCAACAGCACATAGCAAAATGCTTAACATCAACAACATCCCGGTAAACCCCCCACGACCCAGGACGGCCTCCAATTGGGCCGGACAGCCTTATCCCACCCTGTAAAGAGATCAAACCATTCAAAAGGCAAGTTTATTGTGGGAATCATCCCTCAGGGGAGAACAAGAGTCCCAACTTCTCCCCACCAAAAGGCAGCTGGGTGGCTGAAGAAACCATCCTACAAGGGCTCAGGGTCGCACCAGGGGGGCAATCAGCAATTGGTCAGATATATTATAACAATTCAGAGCAGGTCCACAGCAAACCAACATACAGGACGTGTCAAAGAGATGGTACCCCCTCCATGGGAGGGAGGCCTACCATTTCCAGAACCAACAACAGGGCAGATAAATTGAGAAGGTATTAATCATCACCACTAAGCTGACTGCCAGCAGCACCACGGGCCTCAGCTGATCCCCTCTCAGCAATGCGTGGAATAGTCTTGACAAATTTTGCGGCCAGCTTAGGAACGGTGAAATAGTGGGTGTTACCCAGGTGCCGAATTCGCAGCTTAGCTGGGTATATCAGGGAGTAGGTGGTGTCAGTTTGCTGCAAAGAATGCTTAACTGGTAGGAAATCACGCCTCGCTGACTGAACAGTGAGTGTATAGTCAGATTTTTAAACATTTTGTTCCCTTGATACTGGAGGGGTTTCTTATTGCATGCCAGTCTTAGCACCATGTTTCGATCTCTATAATGTAATATCCTGGCGATGATCGGGCGGGCACGCACATCCGGCGGTGGGCACTGCCCCTGTGACCTATGGGCCCTTCCAACACTCAGGAAAGCTGACATGGCATCGCCAAATAGAAAGCGTAGCATGTTCTCCACATAATCTTCTATTCTGCCCATTGAAGTGGACTCTGGCACTCGGACAATACGCAAGTTGTTTCTCATGGATCTCTCTTCCAGGTCTTCATTTATAATTCTGTAATAGCTTCTTGCTATCTGAGTTGTGACTATCATCAAGATCTGAAGTACGGCGCTCAATCCGACCTTCGTGTCCATCCACCTTCCCTTTAAGATTGTCCATTTGGTCTGTGAAGAGGTCTATTTTTGCATCAATAGCCGTTAGGCTATGTTTTAAATCCAGGAACATGGAGCGGATAGTTGGTGTTTGGGATAAGGAGTACTCCTCTGACGGGTTCAAGTAAGGGCCCTCAGACCCCGGAACCTGCCATTTTAGACTGTTTGCCGTGGTCAAACGTAAGTTTGCACTGTCGGGTATCCACTTTTAGCATTGTACATCTGATGTGAACTGGCGATGACCACGAAGGTTTCAATGCACCGTGGAGAAGGGAGATAGGGGTGGAGAGCAATAAAACTCAGGCCCCGCCTCACCCCCGATTCGTCCTCAACGGGGAGCAAAAGCAGACCGCTCACCCCAATGTATCACAGTCTCTCCCAGCACAAGGCAACGGCTATCTAACTGGGGTCCTCGGCCATCCCCTACCAATCATGATGGATCTACCAAAGTCGAGGTTTTCTCCAGGAGCAGGCTACGTCACACCACGCAACGCCATGCCATGCCATGCCACGCCCTGGCCCTCACGCGGGCGGAGAGGGGGGGGCATGAGCAGGTCAAAGCACCAGTAGTCCAGTACGGGGGGTGCAGAAAGCGAAAAAACACAGTACAAAGTAGCACAGAGTTCCCAAGCAGCGAGCCAGAAGTCCTCAGAAGGGGGGGTAGGTGAGCAGATCAGCCATCTCTGTGTGATGATAAGTCTGTGGCCAAAAGCGAAATTGTGTTAATGAGGTTTTGAAAGGAGAGGTTAGGCGTCAGTAAAGGCAATAGTCAATTGTCTACTGTAGACCAGATCAGGGTCCCAGGCAGAGTAACAGGCCTCAGCCCCAGTCGGGGATTACGCGGTGCAACTGCAAAGGTCCAGCTATATCAGCTAATCTATTCCACTGGGCAAATCCGCTGTCATGTGCTATCCAAGGGCCAAGGAGCTCAGAGCTCCCTCCATCCGAAGTTCCAACTAATAGGAATCACCCGAAAGCACTTAACTGCCTGATGGATCCTCCGTGAGCGCCCATATCACCATCCACGGCCCAGCCCACTCACAAGGGCTGGTCACTCTGCCTTTCAGCCATCAGCCAAGGGCAAGTGCCTCTCCCAGGCGGCTCAAGGTGCACCGTGCACCTGACCCCAAGCACAGGACCCCGCCGTAGCCCAGGCCGCCCTGGCCGTCACTGCAGTCTTCCGGGCCCCCGAGCCTCAAGGCAGCGACGCCAGTGGGCAAATGCGCCCGCACAGAAAGGGCCAGCAGGCTCAGATTGGGCCCCACCGCTGTAGGTCAGGTCCGCACAAGCGATCCCCAAAGATGGATGTGCAATTTGTGCTACCCAGTCCATCGGGATCCGGCAGCGAGGCAAGCACCAAGCAGTCCGTAGCTCCACTCCGCTGCGAATAGGCCACTCCCACGAGACAGGCTTCACTGGGCAGTCAGCTCCCCTCGGACCGTGTATGCGGCATTATTGTGGCTTAGTTTAAAAAATAAAATCCTCCCTCCTGTAGTGCTCAAACAAATGGAATGATACCCTCATGGGTGAACTCCGATGTCCCCGACTTAAAAGGATAAATGCTAAAGAAGGTTCTTCGGCAGGCAGAGCCTCGCAGTGTGGCAGCACGTTTGCTGTTGGGCTTTCGGGCACCCCCCCACCTAAGACTTACCTGGTTATATTCAGAGGGAGAAGCGCGGGCAGGCAGAAACCAGACGTTCCAAGCTCCTGAGACAGGAAGGAATCAGAAGAGGCTGACCGTTCTTCTGGAGCAGAGAGACAGAAGAAGTAAGACTATTTGTTAAACAACAAAATAACAAAAGAAAGGCTGTAGGAACCCAAAAGAAAGAGTAAAACTAGGACCTATTTTTCTCTTTGCTTCTTCTGCCACTGTTGAACCCATACAAACCCATCCTTAAATTCATGAATAAACCCAAAGGTAAAAACAAGCATTTGCAATGCAATAGGTCTCGCATTTACGCGAGTTTAAGCTATTGGCATTGTAAATGAAAATGCCTTTTATTTATGTTTTGAAAACAAAAACAAAAATAAAAGGCATTGTTATTTGCAATGTCAATAGCTCAAACTTGCGTAAATGCACGACCTATTTCATTTCAAATGCTTGTTTTAACAGCCTGGGGGCCGATTTGGGCGGTTTCTGCGTTGTTCAATGCCGCCAGCGGCCCAGTGGGTGCCTGAGTGGCCTTTCTGGAGGCAGATGGGCGTCCATTACCTCCCTTTTATCAACAGCAGAGGTGTCACTCCCTTTCTCTCGCTGGGCCGGCCCATTAATATATGCATATTGAGTAGGGGTAGGGGGCCTGAGCAGAAGTGGCCTCACTTGTTTTTAGGTGTGTTTCACCAGTGTAAACTAATCTGTGCATTTTTTTAACCCCCCTCTTTTTTTATAAAATTTCGCAGATGCAGTGTTTTGCGGAAAGGCAATATGCAAATGTGGGCCACTTCTTTTTAGCGTGCCCGGGCCGATTTTTAATCCCAATCCAACCCTGGGTAGGAGGCATCAAATCCCTTAGACAGCTGGCTTTTCAATGGTTTGTGGAATCATTTTTGATCCTGAATGTATCTGAGGGCGAAGGGAAGCTCCTTCCAGAGTTTAGCTGCCATCACCGAGCAGCAGACCCGCCCTTTTCTTTCTATTAGTGAACGGAATGGATAGTAAATGGGCCGACTGGGAGCGTAGGGCTCTTTTGGGGAGGTGGGGGGTCGTCCTGTTAAGAAGGTAACTTGAGCCGCTCTTATAAAAGGCTGAGTGTGCAATTGTCAGTGCTTTAAAGGAGACTCTTGCCCTCACTGGCACCCAGTGTAGCTGAAGGAGTCTCACTGGCACCCAGGGTGGCATGCCCGACCGTGCGGCCAGCCAGACTGCTTAGCAGCACAGCACTGACTGCTGCTGTGTGTCTTCAGTCTCTAGGGTCTGTGGTGGGGACGTGAGCCATACACAGGCAGCAGGTACTGCAATGACTGTCAGAGGGAGGATGACACCAAACACAGAAAGGATGAAAGGCAGATGGGGCCCTGCAGAGATGTGAACCTTTGACCTACAGGGAAAGATACAGACGTTTCTCGGTCACTCCCACCACGGCCAGTGCCAGGCGTGTTCACAGGCAACTCATAGGGTTTGACCTTCGAACATGGCCTGGGGGGCACGAGCCTGCCAACCCGGGGGTGCTGCAAAACGCGCAATATGTCAGGTCTCCAAACAGAATTCAGGCTGTGGAGTTAGCCACGTGAATGAGAAATGACATATGTCACCCTGACCCCCACTTAGATACGAAAATATTACACTGATGTTCTGAGTCGTGCCAGAAACCTCTTTTTATTTGGGGTCAAAGTTCACCCTGATTAACTCTCAGTGTTTGTGGCGGGACTGTCCGTCCCCACACGCTGCATGCAAAAATATGTTCGCATATCTGCAGCGCTCGTCAACTTGTGCTGCAACAGAGCACTGTACATTGCAAGGATGAGGTCTAAGCGCTATGCCCGACAGGAGAGGAAGGTTCGAGATGGTTTACCAGAGGACGGCGTGGATCCTAGACTACCTAATGCTGCCAGTTCGAAGGCCACTGATTGATTTGAAAGCTATTTATAGCATAGAATCCTTCAGGGGACTGTGCTGAAAATATGTGTATTCTATTAACACTCAAAACAAGGGCACAAACTATACCTCTTGGGACGCTCAGCTTTTAATTGTGTGCCAGGCGCAAACTCCTGTGTCGGTTGCACGTGTCCATGCGCACATGTGTTATTCACACATGTGCAAATTGCCTTTCGTTGTGGGTACACCAGGATGCCATGCATCCCCAGGGGTGTACAGTTCCATGTGCTGTGTGCCAACAAAATTTAAACTGACGGGAGGTGGGCAAAGGGCAAGTAGCGGGTTGGCAAATACTGGCCTTGGGGCTTGGTCCTAACTACTATTCAGAAAGAATCGGGCGCAGATTGTGAACCCATTCATTTGCGATAAAGCCCGCGTGTACATTACAATGTGCAACATTTGAGACAGATTAGACTTAGGGGCCGATTCCGATCTCGGCCGGTAGGGCTCCGAATCGGATTCGGCTTTACTGGATCTGATTCGGAGGCCTTTTTTCCGACCGATTCGTACAGTCGTCCCAGCGAGCAAGTACGATGCGAGCGCACGCGAAATCGCCGACCGACTCGTTCCCGGGTCCGAACCGCTCCGACCGACTCGTACGGACACGGCTCGCACCACGCAATGGAGACGTTTCCCGACCGAGCGAGTACGATGCACGCGTCGGACGGCCGGATCGAGTCGGAGCGTCCGGCTCGCAAAAGCACCCGGAGCCGGACTTGAGGGGTCCGTGTCGGACCCCCTTGCACGCGTAGCCGCACGAGTCGAACACAGGGGGGACCCAAGGGTCACCCCTACACATGCATGTACGGTGCGAGTCGCACCAACGCGTACCCACTGTAAGGGGCCCCCTTGTTCGCTACGTACCCATTCAGTCAATGGGAGCCCGTTTACGCGTTGTACGACCGGCTCCCATTGACTTCAATGGAAGTCCGACCGAATCGAGTCGGCAGCATACGGCCGCATCGTACTCGCTCGGTCGGACTGGGGGAGTCCGGCTCGGTCGGAAATCTCTCCGGATCCGGCTCGGTCGGAGAGCTTTCCGACCCAGATCGGAATCGGCCCCTATGTGCTTCCAGAAAGTGAGAATTGTTCACCATTAGGGCTATATTTCGTCTAATGCAGGGTGCGAAAAAATGACATTTCGCCCAGTTTACTCCCGCGATTCGAGGCAGGTTTTCTAGCAGCAAATCCTAGGAGCAAACATTTAAGATGTGCTCTGAGAATATAATCGTGTTCTCGCGCAAACTGTGGTTTGCACCCTACATTGTGAGCTACAGTAGAGTAGCGTAGTCAGTCATGGGCCTAGTGCAAGGGATGCCCCCCTGGCTGCTGTTTGAATGATAAAATACAGCAATAATCAGGGCTCAATGGGCCCCTCAGGCCTCTTGGTCCCGGTGCCACTGCGCCTGCTGTACTTATGGAAGGTACACCCCTGAGCGGGAGGAGAGGGGCTTAGAGGATTGCATCGGAAACAGAATCAGCTTCACAGTTAGGAACATGGACCTGAGAAAAGTGCAGCTGAAAAGACAACACAGTGCGGGAGTGCGGGGCAATGAACTTTAAATAGACCTCAGCTTGTGTAAGATAGCGTGGTGGGCTAAGCTCCCGCTTCTGTGATCTTGTACAACCTGCAAGTTATCGTGGTGGGCTAAGCTCCCGCTGCTGTGATCTTGTACAACCTGCAAGTTATCGTGGTGGGCTAAGCTCCCGCGATCTTGTACAACCTGCAAGTTATCGTGGTGGGCTAAGCTCCCGCTGCTGTGATCTTGTACAACCTGCAAGTTATCGTGGTGGGCTAAGCTCCCGCTGCTGTGATCTTGTACAACCTGCAGGTTATCGTGGTGGGCTAAACTCCCGCTGCTGTGATCTTGTACAACCTGCAAGTTATCGTGGTGGGCTAAGCTCCCGCTGCTGTGATCTTGTACAACCTGCAAGTTATCGTGGTGTGCTAAGCTTCCGCTGCTGTGATCTTGTACAACCTGCAGGTTATCGTGGTGGGCTAAGCTCCCGCTGCTGTGATCTTGTACAACCTGCAAGTTATCGTGGTGTGCTAAGCTTCCGCTGCTGTGATCTTGTACAACCTGCAGGTTATCGTGGTGGGCTAAGCTCCCGCTGCTGTGATCTTGTACAACCTGCAAGTTATCGTGGTGGGCTAAACTCCCGCTGCTGTGATCTTGTACAACCTGCAGAGTTATCGTGAGTGGGCTAAACTCCGCTGCTGTGATCTTGTACAACCTGCAAGTTATCGTGGTGTGCTAAGCTTCCGCTGCTGTGATCTTGTACAACCTGCAGGTTATCGTGGTGGGCTAAGCTCCCGCTGCTGTGATCTTGTACAACCTGCAAGTTATCGTGGTGGGCTAAACTCCCGCTGCTGTGATCTTGTACAACCTGCACGTTATCGGTTTGGCTCGCAGCAGACCCTCGAGTCGCAGCCTTCCGATTCTGAGATAATATTTGTAATAGGTTCGGAGAAATAGTAATCTAGAACAACTAGTATTTATAGCACCATGAACTTGCAAGCATATGTGAAAAGTAGGCCACGTGTCTATACTAATGGCTTCACAGAACTAACTCTGAAAAACTGAGCCTGTCTGTTAGAAATGAAAATGTTCCTGGCATCGGAACCGACTTGCGGCTACCAAGAATGTTTACGGAGGTATTGTGTGTGTGTGTATGCATGTGTGGGTGGGTGTGTGGAGGGGGGCTCACAACCGGTTTGTTTTTGTCGCACATAAAATGCTAAATAAAGATTTTTTTTTTTTTAAACCTTGCTATAATCATAATATAGACCGAGATTTGCCAATTCTTGCTAATGCTCATAGTCTGCAAACGCTTTAGTTAACTGACCTTGTAAAGCGAAAGGATTTTGAGCAAGAGAGGATGGCAAAACATGGACTTAGGTCCCTTACACAAAGGGATCCTTGGCCAGGACAACGGAGGGCATGGACAGGCTCTTCTCATACACATGCTGCTCTGACGTTTTATGCCCTCTGTGTCTCCAGGGTAAATGTGGTAGGTTGTAGTGGTAGTATTATCAGTAGTTTACGTTCTCTGGGGCACCAGTGGTGACAGAACGCCGGTATGCCATTGTTCAGTGCATATTAGAGTGCACGAAGGTTACAATAAACTCTCTTGTTTATTTTGAAAGTGGTTCCATTAATACTTCTTTAAATGGACTCTGTTTACACTTCAATAGGTGCTACGCTTGGAGTCCTACAAAACAGGGTTATCAATGTAAAAGGCCCATAAATGTCATCATGTTTACAATAGCTCATAAATCTTCTAAACGGGCCAGTGCCTTGAGGCAAGTGGGGCTAGCTTCTTGGTTTCAGGGGGCAGGTTGGGCCCCAGCAAGACCAAAGCAACAGGTATTGGAGGCTTGGCGCACTCAAAGATATGTGAGAATTAGTGAGAATTAGTAAGAATCAGAGCGATCAGGCGAGGTTCAAAGTGGGCTCCACGGCCCTATGTTGTCTTGACAGAGGCACTTGGTGACGTAGTCATGAAGTGAAGAAAAGGTCCCGAATGAGAGAGGCTTTCGCTCATGGTTGAAACAGAATACACAGTCCCTGAATTAATTTGGCCCGTCGCCCATTTACATTTTCTCAAAGGCGCATTTCTGGCGCTAAAAAACACCAAACTGGAAACAGGTAACAGGTGGTGTCTAACGACGACACTGTTGCCTTCAATATACTATTAGAATGTTGACGGTTAATTCATTTTAAAGTAAGGAAATTGCTTCATATGGCAAAGGGTGCCAACTGCTTCACGTAGCTATAAATAGTGTAGCAGGTGCAGTAGCACCGGGGTCCAGATTCTCGGGGACCCACGGCTCACCAATTATAGCGGGTTTTTTGTACTATGAACCTGTGCGGCGGGGGGGGGCATTTTCCTTGCTATGTCAGCGGTTGGCTAAAAACCCAGGACAGTAGGTGATGCTGATGAAGTCGGCGCAGCTGATATCCCTGAAGAAAGTTGCACTGAGATGAGGTAAATGAAGGCGGCAGCAACGTCTGCAGTCATCCTGTTTTTTCCGGATTCGTAACAAATTTTAGAATTACAATCTAGGTACACAAATGTATAAGCAATCCACAACATTCTTTCTTTTGATTGTTTTTTCCTCTTGCAGTCTGCTCATTGAATTTCATGGCCCAGAACTACTGCCTTTTAGCAACTCGCTGGCTTAGATATGTGCACACAACAGTAGCAAAGAAATTCTGTGATTTATAAAATACAGTTACGGCATCAAATTTATCATTCCACGTCCATGCCGTTCACTAGCCAGAACAACAGCAGCTGTACGAGAAGAGTTCAAAACAGTAGAACATTGTGCGCTGTTTTTGTCAGGATAGCTGTTGTGCAACCCGAGCATCTCTTCCAAGTATTGTTTATTCAATTCATTGAAAAGGGGGTTTACTTGTGCGCCAGATGTTGGAAGGACGTGTTTAACCCGGGTTTCAAGACTGCAAAAGCAATAGCTGAAATCTGACATCACCTTATGGCACAGAGTCCACGATCCAAATGAGATCCTAATGATAAATTGTGTATTTATAGCACAAGGTATAAACAGTTTTGCTATCTTGTTTCAGATTTCGCTGCCTGGATAGAAGACAACAGACTGCAGAGTCAAGAAGCGCGGCCCTGGGGCCGCGAAAGTGAAAGCATTTGCAACATGAGCCACAACAGATGGCATCCCTGCGCGCCGCTGCTGGCTCCCGAGAGCAAAACGCTCTGGGAGTAAACCTGATCCAGAACAGATGGCACCCTGCGCGCTCCCGAGACCCCTAGGCCATGGGAGTGAAAGTTTTGAGGAGAGGCGGGACATGCACCCGTCTTTGGCCATTTGCGTGCTTTCAATTATTGAAAGCCACACGCAAAGGCCAATGGGATGTGTGGGAGGAGGCACACCCACACGGGGAAGGCTCTTGGAAGTCTGAAGTGATTCCAAGAGCCCTTTCCTAGAGAAGCGCTTACGCGCTCCGCTCTAGGCGAGACCTAACAAGAAAAGGGCACGACCCTGCCTGTTCTTCACGCTCGACATCAGCACTGCCCTGACAGGCCGCGAGACAGACATTCTTCCATCCATGCCATGTCCTTGGAGTCACTTTCTACCCAGCCACTAGTCATCCAGCACCTCGTCATGGGTAGCAACGGTTATATAAATGCATTTACATTACAATATAACATACTGCAACAGTTAAACAAAGTGTATCTCACTTCATATCATACTTGACTCTTGAGGGGATGCAGGCGGTCCAAGCCCTCCCACAAGATCATCCTGACCCGCCCAAGGTCCAGTCACAAGTTGTAGGGCTCTGGGTTTTCAAGTGTTTCATGCTTGCTGGCCTGGTCTGGGCCTGGTTTGCAATTGCCTCACTTGCAGGATAGCAATACTTTAGGCCACCTAGAGTGTTTGATTAGTACGCTGTCACACGGGGAATGCAGTTGCTCCTGTTATCTGTGGCCCGTGCTTCATGGAACCCAACCAGCCTGGGGCAGCATTCTAAGGAAATCCAGACATTTTACGTTTCCTGCAGAGACAGTGACGGCAGGTGCCGTGACACTTGCAGGCTACAATCAAACCTGTCAGACAGAGTGGGCTACTCCTGCAGCTTGGATAGCTTGGAGACAGAAGCACATATGTAGGTCTTGCCGACTAGACAGTGTATGCATGTCTGTTGCAAAACATATTACTAGCTTGCAATAGGCTTAGAGTCCACCCACTGCTTACCATTGGTTAGCTTCATTGTCACTCTTATTTTCTTGCTTCTTATGTCATAGTAGTAGTAGAATTTGTTGGGCATAGTTATTTAACTTCATTGCATATACAAAACACAACACAAAGAAACCTATAAGCAGAATTTTGACAATGAAACTTGCAATATCCTGTTATAGAATAGTTTAAAAAAATTAAGAAGAAAATCAGATTTCCACAGCTATCTGTCTAATCCTATCTCAAATGTTTCCATCTAAACATGCACCAGTCAAAGTTTATGTGATTCTGTTTATTTTTTTTCAGTTTTGTTCACAAACTTTGTGAATTGACAATTCAGTATTGTGCCCATTGGGTCAAAACAGGCCACGATGACTCGTCTGCTTGTACGGATATTCAATTGGTTGAAAGCAGAATGTAAAAGCGCTTTTTATTCGGTATCTTGGGTGAACGTTCCTTCTTAACCTTGTGTTTGCCACTCCACTGGAGCAAGGACGCATTACTTGTGTCCGTCCATTGCTTATTTTCCAGGTGCTACTTTTTTCTTTTTCTTTATGCACTCCATGAGAGTGCATGTTTTTTCCAGCTGTCTCCTTAGCGTGCTTCTCTTCCCATGATCTGCACTCTCTATTGTGCTTCTCTTTTGCCTATGTGCTTCTCTCCTACCCGCTCACATTGCTCTTTTGCCCGTTTTCTTCCCCCTGCAATCGACATTGCCCTCGCTCCCTGTTAGTTTGCTTCCCCGCGTGTTCCTTCTTGCTTCCACCCCAACCGTACCACTTTGTTGCTTCCCCACCCTCCTGTTTCATCCCCATACTCCATCCTCTTTTATTCCTCCCCCTCCTGCCCATACTCAACGTTGTTGTGTCTTTGCCCATGTCTCTTCCTTTAAACTTCACTCCCAGAGAAGCTGAGGATATTTGGATCTCCTTTGCCAGGAAGCAAGTGGCTTGCATGACTTTCGAGTCAGCCTCACTGGGGTACAAATACTCAGGCCCGGCTTTGGGGTGGTGCGACCGGTTCAGCCACACCTGGCACTGACCTCAGAGGCACTGTGTTTAGAAATAACTTATGGGTCTAAAAGCATCTGCTGCAGAGTTCCTTGTGTATCCAGTAGTTTTCAGGCAACAATAAAAATGTCAAGATAACTGTGGTTATTAATGTTCCTGCTGGAGAGAGATCAGAGTTTTGACTAGTGGTAGTTTTGACTAATCATAAAGTTGCAAAGAACATGTATGACGCAAACCACACAACGGTATTTTTTGCAGCTCAGTGGGTTACTACTTTTGTCACAGAGATCCTTTTGTTACTTGCAGTTCATAAGTTACAATCCTGCTATGCACAGTGACCTATGAACTGTCATCAAGGAGCTGCATGCAAACTGCATGGTATGGGTTAGGACGTTATATTTTCTTGGCCAGTCTTTCAGTATCCTAATGTTGCTAAAAAGGGTTTGTTTGGGAAGAAATCATTTCTTATTAGTAAAGTCAACCCCAATCACTGTGGTATGTTTTAAATCCTGATGGTGTGCTTTTCCAGACCAGACACTCATAAAGTATGCAGCCTACCAGTATGAATGACATGGTTCCTACACCTTGTGGTCCTCGTTGTCTTATCTGGCATTTCCTATAGACTGATTTATACACGTTTGATTCATTGTCTCTGCATAATGTATGTGCTGTAAAGTGCTCTGACACCCTACACTGGTATGAGTAGCGCTATAAAACAAATGAAATGCATGTGAGAGAGGCTATGGAGAAATGAGGGGCATTGTTGGAGGGTGGTGGTGAGGGGGAATCCGTGAAGAAGGAGGTCAGCGAGTGAGCACCAAAAAAGATAGTTGCACAGGACACCACCAGCGCTAAAGCTGCCCCTGTAAATACTGCAGCTCCACTTCTAAAGAGGCGCAGTAGCACACAGAGCTCTAGGACCTTCAATCACAGCCTGGAGTGTCACAGTGGAGAAGGTCAGGCTACCTGCTTTCTTCCACTAAAGTGCACAACTCCCTGCTCTGACTCATAGCACCAGCAGTGTTCCTGCCCTCTCAGAGATGCTGCAGAGTGAGCGTGGCGGGGTAGCAAAGCGGTCACTCCTTCTTTTTGCGCCACAATTTGTAGATTTGACTCCAAGGACTCCAAAGTTTCACAACATCATAATATTTTGGTCTCCCCTGCAAGACAATTTTAGCTGTCTGTAGGCAAAGTCTACTGTAGGATGCGGTGCTTTAAATGAGATGAAAAAGGTGGGCGGTCTCTAAAGGGGTGTGGCCTAACTAACTAAGGGCATGATTTAAAACACGTGAATTGTGCTTTATACAGCATGCTGCATGTCCAGACATAACTCTTTGTGAGTTCTTGTTAGCAGTTTAATATAAATGAGAAACAATGATTTTGCTGTATATAATTAAATTGGTGATTACAAATGGTGCATCTGTGACCATCACTGTGTGCACACTGGAGAGAGGCCAAGGATTGGATGAGCATGTAATGTTCACACTGTTATGGCTCACTGACTCACATTGCCTTCAGCCTCAGCTCCAGCATGCTCAATCGTGCCCCATTATGCACACCTTCTCACAATCAAAAGTCACGCAGACCTAAATGCAACTTGGCTCACATGTACCATACAAACACTGGAAAACCCAATAGCTCTCCCTTTTAGAGCCTAGACCTCTTGGATTTGCCAACACTTAGTAAAGTAAATTCCAGTAACATTACCAAATTGTACTAAAGCAAAGAGAGTTTGCAAATGTTAACACATTTAAAGTCTTTACTAACATAAAATATGCACTGCATATATAGTAACATATTGCTAAAACCATCAATAAAGCCAATAGGTCCGAAAGGCGAGACCTCCTGGCTTTGCCAATGCATGTCGGCTTTGGCTGTAACCTACTTGCAGAGGTTACTTACTTTTAACACTGTTGATTATTAATGGATAGGTTTAGTTCTAGATGATGTTTCCAAAGGGCTGGCTGGGCTGAGTCAGAGTAAATAAACATCAAGAAATGCTGACTTATATTGTTGAACAACATGTGCCTGGATTAGTCCTAGCCCTTTCATTTTTCATTAGACATGGAACTGTTATAAAATATCCCTATTTCTCAGTGCATTTTCCAATAATGCTTTGTGATTTTTCCTCAAATCATAACAGGTTCTGATTGTTGCTGCTGACTCAAGTGTCCTAAACGCTCCACTGCTATTTGTCTTAAGGCAAGGAATGTGTGGAGACAAAACACAAGTCCAGTGTGTCAAACACCATTGTAGCTTAAGCAAAGTTTCTGGCCCAGAGTACACTATAATGCACCACATACCAGTTTTCTCCAAAAGTCAGTGGGAAGACCCCGAAGATTAACTATAAATCATCATATGTTTGGCCACTGTTACTTACTCAAACTTTCTTCACAATCTCATTTAATAAATCGTGCTTTCTAAATGTTCCAACGTGAATTCTTAATCTAGTATGTTTCTTAAAATATTCAAGTTTTTGCTAATGACTGTCACAACACTTTTTAAAAATGCAATATTTTCCTCAGATGCTCAAAAACATTATGGGGGATAGTAAGGTTGTTACCAGGAGTAGGTTTTTACTTGGACCCCAAAAATGGTTCTAACCAGACAGCTACGGGGAGCTGTAGCCAGCAGGGATGGACGCTGACATCACATCCATCAACCGTCCTCAATTATACAGCAGCTATCCTGTGACATGTCACTGCAACACAGGACAGAATGCAAGCCCCGAATATCAGAAAGTTAAGAAACAAAAATAGTGAAAATAGGAAAAGTAAATACAAATGTGCCTGCAATTATGATGTGCACATCAGTTAATGTGCTATTTTCAAAATAATAACTCTTCACAGTGCTATTCTAGTCTTGCAAAATGCAAGGAATGGTGGTGTGGAATACTAGAGATCATTCTGAAAGAGTACCTGAAAAAAGCCTTTCTAGCATATGCGCCCAGTAGAGCCTTGCGCTCAGCAGATGCCAACCTTCTGATCATCCCCAGAACCAAGAAAGTTAACTGGGGTGTAGAAGATTTACAGTGGCTACGGCTAAACTATGGAACTCGCTTCCCATACAAATTAAGACCAGTCCTAACTTGTTATCATTCAGGAAACAAGTCAAAACTTGGCTCTTTGAACAATAAGCAACCAGTCCTCCGCTAATCTTTACAGTCCATAGCGCCGAGACATCCAAGGGTATTTGTGCGCTCTAGAAGTTGCTTAAATAAAATAAATAAATAAATAAAGGATTGTGTTCCGCATTCTTATGTGTATTTTCAAAGCCATTTAAATGATTTATTTCTGCCCCTCTGAGATAAGTTGCGTGTGGTACTCTACACCCAGTGTACCTTTATTAATCATTGAAACTTTGTACAGTACGAACGACAGTTACCAAGTACAATAATTTAGCAACAGAACACATTTGTCAAGTCTAAATATGTTCTTTCCATTTTGTTTCACAGCGCTTCACAAAAATGTTTTAAACCTCCCCAGCTTTATTAAAGTGTGAGGCTGGCATAGATTTGATTTTTTTTTTTAAAACACCAATAAATGTGACCTGTGTGGAAGTAGCACCACCACACTGATCCTCGGTCATGCAACGAGCCAGCCGCATCTTAATGGTTCAGATGAACAAATACCTCCCTTTCTTGCTGCTGGAAGTCCCATGATGAGCGTCAGGGAGCACAGAAGGGGAAGACATTCCTGAGTGACAGGGGCGAGATCAGTCTCCTGCACCTAGATGTCCCACGGACCTTCCAGCTGCATTGAATACGGTGGGTGAGATGAATAACTGCACAGGCAAGGTTTATAATGTTATGTTATGTTATGTTAACTGATTTTGTAATGCGCGTAGCTACCCAAAAAGGGTTTCCCAGCGCAGACCGAGAGGAACCAACAAATAAAAAAGAGTAAGTACTATTGATTAAACAGCCAAGCTTTCACTAATTTACGAAATTTTAAGTGAAGTGTTTCTTTGCGGATCGCTATGGGAAGAGAGTTCCACAAGAGAGGACCAAGATAGGAAAAAGAACGGCCCCCATTCTTGTGAGTTTGGTCCTGGGAACCATGAATAATTCCTGTGTCGTAGAGCGTAACAGTCGAGAGGGCTGATAATGGCGGACCAGATTTTGCAGGTATTGAGGGGCAGTCCCAATCTTAATCTTAAACATATAGTCCAGGGCTTTAAACTTAGTCCGACTTTCCACTTTCAGCCAATGTAAATCTCTCAAAGCATTGGAGATTGAGGTCATTCTAGGGATTTTATAAAGTAACCTAGCGGCAGAGTTCTGCACCACTTGGAGCTTACGTAGCACATCCTTAATTCTACACTGCTACTTGGCATCCTGCTGACTTGATAGCCAAACGTGACGTAGAGTGATTTGTAAATGTCACAATAACATGAGAGAATGTTACCTGGTCTGGATTTTAATACAACATGTTTGTGAAACTGGAAAATGCAGATTGAATACTAGACTACATAATACTATTATATGTAGTGACATTTTATAATTTGCTACCTTATTTGTTGAAAATAGCAATTTGCAGAGATAATGTAATTTCTGCGAATTCTGGAAAAAATTGCATCATGTCCGTGGCAAATGACTTTTGAAACCACTACTGAAGGACAAGCATGATTCGACACCCTAAAAAACACACAATAATCATCAGTATGGTTAGCAATGGTATCATAGCACTGTTAAATTCACATCCCATGCAATGCAGAGATACCCTGCCTGCAATAATCCCTGGGCATAGCTATGTTTAGTGGGCACTGGGGAGAGGTGCTCTGCTGCCAGTAGACAATGGCCAAGGCCTCCAGCTGGCCCAGTGGGCACTGGAGACAGGCACTCTACTGCCAGAAGGCAATGGGCAAGGCCTCCAGCTGGCCCAGTGGGCACAGAGAATAATCAATCAATCAATCAGTGATGTAAAGCGCGACCACTCACCCATGAGGGTCTCAAGGGAACAGGTGCTCTGATGCCAGTAGACAATGGACAAGGCCTCCAGCTGTCCCAGTGGGCACTGGGGAGAGGTGCTCTGCTGTCAGTAGACAATGCCAAATCACAAAAAGAATGAGACAGGGAAGTTACAAATGTGAAGGCATGAGCCTATACCCACCAGTGAGTGGGGAAGGAAAGAATTCCTTTTGTTTAAGCTACCCTCACACACCCTAGTGGTGTCATGCGTCATCATCGGGTCACCCTGACGCCTAAAAGTCAGGGTGGGCTCGACCATATTCCAGGGAGCTCTTAGTGAGAATATTGGCCAGGGGCAGATAAAGATTAAAAATCCTCAGACAGATCCCGGTATCCCTTTATTGGTGGTTCTGTCTGGGATATTAAAAATGAATAAAAAGGGTCAATGGGAGTGTTATGGTCCTATAACCCTAGTGCCAACATGTTTCAGTCCATAGAAGGCCGTGTAGGTCCCGGACTTTCTTCAGGGCAGAGAAGCAAATCCTCCCTGGAAAAAGCAGTTGAAAGGAAGTCCCTATCCTGCTATTAAGTAAGGGCAGATAGCTGCTCCTTACATTCAAGTACACAGATAATTAATCTGACAATAGGTTATTCTTCCATCCCTAGTTGGGAGGAGAATTGCGTCACTGGGGACCTCCAGAGGTAATGGGGTAGCCCTTTAGTCACACTTGCATCAAGGGTCCTGCCCCGCAGCATAACCTAGTAGGTCTGGGTCCCCGGGCTCCATCTGGCCCAGTGGGCACAGGGAATAATCAATCAATCAATCAGTGTTTGTAAAGTGCAATACTCACCCGTGAGGGTCTCAAGGGAACAGGTACTCTGCTGCCAGTAGACAATGGGCAAGGCCTCCAGATGGCCCAGTGGGCACTGGAGACAGGTGCTCTGATGCCAGTAAACAATGGGCAAGGCCTCCAGCTGGCCCAGTGGGCACTGGAGACAGGTGCTCTGCTGTCAGTAGACAATGGGCAAGGCCTCCAGCTGGCCCAGTAGGCACTGGAGACAGGCCCTCTACTGCCAGTAGGCAAT
Organism: Calotriton arnoldi; assembly: GCA_963921515.1. Taxonomy (NCBI): domain Eukaryota; kingdom Metazoa; phylum Chordata; class Amphibia; order Caudata; family Salamandridae; genus Calotriton; species Calotriton arnoldi. Next base: position 3,460,391 of record CAWUFW010000488.1, on the reverse strand, counting down.
GGGTAAGGCCTCCAGCTGGCCCAGTGGGCACTGGAGACAGGTGCTCTGATGCCAGTAAACAATGGGCAAGGCATCCAGCTGGCCCAGTGGGTATTGGACATGTGGGAAGGTCTACACTGATACCTAATACTGCTGCTCGCAGTACACCTAGGACATTGGGCACAAGTTAGGCCAATAATCTTGTTACAAACTAAATAACTTTTGCTTTCTTGGGCATGCAAATTGGAATATATGTAGTCAGCATCTACAACAACATCTGATGCATTTTGTTGATTCACCACAGTCCATTTCCTTGGCCACGCCAGGCTCATTCTTGGTCCTACAGAGCCAGAACCTTGGAGTCAGGCCTGCTTTATATACGGCTCTCATAGCAGGGTTTCGAATATGCTTCCCTAGGAGGAGGCCGAACTCTGCGTAGGAGCATTTTCTAAGTCATCTCAGCAGCAGTGATCGTGATTAAAAGATATTGAAGTGATAGTGAAAATGACATTTTTCTTGCACCCCTCATGGACTCAGAGTCACAGGGTCTGGTTCTGTGCTAATAAAACTTTTAAACAAAGTAAATCCCAGAGCATTATCCGGAGTGAAAGCATCTGTCGAGCACATACTAGCAGGACACCTAAAGGCGCTAGCGGGTGGCAGCAAGGACGCTGGCCTAGGAGGCCTATGCCTAGAGATGGATATGAAACAGGCTCAAGATGGCGCTCTTTAACCATATTTGCACCTGTCCTAACGTCACCCGTCCCACCTGTACCACCAAAAACTGAAAATCAGTTGTTTCTCAACATTTATCTGCAATGTGTTCTTGAAAATTCAAAGCTGGACTGAAACGAACACCTCCCCTGTCAAAACCAAGGTCAAACTGGGGTTAATCTTGTCTCACTAAAGTGAAACCTGGGACCTCTCCAGTTTGCCCATGGATGCAAGGGCAGAATCGTTTCCAAGCAGGTAAAGATCTCGCATTGGGGGCCAGAGACGACGTAGGCTGACCTTGAATTCGACAAATTGTGATCTTGGGTATTTAATTAGGGGTATGTATATACCCCTTTACATAGGCCAAGGAGTTACAGGACGGTCGCAGGTGCATTGTGGGATTTTTACGTAGACAATGGAGACGCATTCCACAACTAGGGTCTGGGTACCAACAGTGGAGTATACCATTACAAGTGTACATGCACAGCATTAGTCCATGTGCACATGCAGATCAGGCTGAGGGGGGAAGGGAGCATACACATTTTCACAAAACACATGCCTATCACACGGCCTACCTGTGCAGCCAGGAAGATAGGTCAGGGGACTGAGCAACTACTCAGGAGACCCGTTTTTAACCTGCAGGTCGTCGGTTAAAAGGAAGGCTGAGCCAGCTCACCCTTTCATCCTTCTGAGGTTGATAAAACAAGCACTAGTGAGTTGGGCAATGATTACACTTGTTATTTTCAGTGCTAGGAAACTGTAAGACCGTGGCACTGAAGGTTATATCAGTACTACATTATAGTTGAAATAGAGTCGGGATAGTAAAAAGGCTCATACTCAAGGTCAAGGTGCCCCGTGCACTCGCATCGCCGAGCAAAACCATCCCAGGGGCGAGTGGGACTGGCTGCCGGAACCCAGAAGCAGATGGATCCGAGCAAGAAAAGCAGACACATAGAACATGCTCCCTGCAAAGGTGCATGTGACAGACCCTCCTGTTTTTAGGTCTCGCCTGAGCCAGCGCATGCGCTGCCCTGCGAGACATTTAGTAGGTGGCTTTTCAGAGTGCTACCCACAGGCTTTTGCTGGCCTCCAGCTTGCGTTCACGACAGGGCCGGACTGGTGATGCCGGGCACCGGGCAAACCCCCGGTAGGCCGGAAGGGTGGGGGGCCGGTTTTGTCACAGGGGGCCGGTTTTTTACCAAAACAGCCCCCAGTTACAAAATCAGAAGGCCACCGTCCGTGACAGTCTATTTCTCTGCACTCTGGCCTCCGTGCGGGAAAAGCTTCTTTTCACTCGCAGCACAAAGGTCAGATCGCGCACACACACTACTAATTTCAAACAACAATGCACTGTTGTTTGAATTTAGTAGTGCGTGTGCGGTGCGCGCTGCTTACACTTTCGGCGCATCCATGTAGACAGTGCACGCACACCATTGAGGACTAGAACGCCCTCCGCCAATGACAGCGCAAGTATAGGGCGAACTTGGGGAGGGTGCGCAGATCACGGACCAATGATCTACGCCACCTCCGACACTGCAGCAAAGTAGGTAGTAGTGCGCATGTTCTCCTCGAGAAGCAGCAACGTCCTGAGCAGGCCTCGAGTCCGCCCACACGATCCACACCAGACACCGCAGTATAAACTAAAGTAAGTAATAAAGGTTGTAATGTTGTACTGTCATGATTGGGCAAAAACGTATTAAATGTACAGAGGCGCGCGCTGCGCTGGCAGCGGTAATATCCACTGTGAATTCTGCTCTGTCATTTGCACAACAGTTGTGAAATGAAGCACTAGCACAATTGGCTCAACTGAAGCGACCCGAGACTACAACTCCCAAAATGCATCATTAAGTTTAAAGAACTCTCGGTACGGTAAACACCGCGTACTTGGGACAAGGTGGAATGCGTTCTCCGGCCGAGACTGACTGTTTCTCAGCTCTGGCCGTTTAGAAAGTATTCGATGCAGTCCACCAAGCCAAACAGAAACACCAACACGTTGAAAGGATACACACGCAGCCACGCTATCACCTAGTCTAGGCTGTCCCTGCTGTGACCACCTGCTCCGCCCCATATTTTACCTGCATCGCCTGGATGGCGTGGATATGACGCTATCTCTTTAAAGCTCGATGTTAGCCGTCTGTCTCCATTAAAGAACAATGAATAGGCCTCACCAGGGACGAATTGGGGTTCGTTCTGTGGAACGGATGGTGATCAGGTGGGACTGGTAATTCATTTAAAAGGAAGTGGATGTGGGCTTGTGAGTTCATTTGTTTGGCGGTAAAATAACTAGTTTTGCTTCTCAGTGCTGCGGATGATTTTTTTTTCTTTCTTTCTTTAATGTTGTGAGGGTATGCGTGCGTTTTATCTGCTTGTTTGATTTTGTGGAGTTGTTTTTCCACTACTTTTGTGCTAAATGTTTTCTTAACTCTGATCTCTCTTTTTTGGCATGGCGCATAGTTCCTGGTTTAGTTTACTCGTACCTAGTTACTTTGGGGTTTAATTTCCAATGCCAGGTAAAAGCTTTATATGCAGAGCTGAAGCTTAAGTGAGTGTGAGCTTTTTAGTGAAAAGGACATGGCAGGTGCCCCAGCTTTATGTAGGAATTACCTATCTGAATGACCCTGAAAGTAACAGAGAGTTACTAAAGCCACGTCGCCAAACATTGATTTTTATTTTTCATTCGATTGTTTCACCGCCTTTAAACAGGCGAAAATTGCAAGCGCGTCAGAAACTGGCTTGTACGTTTTATTGTCTTCACTAGCTACGAGTCATTTCTTTTAACAAAGTTGACTCTCGTATAATGCTCTCCGTGAACATGCACTTTTCTACTAAAGAAGCCTCGTGCGCATAGCTACCCTGGGTATATACAATTAAACGTGAAATGCTTGAATAAAGAAATTCGTAACAGCCATGTTTTTCTGCTCGTGTTAATTCTGCTCACCGGGTGTGCCTGTCTCTAAGATGAGCCGAGATGAATGTTCCTTGGTACCCGAGGCATGAATGTTGCAGATCTAGCTAGTTCAAGCAAAATTGAAAATTGTGCAATTATGAAGGCCGTCTACAAGCTTTCGCATGATCGCATGTATGCACCTGCTTATATTCTTGGTCACATGCTTAGTACTAGAAGCGTCTCTGTTAGGGTCTATAATATGTGCATGTTGTCGTCTCTCAAAGAGTTTGTCAGATTTATGGGGATCATGTTGTTGGTTAGCTCTGTCACTCACAGACTATTACTTTTTGCAAAAAATACTTTCACACTGTTAGACAGAGTTCACTTTCAATACAGACATTTGTCATCCACTTGCTCAGCCTCTTAACATGGGTCTCTGCAGTTCCCCCCCCCCTGCTCCCCCACCGCCCCTGTTCCCTAACACTCTCCAGATGGCGCTCTACTGCTCGCCACCCTATCTGGGAGTTGTTCTTGCCCTCTACCTCTACTCTACCTCTCTTCTACCCCTCTACCTCTACTCTACCTCTCTTCTACCCCTCTACCTCTACTTTACCTCTCTTCTATCCCTCTACCTCTCTTCTATCCCTCTACCTCTCTTCTACCCCTCTACCCCTCTTCTACCCCTCTACCTCCCCTCTACCCCTCTTCTACCCCTCTACCCCACTAATACCCCTCTACCCCTCTTCTACCCCTCTACCCATCCACACCTCTACCCCTCTTCTACCCCTCTATTACCCCTCTACCCTACTACCCCTCTACTACCCCTCTTCTACCCCTCTTCTACCCCTCTACACCTCTTCTACCCCTCTACCCCTCTACTACCCCTCAACCCTCTCTACCACCTCAACCCCTCTACTACCGCTCTACTACCCCTCTACTACCCCTCTACCCCTCTACTACCCCTCTTCTACCCCTCTACCCCTCTTCTACCCACTGTAACTAGCAAAGACACTGTGTCACGGCAGCATCACTCAGCACCACCACAGCATCACTCTGCACCACCACAGCATCACTCAGCGTCACCACAGCATCACTCAGCGCCACAACAGCATCACTCAGCTCCACCACAGCATCACTCAGCGCTACCACAGCATCACTCTGCACCACCACAGCATCCCTCAGCGCCACCACAGTATCACTCTGCACCACCACAGCATCACTCAGCGCCACCACAGCAACACTCAGCGTCACCACAGCATCACTCAGCACCACCACAGCATCACTCAGCGACACCACAGCATCACTCAGCACCACCAAAGCATCACTCACGGCCAACACAGCATCACTCAACACCAACACAGCATCACTCAGCACCACCGCAGCATCACTCAGCACCACCGCAGCATCACTCAGGGCCACCACAGCATCACTCAGCACCACCACAGCATCACTCAGCAGCACCACAGCATCACTTAGCACCACCACAACATCACTCAGCACCACCACAACATCACTCAACACCACATCAGTATCACTCAGCAGCACCACAGCATCACTCAGCACCACCACAACATCACTCAGCACCACCACAACATCACTCAACACCACATCAGTATCACTCAGCACCACATCAGTATCACTCAGCATCGCCTTTGCAATAGTACACCACCACATCATCATCACTCAGCAAGACCTAAGTATCATTCAGCATCACCTCAGCATCGTCTCAGCACCAGTCACCACCAGCACCACCACTACCACCTCAACATCACTCAACACCACCTCAGCCTGCTCTCGGAATCTGCCATCTTTTGATTCTCCCCTAGCGTCTGGCCGCTGCTAGTGTTATAATACAGGTACTAGTTCACAACCTTCAACCTCCAATTGTTGATGCCCCCTCAAAAAAAAACTTTAACAAACAACCATTGGAATAGGCAAAAACAAGTTGCCAGCATTGCAAGAACAAAACAAAAACGAGCGTTTTTGGGACTGCTTTCAAAACTCACTTACTAAAAGTCTTCGCCTCTAAGCAGCGCTTGCGCGCTACTCGAGGCTCGACCTAAAAATGAGGAAATGTTTTATTGTACACACATTTTTTAATATGGTCGTTCAGTTGGACATAATGCCTTCTTGGTCATATATAAGGTAACAAAAATGCTTCTGGCACTTTATTACAACTTTTCAGCATGCTGCAAAGCAGCCACACTTCTCTACAGCACAGCTTAAACACATTGGCAAAGTCAATAGCTCTGCCTAAACACTTATAAGGCCCCAAAGGCGAGACCTATTGGCTATGCCAATGCTTGTTTAAAGATGGCTGTTGGGCTCCTTCCTGGAACAAATGAATCCAAGCGGTCCTACCCGGCTGACTTCCCCTTTCTCGGATCCTTCCCTCTATGTACCAGTGTTTACATTGCATTGTTGAGATTTCTCTATTGTGTGTTCAATGGTCGTAAAGTGCTTAACTGTTTTTGATTCAACAGGTGCCCTGAAACCGGTTGTGGCAATCCAGGGCTTCATACGAGCAGGTGATGGAAATAAATAAGATGACACATTGTTATAGTGCACAAACGTCTCCAGCTATTCAACATTTAAAACCTGTTGGAACATTTTCTTTATTTACTTCAGCCCTTCTCAGAAAAGTCTAATAATATGTGGGTATCCTTGGTAAAATAACATTTAGCAGCCAGAGACGGCCCGTCCACTAAAAAAAGATGGCTTTGCGTCGCTTTCCCTGTTCTTCGGCGCCACCCAGGGTCGATGCAAAAAATCTGCTGCCTTATCTCGGCTTATGGACACCGACCGTGACCTTTCTAACGACAACTTCCAAGTCGGGGGATTTTGGGGTTAGAGTGTTGGATTTTGACACCCAAAATAAAGGCATTCTTGGATTGGTAGTCGGATCTGGGAGCACTAAAATCGGGTTTGCTGTGCATGTGTTGGTTTTTCTCCTGATCATATTTAAAAATGTGCTTCCATACTTATTTCACTAAGAAAAAAGAGAATTTGTTAACTTTTTGGATCAGGGATTTAAAAATATATACTGACTGAATTACAAAACAGTAGTAAATCTTCAGGCTATGAACAGCTGCGCATGTGTTACTTTTTCTGATTCGCTAACATTGGCAGTAGTATGCTTGGAAAGTTGAGCTAGTTGGAGATTTTCAGGCATACTCCTGGCAACGTCATGTGATGTTTAGATCAAGTAACATTTTTGGACGTGACTACTGTAGCAGGTAAGCAGTCATGCTGCTGGGTAGAAATACCGGATGTACAAGCACGTCTTCCTCTGGCCAGGCGTGGCCAGATGGGTACTAATAAAAGAGGGGTAGACCGCTTGAGGGCTACCTCTGACACAAGTGCACTCTAGTCTCTGTGTTGGTCATTTGCGGTGTGCCACAGTCCTGTGGCAGCAGAACATGCACACACACACACAGTGGCGGCTCGCCGAGGGAGTGCTGCGGGGCAGGGTGGGGGGGGTAGTGGACTCCGACATATGGCGGAACGGAGTAAGGTAAGTACATAGGCCGGAGTTTACTACCCCCCACCTTGCCCCTCCCCCACCCCACCGCCCCGCAGCACTTCCTCGAGGAGCCGCCACTGGGTAAGTAAATAAATAAAAAAAACAATTTACCTTGAGCGCGCTGCATCGCCGAGTTCCGCCGTATGTCGGAGTCCACTACCCCACCCTGCCCCTCCCCCGCCCCGCCGCCCGCAGCACTCCCTCAGCGAGCCGCCACTGCACACACACACCACCACATTGGCAACGAGGGTGGGTCATGCCCCATGCACCGACAAGACCATTGAGCGCAGCACATATCGCCTGCGGAAAGAAGAAGGGCCCCCCGCTAGCAGAAGGACACATGTCCCACCTGCAGACCGGCATAACCGCAAGTACGAGGGGCACTGCATCGACTGTGGACCGGCGTCACCAAGAGAACTGGGACCTCTGCATAGGCTGCCGCAGCTCTCACCTGCTGAGCCCAATAAGCCAACCGCAGTGAGTAGCGCGTGAGGACAAGCCCCGCCCACTCGCAACAACGTGTGCGTCTCTGACGACTCTAGGCCTACGGAGAAGCCCGTGTTAGGCCTAGAGAGCTGCGAGACCGTCCAGGCTGCTGCTCCAAGCCCCAAAAGCCCTCCACGAGACAGTGAGGAGGCAGGAAAAAAACAAACAAATAACATTGAACCTACAACAAGACAAGCCAATAAGAGAAAGGAAACGCCACCAGAGCAAGGCCCAGACAGCCAAAGATCGACCCAGGCTGCAGCACCAGACCCCAAAAGCACCCCCAGAGGACAGAAGGGGCAAAAGAAAGGCAAGAGGAAGAGAAAAAAAATGAATAAATGAAACAACATACGCATACAAGAAAACAAGACAAAAGGAAACAAAGATAGATGGGCAAAGTCAGACCACAGACATTCAGTGAAGACCCACGTTTGAGCCAAAATGGCAGACGAAGCATGAGCCCCGCCTGAACAACAACCCCCGGTACAACACGCCCTCACAGGAGTGCTACCACCATTCAGCGAGCTAGCTGACCCAGCGACCGCCTCTCCACGATGGAAAATTTGGATCGAGCGACTGGAAAATGACTCTGTCGCTCCGAGAGAGACCGACGGACCCGTCAGGAGATCACTACTCCTCCACTATGCCGGAGAAAAAATATACAAATTATTCAAGTACCTGCGATGCAGCTGTGATGGCACCCAATACCCACTTCGACCCACAGCTAAACTTTCGAGAGATTCAAACTACACCAAGCCCGACAACGCGAGGGGGAATCCATCGACGCTTTCTATGCCAGGCTACGCGAACTAGCCAGTACCTGCACAGCAGACGACCAACCAAAGGAGATCCGGGCGCAGGTCATCCAAGGACACAGAGACAAAACGCTGAAAGGCCTAATTCTACGCCAACCCAACATCAGCCTTGAAGACATTCTGTTCCTGGCGCAAACACACAGCTTGTCTGCTGCTTGAGATGCCGAAATGGACCAGGCCTTCACACAGGCCCAAGAGAGACCAGCAAACGTCAAAATAGAGCGCGCGGATGCTCTCCAAACTAAGGGCAGCAATGACACTGCAAGGGGACAGAAATTCCCGACAACCAAGTCAAAATGTGGGTACTGCGGCAGAGAAGAACACCCCATCAACGAGTGCCCGGCACAAGGCCGCACCTCCTCTAACTGCAGGATCCCCAACCATTTTGCATCAGTCTGCAGGAAGAAGATCCGAGGCAAAGGAGGCAAAGACAACAGATTGTTCCTCCCCAGAAGAAGCTGAGGAAGAGACTTTTCTCATTTCCTTCACTTGTGAGGTGAAGCGTCGCAGGAGACCGCAACCAACATATATCGTCCAAGTTGCTGGATCGGAAGTGAAAGCCATCATTGACGCCTCAGTCAATGTAATGGGGATCCAACAGTACAACTGCCTCCAGCCCAAGCCCCAACTGACACCATCTGGAACCAAGATATTTGCCTATGGGAGCCACTCCCCGCTACCACTCAGAGAGCGGATGTCCGTATCCATGCGGATCGATGATCAAGAAGTCATGACGACGATTCACATCATTGACCAAGAGGCTGACATGCTGATTGGCAGCCATACAACAGAAAACCTTGGCCTGGTGTCCTTCACCAAAAGTGTACGGTCACACCAAATCGACGATCTGCTGGACCAGTTTCCAGAGCAATTCAAAGGATTAGGCTGCCTTAAGTGCTCCCCGATAAGACTTCACATCGATTCTTCGGTCACACCAGTGGCGATCAGACACTGCTGCGTACCATTCCACCTCCGGCCGCTGGTTGAGAGAGAACTCGAGAAACTAGAACAGCAGGGCATAATTGAAAAGGTGTTGGGGCCAACCTCGTGGGTCTCCCCGATGGTGATCGCAGAAAAACCCAAACAACGTGGGAAAATCCATCTATGTATCGACATGCGACTCCCTAAACGCGCTATCAAGCGGGAATGGCATATCACACCCACCATGGACGATATCATAGTGGATGTCAATGGCTCCCGGTGGTTCTCAAAGCTAAACCTCAACGCCGGATATCACCAGCTGCCACTAGCGGAAGAAAGCCGATATATCAACACATTCAGCACTCACGTGGGGCTGCGTCGATACAAACAACTGAATTTTGGAACCTCATTGGCCACTGAGGTCTTTCAAAACATCATATGTGATACCTTGTCAGGACTACCTGGTGTCCTGAATGTCAGCGATGACATACTAATTCACACTTCCACAGCAGCCGAACACCACAAGCATCTGAAGGACACTCTTAAGCACCTGAATGAACACAGGGTGACATTACATTGTGACACATGTTTCTTCTTTCGGCCTTCTATTGAATTCTTCGGCTACGTCTTCAACCAAGACAGAATCCAAGTGGTCCCCCGCAAGTCGCAGGCAATCAAGCGAGCACCCGCGCCCCTCACACCCTCGGAAGTGAGAAGTTTCCTCGGGATGGCTACGTATTGCGGGAGGTTCATCCCTTACCTTGTGACCCTGGCAGAGCCACTCAGAGCCCTCAAGGAAACCAACGCAAAATGGACCTGGAGTCACTGAGAGGAGAAAGTGTTTCAAAAGATCAAAGATGCCCTCCTCGACAACACCATGCTTGCATACTTCAACCCGGAAAAACACACCGAACTGTTGGTAGACACCAGCCCAGTAGGGCTAGGAGTCGGGCTTGTTCAGGAACAAAAACCAGAGCGATAGGCAGGACTAGCATTCACGAGTAAAGCGCTGATGCCAACCGAGGCATGGTATGCACAAATTGAACGGGAAGCTCTGGTGATTAAATGGGCTTGCAAGCACTTTCACCTGTACCTGAGCGGCTAGCCCTTTAAGGTTGTCACTGACCACCAGCCCTTAGTCCCACACTTCAGAGGGTCAACTCCTCACCTGCCTCCACGGATTGAGAGGTGGGCCATCCAATTCCAACATTATCAGATGGAGGTAGTCTACAGACCAGGATCGAAAAACCCTGCTGACTTTCTGTCATGCCACCCCACGCCCGCCGAAAAACAAGACAGCCCTGACGAAGTGGAAGACCTCATCCAGATGATCGTGAGTGCTGCTTGCCCCCGAGCCTTAAGTCTGGAGGATATCAAACAAGCGGCTGAACTGGACCCCATCATCACACGTTTGCGCAATGCTGTACAGAGTGGAACATGGAGAGACATCCTCCAGGATGCCAACGATTGGGCGCCTGCAGATAAAGAGAGTCTGACGAAGATGTGGAAGGTACGAGACGAATTCAGTGCCACCCAGGATGGGATCCTGTTGCAAGGGTCCAGCATCGTAATCCCGAAGACCCTAAGACGCCATGTAGTGCAATTGGCACATGGGGGACACCAAGGCGTCATGAAGATTAAATCAAGGATGCGGGAGAAGGTGTGGTTCCATGGGCTGGGAGAAATGGCTGAAGAGCTCGTACGAAGGTGCCTGGCATGCCAGGGAAAGAGCGCGCCTGAGAGGCCTGCACCAGTGATCACCAAAGAGCTGTGCACTGATTCCTGGTCCAAGGTGAACATGGATTTCAGATGTTTCCCTGAGGGAAAGACCACTCTCGTCCTAGTGGATGCTTACTCCAAATATCCTGTATAGAAGTAATTGCCTCCCCGGCATTTGTCCACGTGGCTCCTGTTCTCGAGAAGGCGTTTGCAGTCTTCTGTCTCACGACAGAGATCAGAAGTGACAACGGGCACCCGTTCCACAGCGAGGAGTTCGCTGACTTTCTTGGACAGAGAGGAATCCGCCACCGTCGTATCACCCCGCAGTGGCCGCAAGCCAATGGCGATGTGGAAAGGTTCATGTGCACGTTAAACAAAGCGCTTCACATTGCCACAATCGAACAGGCTGATCCCAAGCGCTACCTACACTCATTTTTCAGAGGATATCGGAGCTCTCCCCACTACACGGCTCAACAAACCCCTGGGGCACTGATGTTCAACGGTCCACGGAGGGACTTCATCCCCACATGCCCAGGGTGGGCGCCGCCGCCTCATGATGCACAGGGAACACAAAGACGCAGTGAGCGGGGCAACACTCAAGCCAGTCTATGGTGGCGAACCAGAGCAAGATCACTTCGACAAGGCGATTCAGTCATCATCAAAGACCGCCGACCTGGGTGGAAATTCAGGACACCCTATGAGCCCTGGATCTGGACAGTCACTGCCAGTGATGGTACCATGGTGACAGCCAGGAAAGGACAGGAAGAAGTTTCAAGGAGCATTTCATGGTTCAAGGAAGTTATACCATTGCCCCTCTCCTGAAGGTCGTTCAACAGCGAAGACGACATCGGTTGGCAGGAATACGAGGATGGTGACACCAGTGAGAACGGTACTGAGGGTCAAAACCCAGGGAGCCCCCACGAAGTCCAACAAAACATTCCGCTGAGTGTGCTCTCTACAGGTGACCCACCCAGTCGCAGCCAGTCCCATCGATACAGCCTCTGGCCGAATCCTCAACTGAGCCGACGGCTCAAAGACTTTGTATGTTGAACAGACTGAACATTAATCTTTAAAACCAAGTTGGGGAGGGATGTAGCAGATCAGCGGTCCTGCTGCTGGGTAGAAATACCAGATGTACAAGCATGTCATCCTAATAAAAGGGGGGTAGACCGCTCGAGGGCTACCTCTGACACGAGTGCACTCCAGTCTCTGTGCTGGTCATTTGCGGTGTGCCACAGGCCTGTGGCATCAGAACACACACAAACACACACACACACACCACCACAACTACTTCCAAAATGTAGATTTTATGCACAGTACAATTCCTCTGCAGAAAAGGCTGTTTTAACGTTGGATTTTTATTTATCCTCCATGAGTTGAAATATTTTTCTTCGTAGAGAAATCCTTTCACCTCCACAATATTCGGAGGTATTACATTCCCATTCCTACCCAGCGCTATGCTGGAGTAAATCTCCGAAAAATTGCACAGTGGGGAAGGGTCACTGAGGAGTTTGTGAATGCCAACAAACTAGGGAGTTGGTTGCCATTCACAAACTCTAAAGACAAATCATGGTTGATCTACCAACACCACACTCTTTGCATTTGCCTTATTACTGCACAATTGTACAAAGTTGACAGTGATGTGGTAATAAGTGCTAGGCATCCAACGTGCGTACCCGACAGGCATAAATCTTCATCTGTCAAATTGACTTTGTGAATGGCATGGAACAGCCAGACTAAAGAACGCAACAACCCTCTTGGTAGTTTTGTGCTTCATATTGCAGAGCTAGACTTAAACTTAAACTTAAAATCAACCCTTGAAAATGGTTTAATTCCAGTTCCTTATTACACTGAGCAAGCACACCAAGACAGACCGACACTCTCTATGAAGGTTTGGCCTTTTCCCACCAACAAAATCTGAAAGACATTTGGGGACTTACAATTGAGAGCATAATTTTCCAAAAATATTTAATCAATAAAAAGCTTGGTACCAAATTAACAAAAACAGTCTAAAAGCTGCACCCTCATGTTTCTGGCCTTTCATGGGTGCAGCGCCCCTTCGTCATCTCACCCTCCACCCTGTCGACCACCCCTTTATTGGGAAATGTGAAATTCACCCCCCCCAAAATTTCGCTGACTATGATACGACCCTGGGTGAGGTGTCACTCATCTGTTGTGCCAATGTGCCCCTTTGTCCTTCTTGGTCTGCTCCACAGCCTGTAGACACCCCAGCTGTAGGGGAACTGTATTTAGCTAAATGATTACTCGTTGCCAGGGCTCTATCTTAATGCTTCTCTAACCCGCGCCTAGCATTTTTCGCCTCCCAAGGAATCAACTCAATTTCAGACCAATTTCAGCTCAAAACGGCACGCCCTGGCTCTCATATTTCCAGGGGGCCTCTCTGCATTTTCACTTGAATGGATGTGTTGGGTTACATGTTGCATTTGCCACTTCAGGGTGCTAGCATACTACAAAGTCAGTTGAAAAAAGCACATAAAACTCAGAGCAGAGGTGTTTGGGGTAGCCCAGTGTAGTCGGCCACGTGAAGGATAGGATGTCATAGAATTTTTTGCAAAGCTCCATTATGCCACAACTTCTTGCTTTCTGGGACGTGTGGCTTTTAGTTTAGAAACGTGACTGTGGGTTTGAATTACCAACAAGCACAGACAGAATTGGACAGCGCTGAACCATTACACTTATTTACAAGCCCCTTGCGCCGCCATTGGGACACTTTTTTCCCCATATAAAAAGTGACGCACCGGCGGCGCACAGGCTTGTAAATAACTTAGCCCCTTAGCGCGCGCAAAGTTTGTAAATAATCCCCATAGTGTATTTGCCACAAGCGAGCTTCCTCGTGCCTGATAGCCCCGCATACAGCACTTCACGCACGGCTGAGCCCTTTTAAATAAAACCCGGCCTCTGGTCACGTGCTCGCTTCCGTTCCTGGCGGCTCGCGTCTCGCTCTCACGCCGTATCTCGTAACTGTCACCAGTGACCAGGAAGTTGCAGTAGTGAGCGGTGCGGTGCGGTGCGGTGCGGTGCGGGCTGTGTCAGCCGCTTGCAGCCTCTCCTCAGAGCGGCTTCGGGGGATGTCCGGCTAGCGGCGTACTTGCGTTCCTTTTGTTGAAACGGGCATGTTAGTGGGCAGTTTTGCTGCGTTCGTCGCTGGACCCGGCAGCCTGCTTTCTGTGAGTACATGAGGCAAGGGCCATAAGAGCGGTGAAGAAAGTTTGGGCGTTTTGAATTGTAGGAGGGGTGGGGGGGGATGTAGGGGTAGTTTTGTTTCCGATCCCTGGCCTTTGAGTTCTGGTTACTTCTAGCACCCTGAAAGGATGACTGATGCTTTTTTAAGTCTTGAGACACGAACCCCCTCCAGGGATTTTCTTTAGCAACCATATGCATTCTGAGACTGGAGAGGTAGTTTCATGCCATTTCAACCAGGTAATGTCTAACACAGTTTTACAGCATTGACTACCATTTGAACAAGCAATGGCAAAGGCAATAGGTTTCGCCTATGCGAGATCGATTGACTTTGTCAATGTTTTTAGTCCTGTGGTACAGCTGCGCGGTGTAGAATGGTAAAGTTATGTATAGAGTTATGTTATTGTAGTATGCTATAGTTATGTATATAGGTATGTTACTATATTATTAATTGTTTACAGTTTTGCATGTATGGCATAATTGCGTCCTGGAAGGAGAATGTAAGATGGATTATCTGGTCATGCGGACAGCATTATTGTCCTAGCTGCTGAGATGACCAGAGCTTCCTTTCCTCTACTCCTGCGTCGTGGGTTGTATCCAATGAAAATTAACGTTCCTATTTCCCCAGCAACAATTGTTCGTCTCTTATTTCCACCCTACCACACGCGGGCTGCAGGGCGACATGCCTTAAAGTAAAGCAAATAATAGCGGTATGAGGTGACCAATGCTGGTTGCATTACAACTCTTTTTTTTCTTTCTATACTTTAAGCCATGTTGCACAGCAACAAGCGCTGCTGTGCAACGTGTAAAAATTTTTTTTGACAAACTCAATAGATGTTTCATGGGCAAAACCTATTTGTTTTACCAATTCTTGTTGAGCTTGTTTCTTGCCACTACTCACGTTGTGCATGCACTGAAAGAACCAATGTAGTAAAAATACAGCAACGCAACACTACACAGCATTTTAAGACGTTTACCAAAGTACACTTGGTTTTTAGTGCTGTTATATCAACCATCGGTAAGTGGCAGCATTAGAGTAAGGAACCTGCAAGTTGGGCAGCTTAATTAAGAGCTAGTGTCGAGGACCAAGGTGGCTCAGTGAGTTGAACTATCAATACTGACAAATGCGAACTGACAAATGCGATGGTCTGAAGGACACAGGTTCAGTCCAAGCAAGGATGACCCTGCTATCAATCCCAGACTTTCCACTGCTTAGAAACGACAATAGTGCTTTAATAAATGCTATAAAAATATATTATTGAGAATAAAGCAGTGGGCGGGATCGGCGGGGCACAGCATGCCCCTACTTCTTTAATTCAATAGATTACGTTCCCCTACTATTTTTATTTTAAACATGCGTCCCAGGACGGCAGAAATGGCCAAGGCCTACAGATAAGGCTCGGCGTTCGTGGCCGTTGGGGGACTGGCGGGTGGGCAGAGAAGGAAAAGGACTCTGTCTTTTCCTTCTTTACCAGAAAAGACAAGGACAGTGTCCACTTCTGCTGGCACCCCCTCTCTTTCTTCCTCTTATTCCCTCTCTTTCTAACTCCTCCTCACTTACTAAAAACCATGACTTCAAGAAACGGTTCTCGCCCTCTCTTTCCTCCTTTTGTTAATTTGTTCCCCTGTGAAATGGATCCAAAAACAAAAAACACTTTTGCTGGAAATGTCATCTTGTTTGGACATTTTTCTATTCCAAAGTACAGCCTCAGGAATAAAAGGTTCAAAATATGAAAAATAAAGCAAGACAGAGTGGTTGCAAAGTGGCCAGATTGATTTTATTCACACCCAAACACATTAGCGTCACTTTACAGAGTTTGCCAGTGAAGCGCTACTTTTGTTTTCTTGTCTTTATTTGAATAGCATTGTTTTCCCCAGGTGAGGAAGTGCACCAATCCTGGAGGTACTGCAATGCCTGATTGATGTAAAGTACCTGGGATGCGTCACTCAACCAAACAAAGCGGGCCGCAGGGAAGGTGATGCATCGGTTCCTTACACTCAGGGAAGGTGATGCGTCGGTTCCTTGCTTCGGGGGAGGTGATGCGTCTGTTCCTTACCGAAGAGGAGGTGATGCATCAGTTTCTTACTGCGTGGGGAGGGTGATGCGTCGGTTTCTTAATGCATCCCCCTACGATGCGACAGACTTGGCGCCTCAATGCGATGCGACGATCCGGTGACGATGCGTGAACTCGTGCAGCTGCACAGCAGGCCTTGCGTCTGACTCGGTGCGGTGATCTCAGACTTCGGAGATCAGTGCACTCGATGCAGCGTGCAGTGATTTCTCGAGGCGGCAGGGGCTGCAACGGTTTCTTCGGCGATGCGTTGGAAACGGGTGCGGATGCGTCTCGCTCCTTCGAAGTTGCATCGATTTTCCAGCTCCCAGAGGAAAACAGTCTCTAGAGGTCCAGAACAGCAGCAGGCACCTCTTTGCAGATTAGAATTCCCAGCAAGGAAATTCGGGGGAGCTGGTGGTGAAGTCTTTGTGAGCCTGAAACTTCAGAACAGGAGACAAGCTCAGTTTTAAGCCCTTGGAGATCTTCTTTCAAGCAGATGACAAAGCAAACTGCAAAGTCCTTTTCTCCTTTCTTTGGCAGCAAGTAGCCATTGCAGGCCAACCCCAGACAGCAAACAGCACAGGGGCAGTATTCCTCCTCAGCTTCTCCGGCTCTTCTCCTTGGCAAAGGTTCCTCTTGATTCCCAGAAGTGATCTAAAAGTCTGGGCCCCTCTTTTTATACACCAAAATCTATTATATATATATTATGGCTTTAAAAGCGCTTGCTGCCTCCTTCCTGGCTTCCAGCAATTTTAGGCAACAATAAAAATGTCACGATAACTCCGGTGAGTAATGTTCTTCCTAGAGAGAGAATGGAGTTTTGTCTAGTGTAAGTTTTGACTCATGGGAAGGTAGCGCAGAGGGTTAATGTGCCTGCTGCAAAGAACATGAACCATGCAGATCACAAAGTGCACATAATGTAAATAAGTCAGTGGGTTACTGCTTTTGACAGAGAGATCCTTTTGTTACTTGCAGTTTATAATTTAAAATCCTAACATAGAACAGTGAACTATTAACTGTCATCTAAGAGCTGCATGCAAACCTCAAGGTATAAGTTAGAGCATTATGGGGTTTCCCCCAGGTCTATGATCATCCTAATGTTGCAAAAAGTATTCATTCAGATAGAAATCAATTCAGTTTATTAAAGAGAACCCCCAACCATGGTATCAAGTTTTAAATTCTGAGTTTGTGTTTCTCCAGACCAATCCCTGTTAAACTGTACTGCCTACTAGTATGGTTGTCATGTGACTCCTACACTTTCTAGTCCTTTGTCTTATGTAACATTTCCTATACAGTGATTTACACATGTATAATTGATTGTCTTTGTGTAATGTGTGTGATGTAAAGTGCTCTGACACCCTACACTGGTATGAGTGGCGCTGTAAATCAAATTAAATGCATCTGAGAGAGAGTGTGGTTATGGAGACTTGAGGGGCACTGTTAAAGGATGGTAGTGAGGGAATCCGTGGCGGAGGTGGTCATTGGGGGGGCACCAACAAACATTCTTGCACAGGGCGCCACCAGCACTAAAGCCGACTCTGGCTTGAGGCCACTCCACCTCACCCATTGGTACCTCCATTGAGCTTGTTTCAGCAGTAGTAGCTGCAACTCACCAGGGATTGGCAATGCAGGATTTGCACACCAAACTAAGTTTGCAAACTTCAGTCTCTCTGCTTCATGCACAAGCACTTTTAACATGTGCTGCCTGCTTTAGGGCCACTGAAATTATGCAGCAAAAAAGGACAAAATTATGCTGCAGTGTTGACTAAATTATGCAGCAAAAAAGGCTGCAGTGTAATGCAGTATATTTTCTGATGCTTTATTATTTTGACATTTTGACACATGCTAACAGTCTCTGGAAAGATTTTGCCTTGTAAGTACCAGTGTAACATACAAATGCAGCAGTGAGAAAGGTGATCAGTCAACCTTTGCAAAGGGCCGTCCACTTCGCAGCAACACAAGTAACATTTTTAGAAACCCTTGATCCGTTTGAGCTACAAACAATTTATTAGTTAAATTGTCAGATTATGCAGCAGATGTTGTATTATGTGGCAAATATGGCAGAGCCATAATTATATAGAAAACATTTGCAAACTAGAAATATTTTGCCATTCATGTTTGAACTGCTCTTGTGGAAAAAGGTAGGAGAAGTGCCGATGACAGAAACTCCATGGCTCGGAGACAAATGGCTTGTGCTTCCACTTTTAAGCGTATTTGGGACATTCTGTGATTGGAAACATATCCCACTTTGTGAATGTATTTTAATGTCAATAACTCATATTAAACCTTAAATAATCATGTGTATCCATTGATTTAAATAAACAACATAATAAGCTGTAACTGGTCAGTGAAATGCCAAACAAATACTAAAAATTGGGATGTTTTGTGCATTCTGGCCACACCTCTGACTCCACCCACTGATCCAATCCTCAGGTTATTCCAGCCCTCTGATTCTCCGCCCACAGTTCCCCCTAGTCTTCCCCCCTCCCCCCCACCCCCCCTGGAATAAAGTCACATGGACGAATATGTCAAATACAATCCAGGGCAAATGCAATAATAAATACAAGAAGGTCTCAGTTAAGGAGTGCGCCCATAAATTATTCTATCCAGCACGGGCCGTGTCCCTAATGATTAGTTGTTCAACTACATTAAATCAATTGAGTGATTACCACTCCAGCCTCTGCTCATATTTGAGACGGGCTCTCATAACACTGCCAGGCTGATAACCCCAGTGAGCACCCTCTGCAGAAATGCCAACGCAGCCCCATGCTGCAGACAGGCTACAAAGCAAAACAAAGGGTTTATCTTGTCTTGGATACTGAGCGAATGCAGTATGGACTGTGACGCTTGCACTGCTCTGAACGATGTGCAATTTATCTGCTAAAGCAATATGAAGAAGTTGCTCTGCAGGATAAAAGATGTTCCAGTCAGTAGCAAAAGACAAAATAAACAAATGTAAACAAACTATTCAGCTACCTTTTCGAAGTGCTGAGAATTGCCTAAAGAGTGTTTACAATGGGGTGTGGCTGGCGAGCCGTAATGGAGGCCTGACTATAATAGTTTCTGCATTACCACATAAAAATCCTCTTTCTTGCAGCTCCACGGGACCTGATGAGGATCGGTGGTAAAGGTATGAAAGCTGCACCTATACTGTCATCCATCCACATATAAAGCACAACTGCCTTTGTGCTCAGACACTGAGCTTTGCTGAAAATGGGGGAAAAAAATGCACAAAACAGGACTGAGTTTTTGGGGGGAGAAGCAAACGACCTAACTTCTCCAGGTGTCCTCGTCTCTAGCCCCCCTCCCACTTTTCATGGTCTTTTTGTCACACAAGCATGTTTGCGGCGCTGCCTGCCAAGCAGAAAGCTGCACCGGTTTCTCTGACGTCAAAGAGCAACGTTTGTGAATGTGTGTGTGTAGGGGGATGCAAACAGTGTAGCAATCTCGTAGAATGCCCTGTAACACCCAAAATGGCATGGCTTAAAGTAAAAAAAAACCCGCTATCACGCAGTCAATGGAGGCTGCGTCAATAGCACTCTTTTAGGTCGAGCGTGGGCAGTGCATGCGCTGCTCTGTGAGGCATGCTTTATTGGAGTATGGGTTTGAAGCCCCGCCCCCTCTCCGCCCATATTTGTCATTGGCTTGTGTCATTGTCGTTCGTAAATGCTGGCTTCTGATTCGTTTATAGGCTTGTTAGTCCCTCCTTAGTACCGCCTTGTCTTCATTTGTAACCTCCCATGAGGACTGGCCCTTTTACTTCTGTTGTTACACGGTATGTCTTATTTAGTCTGTAAACACTATTTTCTTTAATGAGTTTCTCCTACTGCAGGCACGACATGCTTTCCTGCAACATTCAGCGCGCCATGCACGCTTTCACTTTCCAAGCAGCCTCAGACAATGGCGGCTGCTTCTTTGAAATGAAATAGGTCTCGCATTTACAAGAGTTTGAGCTATTGGCATTGTAAATGACAATGCCTTTTATTTATGTGTTAATTATCAAAACAGATGAATAAAAGGCATTGTCATTTACAATGCCAATAGCTTAAACTCTCGCAAATGCGAGACCTACTGAATTGCAAATGCTTGTTTAAACTTACTTTAAGATGCCTAATTACACAAAATCACATAGTATGCCCGCTGCTATTGGGAGGGAGTGCGGTGGCGAGGATGGGGCATGTTGGAACGAATGTTTGTGGGGTTGTGGAGAAAAATCGACTTAAGGGGAGGGGACCAAATTTGCAAAGAATTAATGTGAATGTTGTGATGTACACTGTGGTTCCTGGGTGCTCACCATGACGGGCACGTCGTCGTTGTGGAGGATGAGAGCAGCATAAATAATGAACAGTGTGCAATATATATGCAAGTACAAATAACATTGGCCCCCCATCATAATTTTCCGCCTTGAATCCTTTTCCTGATACCCCACAAATGGCCAAGAAACTTAGCGACAGCACAGACATACAATGGTCTTGTGTCTGATTTTTAGAATTCGCACGGCCTTCCAATAATTGCGTGTACCCATTTGTTTGTAAATCAGTCTTAGCCATTTTGATCTGGACCATGCGTAAACTGGGCAAGCAAACATAATATGTGCCACAGATTCACTGGGCGCCTTGCACTCAGGACAATTTGCTGATGTTAGTGCATTGCTGTGCCGTCTACATTGAGAGTCGTTCAGAGGGAGGGAGCCGTACCTACACTGAATGTACAGCTGAGACCATGGCGGTGAGATTTGGGTTGCCAAAGAGAGATGCCTGCAGAAGGATGCACTCTGATGGAGTGCTACACTCCAAAATAAAAAAAGTACTTCTGCTGTACAGACAGGAAGTAGTACTTGGTCCAAGCTCCATAGCATGGACACACACCGAGCCCAGGGAGGACGCCATAGGCGAGTCGGGAGGAAGTCTTAGGCGAGGAGGAGTCTCTGTCCAATAAGAAGCAAGAAAACTAGAGTAACGTGTGAGTCAACCAATGAATGGTAAGGAAAGGTAAGTAATGGGCAGGCTCTAAGCCGCTTTTTTTCTGTTACTAAAAATAGTACTTGCCGTTAGGTTTTCAAAATATATATATATATATATATATATATATATATATATATATATATTTGTAGAGAACTGTGGTTTTTGCAAATCTATCGAGTTTTTTATTTTTTTGCAGTTTATAACATGAACTTGGACCAGGGACATTAGGGTGCCTTGCATGAAAACTAAACATTTCACATGTTTTTAATTGATTTATTTTATGTAGGTACAGGAAGGTTAAAGGTTTTGCTCAGAATCCCAGGCTTTTGACCCTAGGCTGTGATTTGAATCTGATGTACAAGTTCCAAAGTTTCCTGTTAGACAACATTTCATTCTAGGTAGTGTGAAGTGACCAGCTAGGCAATAAAACAGTAAACACAATAAAATTGACACAACTGGACTATACCTGCAGATTACAATGGTTGTTTTATAGCATTTGTATAGCGCTTACTGCCCCTATCTGGAGTGTTTAAGCATTTACCCACAAGGCTAGACAGATATAACGCGTAAGGTGTGTGGTTGGAAGGGTGTTGTTTCGTTTTGAGCCTTTTTGGGAAGTTATTTCATCTCGTGTGTGATGACCACTGAGATGTTGTTGGACGTAGCGCACTGCGGTGTGATGGATAAGGGTATGTGAGTGATAAGCGTACACATTCTAATTGTAATAAGGACTGCCGGCTTGCCTGTATATCAAAATAGGTGGTAATCAAAGAAGGCCCAGTAAGCCATGGGACGTCATGTTGTCAAGCAGAGATGCTATTGAATGAGTACAAGGATGCCAAAAGAGCAACAATCTGAATTAGTGACAAAAGCAGTAGCCTTGCACCATTTAGTTCTATTAATTTTTAGTGATAGGCTACTACCTACTTATCAATAAATACATCACAAGATGAAGAAATTAAGTGGAAGAGCAATCGAGGCTGGCAACTTGATCAGAAACTACACAAACCTTAAAATGCCCAGGTCCCACCTACTGTTGCTAAGATGAAGGAAGCCAAAGTTTGAGCATGGGTTCACTCCCCAAGCCCCTCCCAGGTGCCCAAGGACTCTTCAAAGATGGATGGGCACCAGTCGGACAGCCCTAGTCTGGTCATGACACCGACCCCAGCCAAACTGGCACACTGCATAATCAAGTGTGCGAGATGAAGCACTTGGTAGGATCCTGCCCTGACAGCGCACAAACAAATCTACTTGTCTTGTGTTACCCTGCAGTCCTCAACCCTCCATGTGAGCCCCCTACTTTTCTTAGATCCCAAAGACCGTTGTTCTTTCTATTTTACATAAGGAGGCACCCCCTGACCTTTTAGGATTTCCTTCCAGAACAACTTCCACTTCCATTATTAGTAGTGAATGACATTTCAGGGTAAACAAGACACAGTGTGGCGAAAGGAGACTTACCCTGCACCACGAAAGCCTGTGACTGGCATCCTCTCTGCTGCGCGTGTGAGATTAAAGCCGTGACTGATTTAACCCGTTGACCGGGGCGCGAATTCCGCCGCGGTGCGGGTGATTTATTGAGTGGGCGTGTTTAGGACGGCCCCCGGCCGTCCTCCACACACGCCCACTGTGACGTCGGACGGCCGTGGTCCGTCCCGAGCACCGAAGCGGTTAAATTTACTTTACAGAAGTGTCGGTTGGTTCGGACAAAGGCTTCTCCCAAGCTCAGAACAGAGCAGCTGTCTTTGTCATACAAGTCCAGACTCCCAGACCCACATATGTACTCGAACCCCTGCAGTGCACAGGTGGGTGAGTGGGAAGGGGACACGTTTTACTCAACAGAGTCAATGAGTATAACTGCGCTCACGCTTCCCCATACCGTGCATGGGAGCGCATCAAGTCCCTGTTTTTGCTCTCCATGCTGGGACTTTATTCAATTTTTTTTTTTAAAATAATGGTGTGAACAGAACTACAAGTCCCAGAATGCAACGGAATGAGCTACTCCGCTTTAGGCCAGGGACAATTGAGATCTCTGCTCCAATGTCTTTGTACTTTTGGGGGTCAAAGGGGGTTGGAGGGTTGACGTGATAGTGGTTGGGATACTTTGCTCTCGCTGTCTTTTCCCTTGTGGGGAAGAACGGAGGAAGGGGTTTGAGGTGTTAGGGGTGGGGTTACCTCGTCGTTTTGACTTAATGCCACTTCTTGTTTATTTTGTCTATCGCTTTTCTTCGGAGATCTGTGTCTACTTTTCCAGAACCAGAGGAGTCGGAATTGCGATGGTGACACATCTTTAGAGCCAGAGGCTCAGTGTAGGTGCCACTAGGTAATAAAGTAATAACGTGGTGTTTTCTCTTTGCAGTCTGTTGCTTGTGTCCTGCATTCAGAATTGTGATACACATAACTAAACCTTCCAAGAATGCACTGAAAATAACAGGGCTTTGGGAACCACTCCCACATAGGACGGCTAGAGTTCTCTCTGTAGCACACATGCACAGTGCACTTTATAGACACGTTTGGGACCATCTCCTTTGGGGGAATCTGTGGCAGTGATGATCTGTAGCAAGAAATTAGCAGTGTTCAAATATCGCTGTCAACCAGAGTTAAAGCTAATATTTTTACATCATTGTTTCATTGTTTTCCCTTACTGTATGCTGGCAAGATGGGTCCGTGGATTGAGAAACTGCTGCAGAGATCTGTTTCTCACTTGCAAGATAGCGGTTGAGTGACGGCGTGGCCAACTTGACCTTTTTCCTAGCTATTAAGGCATATTGTTACCAAGGTGACTTTAGCCAGTTTAGTTTTTCTAGCCGTAGCGCTGCAGTAATGATTACTTGTTTTTATGCAGCATCTCTGCCATTTCTAGGTGCTATATATAGCAGGTGATACAATTACCCAATTTAGTGGTACTCAGTCTACCTACCTCGAAGGAGTCAGCCTTGACAGGATACAAACTCTTCACCTGCAGATTACTGCAATGTTACCAGGTAGCGTTTTGCTCACTGAGCCCTCTTGCTGACATTAAGCATGCTGGACTAGTAGGTCTATTGCTATAACGGGAAACGTGATACTACAGTCCCAGCCTGCTCATTGCTGTTGGCTGGCTATAAAACAGGTTAGTCAAGTCATGTCACATTGAGTTTAATAATAGTATTTAGCACAAAGAAACAATGTATGTTGTGGTATTTGTTTCTTCTGTTTATTATTTCTTTAATAAAGGGTATATCATTTGTCAGAACTCCTTTCAGAGGGCCACGGGGCAAGCAGGAGTTACTGGGAGCACCCAGCGGGGTTGAGGCCTTTTACTCCTGATGTTCCAGGGCCTGACCTACTATGGCTTCTGCACTTGACTCAGTGGTAACTATGGCCGAGCAGACCAAGGCTCTCTCGGGAAGATTGTGGAGGGGGCACAACTTATAACCCAAAGAGTGCACACCAATGTCAACAAGTCAATGTCCAGTCAAATACTTACTTTTATAATGAAAAGAAGTATTTTATTTCTAACTCTACGCAGTCAACGCAATATTACGAAATGTATAGACAATAACATATTTCCCATTGAGGTTGGGGCTTTAGTGTTACCTCGTTTCATGTCCACAACCAATTTGGATGACCGATAACAGGGAACAAATAAAATATTTGATATTTAGTTCGAAGCAAATCAACATATGCAATTTCAATAAATTAGTTTACCATATCCTAAAATCGTTAGAATTCTACAACTAATTTGGGTAGATAGTACATAAGTTCTTAAGTCAATGTATGTAAAATGTGCAATAATTTCAGCTTAATTGTGTCCTCGGAAAATAAAAAATTTGGATCCTTCATTCTTGGCATTATTCTAATAGTTTATCAAGGCTTTTTGTTATAGCATTTATTAATTTTACAAAGCCACTTAGCAAGACGCTATCTGAGCTGTTGAAGCATCCATTAATTCTTGTAGGTTCATAAATTTAGATGGGGAAGATCTGGTGCTAAAAATGTATTTTGTGTGCTTAAAAAGCAGTAAATAACAGGGCTAAATCTCATTTTTAGGTCGCCCTCTGTGTTGTCCTACCTGCGTCCTCTGTGTTGCTCCCCCCCACCCGTGCCCTCTGTATTACTCACCCCCACCCACGTTTCCAAAAAAAGCATTCATACATTTTTCCTTTTTATTTGCAGATCCAAATCAGATCAGCAAAGAAAGAGAAAAAAAGACGGTGTTATTTCATAGGCTCAAGGATGTGTGGTGCATGTGACTACAAAATGATGCAACTGGCTGCGTCAAAGCCTTTTTTTCTTATTTAGTTATGCTGCACAGTATGAGGTATGCAGTGCAGCATGGCTAAAAACAGTCGGCAAAGCCAGTATATGCCTCAAAGGCACGACCTATTGGTTTTGCCAATGCTTTTTATATTTGCAAACTCTGAAATGGCTTACTGTAATTCCATGGTTGCAAAACTCCTCCTAATTCAAATAATCCAAATCGGAGTCTGATGTATTGGCTTTTTGCTTCAGACAGTAGCCCAAGTTGGTGATAGACTTTGGGTTCATCTGAGTTGTAGATTTCCCGAATCATATTGTTGCAATGCCTTCATTTAATGATAGTGAAGTCATTTACCATTGTATTAATCCTGATGTATTTTTTAGGATGTTCTGGTATGTTAGTTAATTTTTTCTGGTGGCTCCATATTGATATCTTGAAGCGCAGTGTTGACTGCGGTGTGACGGTGTTTTGTTGACCAGTTTCAGGAAACCAAATTATTGGCTGTGAACGACTTTGAAGGACCTTTGGTCAGCGTATTTTAAATTAAACCAATATCTTAAAATTGTGGCATTTTGTGACGGTGATTGGCCAGTTATTTTAAACTCTAGTCAAATTTGATTATGACTTGTCATTTAGGGTAGTGGAAAGACTGATCTACGTAAGTTGCTTCATGCCTTTGTTTTTTAGCCACCAGTTAAATAGGCTTGGGAAGGCCTCCAGTCCTTAAGTTAGCACTAGTAAAATGTTTCTTTATTCTTTTTAGAAGTGGTGATTTTAATGGACCAGTAAGATTTTTCGATAGTTTCAAGAAGGCAAATTGTAATAGTGTAGCTTTGTTTTCCAATGCTTTATAATACATGCTGTGTGATTATTTTTTTTCTTCTTTGTAACTGTACCTCAAGAATAGGTATGATACACCACTTTAAAAGGATTTTCCATCTTTGATCCAGTTCTGTCTAAGATGCGGGTGGCAAGCGAACACTACTACCTTAGTTTTATCGTGTTTGGCCTCCAGTTTATTGATTCTGCAGTTTATATTCCGTGTCGTCTACAAATTTCATTATAGACAATGGAAGCCCATTTAATTTAGGGGGACAAGCCTGCGAATTGGACAGAAGTGGCACAGCGTCAGCCATGTAAAAGTTAAATACAAAACATGCTAGTACGAAACCTTGCTTGATGCCTTTGTTGATGTATATATTTTGTTTGTCAGTATCGAGTTGTCACCCAGTTTGACTAGGATCCATTTGTTGGAGTAATGAGTGATTATTGCTTGTAATAGTGTAGCTCAAATGCCCACTTTGACAGCATCTACAGACAACTGCTATGTAAAGAACTGGACAAAGGCTTTCTTAAAATAAATGAAGCAGGCAAATAGTTAAACTAATTTATTTAGTGTTCTGTTTTATTTCTAATAAGGCTACAATGATGTCTGTTGCACCATCTGCCCTATATCCAGTTTGAAACCAGGGGGTAAATTGTGGTCAATTACCAAGTTGCATAATTCTTCTGCTAATAAACTGGTGCAGTACTGTGAGCCAATGACCAGAAACGTTATTAACTTGTATTGTGAGGTTTCTGACTTGCAGTCTTTATTATGTATTAGGAGAAGAATCGAAGGTGTCCTACATTTGGTAGCATAATGTTTAAGTAGCAGATGTTGAATATCCTGCTCATTAATTCTAGTCAGTAGCTTTGATTGGCTTCAAGGATTGCAGATGGTAGACGTGTAGGGCCATGGACTCCATCATGCCTGCTTCCATTTATTACTGCGAGGACCCTCTGAGTGGTGGTTCAATAAGCTTCTGCCAACCTGGTTGTTATTGACCGATCTGTAGTTTAAATGTCTAAATATCTTTTGCATTTGTTACTTGTATAGTTGGTGGTGCTTGAAGTTGTGTTGAAAACGAAGGGTTGTCTAGTGTAGCATCTGCCTTTCTTGTCAAATCTAGTGAGTTCATGTGGATCATGCATTCAGCAGAATTCATGTTGCTTCATACAAAGCTCCTTCAAAATAATTTATCTTGACACAGGGCCAGAGTTCTCTTGAGTTTCAGGCAAAGCATGCTTTTGCAAGGCCATGCATTGTTTTCTTTTGTAGCTCTTTTTCTTTCCAAATTCGGTTCTTATCTTTGTGTCCTTTGTATTTCAGCTCTTGCATGAAAACCTACTTATTTCTGTTATGGTTTGCTAGTCTGACAGTATCCTGCTGTTTTTTTTTTCTTTTGTCTTACTTCTGGGGTGAACCATGAGTTTTAGGGCCTGTAGCTGTTATTGAAATGCTGATTTCTTTCTGGTTGAAATAAAGTTGTTATCAAGTGGATTAGTAGTCCCCATATTTTTCAATCATATGGTTCATCATTTGCAGCAGCATCCTCGAAGAAGTGAGAAATATTTCGGGCAATATGCTCTCTCCAACTCATGAACTTTCCATTAGTGATGTTGTTCGATTTATCCTATTCCATTTGTAAAGGCAGTCTGTTTCCAATAACCATGCTTTGAGGTATTAGATCCGTGTTTAGGGATGCATTTGTTGATTGAGGGTAGTGTTCACTCTCCTCTCGATGGTTAATTTTTGATTATGTGGATGACTTTCACCAGTTTTATTGAAGCAGCAGAATAATTGATCTCACTGTATGAGTGCAGCTTATCTGGTTCTCATCGAAACCTTCAATTGAGGACTTGCATTTTCGCATGATGCAAGCACTCAAGCAAGACTGTTCCTAGTGGATCTCTTCTCTGGAGAAATATTTGCTTGTATTGGGATATCCATAATTATCTTCTTCTTGTGACCATGAGTTCACAGTAATGGTATGCATTACATTTAAATTGGAATTCCCTGTTATGATTCTACAGCTCAGGAATTGTTTGGAGAGTTGATGGGTAACTAAGTAGTTTGGCAGTGTCTGAATGTTTTTGCTTGAATCCGGGGTGGAGATAGATGTATTATAGCAGTGGTTATTAACCTGTGGAGTGGGGATCTAGGGGGTCCACGAAGCCTACTCGAGGGGTGGGGGTTAAGTAAGGGTTCTGCGAATCCTTAGAAAATAAAGTAATATTAATAGATTAATAAAATGTACCTAAATAAAAAAGCAAAATGAAAAGATTAAAAAAGTTCTGTAAATGTTAACACATTTGAAATTGGAGGCTAAAATTTAAGATAGTGACCGCTGACTGATTTGAGGAAGTAGGGCAAGTTCATGAAACAGATCATATAGATATATAGTATGGACAATGAGTAGCCAAAATTAAATTTAGAAAAGTTTCAACCTTCCATTAAAATGTGAGTTTTGTATATTTGTTGATGAATTAAAGAACACATTTAATCATTTGTATATTTGTTTGATGAATGCTAGTTTCTGTATTTTTCTGTATTGTTTTACAGTTCAAATCATCAAACGCATAGGCAGGAGTCCTCAGCATCCATTAATGACTCGATGGGGGTCCCGAAATTCCAATAATGATTCATTGGGGTCCCTGGGTTCCAGTAATGATTAAGTGGGAATCCACAGAAATCAAAAAGTTAAGAACCACTGTATTACAGCATGAATAGTGAGTAGATGAGCTGCTTTCTTTTGAACTTTTGTTTTTCAGCTAATCTCTACGAAATACCATTATCAACATTTTAGATTTGTATTTGTGGTTTTGTTGAGACAATAGTCGTTAATCGGAGGAGTTTCACACTCAGCGAGAGATAGAGATTCTAAGTTCCAGGTTTCTTGGAGATATATGACGTCCAAGTTGAAGATGTATGTAAATGCACCATCATGTCTGTCAAGTTGGTCTCAGCTAGTTACATTCCAGAGGCATATTTTGTATGTAGTTCATTTTCTGATTTTGACTAGACTGTTGCCTTTTTGGTAGATTCTAGGAACAGTAAGTTGAAAGAAGCCAAGATATAGTTCTATATATGTTATGGTACTGTTGCTGAATAATGCCCCTAATAGTCAGGACCAGTCTTGCTGGGAGCTGCTATTTGTTTCAGCCTCCAAAGGTGATTCCCTGGCAGGGTGGCATTGACCACAATTTTCTCTCCTTTATACGTGAATGTTTCTGGGCCAATTGGAATTTTTTGGATTTCTGTGTTTGTTTTGATGAATCCGAGCAGTCCTTGGTACCATACTACATTCAAGGTTAGTGCTCCCCTTTCCTATTGCACCTTCTCTGTTACATAATGGATTTGTAGAGCATGTAGCTGTTTTGGGGAGTTTTTTAGTTTTTTATTGTTGTTGAGGATTTAGAAAGGTGGGGTAAAGTTCAGGAGCATAAACCTAAGGTTAATTGTAACTACTACGGTCTGTGAGTTTCGTCTAGATTGCCTGAGCTCAAGGCTTATGTTTCAAAGAGTGGATAAATATAGCCCGATTCAATACAAATAAAAACTAAAGGGATCGATTCACAAAGATGGACATTCTTGATTTACCTATGATGTGAGTTATTTTTCAACTTGATTGGGTGTCGCAGATATCTATTAAATAATCCTTTCTTTCCATGATTACTTCCCTTTGACTAAATGTGTTTTTGCACATGGTCTGCACAGTGGACAGTCTCCAGGATTTTGGGAATTCCTTTATCCCACTGATGGCTTTTGTTATTGTGCATTTCTCTAAAAAGGGAACATTTTTTCTTGGTGGGGAAATCGCTTCATTACATCACTTCACCGCATTGAAATATGCAGGTATAAACCTTTACTCCCCATTAAAATATTTTTTCGATCTTTCCTTTATTAAATAAATCTAGTTATGAAAATGGACTGAAAAAGACATTGTGAAGGTCGTGACTGCCAAGTTGTGGGTTTTTCTTACTTTCCAGATTGTCACACCACTCCTCCCCACAGAATATCAATTTTTCCTCCCTAACCCCTAAATTTAGTACTGTTGGTATTAAGCTTCAACCTTCTGTCTGTAGAACCTTACGATCTAAGAATTACACCTGTAGATGTGTTTTTTTGTGTGCCCCTATGTTAGACTTTGGTGCGTAAAAAAACAAGATTGTGAATTGGCGTCAAAAGTACCGAAAATGAGAAATGTACACATTCAAGAAGAGGTAAAAATGTAATACATTCTTAGTAATTGCTAACATGATCTGAGATATCGGACTCAAAGAGACGAATGGAAATATACAAATACAAGATACAGGTAAATGTCAAAGCACAACATCAAAAGGTGCTGACATGCCTGGTCTGCAGGGGTAAGCAGTAAGATCCTCCGCATGGAGACCACGACTGTCCACTAACAGAAATGAGCTGAAGATTTCTGGTAAAACCTGGTTTGGTGGCTGTGCAGTAAGAACATCTGCTCGAAAGTCTTGAAACAAATGTCTCGGTTGCAAATCTGTACAAGATCTATTCCCTTAGAAATCTTAGAGGACGGTGGATTTTCCGCTTAGGGAATTAATTGATGCACATGTAGAAAGGTGACATCCAAGCCCATGTACGGTTACAGATGGTAAGATAAGATGGGACTAAGACCTCTCACCAGGAGCTGGCTACCTCTTGCTCCAGTTTCTGCCTCCAACCACCAGGACAACAACCATTGCACACTGCCTAGTGCAACACTACAGCATCACTTATTTACATAGAGTTTACACAAGACCACATGTCTCACTTCATACTCAATGCAGCAAAGTGAAAACACAGCACTGATTACAACACACATCCTTTGTGTGCCACAGACAAATAGAGACAGCAGTCTCACAGAGGAGAGGACCTTGCCACACACAACAGTGAAACTTCGAACAAAGGAGAGCAGCGTTTTCTCCACCGAACACTGGAAATCTCTCAAGCACGATATCTATAAACTCAAACAACAGCGTTGTAATTTAATGCAAGAAACACAAACCCAGCAGCACTAGCTCAGGGTGAACCCTCCGCTTCTCGTTCCGGCAGAAATAAAGAAGACAAATATTAAACGCTTCGCCTGCCTGTTTGTTAGATGCAACAGTATATCTTTGTTAAAAATAGTGGCTCCTCTTGTCAAGATGGACAGAGGAACTTACATCTTGCATCTTCTTGTGCCATTAAAGAAGGTGCCGTTAAAGAAAGTATGAACCTTTTTGACTCTATATAAGTAGACATAAGATGGTGGATTGGCAGTCTCTCTAGATTAGGCTTCACTACACTTTTCCAGGCACATTGCTGGATTGGACATTTCAGACCAGCCCCGGAGAGTCCATCTAAACATTGTATTAAGTGTGGGTACCTCTACTGTTTGTACCTCAGGAAGTAAGTATTAGGTTGGAGAAGGAAATACTGGGGCAAGTATAAATGCCTGGAACATCTTGATGATTCCTATGTCCTCGGTGTCCTACTTCTACTGGTGAGGCAGCAAATCTAGTCTAGTTTTTCTGACCTGAGCTGTTTGCTTCCTTCTTCTCTGTGCTCAAGTAGTGAACGTCTGTCTCTGATTCTTTGCATCACATCCAAGGTGTGTGTTGGCGATGCAGGCCTTTGGCTGGAATTTTGGTTCAGAATGATGTGCTTGACCCTGTTTGTACCATGTAGGCTAGTATGCCTGGAGTTGCTAACTTTGCTGTCTGGATTCTGCTAGCAAAACTGTATTAGTCCATCGCGAGTCCAGGAGAGAGAACTCCACGTATCAACTCTTAACTAACAGACGTCGCACCTTTTACAGACATGACCTCATCTGCTCATGCATGCCTTAAATGCTCAAGACGCCACGGCAACAGGAAAACTGAATTAGCACAATAATGCTATGTTGCAAGCAAGGCATACTTAAATCTGAAATGGATATGGTATGGACTTTCCATACTTTCCAAAGGAAACTAGTTTTGAAAGGGATATGCCTTGCATAACATTTCACTATATGTGTTATGCATTTAGTTATGGTTTATGTCCTCATGGTTACTGTCTAGAGTAGCTACTTCCTCTCTGGAGATCCCCCCCCCCCCCATGATTTGCATCATAATACCCCTATGATTCATGACTGAAGTGCCTGATCGCGCATTTTCCTGGTAGTTTTCACCTGAATACCCTCATGATTTGTATTTGAAATTCCCTATAACTTGCATCTGAATACTCTCAAGATTTGTGAAAGGATACTCCCATGGTTAGTGCCTGCATCTGTGCACCCTCAATATTTGTGTCTGGAAACTCTCATGGCTCTGAAGTGCCTCATAGTTCATGTCTGGAATATTTTCTTGGTTTGCTTCTTAATTCCCTCATGGTTGCGTCTGGGGTACTGTCCTGTTTTTCATCTGAAATGCATTATGGTGTGCATCTAAGTGTCTCCTAGTTTACATCTAGAACTCCTTTATCGTTTGCATCAGAATTCCATCATGGTTTGCATCTAGAATAGTCTAATGCTTTCAGCTTGATTTGCCTCATGGTTTGTGTCTGCATGGCTCATACTTTACATACGTAACGCCTTCATTGTTTGTATGTGAATACCCACATAGTTTGTGTTTGGAATACTCATGCTTTCCATTTGAAAAGCCTCATGACTTGCGTCGCATAGTTTATATACCTACCTTCATACCTTGCACCTGTTTCCTTATTTTGTGTCAAAAACACCCCTCCAGTGGATCACAACACTAAACCGCAAAATTTCCATGTAAAGTGCACACAGTGCATTGGTAAAGGTTTTCTGTAGTTTGTTTTATAAAATTATTTTTGAGATGTTATTGCACATAATGGTCAAAGTTGACCAATGGATATATCCTTCCTGGCACAAGAGGACTAGCTTTAAGTAGAGCTCTTTATTAGGTTGTTTCGGTTTGAAATATCTACTTGCTTCACGTTATTACCAGTGTCATCTTGTTGCAGCAATAGGTTCCCCTCATACAGCTTCTTTCTTAGATTGGCTCCCCAAAAGGAGTGTGAAACCCTGTGATGCCTCTGTGGACACCTACTGCTCAGATATTATAACTAACATGTGGGGTGTCTTTACCGGGCAGTGTTCCCCAGTGCTCCTCATTGCCTAATACTAGGAAATCCCCCAGAATCACTGTGCCACTAATTGTAAGAGATGCTAATCTCTTTTAATGCTATATTCTAGTGCGACTTTCCCAGGATGGCATGGAAACCAGGAAATAACCTCACTTGGCACCAAGAAGCGCTTAAGAGTAAGACACCCCTACATTAGGTGCCTTCTCTGCTGGGTCTCTGGCCTGCTAGTCTCTGTTTTACTATTAAAGTGGAGATTAGAGTAGGAGTGTGAACATTTCATATTGGTCATTCCATCATTAAGGCATTGTTCTGATGCAATCTTAAAAATGAGTATCTGTAACCAGCATGATCAAAGCAAAGACTCACTGACTGCTGTTGTTTTTTCGTGAGTGCTATATAGCACAATTTGTCATAAGACCCAACCTCTTGACTCCATTTTAGAGGCACAAAGTATCGGGCATATCAAAGTCTGTGTTTAATTAAACAAATTCTTGAGAGTGGTTTTCGGTAAAGTTCTGTAGTCTTATGGAACTATTTACATTCATAGGTCCTTTTATATGTTATCCTAGTGCCATGCCAGAGACCAGCCTCTCCAATAAGATTTCCTGTATTTGGTATGAGTTATCTGCTAACTAGTTAACGTGTTAATGACCCATCGGCCATATTAATTTGTTTTGGATCAATTGTAATTTGTTCACTGCATCCTCTATTTGTACTGAGATTTTATGTTACATAATCCGTTATTGCAGCTAGAAATGCTGTTAGTTAATTATTGGGGATATTTATTTTGTTCAATATGTAAGCCCTTAGATACTGAAGCTTTGCCACCTCCAGTGCTAAGCTCCCTTTTTGATGTTTGCGGTACTTCATGCTTTAGCCTTAATAACCATTTTTCTGACAATGTATCCACGCCACCCCCCTCCCGCCCCCAGTAAAAGCAAAATCTGTGGTGTCCAGTGGGCTTTATACCCCCTATCAGAAAGACTGTATGGCCCTTCTTGGGCATGGACATGGTCTGAAGCAAGGTTGGTTGTCCCATCCTTTTTTTTTTCCCGCCTTGGCAAAATCACTGGTATTTAGAGAGCTTTCTACTTCATTTTGGGAGGGAGGGTAGGTACTGGTCCTTGCCCACAGGGCCTTTCCCCCTCCTCAAAAACTACTTTGGTGTCTAGTGGGATGGATTCCTGCTTGGGATCGCCCTCTCAGGACAATTCCCAATGAGGGATCTACTAGGGAGAGAAAGTGCTGCCTTTCGTTCCGAGACCAGGGCTGAGGGGCAGAGTTATTCCCTCCCTTGCACAGATCAAAGTTGAAATTAGGCTCTGCCATTAGGGTAGTTTACTTTCACTTTGTTTTGCTGTGACTCCAGCTTGCTGTGCGCGCTGATGTTACAACAAAACAGTAAAAACTTAAATTTCCCTAGGGTTCCAACTTTGATTTTTGAAAAGAAAATGCTTCTGGTGGCTTCATCAGAAGCATTTTTATTTCATATGTTGCTATCCGCCCATTGCAGATGGTCGCACTGTAAATGTAGTGTGGCCATCGGCCACAGGTCGACAGCCGCACTATAGAGACTAAGAAGTTTTTAATTGTACTAAAAGCAAGGACCGATTTGCAGACTCTTAAGACCCATCAGTAGTGGATCTGTATAAGAATCAGTTCAGTCCAATGAACTCCAGGTGAAAGGGAAAGATCCAACAGGCTTCCTAGGATTAATATCAGAGATACCGGGCCTTAGAAGAATCTTGATGGGATAGGGCGAGGTGATCCTGTTTAGTCACTGGTATACTATAATGCTACAAATTGGGGAACTGGTCTATTTAGAGACATTCAGACATAATCCTGCAGATGGTAGCTTTGTACCATTAGATCCTCTGCCGAGTACATAAACTAAAAGTCTGAATCTGTATATCCTAGGATTGCTCTAGGAACAACACATCACATCTCATGACTGCTGTCGGACCTGGCCCTTTCTGGAGGGTCACTTCAGATTTTTGCCTTTCTTTGCTGAACCCATTTCATTTGGCTTTTAGGACTCTGTGCACTTTTTTTCTCTGCTAAACAATCATAAAGTGCTCCCTCCTAAAACATGGTACAATTGGCCTACACCTGATTGGTACATTTAATTTATTTGTATGTCCCTAGTATATGGTATAAAGTGTACCCAGTTCCTGTAAATTAAATGCTACTAGTAGGCTGCAGCACTAATTGGGCAGCCACTAAAGTAGTATTTTTAAAACATGTCTCAGGTCTGCCACGGAAGCCTGTATTGCAGTTGTAAACTGCCATTTCAGCCTGGCAAAAATAAACCTTTTGTCAGGCGTAAACCTTCCTTTTTAATACTTATAAGTCACCCCTAAGGTAGGCTCTAAAGGTTCATAGAGTAGGGTCCATGGTATTTGAAAAGTAGTAAGTGTGTTTAAATTGTTCATGTTCTGACAGTGAACATTTGTAGGCTGTCCTGTTTCCAAGGTTTCTTTTTTGTGAATTTTAGTGGTGTTTTCTCTGTGTTTTCCAAATCTTTTTAAATCGGTGCTTAACAATGTTTATTCAGCTGCCTAACCCCCCCCCCCACTGTTTTTTTTCCAGTTTTTGCAAACCCTGTTGTTTTTGCAGTGATTGTTATAAGGTACTATTTAATTTAAAGAAGTAATGCAGGATATATAGTGTCTTTCCATTGGCAGTGTGTCAAATAGGCTTATGTTAGACTGGTTTAAGCCAAAACAGTCTGTGTAGTGTACTCTCACATCTCATTACCCTCTCACATCTCTCTCACTGTGAGCATTGTCTGGTTTACAGGACTATCAATGGATTAAAAGGTAAGAGTTGGGGGTCATTCACATATTCCTTAATGAATATTATGACATTTCAAGGGTAGTCAAGCCTGCCAACAGCATAGTGCCATGTGAACCCTACAGCATTTTAAATTACATCCGATACATTTTTAGCCCTGCATTCTAAGGCACTTTAAACTAGTTGATTTAAGCATGCACACCACTGCTTTTCTGCACTCTTTGCCTGACTACGTCAAGGCAGTGCTGCTGTTATGCGGACATTCACAGCTGCCAAGAGTTTCCATGGTAAATGTCTCACTTTAAGTCAGTCCTGACTATTTAACATTCATCAAATTGTATTATGGGACTTGCAATTTTGTTATTAACATTGCAACTATGGTGGTCAAAAACTCCAGCAGTAATTGCATTTGGGTGGAAAGCCAGGATTATCTGAAGGTATCATACATAACAATGGGACTTGCAGCTATGAATTCTGTTGGTATGTGGAAAGTATTTTGTCATGTATTCGCCACTATCCCATGTGCATGCTAACAGCACTCCTTTCACAGATATCTGTCACTACACCTTGCATTGAACGTTTGACATCTTGTGTGTTTGGCAGTTGATCTGCTATAAATACTGACTTGTTAAAAAAAGAGGGTTGATGTGTCAAAGGATTTTACCCATTCTCTGTCAGTGGGTAAATGTGGTAGATGGTACAGGCCTCAAAAATTTACTTTCCCACCCGCAATGGCTAGTCAGATTTTATCAGGACGAGCTATTTTTAGGGTTTACTACCCCAGCAAAGAACAGATGTTCTGTTCATTCAGAAAGTGAATGAGCAATAAAGATGGCTTTAAATCTTGTTTTTATCTTCTCACATTTGCTGTGCATTCAGAGACAGAGGTCAAATGTCAGCTTTTGTCTTCTTACAAATCGCTGCCTATTTTATCCTGGAGATTGATGATTACTTTTCCTTCTCTGTCTGCAAAGTTAGAGGATTTTGTAAAGTGAACTGTCTGACAATCCAAAGGGTGTAGGATGTCAGTTTTTTTCTAACACACAACTTATTTAAATAGCTTGTAGATGAACAGTACAAATATTTCAAAATATATTGGCAATTAGGAAAGCACATTTGTTTTGAAATTCAGAGGTGTGATGGAAACAAATATTTTAATAGGATCAAAACAAATCAGAAACATACTTGGTGATATGCAAATGATAAGTATGTGCAGAGACCCAATTTCCAAAATTTATCGTTTGTACGCTGTGTAGGTTTACCAGTAAAACTGCAGCTCAGTGGAACATTTTGTGCCATTTCAATCGAAAATGTGCTGACTGTAAATGACAGTCCGCTACCACATCATGCTGTAGTAATATATTTATTAAAAGTGAGAGTTTTTAAACATGACCTGAGAAACATTCCCGCCCAACCCTGATGGCAATGCTGTTGGTGAACTAAGAGGCAAGTCAGGGGTCATGTGTACCGTATATGTGGGCTAGATTCTTATTATACATGGAGAAAAAGGTTCGTCAGTTAAATCAAACAAAAGAGTTTTTGTTCAGCTGATATGCTGAACTCACATATATGAAGGCGCTCTCATATGTGATAATTAAACAATAGGTGGCTCGGTGAAAAAAAACAATTGCCCAGGAGCCGGCAATTTGAGACCAGTTTATGGGTCAAGAGCATTACAGTTCAAGTAGATTATTCAAGTCACCGGACCTGCAGGTCGGGTAACATTTTTATGATTTTTTTTAGGCCTGTAGTACATATTGGCCAAGATTATTATGAATCTCACAACCAGAAGGGGGGAGAGGCAAAATTTCCCTACTCCGACCTACCCTATCGATAACTACAACACACACGAAGGAGTATGAAAGTGTACTTAAATGGCAGCAAAATTGTGACATGCTTCATCCTTGGGTTTGCTTCAATACACCCCTGCGCAGGAGATGATCAGGAACTCGCTACCTGCACAGCGAGAGCTGGAAATTATCCACGAAGTGCACCCACCTTGATGAAGTAAGGAGCCAGGGGTGGGGTTCCGTGGGACGGAACATCTACCGGAGGCTGTCTTGAATTACGGGACGGGCTGCACGATGACACCCAGTACGGGTATTCCTAGTCATTTACTCAAACTGTAGGAGCCGGGGGTTGACAAATTGGTGTGTTTAACCTTAACATTTTTCACTCCAATCGAGGCATTAATTTGCAGTGGTCACTACCCTAATGGCTATATGCACCTACACTATGAATGGATACGAGATTGATTACCTATCCCCGATTTTTAATCTGAATAATCATGCCTATGTTTAACCCCATTATGTTTGTTTTATCTCCTCATAGAGTTTGACTACAGGGGGTCACTCCCAACATCTCGCTAGTTTGAGCGATTTAGGAAATGAAACTCAGTGAGCTTGCTTTTCTTGTGCAATACAAGTAGGCCAACGGTTTGAATTGGACTTCGGTCATGGAAAAAAACTGTCTCCTGCGAATGATATAATGTGTACATAGTTCCATTTTGAATGTTTGGTCCGATTTTGGATGCAAGTGAGCATCGTGGTGGTGTGTGAATGCGGTGTAATATGGGAATATACAATTGGGGGATGGGGATTTTCCGAGTATGAACACTATTTGGGGGTCTAGTGAGCCTCTTTATGTAATTGTGTGCCCCCCCCCCCCATGTGTTTTCCCTACAGATTACCAAGTGTGTGTTATATAGGGGAATCCTTTGTTGGAAGTAATGCATTCCAAGGATACCTAAGCCAGGTTCAGAGGTTAACACATTTTGGGATCCAGAGGGTCCTGATGAATGCTGGAGTGACCCAACACTGTGGGCATGTTTCAGACGGCAAAAACATGGCGACACCTTGGCAGTAAGGAGGGGTGAAGGTAATCTTAATTTTCTCCTATCGCCACCATCCTTCACGTTTTTTAAACCTAGCCGGATGGCCCAGGAATAAAATTTCGAGTGGGGACACATCCAAGCTAGTTTTAACTTTCACTGCACTTTCCTTCGGTGATCCCAATTTTTATGTTTGTAGTGTTTTTCCCTCCCTTTTGCTCCACCCCAGGCGTTGGTCTGCCCAGGGGTTTATTGAAGCAAGCCCAATGATGAAGCTTGTCACAATTTTGTGAGTGAGGGCAAGATTATTATGAGCCAGCCATTTCACCAATCATTAAAATAATTAAACACTGCCAAAGGATAAATATGATTTTAATGTTCACATATTTTCTACAGTGTATAAAATATTTAGACAAGAACTATAACATGCTTCTAAACCATGCACCAGTAATCCAAGCACACAAAACTGGAGGAAACCAATGGAAGAAGAAACTATATTTTAATGACATCCCTAAACAACAAAACTCAAGCAGACTAATCTTGGAGCAGTCTTTCTTGCTGCAACCTTGTATAACAAAGTTACATTGTGTTGGCCCCTTCAGAAAGAAATAATACAAATGATTCATTCTCTCTCACTTTCCTTTAATGGCATTTTAGTTTTTGGTTGTGCAAGTGCTTATCAGATTGTATATATTTACACTGATAAGGGCTGTTTCCCTTTCATTGGGGGTTTTATCACTTATTATAGATTGAAGCCTAAAACGGGTTAGCCTACATATTTCCATTAATGAGTTAACTGCTAACTTCAAATTGTGAGCAGATAAAGAAATATTTGCACACTCAAATGAATTGAAATTTAAAATCCTCCTTAATGGTAAAGTCAGATTTTAGATTACAGTTTTGAAAATGCCACTTTAAGAAAGTTGACCTTTTCCTGCCCAATGTTTCTGAGGCCTTTCTAGTAGTTTCCAGCGGCTAGGTCCTATTAATGGTTCCCCCATCAAGGATGTGTATTGAGCACAGAAAGTGAATAAAGGGCCCTGGGTGTAGCCGGGAGAGGGTCTTCCTGGCAGGATGGCTGGGCAGGAGCTGTATCCTTCCCTGATTACTTTTCAAAGGACTTTACCCACAGCACACACAAAGGAACCTGACACCAGTCCTGTCCTGTCTTTTGTTACCCTAGACAGTTTGGAGCTAACCCTAGGGAACAAAACTGACGAGAACCAGTTTTGGGGGTAAATCGGGTAACACCACACACACACACACACACACACACACACACTCACACACTCACACACTCACACACTCACACACTCACACACTCACACACTCACACACTCACACACTCACACACTCACACACACACTCACACACTCACTCACTCACTCACTCACTCTTGGAAGATTCAGAAGAAGGACGGCTCTGCTGCCAGAAGGAAGATGCCCTGCTTTCTGAAGGAGGAAGATGGGACCTCCTTCCCATGATCCAAGGCTACCCAGAGCGACTCCAAGCGTCGGTTGGCTGACCTGTGTGAGATACAGGGACACAACAAGCTTCCAGGGGCCTCCCTGCTGCTGACCTCTGCTGGAGTGAGTCCTCAAGAGGTGACCCCTAGATTCCCGACCCTTGGGTGCCATCAGCGAGAGTTCCTCCACAAATAAAGGTGAAAATCCTGAAGATTGGGCTCTTTGCGACTGCAAATGGGCCCATTCATGCCAAGACTTTGCCATCCGCGACAAGCTCCAATGCGAAGTTCCAGAGAGCCCTGTTCTTTGCGCCAACAGCGACTGGCCACAACGACCGGCAATGCGAGACCTGCACTTCGCCACAACAGCAACCGTCTGCGACAGTCCACCTAATTTCTATATTGGTTTGGGATTTTTCTTATGTCTTTACTGCATTCTAGAAATTCTAGAGGAAATGCCCTCTTGCCTAAGAATGTGAGGATTACTGTTGAGTCCTTAAATCATTGGTCCGTGCCAATGAATAACAGATTGGCTAGGAAGTGCTCTGTTTCTTCAGATTATATATAGTGTCCTATGGTGCCTAAACGTGGAGTAGGATGTGCCCGGACAAACCTCAGTATAAGGAACTACCAGGGTGCTAAGTATGGAGAAAGCCTCATTTTGAAGCATGGCTCACAAAGGTGCCTCATTTTCTCTTCTGAATGAGAGACCAACGCTGATAAATGTGTCTGTGGAGTATGTAGCAAATCTTGATTCGAAGGAGGACAATGGCTGGGATAGTCTGTAAGAAATTATGGTTTGGCCAGGGAAGATGTACCCGGAATTAGACCATAATGACTGTGAATTACAGGACTGCTAGGATACCCCCCAGAAAGTCAATTCAAAGTTTCAGTTGAGTTAGATTGTTCTTTTTAAAGGACCACATTAGAATTAGAACTGGGGGTGGGCAATCGCAACTAAGTGGCTTGACATGTAACAGACATAGACGTTCTGACCTAGATTACCTTTCCATAATCTAGTAAGTAAGAAGTAGACTAGCGGACCTAGGGCATGAAGGACAAAGGAATCATCAAGTGGTTTGCTATCATTGAAATGGCCTACCGTAATATCCTAATTTGCACTTTCTATTTGCATTTTGGAATCTGATATTTTAAATTAGCAATTCATCATTTGTATGGACTAAACTATTACAAATTTGGAATAGACGTAAAAATTGAAAAAAAAGCATGTGCAATTTAGCATCATGGTTAATCCAGGTGCAAAGTGTAAAAGCTCACTCTAAATGTAATACAAACTTTCATATCCACAACACTCTATGCTAAGTTGAGGAGGATTCACATCCTAGGAGCACAGTGGCGGAGGGGGAAGAGAATGTTTAGAGAGAGGGTGCCCTTATTTGATGCATTTTGGGTGTCTTTTTAATGTTTGCACCTGGATATCATAGGATCCGATTTGATGGTAACTGCATTTCTTAAATGCCCATTTTGCTACTAGGCGCAGTTAGGAAATCCCCTGTACATGCAGTTACTGATTTGCAAATAGGAAATCCCTATTTGTGATTTTCTATTTTGCACTTCCCCAAAATGCGATTTCTACTGAGTAGAAGTCGCTTTTTGTGTCGCTGCACATGCCTTTGGTACATACCGAAAGGCCATTTTGCATTTCCTAAGGGCCCGAAAAAGCGATTCGGGCCGTTAAGAAATAAAAAATGTGTTCGTACGGGCCTTGGTGTATTATGATTTCAAAAAGACAGCCTGCAGTGGTGTTTCTGGACGGCACCGGTCAAATATCCCAAGTTTATGGTTCTCTTATGCCCACTCCTGGAGTTCTGACTGCCCACAAAACTCAATCCTTGGTAAATGCTTTCACAATATTAGGAGGGCAACCTAATTTCCTTGTTTACATTGAACTTTCCTATTTAAATTACATGTATCTGTAGTCACTCTTTTGTTTTCAATTACTTTCCACATCGTTTTTCAATTAATTTCCAGACTTTGGTGTCTTTTTCCATAAAATTCTTTTGTAAGTATCCAATTCCATCACACTTAAAACAGACACAGCCAACGCGTTTCATCCCTTATAGGGAGTTCATCAGGGTAATTTGATTTATCCTCCTTCTCAAAATTCTTCTTTTCCATTCATTCCCCATTTAAATGTCTGGGCTCCTTTCGAGCAGCCTTTCGGCGTGTGTGTCCTAGATCGATCAAATAGGGCTAGGACACACACGCTGAAAGGCTGCTCGAAAGGAGCCCAGACATTTAAACGGGGAATGAATGGAAAAGAAGAATTTTGAGAATTGGCTGGGCCTGTTTTAAGTGTGATGGAATTGGATACTTAAAAAAAAGGTAATATTTGTGTCCATGTGTTAATGCTGTTCAAACTTTTATTTATGGTTCATTAATGCAAAGTCTTTATTATTAGTGTGAGTGCTGTAAGTAAATGTTGTAAGCTCCAACTGCACTACTGACAGTGGTTCTAGTATAAAAATGTGTACACACATTTTCAAAGTTTAGCAGTATGAGGCTATGTGTAATGCTCCCAAAATGCTCTCTGACTAGATGCAAATATTTGCAGAAGCTTGAAAGCAAGATTGATGATTCTTTGCTTTCAAAATAAAATGTTCACAAAAAAATGCAAGTAGGAAAAAAGCATTTAGCTAAACTACTGTCACATTTTAGGTACCATTTCTTTGCAGCATCATTTAGTAAAATGTGTTGATGTGTGCTAGTATTTCCCAAAAACATTCATAATGGAAAATCAGTGTAAACAGTTTCAATAAGATTATGGGAAACATAAAAATAAACAAGCTTTGGCAGAGCCGGTGGGTCTGAAATTGGTGGTCAGCCTTTTGGTTTTGTCAATTCTTGACTTGTTTTGGCATGGTTTTAATAAAACCTTAATCGTGTGGGAGCTGTCGGACCCTCACCATTATAACAAAAATTGGCAAAAGCAAAAATTGTTATTGGTCTCAAAAAGCACACATTGCCACTGTAGTTCCTGGCACTGAACAAAACTACTTTGTGGGCCAATAGGCTCCTTGTGAAAGAGCAGAATGCTGTCACTCACAGTGAAGGCAGCCGATAAAGAGAGAGAGAGACAGAAATTTAATAAACACAAAAGGTCATGGTTAACGCCAGAGCTAATTATGGACCCAAATATTAAAGAAAGTCTCAAAAGTGCACCCATGGTATATGCCCTTGCGTTAAGTGCAGATATACAGCTTTCATGAATTCACATGAATTTACAGAAGTAGGGCAAGAAATAGTATTCCTGGAAAATATTTGTGAACTGCATTTTAGCATGAGCATGTATGCATGTGTAGATTTGTTCATGCGAAAATCTGAGTGTTTGCAAGTTCACTTTCCCTCCAACCACTTTTTCCCAACTATGGAAGAATTTTTACGTCTGCCATTGTCAGGAGTACATTTCCAACCTTTCTCAGTATGGGAAAAGAGTGGAGAAGATTTGCTGAAAACCCTTAAAACATGCAAGTTGCTACGTTTGCACAGACTCAAAAGGGCTTTCCAACCCTGGAACTATTGCTTACCACTAACTTCAGCCCCAGTAGTTAGATTTGCGGAAACGTGGAAACATGGGGGAATTGCTAGTATTCAAAGTCTACTATGGTATGAGCCCTGGCATAATCAGATAGACTATATCAGAGCTCTTATACAATAAGATTGCTACCATAATTTGTCACCGCATTACATGGCAAAAAAAGGGACAAGTGGATTTCGTTACAGGACAAGTAGATTTATGAAGCAACCTGCCCATGGACAGGTAGATATTCTATTAAATTCCACACCCCTGGGGGTATGTGTGTTCTAGAATGTCGGTTGGTGCTGCCATGTATTTGGACACACCTGGAATCCATCTGACAGCAGATGAGAAAATAAATGACTTACAATAAATTGAGGATAGTAAGACCTGGTTCTGATCATCTGATTTCAGTGTCAGGAGAAAAGATGATTTGCTGGAGCTGGACATGAGTATTTTTAGGTCTTGCCTTCTAGACAGTACATACCCTAGCTGTTGAAAGACATATTGCTAGCTTACAGTGGGCTTAGTCTGTCCATTGCTTACCATTGGTTGGCTTCATGGTCACTCTCGCCTGCTTCTTATTTGTTAGCTTATGTGGGCTTTCCATCCTCTTCTTGTGTTTGTCCCTCCCCTGGAGCATAGATGCATTACGTGTTGTTTCTGCTGTTAATTTTTCAGGTGCTACATTTTTCTTTAAGCACTCCACGAGTGTGCATCTGTTTC
This sequence comes from Calotriton arnoldi, assembly GCA_963921515.1. Lineage (NCBI taxonomy): Eukaryota > Metazoa > Chordata > Amphibia > Caudata > Salamandridae > Calotriton > Calotriton arnoldi. Next base: position 3,415,630 of record CAWUFW010000488.1, on the reverse strand, counting down.
AAAACTGTCTCTCTTGTGTGTTTCTCTTCCCCTTTCTGTGTTGCAGTCTCCCTCTCGTGCCCTTGTGGTTCTCTCCTGTGCACTCCTGTTGCTCTCTTGTCTGTTTACTTTTCCTCCCCATTGCTCCACATTGCTTTGTCTTCTCGTTCATTTGCTCACGTGTCATGGGACATACAAGCACGGCCTGGCTGTCGCAGAGGAGGAGGTCAGGCCCTCTGTTTTTTTCACTGAAGTTCACGACTCCCACACCCCTCTGACACGTAACACCAGTGTGCTCCTGTCCTCCCAGAGACTGTACAGAGTTATTGACACAGGATAAAAGCCATTGTTCCTTCTTTCTGCTCCACAAGTTTTAGACTTGCCACCACAGTTTTACAACATCACACTTATTAGGCGTCACCTATGTGACAGCTTTTAGCTGTCTGTAGGCAAAAACGTATTGTGGATCACAGTGCCTTTAAGTGAGGTGAAAAATGTGGGAGTGTACTCTAAAATGGGCATGGATTAAGTAATTAGCGGTGTAGATTAAAAAATGTGACCTACAGTCCTGTTTATTACACAGCATGTAGGTGCCTCTATGTAAGTTTTCTGCTTTTTCAATCAAACATATCACATAACACCAAACATATTACCCTAAAACAAGCCAGACCTATTGGATTTGTGAGTGTTTATTAGCAGTTTGATATGAATGAGTACAAATACTTTATATACAATTTACTTCCCTACCTGCAAAGAACAAACCGTAAACACAAAAAACAGTGATTTTATTGTAAATAATTAGAATCGATCATTACAAGTGACTAATCACGATGTGCTTACAGTAGAGAAACCAAGGATTGGATGAGGATTTAATCTGAACACTGTTATGGCCCATTGACTGACACTGCCTTGTGTCTCAGGTTGAGAGCTCTCACTCGTGCCCAATTATGAACATCCTTCCATAACCAGAGCACATCTTAAATTTGACTCCCCTCAAATATACCATACAAGCATTGGAAAATCCAGTTGCTCAGCTTTTTAGAGTCGAGATCACTTGCATACAGTAGTAAAATAAATTCAAATTACATGACAAAAGTGCATTAAAGCAAATAGAGTTTACAAAAGTTAACAAATTCAAAGTCTTTACATACGTAAAATATGCTATGTATATACAGTAGCATATTACTAAAATCATTGGTGAAGCCAGTAGGTCCAATGCTTGTTCTTTTTATGGTGGGTGAGGGGTGTGCAATGTTGACACTCTTTGTTGAATGCATTTATTCAGGATGTGCAAATTGCACTGCAGTGTACAAAGTCCTCCTCAGGTTCAACATGCTTTGACCAGGCTTTTATGTAGGAAAAAAGTTCACTGTTCAGGCAGACATAGGATAGGCACACCACAGAGGGAGGGTAACAATTGAAGAAGACTACAGGCCGAGTTGAATAGGGGTTGTTACTCATTCCAACTCTCTAAAGTACCTTAAAAGCGAAATGCGAGACCTTATGAAACTTCCAAATAAATACATAACCCACTTCTTTTCCTTACCATTCACCTATCTACATTAGAAAGTTGAGAAGAGAAACAATTTGCACCAAAGAGGGATAGGTAATGGATTTTAAGACGGAAACTAGAAAATATTAAGTGGCCAATTTGTGATTTCAAACAAGGTCTCGAAGGAGGGACAGTCGAGGGGTACTAATCAATTATCTATTTCACAGGCCATCACTGACCATTCAAGGCCCATAGTTACTCCCTCTTTTGGGGCAAAAATGTTAATGCTTCTTAACTCATTTACACTTTCTTCCAAACATGTCTCTCACCTAAGTACAAGAGAGTGGGCCAATGGAATTCTATGTCTGGACCAGAGGCGAGAATTTTGCATTTCTCTTTTCTTTATTCATACTCCAGCACTTAAAAGAACACAGTAGTATCTTATGTTTCACAACTCTGGGGAAAAAAACGATATTTCCTAGATCACTAAAACATTATGCCATTAACATTTTGAAATTAACCAATCAAATGCTACAGTTCATAATATCCAGTCAGGAATATAACCCATCTCACTCTTTTCTTAGTGCTCCAATGACAGATAAGCAACAGGTTTTTGCATTTTAATGTGTTTCGTTGGTTGATGAGCTTAGATGTGCTGTTTTGCAGCATCTGTTCAGTCACTGGTCTCGATGCTGTTTGTTTCAATGCTAGTGTTCTTTGACTTATGAGGTGTTCACTGGGTATGCAGTGAGTTTTCACTTCCTCACTTCACATTCACCTTGTTTTTTACTGAGCCTGCAGACGTGATTTTCTCTAGGGGAGCCTTCACAGCATCGTCCGCATGTGTGTCGCTTCTCCGAAGCCTCTAAGCTGGAGACATGGCTGTACCCTGCACCCTGACGCAGTCATGGAAAGCTGGTCTATAGAGAGCGGACCTGAAGTAAAGCACTGCGTCACACCCATAGGTGGTGCTGTGCTGGGAGAAGTCCTTCATGTGATCAGCTGCGAAGGATGCTGGGACTGCACCTGCGAGCTGTTCAAATGTTATTTTCAAAAGATAGTGCGATGTGTTCGTATGCCTGCAAAACCTTTACCTGCCCACGATGACACAGTTTGTGGTAAAGAATTTAAAATGCAGATCGTGTTCTGTTGTCACCTTCAGGGACAACGTACCCAGTGAATGGCTTATGGGTGCCAGTGGGCAGTATTACTAGTGCTTACTGCTACTCAGCTCTCTACTAGCTCAGTGCCCCATGGCAGAGCAAAATTTCCACAGCCTCTACAAGGAAGTTCAAAACGATGAAGTCTTTTACCCCATTGAAGGAGAACTCTGACCTGTCTGTTAATAAGGCAGTCTCAGAGGCTCTCCGACCAGAGGGAAGACAATTGCTGCAGTGAGCTGCCTGTCACATTGAACCCCTCCCCCAGTGGAAGTCCACTGATCCTCGGATCGTACAGGGAGCCCTAAGTCAGCCGAAAGTTAAGGCACAGTGCAAGTGGAAGGATGCCACTCTCTACTCATATACCTTTGAACACCTGAGGATGCCTTTGTAAAGGCTTCACACAACCCATGTCCCCTGCCTCCTCTCCCTCCCACCCCCTCTAGGAGAGGCTGACTAGTCTCATGACCCATCATTGGGCAGAAATGTGGTGGACAAGGACGTCTCTGATGACTCTGACAGTTCCAGTGCCAAACCTGCTGCAGTGGCCCTTGCAGTCCCGCAGCAAGTACCAAGAAACATAGATGCTCTGACTCCCCCAGAGAACATGAGTACCCTGGTGATATGCTAGACCCTTAAGACTATATCGTCACCGGTCATTGAAATGGGTACCTGGGGATAAAACTGCCCAGTACATTGATGCGCTCATTCATAAACCCCTTGAGAAGAAGGCCTGTGGATGAGTGAGGGCTTCGTGTCCCTGACTTTGGCTTAAGGACAAAGTAATACAGACCCCTGAGATGGAGAGAAAAATGGTGACCTTAGCAAAATTCATCAAGCACACAAAGAAGGGTATCGATTGGTCCTGGAGATCCTGTCAAAGCAAATTGCTGGGCATCATTGGGCTACTCTCCACAATATGAGCAAGGAGGCTAAAGCTACAGGGGCCCAAATCTCTCCAGATCTCATATCAGCCTGAGCGCAAAGTGTAATTTGCTTCCTTGGCAACACCAACTATGCTCCTTCTTAAGAAAGAAGGCATTCATTACTCACCAAAGGAGTCCTCAAATTGGGGGGAACTGGCCACTTCTGAGGCTGGGCAAATAGTGGAAGGAACTGACTACATTTGCTACAGCTTTCTTGTTTCTGGATAAGGTGTAAGCCTTGAACCACAAGTTCTTTGTTAAATAGGTTTTCAGTGGGGCTAGGGGAGGCACGGGACGCTCGACCGGCTGTTTCAACCTTAAACTCTCTTGGAAATCTTGAGGATTTAGAAATCTTACAAACCAAAGGAAGTTCATTGGATTTTTCTCTACTACAGGCAGATGTGGCAGGGGTTGTGGTGGATACTTAGGAAGAGCAACAGCCTCCAGAGGATTAACGGGTAATGATTATCCCTTTTTTCCAAATTCAGCTTTGTGGGAAGCTAGCAGAGTTTCTTTCAGCATGGCATCCAGTAACAAATAAGGCATGGGTCCTTCAAACAATTAGGATTCCAAACAGAATTTAATGACTCCCAAGGCAAAGATGAAGACCAAGTCCCCTGGGTTTCTCTCTAGAGGTGTCCATTCTCTTAGACAAAGAGGTGCACAAACTGGAGTCCAGAGGGGTCACAGCTTCATCTAAACTGTGTCCCCATGAGCTCTTAAGAATTCTACTTCTGGTTCAGAAGCTAGACAATGGGCTTCGACCAATGATAAACCTCAGAGTATTCAATAAGTGGTTAGTCTATCAGCATTATAACTTGGAGAAAATCCATCTGTTGAAGGATATTTTTGGATCGTGAGACTGAATGATCTGGCTGGACTTGAGGGATGCATACCTCACAGTACTGATTTTCGAGTTACATCCCTGATTTCTCAGATTGTGATGACAAACCCAGATTTTGAGTTCAAGGTTCTTCCCTTCGGAATCTCTTTGACCACATAGTGTTGCACCAAACTGCTTTATCCTGTGGTGGAGATTCTCTGGACAAGGTGTTTTAGGCTAATAATTTACCTCAACCACATTCCTATTATAGACTGGTACCAGGATCTACTGAGAACTCTGCTAGAGACTGCAGTAAATCTTTTACAGGGATCAATGCAGAGAAGTTGGAACTTATTCCGACCCAGTCCATTACATTCTTGGGGTTGATAGTAGTTTCAGGGGTCGCCAATATCAGCCTCTCTCACCAGAAAATGGTGGATATCATGAGGGTGGATGGGCAAAACCTCTCTGTGGTCATTGGCAAGGATAGTAGGACTCTTCTCCTCTTCTATCCCGGCCATTTTCTCAGAACCTCTCCATTATAGGGCCTTGCAGTGTTGAAAGCTTTACATCTTCGATGGGGCCTTACGTGCATGGAACGCCTCTTGGAAAAGGCCAAACCAGGTGGTGGCACGATACAATGGAGCCAGTTTTGGTTTCACCCTGCATATGATTATATAATCCGAATCCAGCCGAAGGGACTGGTGTGCACTCTGTGGAGTAGTATTGACCAGCGAAGTTGTCCTCCGATCAGCCCAGGTGGCACAGCAGTTTCTCTGGAGCACCTCGCTAGACCCTGCACAGTGAAATGATTGCCCGAGATCAGAATCCCCCGCTGCGTCCTGCCCAGGATGGACAACATCTCTGTGATCAGGTAAACCAACCAACTGGGGGGCACCAGGTTATAGATGTTGGTGTAAAGGGCCAGGGACTTCTGCCTTGACAGACAGATTTCAGAATAACTCAAGTGACTGGAGGTTCGACTCCATCATATTCAAGCAACTGATGGAGAAATGGATACCCTGCGAAGTTAATCTCTTTGCTTCTCGACTGACCCATCAGTTACCACATTTTTTCAGCTGGAGACCAGACTAGGAGGCCCTGTTAGTGAATGCCTTCCTACAGGATTCAGCATTAATGTCATAATTTCCTAATGTTGTAGGGAATGCATTTTTTTCTGAGATGTTAAGCATAAGGTATTACTGAGTTCTTATAAGTGCTAGAGTAGAAATGAAAAAAGAAAAATACATAATCTTCGCTTGTGTGCCCTCAAATAACTGACATTTCTATTATGAAAGCTAGGAAATTTTGCATTCTCTCTTTCTGACACAGAATCCTCCTGAGTGTTGTGCAATGTCTGTGTGTATGTCTCTGATTTTAAGTTTTCTGCACTATTAAACCTCTTTATGTATTCAACAAGAACATTCCGTCAAACCTCAGTTCCTTAAGTTTACATTTGATTATCAGTCCTGGAAAAAAAAAAAGAAGTTCAAGTGACCTGAAAAGCAATGAGCTTATGCAGTCATTTCATTCATTTTCATTTTCTCTGTAATTTGCGCCAAGCTACTCATTCATCCGCATGTATATTCAATCCACTGATGAAGTTTTCAGTTACATCATCAGCAGATACAATATATTTTATGCTGTGGGACCAGTAATGCTAGTATAAAATTGTGAGCGAAATGAATGGAAAAAAATAAAATGCATATCATGTAAATGCACCCCAAAAGATATTTTTTTCTTATAAGAAATGCTTTAAATATCTTTTGACTTTAAATTTGAAATCCAAATAAATCCTTGCAAAGCCATTTATGACGTGTTTCCATTTGGATTTAGAAATAAATGAACATCCATCCTCCAATTTCAAGGTGGAGCTCAAATTGCAGAGTAAAATCCAGACTTCTACACCTGATGGAAGCCAGAATGTTGTCTCACCCAGAAAAATTACCTCTAGCCCTTAGACCTGTACTGATAGCATGTGGTTCGCAGAGCAGGTAAACTGAAGAGGAGCCGTACTGGCCAATCCATATTCTATATCACGGGGATGGGCAAGTATGGTGACTGCTCCAGGCCTAGCAGAAACCCCAGCAGGATGATTTGTTTAAGCAACTTTCCCTGACAGGTGATTCTGCGAAATCAAGGACTACAACAATGGTGTTATTACAAATCATTATAATTCACCAACCTACTGTGTAAAAAGTGAAGAGCAAATATAGTGAACACAATTGATGCACTAGCAAAGGCAAATGTTAGGAAACTGAGTCCAAGTAATATACCTAACATTCTTTTTTTTTTTTTTTTTTTTTTTTTGTGTTCAAGTATTTTATTGTATTTGAGAGAAAGTGAATACAATCAATTGATAATGCGATAGTCATGAATGAAGTGGTACATAGTGCACATGGCAACATAATGAATACCATATAACAGTAGTGACATTTGGATGTCAGAAACAAGATTTGGCGTAATAATACGAAAGAGGTGGATCGAACCTGTCTTATGATTACTACAGAGTATAATGTGAAGGCCCATAGGGTATCGTGATATTTGTAGCCTGAAGTCGTGTGGTACAGTACCGTGATGTGCGGCAAAGTATGTATCACCTGTTAGCTAAGATATAACTGGGAGGAAAAGAAAAGGAGTAGGGGAGGAGGAGGTAGGAGGAGGGAGGGGAGGTAGTGGTGTGATGGGATATCTGCTTCATGTACATAATATCAAACCCAAAAGGATGTTGACCCGCCAGGCCCTGAGAGCTTAGTTCCATGTAACTATCCAAGGAGCGACATACAGTGCTAGCAATTGGAGGTGCAGATTGCTTTCCCAAGAGGAGTGTATGTGCTCCTCGAAGTTATGACACCCAAGCCCACCAGGTGTGGTATGATAGGTGTTGAAAAGATTTCCATTCTGTAAGTATGATTTTGACTGCAATGGTTAAGAGTCAGTCCAGCAGCGCCAATTCAAAAGGATCAAGGGGCAGAAGTGATGGTGCGGCCCAGGGGCCCAGCATAATAATAGGAAACGAGAGGTTAATGGGTATTAAAGATTATTGACAGATGCTTCTGTATAGGAATCCAATATGAGTCTAACAATTCGCACTTAAAGAACATGTGTTGGTAAGTTCCAGGCTCTAAATTGTAATTTCAACAGCTGTCATTTTCTTGCAGATTTAGTTTGTGTAGGCGAGCGGGGGTCCAGTCTAAGAGAGTCATTATGAAGAATTTCGATTGAGTGAGAGATGGGGCAATTTTATTACACAAAGAGAATTTCCCATTCAAATGCCACACATCGGGAGAGATGTGTTGGAAGACCTCCCCATCGAAGTGCTTTGACCATTTGACACAGGTAACTGAGGCCTGAGAGGAATGAGGATCAGACAGTAATTTGTAGATTTTGGATGCTATATGTCCCGAACGTTGCCAGAGGGCAAGGTGCGTGACTAAGACAGAGTGTATAGAGAGGTCTAGTTTAGATAATCTAACTTAAATGTTTAAGAATGTATAGAAGTCCATGTTATTGAGAATATATTTCCTAGATAGGGTTGAAAAAGGGAGCAGATCATGATTTGTATCGTAAAGGTCTCTAATTAGTCTGATACTTTTGGATGCCCACTCAGATGCAGTGCTAGGGTCGATTTCAGTGATGAGCTTAGGAATGAGCCATAATGATACCCATCTGGTCTTATGGAAGGGTTTGGCAAGTTATCTGTCAAGGGTTTTCAACCCACTGGCCGTATCAGAGAGAATACGCTGAGGAGCGTGAAGCAGTGAATTTTGACATTGTGATAAAGGAGGATGTGCTAGGCCGCTAAGGAGGCTGATTGATATAGGTTCCAGTTGGGGAGACTACAATCCCCTAATGTGGGTGACTTCCTCAGAGATTTGTAGGAAATCCTTGCCTTCTTGTCGCTCCATAGAAATCTAGAGGTGAGCTTGTCAAGCTCTTGGAAGAAAGAGGGGTAAAGTTTTAAGGGGAGCATGGATGACAGAAAATTTAACTATTGGGGTAATCATCATTTTATGTGTTTGAAGTCTACCCCACCAGGAGATATATTTGGGTGACCAGGCCATTAGAAGATCCCTAACTTTGGTGATAGTGTGAGACTCGTTAAAAAGTACAGTATCCGTGAGGTCCCTGCAAAACCAGATACCCAGATATTTGATGCATGTGGGTTGCCACTTAAGGTACGAGTCACCCAGATGGGGTGACCTTAAGGAGGAGGTCCCCTTAAATCCCAGTGGATTTAAGGGGACCTTCTCAGTTTTGTCTTTATTAAGGGTATTGCCAGAGACTTCTGAAAACACACGGATAATGTTAATTATAGAAGGGATTGCTGGCTCAACATTTTCGGAAAAAAGGACAACGACGCCTGTGTATGCAGCTGTTTTAAGCTTGTGTGCTCCAAATTGGAGGCCTTTTGATTCCCGAGTCTGCATTAAGAAGCCTGAGTAACGGGTCAATGGATAGAAGAAAGAGTAAGGGTGAGAGAGTGCATACTTGTCTCGTTCCTTGGTGGAGGTCAAAATAAGGGGAGGTTGTACCATTAATCCTAATATTAGTTTTGGGGTTAGCATTGAGCACCATGACCATGTTGATGAAAGAGTTACCGAGGTTATCAGACTCAAACTGCATGTAAAAAAGGCCAGGACACCTTGTCAAATGCTTTCTCCGGCTCAAGAGCAATCGCCGCAGTCGGCAACGAAGCGAGTCGAGCTTTCTCTAGAATGTGGCAGAAAGTGCAAATGTTATCCCTCGCAAGCCTACCCTTGACCAAGCATGTCTGTGAATTATAGATAAGTTTGGGAATGTGACTTTCCAGTCTATTCGCTAGGATTTTTGCAAAGATTTTTGCCTCCATATTCACTAAAGGGATGGGGCAGAAGTTTTTTGGGTCTGAATGATCCATACCCTCGTTGGGTATAACCTTTATGGTAGCCACAGCGGCCGTTCCTGAAACTTTGCCCGACAAAGTGTAATGATCAAAAATATTTTTACGATACTTGATGATCGAGGAAGTGAAAGTCTTATAGAAGGCGATGGAGTACCCATCCGGGCCAGGTGCTTTCCTGAGCAAATAGCCTTAATTGCTTTAATAATTTTCTCAGTTACAATTGGTTTACCCAAACACAGCCTTTCTTCTTCAGACACTGTGGACATGGGGAGAGAGTTGAGGAACTCGTGATATGTCGATTTAACACACGCCTTTTGTGGGGTATACAATTTTTCATAGAAGTCACAAAAAACTTCAAGAATCTACTGGTTTTTGAATTTTTTTCGAACCATCCTTGTCCGTAATGTGAGTAATTTGTGTGTTGTTGGTGTTGCTGAATTTGAGCGTGGATGCTAATAGAGCCGGTAAACTATTGCGTAACAACAATTGACGAGATTTTTGTGCATGGATACCAAGGAAGGCTCTTTTACTGACTATGGAATTGAATGAATGGAGGGGGGGGAGTTCATAATGTTTAGAGATGTGGTCAGTTAATGAGAGTAAGCAACATGCTAAGGTAGGTAAGTATAACCTCGAACGAAACCTGTTATATAGTGCGTGAGATAAACATAAGTACTGGAATACCAGTAATGTAGAAGGAGCAACACCATGTAGAGTTACATCAGAGAGACCGTGTACCCTGTTCTAAACAACATGTACTGTCGCCGTGTCTAACTCCAGCATTACAATTAGTATGAACCAAACAGTAGCATGCCCCAAAACATATTTAATTCAAAAAGAGATTATGCATTCATACGCCACATGTTCAGGTACAAGTAGAGGTTGAGAGAATTACAGCAGGGAAATGGACATGACAAGCGGCCATACAAGATAGCATAGCCACAACGTAAGATATCAACGTGAGTGTACGTGGGATGGGCACCAAACACCTTGAGATGGAGTCAAAAACTGAGCGTAAGCAATAGGGCCAGATAGGTAGGAATATCCTCAGAAGAAACCTGTAATAAAAAAAACATGTAATACCCAATATGTAGCTATAACCACAAGAAATGGAGCATACACACATAACATGAGGTTGACCTATGGTGGTTAAATAGCATCCAACATGAGCTTGGAAGGCATGCGAACAAGGAGAAAGTGAGTAGCCAGTTAACAGTTAAAGGATATATTCCATTGTGGCACATCGGAGATTGGATAGGATCCCGCTGAGCAGGAGCAGTGCTCAGGAGGTGAGGTATCGGGTAGAGAGTATTGTATTGTATTGCGCATTTATATAGCGCACTGTCACCCTACGGGTATCCAGGCGCTGTCACATAGCGGAGGAATTCATCAGTCTACAGTGCTTCTCAGACTTAAGGAGTAATATTATCATTCCCGGGGAAAAAGCCATGTCTTCAGATTCTTTCTGAAACAAAGCAGGGTATCTGCTTGTCTAATCTTCTGTGGGAGTTCGTTCCATAGGCGGGAAGCCGTATTGCTAAAAGCCCTTCCTCCCATCCTGGATTTTTTAAAATCTAGTAGAGGTGACCAAATTGGCACCAGAAGATCGAAGGGATCTAGTCGGTTTGTACCATGTGAATCTATCCTGCATAGGAAGGGGACCCAAGCCATGTGCCGCTCTATACACTATACATAGGGATTTAAAACTCACTCTGTCCTTAACTGGTAGCCAGTGTAGTTCTCTTAGAGCCAGCGCAGTAGAAGCCCTGCGTTGCCTTCCTAATGCCAGCTTAGCTGCCATAGACTGGACTCTCTGCAATCCCTGCAAGATATATTGCGGGGCTCCTAAATATAGGGAGTTGCAGTAGTCCAGTCTGCACAGAATGGTGCTCCTTACTACCAAGGGTCTAGTTTCCTCTGGCAGTAAGGGGAGGATCTTCCTCAATGCCTTCAGTAGGGCAAAACAGACACTAGTTGTTTTATTGGCCTGTGATGCCATCTGAAGGTTGTCATCGATTAGGATACCTAAGTTTCGAACCGTTTTAACTGGGGACAAAGATTTGTCTCCAGGGGAGAGTTTGATCTCCATCGGTATCTGATGTGTCAGTTTAGCCGTGTTACAGTACACCACTTCTGTTTTTTCCTTATTAAATTGCAAGGAGTTTTCCTTAAGCCAGCTAGCTGTTTGGCACATGCATTCTTGGAAGATATCCATGGTCACTGCGTCTTTTCCTTCTATGGAGAAAACCAGTTGAGTGTTGTCGGCATAGTTAACCAGGTCGATCCCAAATGATTTTATTAAGGCGATCAGTGGGCGCATATATATATTGAAGAGGATGGGGCTAATTGCCGAACCCTGTGGCACTCCATGGCGAACCTGGGATTTGGGAGAGGCGTATGGCATCATGGAAACCATCTGCTGTCTCTCTGTGAGATATGATTGTAGCCACTTCAGGGCTCGGCCTTTCACCCCTATCCTCTCCAATCTTCCCAGCAACACTACATGGCTCACGGTATCGAAGGCGGCCGACATATCTAACAGTACTAGTACCGAGACGTTCCCATTGTCGGCTCGCAATCGAAGGTTATCCATCACAGTTGCCAGGGCTGTTTCTGTCCCATGACCTGGTCGGAATCCAAATTGATCCCTATCTAGAAGGTTGTTCTCCTCCAGATAGCATGACAGAGACTTACTAACTAATTTCTCCAAGATTTTTATACGGTATGGCAGAAGTGATATAGGCCTAAAATTAGCCGGGTCCTTTGGATCAGATGATGGTTTCTTTAGCAGGGGAGTTACCACTGCCTGCTTCCAAATTCCCGGGACCATTCCTTCCTCTAGGGACTGGTTGCAGATCAGTCGCAACCGAGGGAAAAGCTCTTGCCCCCGGGACTTCCAGATCTTATATGGAAGGGGGTCTAGAGGGGATCCTGAGGAAACAATTTGTGCAGTCCTGTCAAAAAGCTCCATGGTAAATAGTGGAAAACATTCCAGAGATGTTTCTGCCTATGATTCACCTGCAAGTGAATAGGGTGAGGTGTCTATGTCGCTGATGTTATCCTGAATCAGATCTCCAACAATTTTAGCAACCTTATCTTCAAAGTGAGTGGCAATCTTGTCACACAGTTGTTGTGAAGCCACCACTTTGTTACTAGTACAGGTGGGATTAGTAAGATCCCTTACGATCTTAAATAGGGTTTTTGTACTGTTTGAGGCATGTATAATGGAGTCGGCTATATAGAGTGCCTTGGCCTTGGCAATATCCTCCTTGTAGTGCGCTTGTGCGGCCCTCAGCGCTATTTTGTCCACCTCGGAATAAGACTTCTGCCATCTCCTCTCAGCCTTTCTGCACGTATTTCGCAGAAGTTTCAGTTCCTCAGTGTACCAATGAGCTGAGGGTTTGCGCCTAACCTTAATTCTTTTTAGAGGGGCTTTTATATCCAGAGCATCTGTAATATCCTTACATAGGGTTTGGTAGTTTCTATCTACTGAGTGGTCAGGGAAAAAAGGAGTTTCCATCGGCAAAAGTGGAACTGAGCTGTTTTTCGCTAATTTGGCCCAGTCCCTGCCTATCCGAAAGGCAGTTGAGCTGACATTCTTTTGCCCTGTTCTAGGTAAGGATATTTTAAAATGAACTAGCGAATGATCGGACCAGCTCTGGGGTAGAATGTTAAGAACCTCTGTCTCTGTTTGGTCAGCATATAGTAGATCCAATAGGTGACCTTCTTGGTGGGTAGGGCCTTGAACAAGCTGGAGCAGATTAAAACTTTCACAGATTTGATTAAGTTCTCTTAAATGGTTCCCAAGTGTGCCATTATCCCATAGGTTAAAGTCCCCCAAGAAAATTATTCTAGAGTGTGTCAAGCTTAGGTCAGCTATGGTGTCAAATAATTTTTGGTACTGTGTGGCCGACCCAGGGGTCTGTAGCATACCATTCCTGATAACAGTCTTCTTCCAGTCTCCTGTATTGAGAAACCTAACATTTCAATCCCTGCAACCTCATCAACCATGAGAGGAGCGAAGTTCCATATTTCCTTATAGATGACCCCGATCCCCCTCCTCTTCCCGAGGTTCTGGGTTTATGGAAGACCCTGTATCCCTCTGGGCACGCGAGGCCCAGTTCAACCATCGAGTTGTTACTGGTCCAGGTCTCTGTAAGAAATAGTACATCAAGGTCCATATCTTCTAAAAGATTGGATATATCTTGGTGATGTTTAACTAAGGATCTGCAGTTGATCAGGCCGCTCTTCAGCTCTATTTTTACTTGAGGTTGAACTGTACGGTGTAGTTTATCATATGTTTCCCCACCAATATTAATCAATTGTGTTCTGGAGTATGTAATCCTACCTGGACCCAAACAGGCAGCATGGCAGGCACTGTGCACGGCCGGTGCGCGGACGGGCGCAGACGGGCTTGCCTCTGGCGCGCCATCGGCGCGCGCGCTCTGCGTGCTTGCATTGGTCTTCCTATTATAGGCTGGTGCGTGGGATCTTCAACCACTAGAGCGCTAACCAAAATGGCGCTACCGGAAGTAGGAGTCCCTAACTCCCGCAAAAAACTGCGGGGTGAGAGTCTGATTCTTTCCGAGATTCGGAGTGATTGGCCAGAAAGGCTGAGTGGTCTGCATGCTCATCTAAAACTTTGAAAGTTATTCAGAATTTCGAGAGATCTGGGAAGGAATACGGGATTCCAATGTCACTAAGTCTCTTCCGTAGATTAAGGAACCCTTTCCGGCGAATTACAGTGTCTCTGGCATAGTCCTGAGAAGTAGAAATTTTGTGACCTTCCCACTGAATCGCCCTAACCTTCGTCATGTGAGCTAAGATTTGATATGTGTGCTGGTGACGCAGAGGCTTAAAGATCAAGGGTCTTGGGAATGCCATGTTTTTGAGCTTAAAGTTTGGGACCCTGTGGGCCCGTTAGATCTCAATCTTTTTTTAAAGGACAATTTGTAGACTTCTGGGATCCAAGATATCAAGAATTCGGCAACTGATGGGGCAGAGTTTTCAATTCCTTCCAGCACTCCGAAAATGCGGAGATTACTTCTCCGATTGCGATCCTCCTGCTCTGTAAACTTTCTCCTTAGGGATGAAATAGAATGCTCTAGGCTCTGAATGTGTTTAGCTTAGCTCTTTAAAATCTTCACGAATTCCGGCCACCTCAACTTGAAGGAGGTCAGTGTTGGTTTTTGTGCTATGAGCTATATCATGAACGGTATTGAGTTTAAGCAGGATAGCCTCTAAGGTAGAGGCGGAGTCTGGGCTGCCTTTAATCGGTGATTCGGGGTTAGGTGGAGAGTGTTTGGAGTGCTTCAGATTTGCTTTAGAGTCTGTCTTTTGCGTTTTCATTCGTGCCCTCTGCCATTTGATCCACTGAGACTGACAAGATTTGTAGGAGATAAAGACTAGCAGAGTGGCCAGCTGGTCTGTCAAGAGCAGGCCAGTATCACGTTGTTTGGCCTCCAGCAATTGTATTCTTACTTACCGGCTCCATAGGTCCCAGGTGTGCATGGGCTTGTAGTAAGTCTGCCAAATTGCGTTGGATCCACAGTATTCGTAAGTGGTAGTTTGCAAAAAAGTAATGTCCCTTCAATACACTATGTGAGCCTGTACTCAGCTTGCATTAGCAAGGCCTCGAAAAATTATTGTTAGCAACGCTGGCTTCCCACCATTAATGCGAGTTAAACGTAGACCTGGGCTCACTGCATGCACTGCACTCAGTTTCACTTAATATGAGCCGCTTACACCCCCTGTGCGCACTGTGCATAGCTACACTAACGTGGGAATGGTTTCTGAGTCTGCGGATATCTTGGGACCAGTGCCCAATAGCAGGTCTGGGTTTACCACATGCACAGAGTGCAGTAAGTGCAACTGCATTAGTCTCACTGTATGAACTCGTGCTGCATCAAACACAACACACACCTTTAGTGGGTGTGTGAACTTTACGTGAGTACTCAAATGTGGGAGTTCTGACTGAGTGAATGCTGAATCAGCGGTTTGGTGATGTTTGGTCCTCAGAGTGGGTTAGCTGGACAGGAATTGCTCCGCGGGTCTAGCTGAAGACAGTTCGCCACGCACTGCAGGCAGAAACCAATATAAGATAACCAACACAGGCAGGATCGTGCGGGGGCGTGTAAAGCGAGCTGTGCCTGGAGTCCCAGGTCCCAACACAGCAGTGTGACCAACACGAGGTACTGACTAATACCAGGAGCCGCGACAGCCGGGTGGCAGTGGCCAGAGTCAATCCTGAGGTAAAGATACTGGGGCCGCCACTTTGATATGGTAGCGAGCCCCGCGTCAGGGGAGAAAAGGGTAACAGAGCGTGTGGGAGCTCCAAGTGCCCCAGTAAATACTTGCATTTACTGGAGCTTGTAGTATGTAGACCTAGTTGAAGTGGAGGTCGTCATTTCTCCTTCGCGCTGCTCACTGGATTGATACTGCGGTCCGGCGCTGCCATTTTGTTTGCAGCCGATGCAGATGAGGTGGGAGAGGCAGGACATGAAAATGATCCTTCCAAAGCAGTTCGGGGACATTCATTTAGATCTCCGTGGTCCCGCAATCTTCCGCAGTCCATACGTGATCTTAAATCACATAAATCACTTGGTAGGTGTCCCGGGCGACGTCTCTGTGCCGGCGGTGCTGCGGAGCTCAAGGAAGAGCAGTCCTCTTCGCTGCGTGCCAAGCCACGCCCCCAATATACCTAACATTCTATAAAAAGGCTAACAAACCCCTGCTTTGCATTTGCCATGCCTTTCCCCTTCCTAGTCTGGTATGAATGCAGCAACAAGAGCCAATCACTTTTCTGTTTTTCAGAGAGCCTGCTGCCATAAAATAGTGCTCTCTCTGGCTTGCGGTCAAAACACTGTTTTTATACAGTCTTTGAGTGAACAAAAGCATGTGAACAGCCTTATCCAACTTCTCATGTTCTGCATTGAAATGCAGGCCACATGTTCATGTGTTAGGCAGTGAGAACATGAAGTGTGAATTGTGCTTGTGCTTGTTGTAGGACACAATGCAAGCGTACGCAAACTATTCCTACATCAAAACCTTAGTAATAATGACTGTGTACCTATATAAATATCTGTGCAAGCACAGTTGATGAACCAACAAACCTTCATATCCTAAAGAAGCAATGAAAAATCCATATAGTGGGCAAGGGACAACGGTCATATATAATAAACTATTGGTAGGTGAAACCTATAATGTCTCTATGACAGATTAAATTTGCTGTTGGATCCTACTCTGTATTATGTCTTTCCTCAAGAAATTTCCAATAACCACCAGGTACAAAACCAGTCCCTCTGTCCATCTCCATACCAGGCACAGGAGAGTTTGAAAGACACTTAGTTTCATGTGCATTGATCAAGGCAGGGTTCTGGGTAGCCATACAGCTGACTGGAATATTTCTGGGGCAACTTCAGTGAGAAACATCGGTCTTTAAACAGAACGGAGAGCAACAATGTCTAGCACAGTTTCATTTCTGCTTTTCTGAAATTTCTGAAATATCACTTTATTTATAAGTTGTCATCGAATGATCAGTTGCTTTGCTCCTCAGCCTTTTCAGTTACACCACCACTATTTAAAAGCGGGTTCTTTGTAATACACTCCCATATGATTTTCAGGTGCATCAGTCCTTGTTTCAATTTGATTAGACACAGACAACTTGTTGTATTGTACTCCAAATAATTGATATATACCTCAAAGTTCCATATATTTAGAAGAAACTTGGTTCATGATTTCAGTGGAATTTGTGCATTCCAACAGTCTGAGAAAGAGGACCCTGCACCCAGTTCTTTACTACAAGTGACCTGTTATCAGTATGCTGATGAAGGGCACAGTTTTGCATTCCCAAAGTTACTGATATCCCAGGCATCAGTCATTCTCAACCAAGGCTAAAGTCTGTAGGATCACTAGTTGATCCCTCGGGGTCTCCTGAGAAATGGGGGATTTTCCTCCTTTTCCTAGCACTGCCTTAGCAAACATTTAGCTCCAACTTTGAGGTATCAGCTGCTGGCACTGAAGTTGGTTTTATAATTTGAAGTTTCAGTGCAGTAAGATAGATTTTTTTTGTTCCAAGGGTCTCAAATAAAAAACATGCTTTTTCTCACACATCAAATATGTATCTCAAATTTGCTCCTATAACATTTGTTTCTATTAAAATAATCCATAATTTGTGAAGGATTTGGGAAGAACGTTGGTTGAATAACTGGCAAAGGAACAAGCTTTCTTTCAGATCTGAGGAAAGAGGAGTGGCTTTAAAATCACATGGACAGGTTATTGGTCCTTTGCTCTTTTTTTGCACTTATAAACATATCAGAGAAGTTGAATGTTAGTATGTCCATTTGCACGTTTGCAAATGATCCATGTCTGTGTCATAGGGTGGATGGTGAAGGAGATATGAAGAAAATAAGATGTAACTTGTCAAAGAAGGAATTGCAGCCCAAGAGATGGCAACACAGGTTTGTTTTTACCAATTGGTAGGGGCTTGTTCTTAGGGCGAGAGGGTTTTTAAAGACCACCAGGCAAGAGGAATCTTGCTGCTACTGTATCAGAAGAATTTCTCTTGAGTAAACAGTTTAATAAGAATACAGACACAGCTTTAACGATTTGGGGTGCATAGGTCGGGGTTTAACAAGCAGTTCTCTTAGGAGGCATCATCTAATGTATTGTCTAGTTTTGGAGCCCTTATGATAATGTTTCTAGCTCTTAAGACCGCCTCTAGTTTATTGTATCCAGTTATGAGGGGGGAATTCTAAAGTGTTGTGGCCAATTCTAGAAGTATCATCTATTGTATTCTGTCTAGCTCTGGAGGCTTCATCTGAAGTAAGTTTGTGTCCAGTTCTAGAGGTCACAATAAACACAGGCTGAAGACAGTAGAGTCAGGTGATCTAATTCAGCACAAGTCAAACCATAAGTCCCATCAGGAGAGGATCAAACAAGATCATCAAATGTGTATTTTTTTTTTTTTTTTTTTTTAAACACAAATTTTATTTGTTTTCAGGTTATGTATATGCACATTACATCTGACTGTGGCTACATCTTCATTTTAACAATTTACATGGACAGGAATTCCAATGTTTGTTACATGTATATGTCACCAGATTTAGTCATTGCAGCATAGTTCTTATATCGGTTTGCATGATGAGATGCTTACTTGCAATTGTCTGGATATACATTTAAGGTACTTAACTTTTATAAGTTCCCACTTGCTCCCCCCACTCCCCTCCCACAAAACTCAAAACCACTAAAAAGATGCCGCTATGGTCTGAAAGCCTGAATCATATAGTACATTCTCATGGGGTGACGGAGCTGGAGCAGTAGGTGTGTGGGAGGTGGAGGGAAGGGGGGGAGAACGGGAGGGTGATGAGAGGGACCCGGTCGGAAAGGGGGGCACACGAACAATTCAACATACGATGCCCATTTCTAACATGTGTCTGGACATTTGGCCCCAAGCTGAGAACACGAGGGGGGGGCTCTGATATTACCTCAATCTTCTGGATCAGCTGCGGTACTTAACCTAAACTATTCTATCAGTTGGGCCCATTCCATTGAAATCGGCTTTTTCCTAAGTCCCCTGTACTCCTTGCGCTGCAGCGCCTCCCTTTCGGCAGTAGCCCACTTGAGAACTTCTTCTCTCCACGTTCCCTCAAGTGGCGCCATGCGAGATTTCCAGCGCTGTGTGATTAACCTCTTGGCCAGTATCAAGGAAAGCCCCGTAAAGCGGCGCAGTACTGCTGCCTTTTTAGGAAGAGGGGAAAGACCCAAGAGGCAGGTCTCGATAGTAGTTCAAGAGGAATGCTCAGATATTTGGGTAAGGCCCAGCGTGAATTCAGTCCAAAACCCCTTCAGTGAGGGACAAGCCCACATCATGTGGATGAAGTCAGCATCCTGTCGGCAACACCTAGGGCAGTCTGAGGAAGCAGTCTGGTACATGGCTCCTATTGCCCGTGGTGTTAGGTAAGCCCTGTGTAGGATTAGCAATTGTATAGATTTAAGTCGGACATTGTGGGAGACTCGCCTGGGATGTTCTAGGACCTGCACCCATTCGCTGTCAGTGAATTCTCTGGCTAGAGCAGTTTCCCACTTCTGGCGAAGGGACAATAGTGAAGTGCCCAGGTGCTCCCGTATCCCCCGGTATAACCATCGAACTAGATGGCTTCCGTGGACCATTATGTGAATTGCCTGCAATAATTGGAAGGTAGGGGGCTTCTTCTGGTCCACCAACCAGTGCCGGCGTATAAAATGTGTAATTGCAGCGTGGGCAAGAACAGCATATCTGGTACAGCATTAGCTCGTACTAGCTCATCATGGGGCATCAGATTTCCGTCTAAGAATAAGTCGCCCACTGTCTCAACTCCAGCCTCTGCCCAGCTCTGTAACCTACCAGCTGACCGTATTCCCCGCAAGGTTGGCAGGCCTCAAAGTGGAACATTTGGGGCGTATGGGGTGGGCATTTTGGCATATTTCAGTGCCACCTTCCAATAGTGGAGTGCTAATTGGAGAAGGAAGGGAGGGTCTCTTACCTGTCCGGCACTGGGGCATAGCAATGCCTGTAATGACCCAAGCCTTAGCCGCTCAGGAGAGTAACCAATTTCAAACATTTTATGGCCGGCCAGCCAGTATGCCAACCATTGCAATTGACCGACTGTACAGTATGCCTTAAAATCCGGTGCCCCCATGCCCCCTCAGTGCTCGGCAGCTGCATTTTGGCAAGGGCTAATCTATGTCGAACCGGCCCCCATAGTAGTGACGTTAGCAATGTGTCAAGTGCCTTGAAGATCCATGCCGGAAGGACCTCAGGAAGGTTCATAGACTGATACAGGAGTCTGGGTAGCATGACCATTTTAGATACAGCCAGTCGGCCAACTGTCGTTAGTGGCAGGCTGTTCCAGAACGCCACCTGAGATTTTAGGGAGTTAAGCGTTTGAACCACATTTCCATCAATGGTATCAGAAGTGGTCTGATATATATGGATTCCCAGATATTTAAAAGTAATTGGTTCTAGCCTAAATTGTAGCAAACCGAACTGCAGGCTGGGCAAGTTGTAATTATCGTAAAAGGAGTACGCCACCGATTTTGAGGCGTTGAGATGTAGGCTGGATATTTTCCCAAATTGAGTGAACAGTGAGGATATAGGTTGCATGTCCATATGCAGGTCTTTAAAATATAATAACATATCGTCGGCATAGAGCGATACAGAGTGATTTGCGGAGCCGACCGGGATACCATATGGCGTCATTACGCGGCGTAGATGCTATGCTAGAGGCTCTAAGGCTAGCACAAACAGTAAGGGTGAAAGGGGGCAGCCCTGACGTGTGCCACGAAAAACATGATATGCGGGGGAAATGCTGGATCCTGTTTTTGCTCGTGCCGTGGGTCTAGTGTAGAGTAACTCAACCCATGGGCAGAATTCTGGAGGGATCCCAAACTTGGCAAGCGCAGCCAGCATATATGGCCAGCTCAGGGTGTCAAATGCTTGACGAATATCTAATGAAAGGCAGCCTGCTCGTGGAGATTGTTCATGCGCTGCATACAAACAGCAAATGTTCAGTGAGGTGCTACGCTTGGGTATGAAACCACATTGATCTGTGTATTCATTTGGGGAGAAGGGGGAGTAGTCTTGTTGCTAAGATTTTACTGAGAATTTTATATTCTGTGTTGAGAATAGAGAGGAGCCTGTAGGAAGCGAGTTCTGCCGGGGGCTTGCCGGGTTTCAATAAGGAAGTCACTATCGCCTCCCTGGTTGTGAGTGGAAGGGTGCCCTCTGCGAGCGAGGTATTATACAGCTGCAATAATTTAGGAACTAGGTGTGACGCAAATGTGGAATAGAACTCGACAGAGAGCCCATCTGAGCCCGGTGTTTTATTGCGAGCGAGTCCCTTTATTGCACCGCAAATCTCAGCGGAGGTCAGTGGAGCCGCTAAGTCTTCGATACTTGCGTCTGAGACAGTAGGGAGCTTTACGGATCTGAGGAATATAGTGGTTGCTTCTGTTGTGTCTAGGGAGAGGGCTGCATAGAGATCTCCATAAAAATCCTGAAACGCCTTATTAATTTCTGCCTTGGTGGTAACCAATGTGTGAAGTCTATCATGGACCGCCAGGATTGGTGTAGGTGAGGGTTGTGGGCGTATCAGACGAGCTAGTAGTGTACTGGACCTGCATCTGCGTGTGTGCGCAGGGTATATGCATTGAAATCAATTACTCGGAGTAGTTCCAATAACTCTGCATATTTTATTCTAGCCTCTTGTAGTTCCTCCACTCCTTCTACCCCCGTCTCGGCCGCCACCTCAAGCGCCTGCAGTGTCCCTTCCAACTCTGAAATGTCTTGAGCTACCTCTCGTCTGGCACCCACTAGCGTCCCCATAGAAACCGCCTGAATCGTCACTTTGAGGGCTTCCCACTCTATGGATCTTGTTGTGGCCGTGCCCTCATTATCCGCAAAGTATTTAGTGATGGCGTTTGCTAATGTGTTTCTAAATACTGGGTCTTCTGATTGCAAGGGCTGTAGCGCCAGATTAGAATTGGCGTGGGGATCCGGCCCCAGTTAAGCATCAATTCTATTGGATTATGATCTGAAATAGTTTTTACTAAATAAGTGCTCTGTGTAATAGATGGGAATAGGTCCGGTGTGCAAAGGAAGTGGTCCAGTCGGGTATGCAAGCAGTGCGGGCTGGGAATAGTAGGAATATTCACGCATACTGTCGTGTTGTAGTCTCCATACATCCAGCAGGCCCCATCCGTTTGTCCATCTAGCCAAGTTAGTGGCCTACACTATTGCTACTGTTTTCGACAAGGGAGGATGAGATCGGTCCAACTCTGTCAAATACCGCATTAAAATCTCCCCCCAGCACCCACGGATATTGCATCCAGTCTGAGAGGGCACGTGACAGGCGGGATAGAAAGGCCTCCTGATCTTTATTAGGTGCATAAATGGATCCCAGTACCACTTGTTTACCATCTAGAGCCCCTGCAATAATACATATCTACCCTGGTCGTCTATTCTACTCTCATTAAGAGAAAAAGGAACCCCAGCCTGTAACCAGATCGCTGACCCTCTCGAAAAGGCAGAATAGGCCGTCGCATAAAGCTGACCCCTCCATCTTCTCTGTAACTTACAGGTTTCGGAAGATATTAAGTGTTTCCTGTAAGTACACTATTTGAGCACGACGACGATGCAACTGAGCTGCAATTCTATGCCTCTTGTGAATCGAGCCCATCCCCCGTATATTCCAGGAGATGATAGCGTATGATTTAGCTGCAGATATTATTCATATAACACAGGAGCATCATTAGCCCGCCACCCTCCCCCTCCCCATCCAAACCCCACCCCCCGGACGTTAGCAAACAGACCAGCAGCAAATCAAACAAAACAACATAGTCCCACTACTGGGTCAAACGACTGAACTTCGGTTGACCAAACTGCATGTTAAACAAAAACATGATAAACTATACGGAAACAAGTGCTTTCGCTTGTAGGGTAGGCTGTTTACGTAATATACGTATGTACCATTCACAATGAGTAGATTAGCCCAGGACAGGCCGGGACACGGGACTATTCCAATTGACCTTACCATGCTGACTCTCGGTACGTATCCCAGTCATGGAATATTGTTCACCAGCCGGGGCTCAACCCGTAGAAACAGATTAGCTCTTTTCTTAAGGCGTGTACATAATACCTGAATGCTGAGGAGCCCTTCCCATCACAATTACATCATTTTCAGCCCAGCGGGTCGTTACTTAGCTGTGTAGACACTGAGGGAAACAACACAACGCTACCCCCCCCCACCCCCCCCGAGTCGGAGTCAGAATACACCTCTTCTGAGGGACTGGAGCTAATAGGCGGGCGGGGGGGTCCGCAGAGCAGATGCAGACCGGAGGGCCTCCCGTCTGCCCTCCAACCCCGCTTCTCGCCTATCCCAGGCTCTGTGGTACGGATCGTTCTGGTACCCCCACGCCCCGCATGCACCAACCACTCCGGCAGCGTTCGATTGTGACCTCCGGACCCGATGGAGTAGTGGGTGGAGGCGGAGGGAAAGGCAGGGCCCAGGAGGATTCCGGAAGGACACTCGTGGGTTCTCTCAGTCTTCTTGAGGCTGGTTCCCGGGGGGTGGGGGAGGGTAAATTAATTCCCCTCACCGCCGGGGCCCTCGTTGGCGGAAGGTGTTCCAGTGGCGTCAAACCGCATGGGGGGGGGGGGCTCCTGGGCTGCTCCAGCCGAGTCTGCTAGGTTTGCATTGTTAAAGCCCCTGGAGTAACACTCACGGCTCAGCACCCCCCGTCTTCGCCCCATTGCCACGGAGAGGAGGGCACAAATGCAGGGAGGGATCGGGTCCAGTGGGCTCCAAATTATATCTCGTGAGGGCCACTCAATACATCCCCATCCGGTGCACAGATCCAAGCACAGCTGCAGGCACCCTCCCCGGGGGGGGAGGAAATTTAGTTAGGCGCACTCACCGTCGAGGTCCTCAGGAGGCCGAAATCGCACCGCAGGACCCACGATGCAGCAGGGGCTCCCGTGCTGCCCCAACCAGAGCTGTGGGAGGCGCAGTCTCAGGAGTTGCAGGGTCCCGGGCACCCTTCAGGACCGCCGCCTCCTCCGCAGATGGCCGCAATGTCTGCTCCGAGTAGACTGGGGATCAGGGGGGTAGGGGAGGCGGGCAGTACCTCCGGGCAGTCCAGAGCCTCCGGTGCTCCCTGCAGGTGTCGTCGCCCATCAGCAATCAGCTAGGCCTGCATCCGGGGCCCTTGCGTGTGTCTGTGCGTTCAGAAGGGTGGCACCTGCCCGGTGAGGGGCCGCAGGCAAGACCGGTGCTCTTCAGTTTCACCGCAGCCACAGGCCTGTCTCGCTGCGGGAGACCTCCCGGATTCCAGTCGTCCACAGCATCAGGACTGGAATGGGCCAAACAGAGCCCTGCGGGACTCCGAATTGGATCTGGGGCGACCCGGGCACTGCTCGGGCCGCCGCCCCCACAGTAGTCAGGTTGCTGTGTTCACTCCCAGTAGGTGGGGTTCAGAGGGGTATACGGTTAGCACCTCCGACCAGTCCGGGGCCTCCCGTGCTCGTTCCTGTATTCACCGCCCTCTAATGCACAGCTAGGCTCACATCCGGGGCCCTCGCGTGTGTCCGGGGTCTCCGGTGCTCGTTCCAGGAGTCGCCGTTCTCTGATGCACAGCTAGGCTCACATCCGGGCCCTCGCGTGTGTCCGGGGTCTCCGGTGCTCGTTCCAGGAGTCGCTGTTCTCTGATGCACAGCTAGGCCCGCATCCGGGGCCCTCATGTGTATATGCACGCCCAGGAGGATAGCGCCAGACCGGCGAGGGGCCTCCGGCAAATCCACTGCCTCGTAGTTGACTCCCACAGCCGTAGGCCGGCCTCGGCGCGGGAGAGCTGTGAGTCCTCGGCCGTCAAGAGCATCGCCGGGTACCGCACATCAAGGCCCCTCTCAGCATACCTCGGTTTCAGGCGTCATCTGGCATCCGGGCTGGCACTCGAAATGGCCGGGATATCGGATGATTGCTCGGATTAGGTGTCCCGGGCCTGGAGCACGTCGCTTATGTGACTACCATCTTGGGCTGCTAGCCACGCCCCCCTCATCAAATGTGTAAATGGAATGAAAACTGTCCAAGAGCTGCTACTCTAGCATTTAAGAGCTAACAATCGTATGGGAAGAAGCAGGCACTCAGTATTCTCTTTAAAAAAATAGTGTTTGAATGAAAGTATAGAGTGCAAGACACTAGACTGCTTCATGGTGCTAGAACTGAAACTGCATATTCAAGGCAACTGAACAAAAGTTGCATCTAGAGTGCTTTACAAATGAATTATGACTTTCAACTTCATGCAAGCAAAGAGGTGAAGTGTTCCAGAGAGAGGGTGCGGCCAAAGAGAAGGACACAACCTCCTTGTTGGGCTTTTTAAAAGCATGGAATAACCACTAAAAGGAGTGTTCTTGAGCGTAAAGGGGGGGCGGTGTGAGTGTCAAGGCAACAACTGCTAGGGAAACCTAAGATCAGTCCCATAGCAAGCTTTATACGCTTGGCAGAGGCACTTGAATTGGAACCGGTTGGAAATTGGCAACCAGAGGAGTCTACAAAAGGCTTGAGAAACTCTGCCCAGTTTTCTACAGTGAAGACTGCCATGTTCCACACAGTCTATTAACCTGTGAATAGATTAAGCTGGGAGGCACAGAAGGCATTTGCATAGTAAAGTTGGGAGAAAATAACTGCATTTGCTGCCCACCAGACTAGGGTAGACAACACACTGCACAAACTCTCGACAGAAGTGGGGAACACATAAAGGCCAAACTACTGCAAGGAAGTGTGAGGCAGATAGAAAAGAAAGGGAAGCAAAATCAATGGGGCAGTGCTACAGAGCATGTAGAGTCAATGTGTTCGGAGAATGCAATAATAGAGACATTGGTATGGATAGACTCTGGGGCCTTATGGTCATCTGCTATTAATTCTATCTAAATCCGGGAAAATCTGTTTAATCTGTATATACACCATATGTGGAAAGTGAGACTCATAGGTTCCTTGCCAGGAGGGCTTGAAAATGATTTATTGTTTCAATAATATTTCAATAAAAGCTCAACAGTTAATCACGTGAGGGGCAAGAGCCAGAATGTAAAAACTCCATTTATATATAATAGCCTTTTGCCTGTTGGATGTCTTCTACTTAATGCATCTCTCACTTTGTCATCTTCTTCATATTCAAGTATTTTACTGGAATGTAAGTCTGACAGTGTAGGGAGTACATGCAGTCATAATATTTAGAATTGCTCATGAAGCCTAAAATAGTAAACCGCAATGCATTATTGTAAACCATTTTTCTCTGTTCTAATATTTTGGTTAACTTACAGACTTTATGATGTCTACCTCTTAGGAGCTATCCCTGTATATGTAAACAAATCTAGGTCAGCTTATCTGCATTAGATCAGGTAATCAGAGGCATCTTTGGGCCCAGTCCTGTGTGTTCCCAGTCAAGCTTCTCAATTTACTGACCTCACGTTTTAACCTGAAATTGATAGTTAACGGCTTAGTTGGTGTTAGTATTTGTCTTTGACGAACCCTCTGGACTTTAATTTATTTGGTTTATCAAAAAATTGTATTTGGTTGCTCATACATATTAAGAAGAGCAGCGGTTTAAGGCGTGAAAGAACCTAGGTAGACAAGCAAATGGTTCTAAACCCGAACGAGGATACTGGGCAGAGTGATAAAGGACATTCAAATGGGACACTGTACAGCAGTGCATGGTAGACTCCCAGGAGTCTAGTTTTGCACATGCAATGGGATTCATGGGTTTACATGAGGCTGGTAGTGCTTGATAGGCCGCAGGAAATATTTTCAGTCTTTGAGCAGGATTTTTCTGTCAGACAAAGTAATTCTTGCAAGATTATTTTCTGTATGAGCACGGGAAGTAATCAATCTCAATTTCAAAAAGAGGGCATCCCAGTACAAGTGTGGGATTGGGACAAAGGGTCCCAATGTTGACGTGGTGTGTTGATGGCACAGGTGAGGAAGGCGTGCTCAGGCTGTAGGGCAAAGGGGCAGCTTGAGGTGCTGAGGGGGTGGTTGGAATGGTAAATTCAGGATTGTAGCATGGACATACTTGTAGACCAGGGTGAGGAATGTGAACATGGCTTTGTTGTTTTATGCTGATTTTCAACTGGTTGAGTGATGGAAAGAGGAGGTTGGGGTGGCACGATGAAGGTCGAATAGAGTACTAATAGCACATTTTAGAATTACTTTCTCAATGAGACTCGGGAGTAGTGAGGCAGACCAAGTTGGAGTTTGTTGCAGTGGAATAACTGGCTTGGAACGCAGGAGTTGATCATTGCGCCATGGTGTCGAAGATTAGGAGTACACTATAATGGATTGCAAACCTTTGGCAACCAGAGCGTGTAAAAGCTAACAAATCGATTTGAGTATTACTCACTTAATACTGCAGATCCAACAAAGTATCCCTAAACCCTTTCAGGGAGCCTAGAGTTTGAAAACACTACAGGACCATACAAGTTGTAGTACAAATCCAAAGAAGTTCACATAAGATAACGTAAATATAATTTTTTTCAACATAGGAATATTGAACATTGGAATCATCGTTATACAATTACATATAGCCTTCCAGAATGTCTACTCGGCTTCTGTTGTTTCCCAGATTTTTCCTAGATTGCTCAGCTGCTCCCCTCCAATGTAATGCTTCTTTGTGGCTTGCAGTTTGGTGAAGGCTAGACACCATTGTAGGTAGTGCACACTGACAGTTCTACGTGGACTGTTCCAGTAAGGAGCAGGGTCAGTACTGATTTGCTTAAGTGGATCTCTGTCTATGGCGGCACTGTGACGAAAACCGATGGGTTGGAATGATGAACTGAGTGATTGCCAGTGATAAGACTGTTTGCAAGCATTCCTCCCAGTTTTTTTGAACAATTGAGACTTTCTTCTCTTTCAATCAGCCTGAGCACAGAATAGTTCCTCTCTTACACACCCCTTTTCACCTACAAACTTTTTTCCACTTCGAGGAAGTTGAAACCTTATCTTACTCCTGTCCAGGGTCAGCGTACTTCCCCCACATTAGATAGAGTTGTGGTTAGTGATGCAGCAGAAGCAGACCACATTAAATGTCCTCTATATGGTGAAGACGAGTGGTGCGAGCTTTGGAGATTTTGCTGAACTGCCTCGGAATTGATCAGGCCACAGTTTGTAAACAAACCAGTGGTGATGTGAAAGAGCTGGCTACAGATACGTGTGCACGCAAGGGAAGTAAATTTTTGCTAATTTCGTCCCTTTTCATTCTTGCCCATTTAATGTATTTTTTTTTATTCCACTGTTTCCTTTCTTCTTTTCCTTTTGCTCTGCATTGTCTTGTCTGCTATGTTTCTCTCCACCCTTGTGCATTTTTTCATTTTGATTCTCATTCTGCTGTTTCACCTTTTTCATTTTCGGTTCTTTTCCTGCAGTTTCTTTGCTATTCAATGATTCCTTGCTCTTTTCATTCTTCTTTTTTTCGCCTTTTCGTCATCCATTTTGCTCCTTCTTTACCTTTTTCCCTCCTATTTAGTTGGGTCTGTGGTGTATGTACAATACATAGAGACTGTGCTTTGCGTCTGCCCGTTTCAGCCATTCGATTGTTTGTCTTTAGTCTCCTTTAGCCATTACCTAAAGTGTCGAGCTGCTTTGTCTATTCACGCAAAGAGGGCGCACGGATACTCTTGCATGTAAATTGCTGTTACACCGCTTTGTTTGGCTATTTTCTTCTCTTAGTCTAATAGCGATCTTAGAATATTGCCTTTCAATTAATACTACATTAGCAGCCACTCTCAAAAGAGAGTGTATCTCAGTAGGTGTTTTAAAAGTAAGTTATGCTAGTTCTACTATTTATGTTTAAGTACTGTGTTTTATTCACTAAGCAAATTGATAGGCTGCACTTTTCTTTTTAAAGGGGACAACTGGTGAATGAACAGACTCCTCAAACAGAGGAACACTCTGGAATATCTATTGTTGACTGTTAGCGATGCAGGATTCGGTAAAGAGAACTGCTGCTTCTTTATAGGTGACAATGTCTTTTCATACCACCTTGATAGGTTTAACTTAATATCCATTCAACAGATACCTTTGTTGGGCATCATTACATACTTCATTTGACACTTCAATTGATGGTCACTTTAAACCTGTCGGGCATCAAATGTTTTATTGGGTCATACTTTTGTCTTCTGTTGGAGCCTCCTGTTCTTTGCCTCGTACTCACAAACTCAAGGTTAACATTAGACCTGGCTAACTTTCACGCCACTAAAATGTTGATTGCCCTGTCAGAGCAGCTGCTAAAATGTAGTGAATTCATTACGTCACGATCAGACGCTGCCTGACTTCCGTTCTTATGAGGAAGTTGAATACGGAATGGGAAGAACAGCGGCTGTTGTTTAACCTCGTGTTGAGCTTTTAAGTGCTGCAGGGAGCGGCCAATAAAGAGCTATGCATAATAACCGTCGGTCTTGCCATAAAATCTACAGTTGTCTATGCGTACTTTTGTGCTTTCCATAAGGGTCTAGTGGAGTACAACTACCAGATTTTCAGATTGCTTATATGTAACATTCTATGGTTTTAGTGTGTGTATGAGTGACATTCTACTGGTAAATGTGTGCCACTTTGAGTGACACTTTGTCATTTAAAAAAAAAAAAAAAAAAATTGGCCATATTTATATAGCGCGAACTCGGCCCGAAGGTAATGGAGCGCTTTACCTGAGCACCGTATTTACATTACACATTCAGGCACGGGGAGATTAAGTGATTTGCCCAGAATTACAGGATGTGGACGCGACCCCGAGGCTCGAACCCTGGTTTCCAGCACCAAAGTAGGCAGCTCTAGCCGACGGACCACATCCTCTCCCCGAGGAAGTAAATCAAAGCAATGACCAGTATTTGGGGACCTGTCTGTGAGTTTACTGTTATTATTTACAGTTAACTGACTAGCACGAGAATGAACATACCCCTAAAACAAACCAGACTTATTTATTGCTGCCAAGTTTTAAAATTGCTTCTGTGTGATGTTTCCATGGTTTTAATGTACTTATGAGTGATGGGAGCGCGCAGGAAGCGGTTACCATTTCTTACCTGATCCATCTTTTTGGTTGACTAAGAGGCAAAAGGGAGACAACATTCCAATAAATAATTTAAAGTTTGTGTAACCCATGGGTACTCACAAACTTTCTCTCGAGGCAAATTTACAGTGTGGTTTGTGGCCGAGGGCTGCACCGGTGGGGGCAGGGTCATTGGGGGAGGGGGCGGGGCTAGAGCAAAACAAAACTGTGACCATGAGGTGGAACACAGGCCCCTACAGCGGACGCCTTCGTCCACTGAACCACCGGACCCGGCATACACATCTCTTTCTCTCTCTCTCTCTCTTTCTCTCTCTCTCTCTCTCTCTGTCTCCCTCCCTTCCTCTCTCGGTCTCCCTCCCTCCCTCTCTCTATCTCTCCCTCCCTCCCTCCGTGTTCCTCCCTCTGTCTTCCTCCCTCTGTCTTCCTCCCTCTGTCTTCCTCCATCTGTCTCCCTCTATCTGTCTCCCTCTATCTGTCTCTCTCTCCCTGTCAACCTCCCTCTCTCTGTCTCCCTCCCTCTGACTCTCCCTCTGTCTCCCCCGGTTTCCCTCTGTCTCCCTCTCTGTCTCGGTCTCCCTCTCTCTGTCTCCCTCTATCTGTGTCCCTCTATCTGTGTCCCTCCATCTGTCTCCCTCCCTCTGTCTCCCTCCCTCCCTCTGTCTCCCTGTCTGTCGCCCTCCTCCCTCTGTCTCCCTGTCTGTCGCCCTCCTCCCTCTGTCTCCCTCCCTCTGTCTCCCTCCCTCTGTCTCCCTCCCTCTGTCTCCCTCCCTCTGTCTCCCTCCCTCTGTCTCCCTCCCTCTGTCTCCCTCCCTCTGTCTCCCTCCCTCTGTCTCCCTCCCTCTGTCTCCCTCCCTCTGTCTCCCTCTATCTGTGTCCCTCCATCTGTCTCCCTACCTCTGTCTCCCTACCTGTCTCTCTGTCTCCTTCCCTCTGTCTCCCTCCCTCTCCCTCTGTCTGTCTCTGTCTCCCTCTGTCTGTCTCTGTCTCCCTCTCTCTCCCTGTCTCCCTCTGTCTGTCTCTGTCTCCCTCTCTCTCCCTGTCTCCCTCCCTGTCTCCCTCCCTCTCTCCCTGTCTCCCTCCCTCTCTCCCTGTCTCCCTCCCTCTCTCCCTGTCTCCCTCCCTCTCTCCCTGTCTCCCTCCCTCTCTCCCTGTCTCCCTCTCTCCCTGTCTCTCTCCCTGTCTCCCTCCCTGTCTCCCTCCCTGTCTCCCTCCCTGTCTCCCTCCCTGTCTCCCTCCCTGTCTCCCTCCCTGTCTCCCTCCCTGTCTCCCTCCCTGTCTCCCTCCCTGTCTCCCTCTCTGTCTCCCTCTCTGTCTCCCTCTCTGTCTCCCTCTCTGTCCCCCTCTCTGTCTCCCTCTCTGTCTCCCTCTCTGTCTCCCTCTCTGTCTCCCTCTCTGTCTCCCTCTCTCTCTGTCTCCCTCTCTCTCTGTCTCCCTCTCTGTCTCCCTCTCTGTCTCCCTCTCTCTCTGTCTCCCTCTCTCTCTGTCTCCCTCTCTCTCTGTCTCCCTCTCTGTCTCCCTCTCTGTCTCCCTCTCTCTCTGTCTCCCTCTCTCTCTGTCTCCCTCTCTCTCTGTCTCCCTCTCTCTCTGTCTCCCTCTCTCTCTGTCTCCCTCTCTCTCTGTCTCCCTCTCTGTCTCCCTCTCTGTCTCCCTCTCTCTCTGTCTCCCTCTCTCTCTGTCTCCCTCTCTCTCTGTCTCCCTCTCTCTCTGTCTCCCTCTCTCTCTGTCTCCCTCTCTCCCTGTCTCCCTCCCTCTCTCCCTGTCTCCCTCCCTCTCTCCCTGTCTCCCTCCCTCTCTCCCTGTCTCCCTCCCTCTCTCCCTGTCTCCCTCCCTCTCTCCCTGTCTCCCTCCCTCTCTCCCTCTCTCCCTCCCTGTCTCCCTCCCTGTCTCCCTCCCTGTCTCCCTCCCTGTCTCCCTCCCTGTCTCCCTCCCTGTCTCCCTCCCTGTCTCCCTCCCTGTCTCCCTCCCTGTCTCCCTCTCTGTCTCCCTCTCTGTCTCCCTCTCTGTCCCCCTCTCTGTCTCCCTCTCTCTCTCTCTCTGTCTCCCTCTCTGTCTCTCTCTGTCTCCCTCTCTCTCTGTCTCCCTCTCTCTCTGTCTCCCTCTCTCTCTGTCTGCCTTCCTCTCTGCCTCCCTCTCTGTCTCCCTCTCCCTCTCTGTCTCCCTCTCTCTCTGTCTCCCTCTCTCTCTGTCTCCCTCTCTCTCTGTCTCCCTCTCTCTCTGTCTCCCTCTCTCTCTGTCTCCCTCTCTCTCTGTCTCCCTCTCTCTCTGTCTCCCTCTCTCTGTCTCCCTCTCTCTGTCTCCCTCCAGCTGTCTGTCTCCCTCCAGCTGTCTGTCTCCCTCCCTCGGTCTCCCTACCTGTCTCCCTCTGTCTGTCTCCCTCTCCCTCTGTCTGTCTCTGTCTTGCTCTCCCTCCCTCTGTCTGTCTCTGTCTTGCTCTCCCTCCCTCTGTCTGTCTCTGTCTTGCTCTCCCTCCCTCCGTCTCCCTCCCTCCGTCTCTCCCTCCGTCTCCCTCCCTCCGTCTCCCTCCCTCCGTCTCCCTCCCTCTCTCTGTCTCCCTCTCTCTGTCTCCCTCCCTCTCTCTGTCTCTGTCTCCCTCTCTCTGTCTCTGTCTCCCTCTCTCTGTCTCTGTCTCCCTCCCTCTGTCTGTCTCCCGCCGTCTGTCTCCCACTGTCTCACCCTGCTGTCCTCTATCATTCTCTGTCACCTCACCCCACGTGTGTAGCAGCCGGGCTGAGACAGCTTCCCGAGGCACACACACAGCCGCACCCGAGTACTTCACAGGTCTTTAAAAGACCATTTGCATGATAACGAGGCTTTGTTGTATTTCACCTCTTAGCGCCCCTGCAGCTCCACTCGGACTATCGGAATCGCCCGGCCCCCATAGAGCAGAGTCTGTGTTTGCTGACACACTCTTTAAAAAAAAAAAAAAAAAAAAAAAAAAAAAAACACAGGTACGATGTCTGTAAGGTCCGCGGGCTGCCAAGGAAGG
Source organism: Calotriton arnoldi (assembly GCA_963921515.1). Taxonomy (NCBI): domain Eukaryota; kingdom Metazoa; phylum Chordata; class Amphibia; order Caudata; family Salamandridae; genus Calotriton; species Calotriton arnoldi. Next base: position 3,382,789 of record CAWUFW010000488.1, on the reverse strand, counting down.
CTTGCCGGGCCGCTGGCGGCCCGCGGGCCGTACTATGAGTACCCGTGGTGTAACCCATTTGGTCACACAATAAGGATCAAGAACCTGTAGCTAAGGTTTAGTGGTTTTATTACAAGTTAGTAATCATTCCAGTAAATGCAAAAGTCAATAACATATTATAAACGTAAAGAATGATGACAAGAAAATTAAGGCATCAAGGCAAATTTCAACTCGATAGCATCAAACGCATTAAACATAAAATAAGGACGGTCAGAACAATACAGATGCCAAGAATTTGGAATGAGAGTTCTTTTAAGAAACTCTGCTCCTCCTTCCTAAACATGAATAGATTCTAAAGTCATCTAATCTGGCTCTAAATCTAAAATGAGGAGAGTTTGGAATAAAAGTTCTCAGGGAAACGTGAAATGCAGAAAAGGTGTCAGAATGGTGGAAGCTTCAATAGTGGTCTTCTAAACAGGGAAATAAGTGTTCGCAAAAAGCTGCACTCATGCAAGAATGAAAGGGAAGCAGTGAGGTCTGTACCTCTCAAAGTCCAAAAGGGATCTCTCTAACATCTAACAGCGTGAACACTAATTAAAACACACGGATAACTCATCATCCGCCTTATCTTGCAACACCCCCTCCGAAAGACCAATGGTGTTCAACTCCACAGGTACAATGCAACATCCCCAGACTTTCCCATCCCACAGAACCTGGGTAGCGTCAGCAATCTTGAGTTCTCTTCCAGGGGATACTCATCAATAGTCATAAGCACTGAATAGTCCCGCCCACGTGCGGGGACCCCAGAGCAATAGCCAATAATATGCATATACCTACATATATATCCATATACACATATAAGTAAATATATATATATATATATATATATATATATATATATATATATATATATATATGTGATATGCATAAAACAAACATATATGCAGCCTGACCATATATACTAGGCTCAGTAAAACTGCCTCAATTGCAATGCAAAACCTTTTAAATTTGAACAATAAATAAACATACCCCATGATATAATCATGATTAAAAACAAGTAAACCACTTTAGTTTGCTTTGAAACAACAGAACCTTTATTTTCAAAGGTAAAAGGGGTAAGACCATAGAGGCAGGTCAGCCTAGAGAGGCTGCATATAGAACAGTTAGGAAAAACTGGCGCCGTGCCTTTAAGACCTCTTGGAATCCTCAGGCTCCCATCATGCACTACAGGTGACAGTTAGGTCAGTTCTTTTTTCCGGCTCCTTCTTTGAGGACCCTGGAGTTTGAGCTCCCCAGTTAGTGTTTTTTATCACTAATTCTGGTTTTGGGTGGAATATTTTTGTTTCACTCGACGTCTTTACTGACTAGCTGTTAGATTCAGCAGTTTTTTTTCCTAATTTTTCACTTTTTTCCCTCTCAAAATGCCGGCCTTATTTATTAAGTGCCCGGCCTGTGGAAAGATGTCCAAATCGGACCCACACTCGGTCTGTATTGCTTGTCTCCCTTCATCACACAAGCCAGACCAGTGTTACCATTGCAGCAAGTTTTCCAGAAGAACCCTTAAGGAAAGGGAGAAGATTAGACTGCACTCTATGCTGGAGAGAGGAAGTAAGGCGGCAAGTGCTAAAGGAGAACTGTCTGCAAGAAAGCCCTCCTCTCACTCAAGAGAACGCAAAGAAAAAGGTGACAAAAGAAGACATCGGTCGCCGTCGAGGGACAGATCGTCCAAGGTACCGTTGTGTTCTGAGTCAGCGTCGAAGTCGACGTCGAAACGTCCTTCGCCGTCGAGGACTCCAAGTCATCAGGTAACGCGTAGGCGGTCCACATCTGGCTCGCCTACAGCGAGAGGCGGTGAGATATCGACGTTGGCACATCAACGTCGAAGCCCACCGGCGAGAGCACCTCCAACAACGTCGAAGACACCACCGACGTCGAAGGTGCTGCAAGCTTCGTCGTCAAGCAGAGCGGCTTTGGTGTCGACGCCGACAAGGTCGCCGTCGAGACATTCGACGTCGAAACAGGCGTCACCAAGGGGTTCGACGTCGAACGCTGCGTTCGGCGTCGAGAAGGCCGACCTCGAGAATGCCGCCGTCGACGGCGAGAAGGTCGACGTCGATAGCGAGATCGCCGTCTAGGACTTTGGCGTCGAGGAGGTCGACGTCGAGAGCGAGATCGCCGTCTAGGACTTTGGCGTCGAGGAGGTCGACGTCGAGAGCGAGATCGCCGTCTAGGACTTTGGCGTCGAGGAGGTCGACGTCGAGAGCGAGATCGCCGTCTAGGACTTCGGCGTCGAGGAGGTCGACGTCGAGATCGAGGTCCCGCAGATCGAGGTCCAGATCGCCGTCGAGGAGGTCGACGTCGAGGAGGTCGGAGTCAGCGCCGGAGAACATCCAAATGGCCTCCAGGAGTGCCACTTCCTCCCCGGGGCTTCAGATCGTACAGATCTCGCCAGAACGTTCTCCAGCTCCGCCTGCACACCCTGTTACGAACATCTCTCCTAGATGGCTGGGAGATATAAGGGAGTGGAAGATACGGAAGGTTACCAGGGTGGTCCATTCACGTAGCAGATCCAGGTCTCCCTTGATTCAGTCGGTGCACTCCTCAGAGCGGCATGATCGACGAGCCCGGTCACGCAGATCTCCATCGGTGAGAAGGCATACACCCCGCTCTCCCAGAAGTAGAGCGCCTAGACCTAGTCATCGCTCTCACAGGAGTAAGAGCCATAGATCGTCTTCATGGTCTTCATCATCTAGACCATCTAAAGCGGACAACTCACCCACTCTTTCCTCAACACCTCCGAGTAGGGTATCCCCGATTGACGATCTCAACACCTTCAATGAGGTTTTGTGTAGGGGAGCGGCTAAACTTCAAATTGAGATGCCTGTTCATGTTACAACAACCTCAGTCATCTTTGAAACGCTGCATCAGAGGGCTTCATCCAGACCTCTACTTCCCTTGGTGCCTGGTCTACTGGAGCCTGCGTTGCAAAGTTCTTGACTCCAGCTTCAGTGGGTGCTGCTCCCTCAAGAATCCTAAAGAAATATAAAGCTCCTGACACAGACCCTCTATTTCTGAGATCCGATCCGCCTCCGGATTCAGTCATTGTTTCGGCCGCGCGGAAGAACCAGACAGGGGCAGCGTCGTCGGTACCCCCTGACAAAGACAGTAAGGCCATGGATTCAATAGGCAAGAGGATGTGCAACACCTCCGCATCCTACATGAAGGTAGCCAGCGAATCGGCCTTGCTAGGTCGTTATGACCGCTCTCTTTGGGACTCCCTGTCACGTTTCACGGACAAACTCCCTAAGGAGGACAAGCAGGACTTCCTGGAGGTCCTTCAGGAAGGGGGTCTGGTGTCCAACCAGATCATCAGCCCGGCAGCGGATGCCTCAGACCTAGCATCACATGGGTACTCTCATGGAATCTGTGCCCGTCGCTCTTCCTGGCTAAGGTTGACGGGGTTGAAGCCGGAGGCCCAGCATCGGATTCTGAACCTGCCGTTCAATGGATCCTCGCTCTTCGGATCTCATGCCGATGATGAAATGTCGCGCATGAAGACAGAACTGGACACGGTCAAGGCAGTGGGGCTCGAAAAGAGGAAAGACTTTAGGTGGCGCTACCGCCCCTATGATCGGCGCAACTACCAGCAGAGGGTTCAAACCCCTCATTGGTCAACACAGCAGCACCAAGGGAGATCCCAGTCCAATCAGCGACGTCCAGGCAGAGGACGAGGAGGCTCCTCCAGGCAGTCTGCACCAGCTGCCAAGCAGCAGCAACAGCAGAAACAGTGAGTGCTTGCTTCCCTGACCCCGTTACCCGCTCCGGTGGGGGCAAGCATTCGTATGTTTCTAGAAGAGTGGACCAAAATTACACTGGACAAGTGGGTTCTAAACATCGTAAGGAACGGATACTCCATCCGGTTCAAGTCTCCTCCACCTTCTATTCCTCCCCGGAAGACCGCCTACCATCGTGTAAGTCTTCTACAAGAAGAGGTGTCTGCCCTACTTTTAAAAGAGGCCATCGAAAAGGTTCCATGGCAGCAACGTCATCAAGGACTTTACTCTCGTTATTTCCTAGTCCCAAAGAAAGGTCTCAGCAAAGAGTTCAGGCCCATTCTAGACCTCAGGCGACTGAACAAATTTATTCTGAAGGAAAGGTTCAGAATGCTGGCGTTGCATCAGATAATTCCACAATGGCACCCACAAGACTGGATGTGTTCCATAGATCTTCAGGATGCCTATTTCCACATTCCCATCTCTCGGAAGCATCGGAAGTTTCTAAGGTTTCGCATTCAGGCCGACCATTACCAATTCACAGTCCTGCCGTTCGGTCTCAAGTCAGCCCCTCGCACTTTCTCAAAGTGCATGGCAGTAGTAGCGGCGTTCTTGAGGAGGAAACAAATATTCGTCTACCCCTATCTAGACGATTGGCTTCTCAAAAGTGCTTCTCCAGCACTTCTGCAACTACACCTCGCTTACTGCGTTCGACATCTGCATCGATTGGGTCTGCATGTCAATTTCAAAAAATCCATCCTCAACCCAACGCAGAGAATTCATTACTTGGGGGCAACTCTGGACACGGTAAACGCAAGAGCGTATCCTTCGGAGGAGAGACTGTCATCCATCCTCCTCAAGTGTCAGACCATTTTGCGGAACCCTTACCCAACGGCCAGACAAGTCTCGTCTCTTCTGGGTTCTATGGCATCCTGCATCTTTCTAGTCCCGAATGCCAGGCTACACATGAGACCTCTTCAACAGGCTCTGGAAGATCAGTGGTCCCAGATCTCCAATCGCTGGGAGGACACGATAACGATACCTCTCTCTGTCAAACTCTCCATCGGCTGGTGAATGCGGAGGTCTCATCTTCTCGTGGGCAGCCCTTTTCACGAGGAACCTCCAAAGCTGACTCTTGTAACAGATGCGTCCCTTCAAGGATGGGGCGCCCACATGGGGTCCCTGCAGGTACAAGGCCTGTGGTCGGAAAGAGAACAGCTCTATCACATAAACATGCTGGAGCTCAGGGCGGTTCATCTGGCCCTCAAGGCGTTCTTTCCGTCCATCAGCTCCAATACCCTCCTTGTTCAGACGGACAACACCACAACAATGTTTTACCTGAACAAGCAGGGGGGCACCAGGTCCAGGCCTCTGTCACTGGAAGCACAGACGATCTGGAGGTGGCTTCTGGCTCGGGGCATGAAGATCTCAGCAGTCCACCTTCCGGGCGTTCTAAATGTTCAGGCAGATGGCCTAAGCAGGCATTTTGCAGAAGCGCACGACTGGGTGCTAAAGCAAGAAGTAGCACAGGACATTTTTCAAGCCTGGGGGGAACCAGACATAGACCTGTTCGCAGATGCAGACAACGCAAAATGCCACATCTTCGCCTCCAGGTTCCCACAACAAGGCTCCAAGGGGAATGCTCTATGGATAGACTGGTCAGAGACATTACTCTACGCCTTTCCACCAGTTCCCCTCATTCCTCTAGTGATCAGGAAGCTGTACAGATCCAAAACGATGATGATCTTGGTTGCGCCAGACTGGCCTCGCCAGTGGTGGTACCCGGACCTTCTTCGTCTTTCGGCAGTACCGCGCAGGAGGCTACCCTGTCATCCAGATCTGCTGACCAGGGCGGGCGGCAAAGTGTTCCATCCCAATCTGCCGTCACTGAAGCTAGCAGCATGGCTCCTGAATTCATCCAATATGGGCATTTAGGTCTCTCTCAGGACTGCATGCAGATCTTGAAAGAGGCTCGGCGGCCTTCCACAAGGAGAACATATGCTTTCAAATGGAGGCGATTCTACATGTGGTGTACTGCAGAGGGTCATGATCCTATTCATGGTCAGGAACAGGTACTGTTACCATATTTACTGTCTTTGGCAAGAGCAGGATTACAGTACTCCTCTATTAAGGTTCACTTGGCTGCGATAACAGCTTATAGGAAGTCTCCCAATCAGGTTTCCTTTTTAGGTCGAGCCTAGAGCAGCGCATGCGCTGCTTGCGAGACTTTTTTAGTAAGGGGGTTTGGAAAGCTGACCAGACGCTCGTGCGTCATGGCCTTTTTCCTGCGGTTACGCGCGCAGGGCCGACATCTGTTTCCCATTATCGTGCCCAGATGCAGGCGTGATAATTGGAAACAGATCGCTCTCTGTGGCGCGCGCGCGGGTGCACCACTCGCGTCGCCCCCTCCCCGCTCATGCTTGTTTGTTTTAATTTGGAGTGTGTTTATCATCAGTCTGAAGAGCAATACCCCAACCCCCACCGTCGGGCATGGTGGGTGGGTCCCCTCCCCCCTTTAGTTGCCATGTGAGTTCTTAGGGAAATATGGCGATGTTCGGCAACATCAAAACGTAGCAAGAAAAAAAACACGTTTCTGAGGGAGCAGTAGTAGGGCTGATAGAAGAGGATTGGGAAGACTTATTTTTAGTCATATCCTGAAGTACTCATCGAGGGCATTACTAAAAAGCGGGCAGATTTTAAACAGGGTGCTCGACTAAAAGAGAAACAGCCTCTTTTATTAGCACAGATCCTGTGCTACGGATGCTCACACGGATCACTGTAACATGGATTGCCACAAGTGAAAATGTACGTTTTTTGAGTCTGAATCACCCTGTGATTCACCTTCAACCCTATCTGTGAGTCACTAAAAAGGAAGTCACGTGACTATAGTCAGTGAAAGAGAAAAGAATTATGTTCTTTCCTTTCTCGAAGAAGAAAAAAATCCTTTTCCACAGTAGAAACAAAGGCTCTGTATTAGTTGTCTGGGGCCATTCAAGGGTAGGGCCGTCATGCCAAAAAGCGGTAATTGGCGGATGTTTATCCTAATGGGACCCCACTAGCCTCCTGAAAGCACCAAAATGTATTTTATAAAAATCACACAAATAGATCTCTCTCTTCTTCCTTACAAAGATCTCCTCGGCACTTTCAAAAACACAGTCTGTTTATAACCACCAGAATTACCGGGGGCATCGTCCAGCATTTAGAAAAAAAGGGGGCTCTCGCAATGCAGTCTTATTTGATTACAAACCCCACCCTTCTTTCAGAGCACTACGCCGATCTACTCGGATCCAATGTACAGGGACAAGGGTGGTCTCCAGTGGTTTGTCTGGGCTTGGTTTCGGGACCGGCAGATAAAGTGTCGTCTGTTTGTATAAACGCGGACCCTGTACTCAGTGTTTACATCTTTAATAGCACCACTTGCTATAAATACACTATACCACTGATGAAGACGAACTGTCCCTCCTCTAACATACCAGAAGGCTGGTCAATAATACCCACAAAGCCCGTGCGCGTTTACAACACTGTAGATTATCTGTTTAAACAAAGCAGCATAGGTAAAGAAAACAAAGCCTAAAACAGCAGCTTTTTTTTTGTTGTTGTTGCTTGAGCAAATGATGCTAGTATTTCGTGTTCAAGCCCGGTGAGGGCAAATAATTAAACTTTCACGTGTTGTCCACAACAAAACTAAAGGTGCTAGACTGGCAGAAGACGGGTAAAAGCAGCAGCTTCAAAAAATACTAAATCTTGGTCTCGAGACGAGCCAGTGCCTATTTAAGAGTCTAAAAACACGGCGAAGCTTCGTTCTTAATGTCTTGCTTCATTCTGTTTTGGAGAACGGAGGATAAAATAGGATTTGCACAGCTTTTCATCAAATCATTAACGTTGTTACGGAGGCGGGGCTATAGCCGGCGTGCTCAGGAAATGACAGGCAGTGGCTGGACTCCTCCAACCCTTTACTCCCCGCACTGACCAAGAAGCGCTGCAACCTGAGCCTGTGTGCAAATTCCTCGCCATTCACAAAACATCAATGGGGTGGGGGAGGAGACTGCCGAGGAAGCACACATGCAAATCCTGTTGCATCCAGCTCTTGTTTTCAACGGCTGAACCGGTGAGCTGAATTTATGAATTGAGAGGGCATACTCATTTCCGACCAAAGATTTGGCTTCAGTGTAGTTCCACGAGATTGTGAGCATGTGCTTTAAAGGTTTGTCACTGTATCTGCAACAACACGGAAATAAAGTAACATGCCTGATAAATGTGGATTTTAATACATTTTGCAAATTATTTACAAAATGATTTAATTACACGTCGACATACTGACCTATAGAAGAAATACATACGATGCTATGAAACATACCGAGTTCAACAATCGGATTTAAATGTATGTAGGATTTAGGATTAGGAAGTAAGATTACTAGCTCATTAAGACTCATAAAACAATCACACACCCTGCCACATAATTCCAATGTAATTGTTGCTTGACAGTCCTGCTCCCCAGTAGGTACATAGTTGTGCTAACATGTCCTCATTAAGGTACATATATTACAGTGGAACATCATGCATTCTGAGACAACGTACATGGAGCATCTGATTATTTAGTACTAATATGGAAACTATTTCAAGAGTCCATCCTTTCACCATTTTCTATACTGTGAATTGCTAAACTATGTGCGATACAGCCTTGAAACCGTAAATTTCGACGAAACGCATGTTGGTACATGAGCTAAAAAAAATAAAACATGAGCTGTATGTAACACGTGGGACTTTTATTCAGTATCCGTTTATTAGGTCTGTAACGTTGAAGAGATACTTTTTGAACATAGAGCGAGTGCATGAATATAACCACTGTCACCTCCCTTGTGTAGGGTTTGGAGACTTAAAAAACTGAATAAATAGCAAACTTCAACTTTAGACTACACCAAGAACCTGGAAAAAATAAACAAATAAAGCAAAAGTAGCGTGGTGCGTAATCTGTGCATAGATTCAGGGAGGTATGGTTTGTAGTAGTAGAGTGGGACCAGCAAAAACAATGAGCTGCGATCATAGAGAACAGTACATTTTTGTGCATTGAAGGGACCAGTCTTTATTAATGTTTGCCCCCATCCCAAAATGCCCCTGGCAACAGGCATGGCCTTGTAGTGCAAGAGATGGTGTTAGTAAAATAACCGTGCAACTCATTTTCAAACATATCTACCATGAGATAAATACAACGTGAGATAAATACAACGTGAGCTTAGGGTAAAACCTGTTAATCATTCAAACATTTTAAAAACAACCATTCTATCCTTTGTTTTACAATGCATTTGTCTTTAAACATAGAACATTCTGTCACGTTTCTATTTTTTTTAAAACCACTGTACTTTTGATACACTTCAGGACGCAACGTTTATCAGAAAAACACCCTACAAAAATACATAGCACAAGCATAATAAGACCTACAGATTAATCGGGCAGCATAATCATGTTTGTGCTAAAAGTGAACTGGGTTTTTTCCGGACTAGAACGGTCTTCCTCCTTGAAGAGTTATATTATTATTTAAAAAATTTAATTTCCAAACGTCTTGCTTTATCCTTCTAAACCATCTTCACCCTGCTTGCCATTAACCATATTTCTATGGAGTCCTTAGCGACCCTTCCTTCCATTGTTCTCGCCCTTTTCTCCCTTTTCTTTTCTCCCATAGTGCTTTGAAGCAGCCTTAGAGTTGTACAAGCTTGTTGCACCAAGGATATTGTGCTGCATAAATAAATACTTATAAGATCCCAAAAGCGAGACCTATTGGCTATGCCAATGCTTGTTTAGAATGCCAGTGGTTAAGGACTTCTTAGAGGGCTTAAAGAAAGTCTATCCTCCAGTGAGGGCTCCATCTCCCTCTTGGGAACTCAATATCGTTCTCTCCAAGTTAATGGGTCCGCCTTTTGAACCTATACACAAGGCCTCCCTGCAACATCTTTCTTGGAAGACTGCATTCCTTGTGGCGATCACGTCTGCTCGCAGGGTGAGCGAGATACAGGCTTTGTGCTCGTCGGAGCCTTATCTCGTTTTTCATGCAAACAGAGTGGTACTAAGAACTCACCCGAAGTTCCTTCCGAAAGTGGTCTCGGAGTTCCACATCAACCAGTCGATCACTCTTCCCACTTTCTTTGTGAACCCTGTCACACCTGCTGAGAAGGCATTACATTCACTAGATCTCAAAAGGGTGTTGAAGTTTTACCTGGATAAGTCTAAGAGTGTACGCAACACGGACAGACTATTTGTTAATTACGGGCCATTGAACACTGGTTCTCCGGCCTCTAAAAGGTCCATTGCTAGATGGATTGTGTCATGCATTATGCTATCTTATCAGCTAGCGGACAAACAGCTCCCAGGCAGGCCGAGAGCGCATTCTACAAGAGGAAAAGCAGCTACAATAGCTATGCTGAGTAATGTACCTATTCAAGACATATGTAAAGCGGCCACATGGCGTTCGGTGCACACTTTTGCACGCCATTATTGTCTTGATTCTGACACTCAAGCTGATGCTAGGGTTGGCCAGGCATCCTTGAGGAACTTATTTGGGTAATATAAGGTGAATTTGTTGGCATGATATGATGGTATTCGTCCGCAGAGTATGGGGATGGCTTGCTACTCTATTCAGTGCTTATGACTATTGATGAGTATCCCCTGGAAGAGAAGGATAAGTTACTTACCTGTAATCCTAGTTCTCTTCCAGGGGTATACTCATCAGTCATAAGCAACCCTCCCTCCTCCCCGGGCGAATACCATGTTCATGTGAGATGTAACTGTTACCCATACTGTGATCACACTGTTTACGCCGTCCAAAAGAACTGACCTAACTGTCACCTGTAGTGCATGATGGGAGCCTGAGGGTTCCAAGAGGTCTTAAAGGCACGGCGCCAGTTTTTCCTAACTGTTCTATATGCAGCCTCTCTAGGCTGACCTGCCTCTATGGTCTTACCCCTTTTACCTTTGAAAATAAAGGTTCTGTTGTTTCAAAGCAAACTAAAGTGGTTTACTTGTTTTTAATCATGATTATATCATGGGGTATGTTTATTTATTGTTCAAATTTAAAAGGTTTTGCATTGCAATTGAGGCAGTTTTACTGAGCCTAGTATATATGGTCAGGCTGCATATATGTTTGTTTTATGCATATCACATATATATATATATATATATATACATATATATATATATATATATTTACTTATATGTGTATATGGATATATATGTAGGTATATGCATATTATTGGCTATTGCTCCGGGGTCCCCGCACGTGGGCGGGACTATTCAGTGCTTATGACTTTGATGAGTATACCCCTGGAAGAGAACTAGGATTACAGGTAAGTAACTTATCCTTTCCCTCCGTTCCTGATACAGGATGAATAGGAGGCTTCTTTCACTCATTAAATCGTCCCGCTCTTGCCAAGATTTTTCTTCTCAGGCCTCCCTGTCTCTATTACAGTAATACTCCTTTCTCTAGCTACGAAACCTTGAAAACGCATACGCAGAGCAAGCAAAATAAAATTCATGTTAGGATATAAAGGCCTAGTCATGCTAACTTTAGTTAAATATTTGCAATATGCACTTCAAATACATGATTATATGTGCACGTATTGCTTCAAAATAAACGAAACCAGAATAAATGAGTTCATGGTGACGTATGCGATGCACTTTCAAGGAATGCAATACAACCTGAAACATGAGTTTAAATACTTGTGAGAACTACATGTTTATATGATTAAAGTAGATATTAGTATACACACGTTTATGAGTCTCTAGTTTTCTACGGTGAATGCACTTTAGGGGAACATTTGAATGCTACATTCCATGTTAATAAAGTTTGGGCACTCAAAGTATATAGTGTTAAATGCACGTAAATATTGCGTTTCTGTGATGTTTAAGGGTGGATATTTAATTGCGCTGCTATAGTGACATTCAGCGACCAAATGTATGACATTTAAAGTGACCCTTTTTGCAAGTAAAACCAAGATGGAAGTGCATGAAAAGAGCTAAAAATCAGAAATTGATTATAGTTAGCACACGTGACAGCCACTCTTAGTGCTCTGCAGAGGCCAAGGATTGGATGTGCAAGTTTTCTGAACACTATTATTACCGAAACTCGCACTACCTTCTGCCACATGAGAACCTGGCTTGCCTCTGTTGCCTCTATTCTCACATGAGAACCTGGCTTGCCTCTGTTACTGTATCTCTGTTACTATATCTGTGTGCCAGACATAAAGTAAAGAAGCTGGCACAGACTCCGATGACTTGGTATTCATGCAAACCAGTCACCTCTTCTTGGTCCTGGGCCAAGCGCACACTCTTGCAACTGCCTGAGACACCGCAAACAGCAGAAATTAGTAAGCGATGACTGTACGGCAGCGCTGAGCTGCAGCACCTCGACCGATTCACACAGGGCGCTTCAACGCGTGTCAGCATTTTAGTGAGGTAGTACAGGCGCTAAAATGCGTTACACTAACCTGTGATGCACAACACTTAGCAGGGCGGGTAGTGGTGGGATGAAAAAGGAGCTCGAGGTTGGTAGCCTGGTGGTGTGGGGTTTCATTACTAGTGAATTGATTAAAGTTCTTAGTGCAGCTGTGAAGTGGGGTGGTAGTGGAGATAGTGTGATATGAGAGTGAATTGCTAGGGTTAGTAGTATAATGGTAGGAGTGATAATACAGTGATGGCAACAAATCAAAATGACACCCAAGCAATGTCTTAGCACAACAGGCCAATAGAACACCACCAAATAATGCAGAACACAATAAAAACGGCTTATGTTCACAGGCATCACCACATAATGGCAACTTACAACTCCACTACAAACAACAAAACACCCAATAGCGTAACAGACAACAGCACAATACAGTAACAAACATCAACAATACAAAATAATACACTTCACAAGATAACACACACAGCCACAATTACAACACCAAAAATAACAAAACGCAGTAATTCCCTAAGGCACCAGAGCAACACAACACATCTATATACAAAAACAATATAGTACATAACCCTGGGCGGTGAACTCCGCTCGCGGAGTTTTCCACACTCTGCGTTACGCGGAGCTCGCGGAGTTCCGAGAAACTCCGCTTCGTGGAGCGGAGTTTTTTTCCTCGCTCGCGTTCACCAACGTCAAGTTGGCGAGCGCGAGGGAGGGAAATCCACCTCCAGGCGAGATTTTTTCTCGTTCGCGATCGTCAACATCAAGTTGGCGAGCGCGAGCATGGAAAATAAACCTCCCGGCGAGATTTCTCAACGCGGGGTGGTTGGGTTTCTCATTGCGAGTGGTCGCGTATGCTCGCGACCGCTCGCGTTGAGAAACTACCCGTTCGCGTTAAGAAAGCTGCTGCTCAAGTAAAAATCTACTCGAGCGGCAGAAAGGAAAGCAGCGCTCGCTTGCGCTGTGCATGGTGCCGTTCGCGATGATTGCACAGTGCGGACACGCATCCGGCACTGAAAATCACCGCGAACGGCATTTTTCTATCGCACTCCGCCGCTTGCGGAGCTCCGCGTAGCGCGGCAGAGTTTTTTTCCCCACTTTCATCGGAGTTTCGCGTAGCGCAACTCCGTGAACTCCGCCCAGGGTTAATAGTACAACGATAACTCGAGACAAATCAACAGTAAGTTGATTCACACAATACAACCACAATAACGCTGTGACACAAAATAACTGAAAATGAAACTCAACAAGACGCAGCACAGCAATATCTACAGAACACATCACAGCAGCAGCATAATACCAACATAAAGCACAGAATCAATTGAACAGCCACACAACATTAAACACATTAACTCAACACACACGATACAACAACACTAACAGCTACACAACGTACCAACAAAACACCTCAACACAGTACACTACTCCAATACCATAGCACAACACTGTTTATCATCAGTTCTCTGTACACATTTAAGTTGGATGGTGAAGCCCCCTTAAGAGTGCAGTTTAGCACTCCTATTCGTGAGGGCCTGACACGGTAGGTAGCAGGGTGATATTTCAGGGCTGTCCATATGTCTGTCTGCCCTCCCCCTGTGCCTGGGTAAAAACGTTTTGGAGGGCTGTTTTCCCTGCAAAAAGGTTATCTGCATATGACGAAAGCAGGAGCCGGTTGGAATTGTAATCCAATAGCCTCACGGAGGTAGCTTACGTACGGCGCCTACTGTTTTTTTTTTTTTACCCCAGAATGGCATAGCACAAAGAAGAAATAGTTTTTTGTTTTCTAACAAAAATACATCCCATAAAAAGATAGATTATATATCTGGTCTTCTCCCTCACATAAAGTCTTTTTGGAGTGTGTTAAAGTTTGGAATAAATCAAGGGGTGTTGGGAAATAGTTGTTTTTGTTGTTTTGGGATTTTGAGTGGAGAGCTCCCGTTTTTTTCCCCTTATTTCCACCTGAGCTGCTTTTTTGGTGAGACAAAAACAACACAACAATGCAACTGTGTTGTGTGTTCGTATTTTTATGGTGGTTTTGTATTATTGTTTGGTGCTTGTATTTTTGTTGGGCTGAAACTGATGTCTGTTGTGGTACTGTGTTGTTGAATTGTGATGGTGTAGCTCTCTAGAACACTCATCAGTAGGGGGAGCACAGATTAACTGTTTTTTTGTTTTTTTTTAGAGATAATCTCAGTGGTGAAGTTGGTCAAAATTATTTTTGATATTGGTCGTTTTGTCCCAAATGTTATGATTTTTCAACGTTCTTCATGCTCATGTAATTTATCTGACTCCTGCTGACAGAATATTTAAATGGACTGTCAGGGAAAGTTCATAATCAAAGATGTTGATAAGGAAGAATTTGAAGGTGCTCTGACGAGGGAATCTCCTTATCTTTCAGTGATTTTTAGTGCCCTCATTTTGGTCGCAGATATGATCAAACCCAAACTTGGAATAAAGGCGAATCTGTGGTGTGGGATCTGGTTCATGTGATTCTGGAGCTATCCAGGATAACTGGGCTGCAGTTGTAAAAACATAAGTTGCTTACCATTTGTGCCTGGGCCCACAGTAATGTTGAACCATAAACTGAAATACCATGTACTCTACTTTAGCACTTGACTCTCAGTGGAAATGAGGCAGAGCAGTGCAAAGCTTACTCAGGGATGTGATGTGAGTTAGTCACTTTGAACACAATAAAACAGAAGAGTATACCGATAATAATTGAACGTTGGTGCTTTACTTTAGAAAAAGAAAATTTCTTAAATACACTTGAACTCAAGATAGAGAGGGCAGTAGCCTCTTTCTAACATAGGGATGCACTTTGGGGGAGGTCTTGACTGTAGAGCATAGTTCTGAGGTCTCAAAACACTGTATCTGGAGGGCCTTCAGGGAGCAGACCTGATTCTCAAGCTAAGTGACAAAATTAATGGAGACCTCACAAGAAACAGCACTGGGCAGCCAGCTCCCCAGAGCTATGTAGGGGATTTTCCTTGCCAACACATAACCTTTACGCATCTAAAAAATATATTTAAAGTAGAAAACTGCACTTACGTCTTTATATGTTGCAGACTTTCTCTGTTTCTGAGTGAAATTGTAATATTGTTTATTTTTCCATGATATATTATCACTGCAGGCAAGTGTTTTTGGAATGCTGACCTGTTCTGTTCCAGACGTAATACTAGTGTCTGTAGCCATAGAGGCATAGATAAACAGGTATCCACCCAAAACGACCACCAGGCTCATCCAGTCTGCATCTTTCCACGCCTACTGCAGACCCTTAAAGGCATGGGCAGACTTAATGAACCCATTGTTTTGATATACCCGTCATGTGGTTGTGGTCCTCAATAGCTCTGCTGCTTGAACTAACCTGAGAGTCCAATTGCATCCATTCACAAAATAATGGACTCTATATACAGTTTGCAAAACACACCGTATATTCTCTTCTTGAAACAGCTAGTGGTGGCTCACTTGGGCATGCCCACCACATCTCCAAAGACTGTTGTGCAAAAGAGGTCCTAAGGATTGATGTGATTGCCTTCATTTACCCATCAATACATCTAACCATAGGGTTTCAAGTTTAGAGTGCTGCCCACCTCTAATACTTTTATGTGAGACCACATGGGTGGTGCTGCCAACACGAATACCCCAATTATGAAGCACAGCGCGAAGGCGGCATGCCAGTAACTCCATTGAAGTGTGTCAGAGCAGGGGCGACAGTGGGCACCCCTGTGGCATACCGCGTCTCAATCGTATTTTCGCGTAAACATAGTGGCCCATGCACACACTCACAATTAGGTGTGCTTACAGTAATTGAACCCATTTGCTAAAGTTCATACCCAGCCCACCCTCAGTTGGTACCTGCCACATATAATCGCAACTGACTGAGTCAAGTGCCTGTTCTATGTCCAGAAAGGCAAGGGTGTATAGATCTTCGTCCAGTGGGGGTGGGGGAGGGGCGAGTAGTACATATGCCAGGTGACGGAGGTCACATAGTCTTACGGCAGGAAATAAAATGCGACTGATCTTTGTGTATTAATTGCTGCAGGAATGGCAGCAATCTCCCCGCCAGGGCATGACTAAGTAGTTTTTGATCTACATTTAAATGGACAGCGGGCGATATGAGCACGCCTCCATTGAGTCCTTGCCTGGTTTAGGGATCAGCACAACAAGGGCTTCCCTCATTGAGTCAGGCAGGATCACCTTTTCCCATGCTTCCATGTACACCGGCAGGAGTTTGTCCAGCAAGGTTCCGGTATAGGCTTTGTAAAACTCCCTCGGTAGACCATCGCTCCCCAGCATTTTAGCTGTTGTCAGTGCCTTCACAGCTTGCAACAGCTCCTGTCTGGTCAAGGGTGCCCCTAAAGACGCACTGTCTTCTGGTGTATGATGCGGCAAGCCTAGACCCTGGAGATAGGTGGTAAGAGCTTGAGCATCCGGTACGTGTGTTGTGGCATACTCTCCATAAATGCCTTTCAAATGCATTATTTGTCACCTGTTGAGTGTTAATTGGCGGTGGTCCGTGCAGGTAAGCGTGATGGGCCGGGGGCCGGCCTGGGGGAGTTAGTCGACATACAACAGAATAGGGAAAGTTAAATAAATGATTCCTACTCCGTCGTCTGTCGACATTCCCCCCCCTGCCCCGCCGCGCTTACCTGCACGGACCGCTGCTGGTGTTAATCACGTGGCCTGCATGGTCTCTCAGTGCCATTATAGGTTGAACTGAAGTCTCCGACCGGGTGAGTCGGGCCAGTAGCCGTCCCGCCCTATCCCCTTCATATATAGCCTCCTGCGATTAGTTGTTCGGGTATGTTTATCAAGGCGGTACCAGGTCTCACAAACTAAGTGTCACTGTCTGTCCCATCGGGCCAGCACTTCGGGATCGTTAAGCAGCTCCCTTTCCAGGGCTTGTAATTTTTTTTCTCCATGCGCCAATTCCCGTTCCGGAGTCTGGCTTATGCCCACCATTGCTGCCAATCTCTAATACTTCTCTTGGTAGTTTTTTATGGGTTTAATCTGAAAATGGGAATTGTTAATGAAGGTATAACAGATGTCAAATTTATTTAATGTGGGTAACTTATAAGAGAGCAAAATTGTGTATATGTAGACTATGCTACAGGTGAATGGTAGGTGTATTCCCTGGATGCTAATTAGTTGATCAGAAGGAACCATGCCAACTACACTCCTAATGATAGTATGTCAAATCACTGTGAAATCGCCACATTTCCAAAATTAGTTGTTGTAAAAAACCTTCAAGTGCTTCTTGAAGTAAGTAGCCTTCTAGAACCACCAAATTGGGGTCCAGACCTTCCCAATTCCGTGAGTCTGCACTGAATGACGTTAGAGAATACTTCCTGGAATCTGTGCACTTCAGAGGCCAGAAGTGCTCATTTTGACTAGGGTCATTTGCAAAGACCTGGGAACAATTGTTTCGGGTGGTGGTCTGTCTTGGCTGTTCTCCTTTCTCTTTGATCACTCAGTCATTCTTCTCTGCAACATTATATTTTATTGTATGGCGGCAAATATCAACTCATGAGGCAGGAGGACTAGGTGAGGAAGATGGTCTGGATCTGGTTTTCAGACACTGCCTGTCTTTTCAAGAATATCAAATTGTAGCCAAAATAATTGGAAATTGACTTTAAAATATGTTTTTTAAACCTTTCAATATAATTGGTCACTTTTTAAATACTACATAAGGCACTTGCTAGACCCTTAAACTATTGCTTTACGTAACCCACTCTCTTGATATTGATTTTTCTTGGCGATTCTCAGTTTGCAATGCTCTGAAGATTTTCGAGACCTGGCTCCCTGATGAAAAGTCTCCTAGGTGTGTTATAAAAGCTTGTTATTTTAAACCTCAGCCTTTTGATCTGTATAAATAGTCTCAATATTTCTTTAACACTTTCAAGGGTAGTACCTCTTACCATCTCAATTTATTTTAAAGCTGTTACTTTTCCCTAATCTTTTCGACACCGCAGGGCTATGGATGTGCTACTTCCAAAGGAGAAGAAAGCGGCCAGCAGTGGGTTTGATCTCTTCATCTACAATTCACCTGGTCCTTCATTCTGATGCCTCCAACCAAATGTAAGTGATAATTAAAGAAATGGGAATAATCACATTCTAAATAAATGTGTTATTTATTTCATGGTTTGGTTAAGTGCCACCACTTCCTCCTGCTTTTGGTGGCATAGTAGATATCGAGGACTGAGCTCTTGGCAATGCTTATTTGAAGTTTGATCAAGGAAGGGACTGCTGTAGGAGACTGCCCGTCTGCAGTTCTGCTTGCATGGGTTGGGGTTCTTTGAATCTGGAATTGAACAGAATGGAAAAGCGGGGTCTTTCGTTTTCTAAATACTTGATAAGGTGTTTTGTTTAGTGGGGAGGAAGCTCCATGGAGCGCAATCGATTGTGTACAGGGTTCTTTCGACAAAATACTTTTTTCTTCCATGGAGATGGCATCATTTTTTCATGTACAGATAGGCATCAATTGTTGCTTGACATGTGAAAAGGCTATTACCTGTAGCTGGGCATGAGGCGGTTGTCCTTGCCTTTTGTATGATGTGTAGATTCTAGTACACAGGATGGCCGTCCTATATCCATTTAGGGTTAAAGGTACAGTCACATATACTAGAACAAATATAGACACAGTTCACAATTCATTTGTTATGATTTGTTTGAAAAATGCATTTTCACAATTATCAATCAACCAAATTGATCATAAAATATTTACATTTCCAGTCAACAGAAAAGACACTCAGAAGAAGTAGTAATCAAAAGGACTGATATATCATAGGTCCAACATACTTTGCAATAAATAACTGTTAGACCCGGCCCTCTCTGCAGGGTCTCGTCCAAAACTTTTGCCTTTACCTTCCACTTTTTGCTGAATTCGTTTTTGCTGGCCTTGGGACTCTGTGCACTTTACCACTGCTAACCAGTACTTAAGTGCTTGGGCTCTCTCCTCTGAACAGGCTAACCAGTGCTAAAGGGTTTGTGCTCTCTCCTCTAAACGTGGTTGAAGTGGCTTGCACCCAATTGGCATATTTACTTTACTTGTAAGTCCCTAGTAAAGTGGCACTACATGTGCACATGACCTGTAAATTAAATGCTTCTAGTGGTCATGCAGCATTGATTGTGCCACCCACTCAAATAGCCTTTCAAACATGTCTTAGGCCTGCCATTGCAGCCTGTGTGTGCAGTTTTAAAGTGTCAATTCGACCTGTCAAACAAACCTTGCTTTTTTTTTTTTTTTTTTTTGATAATCAATTTTATTGACATTTAAGAAAAACCACAACAATACAACAACAGCCAGTGTCAGCACAATAACTTGTGGAAGCATAGCAGGAGGAAAAAGCCACTTCCCCACTCGCTGTCCCAGGGGCCCCTATAAGTCTGTCTCCACACCCAAGACCACCGTACTGATTATGGTAAGAGATTAAACCATTTACCCCAAATTTTTCGAAATAAATCAGGACAGCCTCGGGCCTCAAAGAGAGGTTCGTCTTGAGATCCGCACCAGTCCACCCCCGTCCATCTCTGCATTGTAGGGGGTTTGTTCTGAGACCACAACGCTGCAATGTCCCTCTTGGCCACGGCCACCGCAGTGCCAAGGAGACGCTTATCGGCTCGTGAACCACCCAGGCCATCAAACGCCCCCAAAAGCAGTCGCACCGGGTCGTGGGGGATCTCCCACCCCAGGGCCAATGTGAGCTCCCGTTCCACCCCCGCCCAGAATGCTGCAAGGGCGGGGCATTGCCAGGTCATGTGGTAAAAATCAGCGGGGAGTGGTCGCAGCGTGTGCAGTTCGGGGTAGGCCGCAGTCGCGCCCTGTGTAGCCGCTCAGGGGTGAGGTATGCCGTGTGTAGGTAATATATTTGCACCAGACGCAGTTTAGAGGAGGTCGTGAGGGTCCTGGGGGCCATCAGTGCATCGCGCCAGTCTTCATCTTCTAAGGGGCCCAGCCAACCCTCCCAGCGGGTGCGCAGTGAGTCCAGGGATGCAGGGCCGTTATTCACAAGGGAGCGATAAATCCTTGATACCCCCCACTGCCTAGGTTGCCCATCATCACTTGTGCCTCAAGCGGACTAAATTCGGGAAGGGAGGTGGGGGACGGGATGTGCACCGTGAGGGCGTGTCGCAGCTGTAGGTATCGATAAAACTGGGAAGGGAGAAGGGAGTAGCGTTGCTGTAGGTCTGTGAAGGTCCTGATATGGTCCCCTGTCCAGACATCCCCCAGAAGTGAGATCCCCAGACGATCCCAGTGGTCAAAGTCCCGTAGGGAAGAGGTCTCCCGCAGCCAAGCTCCATGCCATAAGGGCGTATGTTGGGTAAGTTTCCGGTTCCATTTCGTGTGACGCAGGGCAGTGCGCCAGGCCAGGAAGACGGCCTTGGTAAGGGGGGGAAGGGTTTGGGGTATCGGGGCCCCATACAAGTACGCCTGAAGTTGTGGAAAATCCATCCCTCGGAGCTCAACTCGTTATCTCGGGTCGGACCAGCCGCCGTTAAACCAGTCGTGGACCACTATGAGCCTGGTGGCCAAGTAGTAGAGATGTAGATTAGTCACCCCCATACCGAAACCTTCCTTTTTAAGACATGTCAGTCACCCCTAGGGTAGCGCTGGACAGTCCAGAGGACAGGGTGCAATGTATTTAAAAGGTGGGACATGTACTTTTAAGTTTTATATGTCCTGGCAGTGAGAAACTCTTAAATTTGTTTTTTACTAGTGCAAGACGAACCTCTCTCGTAGGATAATATTGGAGTTACATTATTATATTTAATAAGAGATAGTTTCTAAATGGGAGCAGGAAACCATGCATGTTTAGTGTCCTTAAAATTGTAATGAAAAATCCTCATTCGTGGTAAAGTCTGACTTTAAATTACAATTTTGAAATGGCCACTTTTAAAAAGTTGGCATTTTTTCTGCCTTAGTAATTTAGTGACTGTATCCTGTCCCTACGTTACTTGACTGGGTGTAGCTTTTAGTTGGGCTTTATGTATTACTCCTAGATAGCCACACACAATAAAGAGCTTAGGTGTGCCTGGATGGGCCATTGCTGGCAGAATGGGAGGGCGGAGCTAGGAACAGCCCTAATTACACTTGAATTGGCTGTGTCCTACCTCCACACAAAGGGCTACATACCCCTTGTAGTTAGTCTGAAGCCAGGACAGGGAAGGCTGGATGCCTGGGGACTTCAAAGGGAAACCTCCAGAACCTTCCACCTTCAGGAAGAAGGGTAACGGGCATAAATATTGGACCTCAGACACACCACCTCTTCAGTACACTTCTGGACCTGTGGATACTCTGCCAGGAATAAGGACTTCTGTGCTGCTGAAACAACTTCTACTCTGCTGGACTGCTGCTTTGAAGGACTGTTGACCTGCTGCCCTCTTGTCTGGGTGAGAAGGACTGTACCTGCATCTGTTGAATCCAGTACCCCAGGGTAAATCCAAGGGCTAGTTAGATAACCTCCTGACTTGAGACTCGGGGACAGAAAACTACAACATCCTCAACCCCAGCACCTGGACTCTGCCATCTGTGAGTCTACTTTGCCAAGTGGTGCCACGCTAGTCCTGTATCCTTGGAAGTCGGCCTAAGGTGCTCTGCCAGCCTCTGTGGGCCCAGTGGAACTGATGAATCTCCTCTGCTGCGTTGTGGAACTCCAAGCAAAACCGACACATCACCGCTGCTGCGTAGATCAGACCCATCGCAAAGACCCACATTGCCTTCGGAGCCCACAGCCTCTTTGGAACTGCCGATGTGCGACGCATCCTCAGGGCAGGCCCTTGCATCCTTCATCGACTGCAGCCTCAACAATGACACCGGACTCTTCCTTGCAGCTCCGTAGCTCCTAAGAACTGGCACATCGCCCTGACTGAGTGACACATCGTTGACGCAGGACATCGCATTGCAATCCCTTGTTAACTGGATCCTCGACGACTTCGCAAGACCTTGCATCGCCACATCTCGGAACCGATGCATTGCTTCGGCTGCACGACACATTCCCGATGCAGATCTTTGCAATGCTCCTCAAACCAGGATTTAAGGTACTTTGTTCAGTGAGCCTAACTGGTTCCCTGTAGCCGGCCCGAGCTCCATTGCGGCGGACCTGAACCTGTGACTTTGTCCCAGTCCAGCGTGACCAGATAGCTCTAAAAAGCAGAAAGCTCCAACTCTGGCTATTTTTACTGAATTTGTCAATTTAATATCTCCAGTTCTACTGACTGGATTTTTGCCATTTTGCTGGTGTTTTATATATTACTCTATTTTCTAAACTAGTGTGGGATCCTTTCGTGGTGTGTTTTCAATGTGTTATTGTTTGAACTGTTGCACAAATACTTTACACATTGCCTCTGAGTTAAGCCTGACTGCTCTGTGTCAAGATACCCGAGGGTTGAGCACAGATTAATTTAGTTTGCTTGTGGCTTCACCCGGAGAAGAATTGTGGTTGCTGCTTGAGTAGGGGTTCGGCCCTGCTCAACCAGTAACCCAGCTTCTTACAATTACAATGTGAGGACTAGATGAGTGAAAAGCGTTCAGCGCACATAAACATACTACAGTGTAACAAACAGCAAATACAATACATCGACTCTGTACCAGACTGGCCTCATATGAGCGGGTATCGATAACCTGCAGGACAAAGCAGAGATCTTCCGCCTCATCTGGGTACCTTTCCTTCATGATGTTGGCCACGAGATATGGATGTTATTGCTTTACTGTGGGGGGACCGGGCACTGCTCTGTCGGCTGCCCCAGACCTTGTGGCCTTGCCCTGGCCCTTGTGGATGCTCACCCACTCTCTCCCTCCCGCCCCGGATTGCCCCCTCTCCTTCCCCCTATCCTCCCCTCCACCTCCACCTCCCACTTCTCTTTTCTTTTTCCGTTGTCCCGTCTATCTCCCCCCTCACCCAATCCCCCTTCTCATGCCCTGTTCTCTTCACGGCTAACCCTCTTCATGCTGATCATCATAGGCGGCATCGTGGACCAGTACATTAGTCCTGGATTTGTCCCCACTGAGCCCCTGCGAGCACTGGATTTGATGGGCTGCCGCATGCTATGTATCACGCGATGCACCTATTTTGTAATGTTGGATTTCTTCATGTATCATTTTCTCTACCCCATTTTCTTACCCCCTGCTTTGTTTTAACCCTTCAATAAAGAACTGTGAAACAAAAAAACCTTCTCTGAGTAGTTCAGGCGGTCTGAGCTAACTCTAAATCTAAATAGTGTTCTCACTTGCTGTGCCAAAATACTTCAGCTTGATGAGAGTTTTCACATTTTCCCTTGCATTCATTTTCTTCCCTTTTGATTGAGCACTTTTGTAACGCTGATCCACCTTGACATTTCTGTAACAGCCACACATATTGGAAAATCTTTTTATTTGACTAAAGCTCTAGAACTGGAATAGAGGACTACTTTGGGAATTACATTGTGGTAGTAGGTTGGGATGGCTACATAACCTAGACCGAAATTCTGCATTCGACCTAGTCAATAGATATAAATTATGGCAACTCTATAGGGTATGGGGGTAAAGAATGCATTGTTGGAGTCAATTCAAAGGGTATATCAGGGACTATGAATGAGAGTGCACTATGATCAGAGAGGTGCATGCAGTTTCCAAATATTATCTGGAGTTCCCCAGGGATGCGTTGTTTAATTTGTTTGTTTAGTGTTCTATAGTTCGGCACTCGAGTGTGGAGAGGTAATTTTTTTTAACTAATCTTATATTTTTATGGTTCAAATCTCTTTATTAGGTTTCAAAACAAGGGAAACATAGCAGTATCATGAGCTTATATCATTCATCCGACATAGCACAGATATGAATAAACATAACAGTTCCCAGAACACCCACCCCCCCCCCCCCCACACCCTTGGAACCAAAGCTAAAGGATGTTGTGAGTGGTGCGGGCCTGCATGTCAAGCCGTGTCATCCTAATCAGTACTCTCTTGGTGAGAATCCGTAGTAGTGTCTGTCAGGTGGAGAAGACGAAGATATTTGGGGCAAGTAAGTTCTCGGAATTCCAAAGAGAGTAAGGCAATAAAGCGACGCCAGAGCTCAGCATATGAAGTGACCTGTGCTGAAAGAGTCTGGGCCAGCCTTTCCATCCCTAAAATGTACCAGAGACAGTGGAGTCATCCCTGATAAGTGGGAATCTGACCTGTACCCCAATGTTTTAGAATATTCTGCAGGGCTGCTCCCAAAGCTAATCAATCCCCTTCGTTATTTGAGCGGGAAAGTGAGCATGTTGGGCAGCTCCAGAATTGTGTAGGCAGGAAATCGGGGGAGCTGGGTGCTGAGGTGAGTGTCTGTCATCAACCAGTTGAGTCCAGTAATTAGTGAGTTTGGGACATTCCCATAGTAAGTGCAATAAGGTTCGCAGAGATCTGCAGCCGCACCAAAAGTTGGGTTAGCAGTATGTGGCTAGCTGTCAATACTGTCCGTATTGCGTGCTGTGTGGCGTGCGGAGTTGGCTGGCACAGGAGGCCATAGAGTTCGGTGATGAGGCATCTGTCTGACGTCTTGGTCACCAACCACTTTTCAAAGGTGGTAAGAGCACGTTGCGCTCCAAGGCGAACTGTGGGCTGCATCAGCCAATGCCGGATCTGGTATGGCATAATCGGAGCGGAGTTGATCAAAAGGAAGGGGGCCCTCTTCATCAAACAAGTGGCCTATGGACCGGCATCCCACCCGTTGCCAGTGCTGGAACGCTGTTGGATTTAGCTCTGGGGTAAAATCCATGTGTCCTACTATCATGTCAACTGTGAGGGAAACGAAGTGAGGCCTCATCGCTCACTCACCTGATCCCAGACATCTAATGAGGTTTTCGTAATGGGAGATAAATAGAGGCTCCTCTGTCGGGCGTTTTTGTGTAAAAAGGGGATTCTTCAGAGGTGTTGTCCCGCCACTGCTCTAACCATGAAAAGCCAGTGCTTTTCAGACTCCACCCGGGACCATTCAAGTAGGAACTGAAGCTGTGCTGCCTGTACTGCGCTGGTAGGAATGTAAAAGAATCGGGATGCCTAGGCCGTCCTTGCTCAGAAGTATATAACGCTGCTTCTTTCGCATGCGGGGACAGCCGTCGGCCAATACAAAGTGGTTCAGATCACATTAAAAGGCCTGGATGGCACTGGTGGGAGGTTCAACCTCAAGGCTTGGAAGAGGAATGAGATCTTAGGCAGGACTGACATTTTTAGGGTGGCCACACAGCCAAGTCAGGAGAGATGGTACAGCTTCCACCTGATTAAGTCTGTTTTAATCTGTTTTTGTAAGGCCCTGTAGTTGAGGGAAGCATTAGCTGTAGGTGCTAGTTGAATGCCCAGGTAGGGGTTGTTGGAAGTTAGCCATTTGTATAGGTTAACTGCGGGATAGGGCCAGCTCCGTGGCAGACGTGAGTGAGAAGTTGAGGGCCTGGGTTTTGTGAACATTAACCCGGAATCCCCCCGCCTGTCCGAAAGCCTCTAGTTTAGTCAGAAAGGCCGGGTTTGAGATGGATGGCTCCTCTAGGGTCATCAGGACATCATCAGCATAAAGACTAATTGTATGCTCCTCCCTGCCAAAAGGGATCCCTTTAATACTGGGATTGCCCCAAACGCGCTAAGCCAAAGTCTCCATATAGCGCACAAAAAACAGGAGCGAGTGGGGTCACCCCTGACAAGTGCCTCTACAAATGGGGAATGGGGTTGATGTCTGCACGTTCACCCAAACTGTTGCGACCGGATGGAAGGCCATGATTACTGAGAGCCTCGCAAACAGAATCTCTTGCAGAGTCCAAAATATTTAAATGTAGCTTCCAGGTAGGGCCAATGGACCCGATCAAATGCTTTCTCGGCATTGATAGCCAAGAGCATGCATTCCCAATTAGAGTGTTGGGCTATGTCAATTAAGTGCAGGATGCGTTTCGTGTTATCACTGCACTGGCGATGTGGCACAAAACTAGTCTGATCTGTGACAATGAGGCTTGGTAGGAGGGGGCCTAAGGGCGCAGACAAAATACCAGTGAACAACTTGATATCTACGTTAAGATATCGGACAATAAGAAGCACACTGGAGTTTATCCTTACCGGGTTTCGGGATAATGACAATGAAGGCCCCTAACATGGAGGATGGGATCGAATCTGGGTCTTTAATGAAGTTAAACAGTCGGATTAGGAGGGGAGCAAGAGTTTTACAGAATGTTTTGTAAAATAGTGCAGGGAATATGTCTGGACCCGGTGATTTAAGGAGTTTCTGCCTAGCAATGACCGAGATAGCCTCTTCAACACAAATTGGGCAATTGAGATAGGTCGCGTGTTCCGGCGTCCGTTTCAGGGTATGCCCTCCCCGGAGATAAAGGCCTGGATAATTCTCAGGTAGAGTTTACCCCACTTAGAGCTCCTTATATAAGTTTCGAAATGCAGAGGCGATGGGGGTGTCCCTGGTAAGTTCAGAGCCATCTACCCCTATTATAGAATGCACTCCGGTTGCCTGTCTCTGCGCCCGTAATCTGTTGACCAGGATACGTCCACATCGGTTTCCTCCGATATTAAAAGTGTCGGAGCCTAAGAGCAGTGTGCTCCACTCTGTCGAGATCAATGCCCTCAAGTTGTGTCAAGGCGGCCTCTAGCTGACGCCAGATCCGGAGTGCCCCGGTACGCTTATGGATACGTTCAAGTTCCAGTACCTGAGGGGACAAGCTCTCTCTCTTGTCCCGGAGAAGTTTGTTGTCCACACAGAAATGGCAATCAATTCACCCCTAATAACCACTTTCAGGGTTTCCCAGAGCATGGAGATCGAGACATCTGCAGTGTTGTTTATTGCTAAAAAGTCCACTAGTGCTTCATTGATTTGCTTGACGACTGTAGGTCTATGTAGAACAGTTTCCCTCATTCGCCAGGCTCTGTGTGGAGTCCGCATCGGCGAGAAAGTCTGGGTGAGGGACACCACTGTATGATCTGACAAGGAGCGAGGCTCTATCTCCGAACCTGTGACCATAGATTGGAGGTCGGACGTACCCAAAAAATTATTTTTACGGGCGTATGTCTTATGTACATGGGAGTAGAATGTGTAACCGTGTGTATGTGGTTGCAGGGTACGCCAGATGTGTCCTAGGCCCATCTTCCCAAGCCAAAGCGCGTCCTCGCGAGACAGAGCCCCAGTTTGACCATGGCGCTGTGCAGATCTAGTTAGATCGTTGTTAAACAACCGATTAAGCTCACCCCCCAGAAGCACCAGACTGTCTTGTATAGATATGATCTCAGCCACTGCACAGCATAGAAGTGTTCCTGCCCCTCATTAGGAGTGTATATAGTCCCCAGTGTGAAGGTGTCATTCCCCAGGGTCACTGAATGAGCTAGCAATCTGCCTCTAATTTCGGCCTGTTTGGAACCTATCTTGCCTTGAAAGGAGTGGGACACCAGGATCGCTACCACCGCGGTTTTAGAAGGGTTGGATGAAAAGAATTGATGTGGAAAAGCCTGTGAGCGCATTCTATGCCAGTCGCTAGCGACGTGCATTTCTTGGAGAAGGTTTATATGTGCTCCAGAATGCTCTAAATAGGATAACATGGCACAGCGCTTTACAGGATTGTTGACGACCTTCACATTAAGGGTGAGAATCTGTAGGTCATGTTGCATAGTGATGGGGTGGTAAGTGAGCTATGAGATCGTCCTGTTGGAAAGTGCAAGTCATCATTTGCGTCTCTTGGTACAAATTGTGGGAAGTCAAGTAAAGGACATATTGAGGTGACAAAGTGAGTCCCCCATCTGCAAGTTCCCCCAAAAACAATACAAAAAGAGAAGAAAACAGAATTAACAACCAGAAAAACATTGTCCAATAGTCAATCTCCACGGCCAAGGACCCTATTGGGAAAATATGTTTGGGAGTGTGTAGTGGCCGAGGTCTCCATCCCCCAATCCCCCGCCCAATCCACCCGCTGTGAATGAGAAAAAAACATCACAGCCAGTTTCATGTTGCATCTGCACCAGTAGAGTCCCGGGAGAGCGTCTCTAGTATCGCCTGTCGTTCTTTAGCCATAGACGCCGGATCAGGGCAGAGTATTGGCACACGTCCATCGCTGGTGCCTACGGGCTCCCCGCTCACGCCGGCCAGGCTGGGAGTCAGAGAGGTATCATCAATGCCAAGCAGTCGACGCGCATCTTCAAAAGATCGGAGTTGATGGAGTTTGCCATTCAGGTGGAAAACAATCTGGAAGGGGTGTCCCCCAGGAGTATGATATGCCTTTGTTTCTGAGGTGGGCCGTAACTGGGTGGACTTCTCTGTGTTTCTGGAGAGTGGAGGCTGCCAGGTCTTGGAAAAGCCTCGGCTTATGACCTTTAAACTGTATTGGATGTTGGTCTCTAGCTGCATGGAGAATACGCTCCTTCAATGGGAAATTGTGGACACACACCAATATATCCACTGGTGGTGCAGAGTCCGGTCTCTTGGGGCCTACTCTGTGTGTTGTATCAAACGTGATGTCCATCTCCGGTGGTGCCACCAGGATCGATCGGAAGAGCTCTGAGACAAACATGGTTATGTCATTCCCCTCGGCAACAGCAAGTATACCTTTGATGCGTATATTGCTGCGCCTCAACCGGTTTTCTAGGTTTTTGCCGTGAGCCTGCAGTTCAAGCCGTTGGTCCCTGAGCTGAATAACCTCCTGGTGCAGTTGTTCAGTTTGTCCATCTCAGCTTGTTTCATGGTCTTCCAGAGTGGAGACTATCCCTAGGTTGTCAAGGTCGCGGCGAACCTCCTTAAGTTTGTTGAAAGATCTTTCTTGAGGGTCAGGAGATCCTCCCGAAGAAAAGCAAAAAGAGCCTCCAAAATCGGACGAGTCACCGGGGTGTCAACCTCTTAGCTATCTGGCGCGGACTCCGAGCTCAAGGGCGGCGGAGGGTCACCGGCCTGTGGCACCGCAGGTTTAATAAGTGTGAGATGCTGGCTTGGTATATGATGCACACTTATTTAAGTAGGCACCCTGCACCAATCCAGACAACCCTTATGGTGATTTTAGTGGTCTTAGACAACCTTAAAGCTCTCTAAGTGGTAGCTGTGGAGAGAAGCCTTCAGGCTTAGTCCAGAAAGAGTGTAAAGCAGCTTGTTTTACCAGAACATAATCTTATTGGTATAGATTAAGTGAAAAAGAACCACTCAGTGTATTTATATAAATATGTATTTATTATAAGACACTCACTAACACATACAGATATCTCCTAGCCGGAGATATACACCATACACACAATAAATTTCAATAGAAACAGGTAAGTAGCACGACATACACAGTGGTCACGGGGGGGACCAAACCATATACTAAAATAGTGGCATGCGGACCATGACTCGAGTCAAGACTGTCCCCAGAAGACGTAGAAGTGCCGGGGACCCAAGGGACCACCCAAGGTGAGTATCTAGGAACCCCACAGAGGTCGTGTGCAGTGTGGGAACACGACCACGTTCTCAATACAAGGCAACAGGTAAGTCGCGGTTGCAGTTTTAAAGAAGGACCTTGAAGAAACCCCGTGGAAGACAGAAGGTTGAAGAGCCACCCCCCGTGGATACCATAGGTACCAGGATACCTACACCAGGGAAGCCGGGTGCATCAGTGTGAAGTGGCGTCGTAAACCGCTGTCGAACTCAATGGAAGACTTCAGGAAGATGCCACTGCTGGGGAAGGTGAACGTGTCCGGTGGAACCCAAAGGTGGATTCAAGGTGAGAAGTACCTGCAAGCAGAGGGAACAGAGTCTATGCCACTCAGGAGTGACCAGGAGGCATGGAAGACGAATGCCCACCGAAATTGGGTGCTGCAGGGGAGATGACCGTGACCTTGAAGCTGCAGCTGTGAGGACCAGGCGATGCTGTGGAAGACCAGGAGCCTTTCACAAGTTGTCCCACATCTAATGTTGAAAGTTGAGGGGTCGGTGTCCGTTGGGAGCACCAACAAGCCTTGGCAACTGCAAACAACGTAGAAAGCGAAGAAGGTGCAGTGTCGGTACCAGCAAGGTCTAGGTGACTCACCACAAGCAGGGGAGTCAGGGCAGGCTCCGAGCAATCGGGGGAGCCCACAGAAATCAAGGAAGACCCTCAACAGGACCTGAGTCGCAAGAGGACCTCGAACAGCTCACCAAAGATGCAGGCCCACGGTGCAGATGATGCGGTGAGGACGAAGATCTTAGTCACACGAGATGCTTGAGGTGGGGGCTACTTGGAGCCCGAAGATCTTGAAGGAAGCCAACAAGCCTTTGCAACAGCAAGTCGATGCGGTGCGCAGGGGTTCGGTTCCTGCGGCTATGATGAGGGATACTGGCCTAAAACTTGGTGAGAGGGCAGGGCAGGCCTCGAGGGATGTGAAGAACCACGACCTGTGTTGCTGAGCCTTTCGGAGTCCGTGGGAGCCCAGGATCAGCAGACCAGTCTGCTTAGTTGCAGTGCCTGCAGATGCAGGGAAGTGACTCCTTCACTTCAAGGGAGATGCTTTCAGGTGTCTTGGATGTCCACAGGCCTTGGAAGGTACCTGTATGGATCAAAGGCATGTACGTTGCAGCAGACGAGCATGGCGACGAGACCAGGAGCAGCAGGAGTCTTCATAGTTGCAGTCTTGATGCCCAGAGCGAAGTCCAGCGGTGTCCAGAGTGCCCAGACAGTCGAAGAAGTGGTGTCTTGAAATGAATCTTGTCCCATGACGAATCTAGAGACCCACCCTCAGGTAAGCCCTTAAGTACACTAAGGAAAGGGTGAGGACGATTCTGGGTTCCCTCCCATGTCCTTTCTCCAGTTTCCCTCCAGAGCGGGAGCCTATGGCTCCTTGAGCTGGTTTGAACTGCACTATGCGAGGAGGACACCAAATGTGCCCTTCAAGCAGACCGAGTGGTGCTGGCAAGCGCTCCCACCAGGCCCCAATACACTAAACCCTGTCTGGGAGGTGGTCACACCTCCCTGTGACAGGATACCTATTGTTCTGCCTTCCCCTGCTGGAGCTTGGCTCAGCAGCAGGAGGGCAGAATCGTGTCTCTGGTCAGCAGCAGCCATGTTATGCTGTCCTGGTCTAAAAGACTGGTACCGGGAGCACTGAGGGCTTCCCGGAGGAGCTTTACAATGCATGGAATCATACCTCCGACACCATTTACGGTGTGGGGGTATGATTCTAACAGGTTTGATACCAAACATGATAGGCTTCGTTACAGCCAGTTTAGAGATGGTCATTGCGTAAAGAAGCATGGCCACTCTATGTATCGTAATGGCTGATGCACTCACAACCTGGGAGAATGGACTCCGAAGGTTGTATGGGTGTCCTGCTCATGCAGGGGCACCCTCACACTTGGACCCGAGCACCCTGCCTTCAGGATCGAAAGGCCTTCTTTAGGGGTGACTAATAGGTTTTAAGTGCAGTGCCTTTAGATATAGAGAGACCTATATCATTCAATGGCAGGCCTGTAGTTAGTTTGAGTGGTCCCTCATGGGTGGCATAATGCATGCTTCAGCCCATGGGGGACCCCTGGTGTACCTATGCCCTGGGTACCTCAGTAACATATACTAGGGACTGACAAGGGTGCACCAGTGTCCAATCTGGGGTGTACCCAAGTACTTGCCATACCAATTTAGAGAATGGGGTCCTGATTGGCAGGATCCCAGTCAGAAACAGCGTAGCACCAGGCAAAAAGTGAGGGTAACCATAGAAGCAGATCCTACTTTGCTACACAACCCCCACCGCCAAACTTAAGGAGATGAGACTAACCTTGCCCAGTTGAGTCTTCATTTTCTAAGTGGAAATATCTGGAGAGTCCATCTGCATTGGCATGGTTACTCCCAGGTCTATGTTCCACTGTATTTTCCATCCCCTGTAGGGAAATTGACCACCTCCAAAAGTTTGGGGTTTTCACCCTATATCTGTTTAAGCCATAAGAGGGGCTTGTGGTCTGTTTGAACAATGAAGTGAGTGACAAACCGGTATGGCCTCAGCTTCTTCAAGGCCCAGACCACATTAAAGGCTGCTCTTTGAATGGCTGACCAACGTTTCTCCCTGGGGGTCAACCTTCTGCTGATAAAAGCTACTGGTTGATCCTGGCCCTCTGCATTTAGTTGTGATAACACAGCGCCTACCCCTATCTCAGATGCATCTGTCTGGATGATATTTTTGGAGTAGTCAGGACTTTGCAGGATGGGAGCAGTGCACATGGCCTGCTTCAGGTCATCAAATGCCTTTTGACAGCTTACTGTCCACTTAACTTTCTCGGGCATTTTCTTAGATGTAAGATCATTCAGGGGAGTCACTATGGACCCATATCCCGTGACAAATCTTCTGTAGTACCCAGTCAGGTCCAAGAAAGCTCAGACCTGAGTCTGGGTGGTGGGAGCAATCCAGTCCACAATGGTCTGGATTTTGCTCTCCAATGGTTGAACCTGGCCTCCACCTACCAGGTGGCCCACGTACACAGCCTTACTTTGCCCTGTCTGGCACTTAGTGGCCTTGACAGTGAGATCTGCCTTTTGTAGGGCGTCCAAAAAATTCCTGAGGTGGACCAGGTGATCCTCCCAGGTGGAGCTAAAGACAGCTATATCATCTAGATATGCTGCACTATAGGCTCCCAGACCTGTTAGGACTTTGTTCTCCATCCTCTGTAATGTGGCAGGTGCATTCTTCAAACCACAGGGCATCACAATAAATTGGTAATGCCCACTAGGGGTTGAGAATACTGTTTTTGGCTTGGCATCCTCAGCTAGCCTGATTTGCCACTAGCCAGCAGTCCGGTCAAATGTACTCAGAAACTTGGCTGAGGCCAAAGTATCTATAGGTTCATCTGCCCTTGGAATAGGATGGGCATCAGTCATAGGATAGGATATGGTTTTATAGAGCGCTCGAATGCCGAGGCGTTTTGGCGCTGGGAGGTGAGATAGGGTATTTGGACGGCTATGACTGAGTTTTAAAGAGGTGGAAACAGCCGTGTTTTTAGTGCCTTCCTGAAATGAAGCCGGTTGGACATTAATCTCAGAGATCGGCAGCTGGTTCCAGAGTTTGGCTGCACAGTGAGACAGACGTCTGCCTCCTCATCTGGCTCTACGAATCCTCGAAGTGGAGATGAAACCGGCATCAGTGGATCTAAGGTTTCTGGTGGGGGAATACCAGGAGAAAAGATTCCGAAAGTCTGCAGGCCCTTAGTGACTGCATTGAGGCCTCTGTAGTCTACACAAAACCTCATCTCTCTTTTTCCACCCTTGGTGTGAGGTTTTGACACAAGGACTACTAGACTAGCTCAGGGGCTATTTGAAAGCTCAATGACCCCCAATTCCAGCATCTTTTTGACCTCTGTCCTGATGCAATCCCTGACATGATCAAGCGGTCTGTAGATTTTACTCTTCACAAGTAGGCTATCACCTCTGTCCACTTCATGGGTATACCAGGTGGTCTGACTGGATGTCAGGGAGAACATATGTCTGTACTTATTGAGCACCTGCCTACAATCAGTTTGCTGTTGGCCAGTGAGGCTGCCTGCCAAGGCTACTCCATCCACTGACCCGTCATCAATGTTCTGAGGGAGGACATCAGGGAGAGTATCACTCTCTTCCTCCTGTCCCTCATCAGTTGCCATGAGCAAGCCCATGTCAGCCCTGTCCACAAAAGGTTTCAGGTGGTTCACATGAAGTACCCTATGGGGACTTCTGGGAGTGCCTAGGTCCACCAAGTAGGTGACCTCGCGTTTTTGTTCAAGGATAGTGTGGGGGCCACTCCGCTTGTCTTGGAGAGCTGCTGGGGCCACAGGCTCCAACACCCACACTTTCTGGCCTGGCTGATAAACAATCAAGACAGCCTTTTGGTCATGCCAGGCTTTTTGAAGTTTTTGGCTGGCCTCCAGGTTTTTGCTGGCCTTCTTCATGTACTCAGCCATGCGTGAACGCAGGCCAAGGACATAGTCTACAATGTCTTGCTTAGGAGGTTTGGGAGGTTGATCCCAACCTTCCTTCACTAGAGGCAATGGACCCCTAACTGGATGTCCAAACTGAAGCTCAAATGGCCTGTAGCCAACCCCCTTCTGAGGAGCCTCTCTGTACGCAAAGAGATGGCAGGGTAGCAAGTCATCCCAATTTCACCTAAGCTTTTCGGG
Organism: Calotriton arnoldi; assembly: GCA_963921515.1. NCBI lineage: Eukaryota > Metazoa > Chordata > Amphibia > Caudata > Salamandridae > Calotriton > Calotriton arnoldi. The sequence continues at coordinate 3,348,528 of CAWUFW010000488.1, read as the reverse complement.
GAGTCCCATAATCATACCCTTTAGGGTCTTGTTGAACCTTTCAACAAGCCCATTGCACTGTGGATGGTAGAGTGGTAAACTTATAGTTTACTCCACACACTTTCCACATGGCAGTGATATAACTAGACATGAAGTTTGTACCTCTGTCTGTTAAGACCTCCTTAGGGAAGCCCACTCTGGAAAAGATTCCCAGGAGGGCCCTGGACACTACAGGAGCTGTAGTGGTTCTAAGGGGAATGGACTCAGTACCTAGTGGCATGGTCTACCACCACTAGTATATAACTGTGCCCAGATGCAGTTGGAGGGTTCAAGGTACCAACAATGTCAATCCCTACCCTTTCAAAGGGGACCCCAACCACTGGAAGTGGAATTGAGGGGGCATTTGTGGTGCCACCTCACTTACCACTGGCTTGGCAAGTGGCACAGGAGCGACAAAACTCCTTTGTGTCCTCAGACATATGGGGCCAGTGAAAGTGAGGGACCAGCCTGACCCAAGTCTTGCTTTGCCCTAAGTGTCCTGCAAGAGGAATATCATGTGCTAGGGAGAGGAGGAAACCTCTGAATTTCTGGGGTATTACCAACCTCCTGGTGGCACCAGGCTTTGGGTCTATACCTTCAGAGTACAGAAGCCCATCTTCCCAATAGATCCTATGGGACCCACTGATATTCCATGCTTCCTCAGCAGCAGCTTGCTGTCTGAGGGGTTCAAGAGAAGGGCTGGTCTGCTGCTCCAAACTCAAGTCTGCCCTAGCAGGGCGCCCTGCCCCTAAGAATTCTGCCTGGTCAGGTCCAAGTTCCTCTGGGACAGTACCTTCACAGGGGCTGAGATCATCTCCCTCAATAGGTTGATCTTCACTGGGAGTTTGTGAGGAGGATGAAGCTTTACCCTTCCTGCTCCTTCTCTAGGGAGGCAGCTGGTCCATTTTTCTAGGATCCAGTGCCTTGTCAGTGCTGAGCTGTTTGGCCTGAGCCCTAGTGACAGCAAACACACTGGCAGAGATGCCCATCATCTCTACATGAGTCCTGAACTCTATTTCAGCCCAAGCTGAAGTTTCTAGATCATTGCCCAACAAACAATCTACAGGGAGGTCTGGCGATACCACAACCTTTTTAGGTCCAGTTACCCCTCCCCAGCTGAGGTTCACAACTGCCAAGGAATGGTCAGTCCTGACATTGCTAGCGTTGGTGACTTGGTACATTTGTCCAAGTATGATCTGATCAGGGGACACAAGTTTCTCTGTCGCCATAGTGACGCTGGCCCCTGTGTCCCTGTAAGCCATTGCTTCTTTTCCATTTATCAAAGGATGTTGTCTGTACTTGCCCAAGTTAGTGGGGGGACTGACAAGTAAGGTGGCAAGGTCTATGCCACCATCACAGACTAGAACAGCCTGAGCTGGAGTTCTGACTAGGCTAGAACCCATCTCAGAACCCAAGGTTAACCCCACTAATCCCTTGGTTGCTGTACTACCACTTGTACTTGTGCTAGGGGAAGCAGGTGCCTTGGGGCAGTGGTAGTAGGCGTTTCCTTGGCCTTTGGGCAATTAGCATCCCTTATCTAATGGGTCTTCACCTTACAAAGGTAGCACCAAGGTCTCTTTTTCCCTTTCTTGGAATTTTGGGACTCACCCCCAGATGCAGGTTTTTGTGGCACTTGTGAAGACTCTTTTTTTTTTTAATCTTTAGCCTTGTCCCCACCCTTATCCTGATATTTAGAAGAATCTTGCTTTTTCTGGTCCCCTCCAGTACCATGGTTTTTTTGCTTAACCCTGGTGCGGACCCATTTGTCTGCCTTCTTTCCCAATTCTTGGTGAGAGGTCAGATTAGAGTCCACCAGGTACTGATGAAAAAGTTGGTTCTGACAGTTATTAAGGATGTGCTCCCTCATAATCAAATTGTACAATCCTTCATAGCCCTGTACCTTGCTTCCATTAAGCCAGCCTCTTAGAGCCTTAATAGCACTGCCTACAAACTCTACCCAGTCCTGGGTGTGTGCCTTCTGGGTGTCTCTGAACTTAATCCTATATTGTTCAGTGGTTAAGCCAAACCCATCTATGAGAGCACGCTTCAGTACTGAGTAATTGTCAACATCCTCTTCTACAGCGAGGAGCTTATCTCTACCTTTGTTAGCAAAGGAGAGCCACAGGATAGCTGCCCACTGCTCTTGAGAACCCTCTGAACTTTGCAGGCCCTCTCCAAAGCAGTGATCCATTTATGGATGTCATCCCCCTCCTGGTAAGGAGGGATTATCCTGCTCAGGTTCCTATTGTCAAAAGATGTTTCTCTGATTCTAGGGACACTGTTGCTGCCACCATGGGACTCTAGTCCCAGTTTCTTCCTAGACATCTGTACTTCTAGGGACTCTTTGTCAAGGGCCAACTGATCTCTCCTGAGCCCAAGTCTGACTTTCTCAAGTTTGAGCAATTGGTATTCCCTGTCTAAAGAGCTGTCCCTCTTCTAGATATGGAGGTCCCTATGGAAGTGTCTGAATTATGGGATTCTCTAGAGGAGGATCTAGACCTCCTTGGTCTACTCTGGACCCTCCCAGGAGGGACAAAGGGTATCTCCGCTGACATCTGCACTATGCCCTGAGGGGTCAGAGTTTGGCAGGTTGGAATCATTTGAGTCCTCCTGCCCATACTCAGAATTGAGATCTTCAGGGAGAGCCTTTGATGCTCCCTCTTCAGGAGTATCCCCAACCACATTATCCTGTCCTTTTGCTTCTACAGGATGATAATCATCCTCATGTAGCAACTTTAAGAGCAGCTTAATGGTGTGGTTGCCACCTGTCTTTATCTTCCTAAGGCTACATAGGGTCCTTAGTTCCTGAAACTTTAGACCACTGTACTTAGCAGACTGGGGTACATTAGTATCCTCAACTAAAGACATGGTTCTAGGTGTAGTGAGGTGTTGCACTTACCTACCCTAGATAACTAAACTCTCTGAGGTTGGAAAAAGGGTTGTGCTAAACCCTTAACTACCCAACCCTACGTTAAGTAGAACTTACTTATTCTAAGCTGTATTATATGTGCCTAATATTAGTGATGGTTTTTCAATTAATCCACACCAAGATTATCTGGTAAAACAATGCAGGCTTGAATCCCACCGCTGCCACCAATATGAGAAGCTGACTTGGTATATGATGCACACTTATTTAAGTAGGCACCCTGCACCAATCCAGACAACCCTTATGATGATTTTAGTGGTCTTAGACAACCTTGGAAAGCTCTCTAAGTGGTAGGTGTGGAGAGCAGCCTTCAGGCTTAGTCCAGAAGGAGTGTAAAGCAGCTTGTTTTACCAGAACATAATCTTTTTGGTATAGATTAAGTGAAAAAGAACCACTCAGTGTATTTATAAAAATATGTATTTATTATAAGACACTCACTAACATATACAGATATCTCCAAGCCGGAGATATACACAATGCATACAATACTTTTCAATAGAAACCGGTAAGTAGCACGACCTACACAGTGGTCACCAGGGGGGACCAAACCATATATGAAAATAGTGGTATGTGAATCACGACTCGAGTCAAGACTGTACCCAGAAGACGCAGAAGTGCAGGCGACCCAAGGAACCACCCAAGTTGAGTATCTAGGAACCCCACGGAGGTCGTGTGCAGTGTGGGAACACAACCGCGTTCTCAATACAAGTCAACGGGTAAGTCGCGGTTGCAATTTTAAAGAAGGACCCTTCCCAGTAGACCCTGAAATAACGCTGTGGAAGACAGAAGGTTGGAGAGCCACCCCACCCGTGGATACCCTAGGTACCAGGTACCTAAACCAGGGAAGCCGGGTGCATAGGTGTGAAGTGGCGTCGTAAACCTTCGTTGAACTCAATGGAAGACTTCAGGAAGATGCCGCTGCTGGGGAAGGTGAACGTGTCCAGTGGAACCCAAAGGTGGATTCAAGGTGAGAAGTACCTGCAAGCAGAGGGGACAGAGTCTGTGCCACTCAGGAGTGACCAGGAGGCATGGAAGACGAATGCCCACCGAAGTCGGGTGCTGCAGGGGAGATGACTGTGACCTTGGAGTTGCAGCTGTGAGGACCAGGCAACGCTGTGGAAGACCAGGAGCTGTTCACGAGCTGTCCCACATCGGATGTCGAGAGTTGAGAGGTCGGTGTCCGTGTGGAGCACCAACAAGCCTTGGCAACAGCAAACAACGTGGAAAGCGAAGAAGGTGCAGTGTCGGGACCAGCAAGGTCCAGGTGACGCACCACAAGCAGGGGAGTCAGGGCAGGCCCGAGCAATCCGGGGAACTCACAGAAATCAAGGAAGAACCTCAACAGGACACACAGACCAGAGGCACTGGAGTCGCAAGAGGACCTCGAGCAGCTCACCAAAGATGCAGGCCCACGGTACAGGTGATGCAGTGAGGACAAAGATTCTGATCACAGGAGATGCTTGAGGTGTGGGCTACTTGGAGCCCGAAAATCTTGGAGGAAGGAAGCCAACAAGCCTTCGCAACAACAAATCGATGCGGTGCACAGGGGTTCGGTTCCTGCGGCTCCAACAAGAGATACTGGCCTCAAACTTGGTGAGAGAACAGGGCAGGCCTCGAGGGATGTGAAGAACCACCACCTGTGTTGCTGAACCTTTTCCGTCCGTGAGTCCGTGGGAGCCCAGGATAAGCAGACCGGTCAGCTTAGTTGCGTTGCCTGCAGATGCAGGGAAGTGACTCCTTCACTTCAAGGGAGATTCCGTCGGGTGTCTTGGATGTCCACAGGCCTTAGAAGGTTCCTGTATGGATCACAGGCACTGACGTTGCAGCACACGAGCAGGGCGATGAGACCAGGAGCAGCAGGAGGCTTCCTAGTTGCAGTCTTGAGGCCCAGAGCGAAGTCCAGCGGAGTCCAGAGTGCCCAGACAGTCGAAGAAGTGGTGTCTTGAAATTAATCTTGTCCTACGATGAATCTAGGGACCTACCCTCAGGTAAGCCCTTAAGTACCCTAAGGAAAGGGTTGGGATGACTCGGGGTTCCCTCCCAGGGGAGGGGTCGGACAGTGGGGAGGAAACTCCGATGTCCTTTGTCCAGTTTCGCGCCAGAGCCATATACTAGGGACTGATATGGGTGCACCAGTGTCCAATCTGGGATGTACCTAAGTAGTTACCATACCAATTTAGGGGAGAAAGCACAGGGACTGGGTCCTGATTAGCAAGATCCCAGTCAGACTAGTCAGAAACAGCATAGCACCAGGCAAAAAGTGGGGGTAACCATAAAAGCAGATCCTACTTTCCTACATTAACATGTCCTTTAGCTTGCTATCTTTCTTCCCCTGCCCTGTAGCCATAGTTCCTTGTGTGGGTGAGGCGCCTACCAAAGAGGAGGAGGGAGAGGCCCACCAGCGGTCTCATCCACCGTGAGTCTTACTCAAGAAAGGGGGCCTGGTAGGGCCTGCGGGGCACCCAGTGGTGATACTGCTACATAATAGAGTCCCTAGATCGCGATGGTCTCAGGTTCCTTGTCCGTTAGGGATCGCTACTGCCCACCTGTGGTTAGCTGCCCAGTAGTGGTTCAAGGGCCTCTTCCGTTGAGAGGAGCGTTGTAGGTCAGCGGACAATGTCTATGGCATTGTGTGTCCCGACTGTTGGGGGGGGGGGGGGGGGAGGGGATTCACATTACTTGTGGCCAAAGCAAGGCCAGAGGGCCAGAAGGTCGCCGAGACTACAGTCGGGGGCGGCCGGGTCCAGTCCAATCACAAAACTCAGGGCCTGCCATCTCCTTCTAAGTCCATCCACAGCAGGACTGCAGCATACCAGCAAGGGTGCTACACTAACTCCGTCCCCAGAATCACTCTCTGGGATCATCCATCACTAGATGATCTCAGGTGGGACGAGCAGTGAAGCCATGTGCCTGCAGGGTGGGACCCCGGCTCAACAAGTGCAGCCAGTCTGCATGTCAGTGTAAGGCCCAGGGATCAGGTTTATTCTCCAGCTATCCAGCTTTGGGGAGGGGTGCCCAGGTCCCTTCAGTAGCACAACTCTCAAGGGGAAGGGCCCCAGGGTGATCAGCAGCAGGTCCCAAGCAATAACTGCGCCCCCCCCCCCCATATCTCCGAGGCTGCAACTTGAAGGCGACCGCTCTTCGCGCCTGACCCTGCGGGGCAGGACTGATCAGTCACCGGTTTCTGCGGGCACTGTAGTGGGAGGGTTCTTGCAGCGATAGCGGTGTCGTTGGAAATGAAGAAGCGCTCCAAGCAATTTTAAGGCGAGCCTCATTTCCCCCCACCTCCAGACCCCTGGGAATGCATGTTGGTTGTCTGTTCCTCTCTACGCTGCTGGAAAAGGTCACGGACCATGGCAGACAAAGGTGACAGGCCGGGTACAATCAGGAGCGCTTCGTACTCGCCGTCCTCAGGCGCCACCAGCGCGGCTGGGTCTCACACCGGTCTCCCTGGCGGCATCATCTTTCGGGAGTGAGGCAGGGTGTTCTGGTGGTGTTCGCGGCGGGCTCAGAGCTGCCACACCACCATCTTGCAGCGGGCCGTGCTCCTCTCTTCATGCGCACTGGCCCCGGAGATGGCGTTGCAAGTCAGCTCGCCTCTGTAGTCTTTCCGCTGGTGCTCCGCTTCTTCCCCTGGCCAGAGTTCAGGGGTTGGGTCATTTAACCCCAGTGTGAGGCCATGCATGCGGGTCTGATCGGCAGTGGGGACGGAGAGACCGAGAGACCATGTCACCCGTCCGTCGTCTTGGCCCAGCTTCCCTAATCTTAAAGTTTTAGACCTGGGAAAGCTCAATCAATTGTGTCAAATTCATAGCAGGGGTTCTTTCGCTCGTTGATTGCTTTGGGTGGGCCTCCATTCAGTCATTGTTTTCTCACAGTGTCATTCACAGATTGGATTAGTCCAGGGCTGTATTTCCCTCTCACCATTACACTTTTTGTTGTTCGGTATATTCTTCCACGTTTTGGTGATCTCTACAATGCATGAAGTCCATCTTGAAAAGTCTCCCTCACTTCTTATCTTAGACCTGACCACCAGACTCAAATAGGTGATGTTCCAATGAATAGCACTAGCTTTTTAAACAAGCATTGGCATAGCCAATAGGTCTCGCTTTTGGGACCTTATAAGTATTTAGTTATGCAGCACAATATCCTTGGTGCAATAACATCAACTGTTGCATGGGTAAACACTTATAAGGTCCCAAAAGCGAGACCTATTGGCTATGCCAATGCTTGTTAGTCTTTGTTAAGGGCGTGCATTAGTGTTCATGGTGGGGGTAAGATTTAATAACTTTGGAATTTAGGATGAAGGCATTGTGAGCTTCCTATTGTGCCTGCCAGTGGGACAGAAAGCTGCACATTTAATCCTTGGCCTCTCCGCAGAGTGCACAGAGCAATAGTTCCATATTTGCCATTTTAAATCAGAACTACACAGGAAAGTGTGCACACATTATGCTGACGTATGGAGTTTAGGCACCAGGAGTGCAGTGAGAGAGCCCAGTTCAGGACAGATAATAATCTTTTTCAGTTTTTAAAATGGCACCATCCACCTTTAATACCCTCTGTGGCTTCATTGTTGTAGAACGGAAGTTTGCAGAGGCTGAAAATTATAGTATGCCATAGTGCATGACAGCAACAATCGCCTGCTAACTATGAAATTTTAGTAAAACAAAACATACATGTGTGCGCACCACAACAAACAGAATCATAAAGAAACACAAATAGATATGCGAAATATAAAGTAAGAAAACACATGGATCCTGCCACTTAGAGCAGCAGCAATTAGTCTGTTTCTAGTAGAAATAAGAAAATAGACCAGTTACACAGCATTCCTGGCGGGGAGATATTGTTTTTTAAGAGTTCTCCTCCAGAGAAAGTCCTGGCACTGAATGCGGCAAGGAACTGGGGAGTAAGCAGGCTTATTGTTGTATTGGGACCGAGTTTGGCGATGATTATGGATGCGTGGGTGGGAGGGAGTTTGAGCCCGTAGGCTGCCAGCCCCGGATCTCATCTGCCTTCCACTTCATTTCCTGGAGCTCCCAGCACGGTGATAAAGTAAAATGCAATACCAGTTCGGGTTCCAGTATTGCATTTTAAAACATACAAGTTTGACAAAAAAAGAGTTGGGCAGCAGCACAAAAGTAAAGAAACGGTTGCAACCGACATTGTGAAAACAGTTCGGGTTCCGGTATTTTATAAAGAGCCAGACAGAGTGGACAGGTAGAGTGGACCTGGCACCAGCGAGGCATCAAAATGCAGAGGGCGACCTAAGCAGAGTGGACAGGTAGAGTGGAAGCAGAGAGGACCTGGCACCAACAAGACATCAAAATGCAGAAGGCGGCGGAAGCCCCGTTTCAGAATGTGATGAATATCTGGACTCTCGTTTCATTTATTAACTTTGAGGGTTCACCCTATCAAGGGTTGTGATTATTCCTTGAGGTGGGTAGTCACCCACACCAATTAATAATTCAATGTCTCACAAATGCATATAAAAAACTGTGATGGCCTACGTCATTTCCAACTGTGAGTAGTTCTAATATAGCCATGTTTATTTTTTCATAATCGTGTTCTAATAGTTTATCGCACTAGGAACCATTGTTTCTTACTGAGACAATAATTAACAGCAAACCTCAAGGTAAACATCCCTTTCAGCACACATAGAAAGTGGATTTACAAAGAAGCATTGTGGGGTCCGATGGGAGGTAATGTGGGGCAACACACCAAAACCTTTTACAAGTATTCCGCAAAAACAGGAAGCACATGAACAAAAGTATCCGTGGTATTTTACACCTGCGCATTTCCACCAGGGTCAGACAGGTGCTGGAAATGTGGTGTAGAAAGGGAAACATTTGCACACATTTGGTGGTCCTGTGAGATCATACGGATCTTTTGGAAGGTTCTCTGAGAAAGATCTGTTAAGATAGATACTTTTCATTTGGTTTTATGTCACAAACAGATTAATTTCGCAGCACAAGCATTAGGTTCAAGAGCAGGTTCAACATCAAATATTTAACTCGTCCTTATGCATACCTGTTCTGTCGCACGAGCTGTAACGTTGTTAAAAATTAAAACGAATTTGAAAGTAAAAAAGCCCATTGAAGCACGAAGCTTTTAGAGAAACACTGTCATTGGCTCGGCCAATTTAAACGTTCACATAGGAAAATACACAAAATTAACTTACATTGAATTCTTCGGATTTACCATTCTGCGTTTCTTTCTACCGAAGTCAAAAACTCTCATTTTGTCCTTACCCGTTATTCTTAATTACATACATCATTTCAACTTAATAAGTGCATTTTGAGGCTAAAAGTCGCAGCGGTGTGGACAACTACTTCTGAGAATTTCATACCATAACCTAATATTCACAAAACGACAAATAATGAACTTTAAAAAAAAATCCAAAATTCCATGTCATCCTTAAAATAAACAGCTATCGTAATTTTAGAAGGTGTGTAAATCCGCCATTCCTATTGTTGCTATAGACCGAGATAAAACGGGAATTTAACCTGATGACATATACCACAGGACTGTACCATGGAGAGCTTGCTACAACTCAGAAAGGGCATTTTTGAAATTGTTGAGGCATGGACAGAATAGTAAAGGGCTCATCCATTACTCATGACAAAAGGTGGAAACAGAACAGAATCTTGAGAGAACAAGCATTTGAAGGCACGAGCGGGGAGGAGGGGGGGGTGATGCGAGTGGTGCGCGCGAGCGCGCGCCATAGCGAGCGATCTGTTTCCAATTATTGCGCCCGCGTCTGGGCACGATAATTGCAAACAGATGGCGCCCGTGCGGGTAACCGCAGGGAAAAGGCCATGACGCACGAGCGTCTGGTCAGCTTTTTGAAACCCCTAACTTAGTCTCGCAGAGCAGCGCTTGCGCGCTACTCGAGGCTCGACCTAAAAATGAAGTACAGAAGTACCCAAAAATATCTAAATACAGCACAGCTGGTTTTCTTATTTTCACTGTGTATACATAGTACATAATTAAAGTTAAGACTACGAAACAATAAGAATTTATTTTATAAATATGTAAAATGTTACTTTTAAATTGTGTTTTGGGTTTCATGGCTGTCAGTAAATTTTGCAATGTTTCATTCTTCATCTCCTCTAAAACAGGAAAAAACACCAGTAAAATTGTCAATAAAACACAATAACCTGAATAATGTTATGATTTCCATGAAAATTGAGATATAAGTGCCAACTAACATTTCGAATTCAAAACTAACACTGACATACTTTAGAATGTTTTGCAAGTGCTCTATAGGCATTACTTCCTGTCCCTCCCTCACCTTCTTTCTCAACCTATGAGGCCCTTTGCCTCCCCAAGACCCAACCCCAGCTTACAAAAACACCCAACCGCCACCTCCTGTTCTTTTTTGACTCTCAAGTGAGCCTTACCTACTGGTTTCCCCTCCGTGGCGGAGACGGCGGTTCTTTGGGTGCTGATCAAGGCCTGTGCATAGCTGCCTCCTGGGACTCCTCGTTGACTGGGTGTGGACGCCGTGACGGAATATGGCGGTCCACTGTGGCTGGGGTTGTGTTTCCGGGTCACGGCTAGATCAGCTGGAACAGGAGCGATTGGAGTGACGGTAGGACAGGTTTGGTCCGTTTTTGGTGTTTTATACAGTTTTTTCTTGTATCCTGATTGGTGTTTGGGACGTGGATCGTCCTCATTGGTTTGACACTGTTTGTTCCCTGGGACTTTTTCTGGGGCTGGTGTTTTTGGTTGGGTGCTCTTATTCTTCTACCATAGGTCGTAAGAGGTTGTTCAAACACAACAACGTGGTGTCCTCCTCCCCATCCTCGACGGATGGGTCTCCTGTGCCCCAGAAACAGCCTTGTGTTCGGGGCCCTAATGGGGGTGAGATGCCTCTCATGTCCACGGAGGAAGTTCAGGGCATGATTGAGGTGGCCGTCTCCAAGGCTCCACAGGTTCATCCTGGATTGCCTGTTGGCCCTTCACGTCCTCTGATTGTGGATACTGGGGCTGAGTCGTCTCCTTCAGATGGGTAGGGGCCTTCCACCTCCTGTGGCCGGAAGTATATCTCCAGGGAGGAGATGTGGGACATTTTGGCGCATGTCTGGGACAACTTGGGATTTCCTCCTTTCCAGCATGGTGAGGAAAGGGGGGGGGGGGGGGACTTTTTTTTCCCCATTATATGAAACCCTCTTGGTTGGGCATGCCTTTTCAGGGCCCGGTACGGGAGATGGTGATGCGGGAGTGGAGAGAGGTCAACAAGGTTCAGGTCCCACGCTTTCTCCAGAAACTGTACTTGGTGGAAGGAGATGACCCCTTATCCCACTCTGTGCAGTTGGATTCGATTCTGGCTACTCTGATTGGAAGGACTACCATTCAACCGGAGGATTGTACCCCTGCCGATGCCACCGACAAGAAGGTGGTTTCGGGCCTTAAAGCCTTTGCTGCTGAAAATTTGGCCTTGAGGGCGAGTCTGTTTTCCGCTTTTCTACACAGTCTCTGGTGCAGGATTTTGACAAGTTTGCCATGGCGGTACAGGATTGTTCAGAGTTTTCGGGGCTGCTGGCTGCCATGGAACAACAAGCTAAGATGCTGGCTGACATTTCTTCTGATATTATTTGGGCTTCGGCCATGTCCACTGGGGCTTTGGTGGCTGCCTGATGGTCTTTGTGGCTCAGGCAGTGGAAGGCGGATCCTGGTGAGAAAGCTGCCTTGTTGAAACTGCCTTTTGAGGGCCAGGCTCTCTTCGGGGATCAAATGCCTGCCATGATTTCAAAGGCTTTCAAGGAGCGGAAGCATGCCTTGCCTTATAAGTGTGGTGCTGCTTCTTCTGGTAAAGCTTGGAGTAGGTCCACCAGGTCCTCCCGAAAGCGTGAGCCTCGTCAGTCTTTCCGGAGGAGAATATTCCAGCTTCGTTTTTCTCCTAAATGTGCTGCCCCTACTCCTAAGGGGGCTGCCAAGAAGGGCCCCTGGCAACCACAGTCTGGGGGGTCGATGCCTGTGGGAGGCAGAATCAGGCATTTCCTTCCGGTGTGGCGTCTGGATGTTTCGGATCTCTGGGTCCTGGACTCTGTGAAAAATGGTTACAAGATCATCTTTTGGCAGGTTCCCCCGGATATGGGTGTTCGTATGACTCCTGTGCCAGCTGCCAGACTGAGAAGGTTGGCACTGTTGGAGGGTGTCCAAGAGTTACTTGCAAAACAGGCCATTTGCAGGGTACCAGAGTCAGAAATCGGCACAGGGGCCTATTCCATTTTGCTGTTGGTTCAGAAGGTCTCGTGGGGAGTGGTGGGGGGTTGTTGTTTGGCCCTTTCTGGATCTAAAGTGGGTCAACTCCTGGGTTCGGACTGTTCACTTTTGAATGCTGACCATTCAGGCGATTATTCCTCTGGTCTGGACGGGAGATTTTTTTGGCCTCTTTGGATCTTGAGGACACTTATCTCCACGTCCCTGTTGCAGCTTCCTCTCAGCGATTCCTGAGGTTCGCCCATTTTCAGTTTTGTGTTCTCCCCTTCGGCATCAAGTCCTCTCCAAGAGTCTTTACAAAGGTCCTGGCACCAAAGATGGCTATGCTTCATGTGGAGGGGGAGTTCGTTCATCCCTATTTGGACGATCTCTTGCTTCATGCGGCGGGCGAGTCTCTTTTGGTCGCTCAGATTAAAAGGGTCTTGGAGGTTCTGCAGGGATGCAGATTTTTGGTGAATTTGGGGAAGTCTTCTTTGGCCCCCTCTCAGGACATGGTCTTCATCGGGGCTCGTTTTCAGACTCTCGAGAGCCGTGTTACTCTGTCCGAAAGGCGACTGGTCTCTTTGCAGGTTCAGGCCTTGATGTCCCAGGAGGCTCCTCTGACGGTGGAGTAATTGAGGGTGCAGGGGAATTTTGGCTGCGGTGGTGTTTCTTGTGCCCTGGGCGTGGTTTCACCTTCTTCGCCTGGCCGACTGGGTTCTGGCTGTGTGGTCTCCGGGGGCCCAGGATCTGTTGACTTTGCTACGGATGACGTACCGAGTCTGGGAGGACCTCTCCTGGTGGCTCTGCCAGCCACATCTTCTGGCCGGGTCTTCTTGTCTCTCCCGGCTCCGCTGGTGGTGACGTCGGTTGCCAGCCTGTCCGGTTGGGGGGGCATGGATGGGGTCAGAACTGGTTCAGGGGTGCTGGTCTTTGTGGAACTCCCGGATGTCTTTGAACTGGAGGGAGCTGCAGGCGATTTGGCTGGCTCTACTCCATTTTCTGGAAGCTCTGCAGGGACTGCTGGTGGTGGTTCAAATGGACAATCTGATGGCAAAGTCCTATGTCAACAGGCAAGGGAGACCAGGTCAGGATCCCTGAACTTGGTGGCCAGAGACATTTTCCTGTGGGCTCAGGACTGGGTTCTGGGGCTGTCTGCTCTCTACATTCGGGGGTGGAGAATGTCCAGGCCGATCTGTTGAGCAGGGACATTCCCTCGTCCATTGATTTCTCCCTGCTTACCAGTTTGTTCCGCCAGTTTGTGGTTCGTTGGGGCATGCCGTGGTGGACCTGTTTGCGGGTCCAGGGAATGCCAAGGTGGAGCGGTTTTGTTCTCTGGGTCGGTGTCCCCGGGCTTGGGGGATCGACGATTTGACCCGTCCTTGACTTGACGGGGCCTGCTGTACACTTTTCCTCCATTCCAGCTGATCAGGGATTTTCTGGTTTGGGTCCGGAGGGCGCACACCCAGGTGGTGTTGATTGCACCTAGTTGGCCTGTGCAAATTGGTTTCCTCTCCTGGACTTGTTACGGTGTGACCTGGAGTGGGTCCTTCCTGTAGTCCAGTCTTTGTTGGATTTTTCGTCTCTTCCCCTGGGCACCTTAAGGAAGTTGCATTTGACGTCATGGTGGTTGAACAGAGGGGCTTAGCCAGTTTAGGGGTCACTGACCAGTTGCTGTGACCTTGCAGGCTTCTCGAAGGTTTTCTATGCTTCTCTCTTATACCAGGCATTGGAGAGCTTTTTCGGCCTGGTGTGCTTGTAAGGAGGTTGATCCTACTGTAGCTGATCTTTTTTTGATTATGCAGTTCCTGCAGGATGGTGCTCAGTTGGGTTTGTCGGTTGATTCAGTGCGGGTGCAGTGTGCGGCCATTCAGGCATTTAGGGGTTGCTGGTGCAATTTGCATGATGACGGTTGTCCTATGCCTTGGTTTTTTCAGGGTCTTTTGAACCTTTTTCCTCGGCCTGTTTGTTCTTTTCCGTGTTGGAATTTGCAATTGGTCTTGGATGTGCTGTTGGGTCCTCCTTTTGAACTCCTTGAGGGGCTGGAGCTGAAGCTCTTAATTTTCAAGACTTTTTTCTTGGTTGCCATCACGTCGGCTAGGCGGTTGGGGGAGTTGGGGACCCTGTCCTGTAAGTATCCTTTCTTTTCAGACTGGGTGATGCTGGTGCCGGATCCGTCTTTTGTCCCCAAAGTGAATTTGGCTTTTCATCTCAGTCTGTGTTGAGGTGATTTCGCCTGATTTTTGTCCTAATCTTTCCCTCAGCTGAGGACTGTCTTTTGCACTGTTTGGATGTGCCGCAGACTTTGTTGTGGTATTTGCAGGTGGTGGAGTACTTCGGAAGTGGGATGCTTTGTTTGTTAATTTTAGTCCCGCTAAGAAAGGGGAAAAACCATCCCCGGCTACTTTGAGTCGTTGGATTCGGTCCCTGGTCCTTTTGGCTTACGAGGTCAAAGGGGTGGATCCTGCAGTGGGGGTGCAGGGGTGCTCCACGCACAGTATTGTGAGTACTGTAGCTGAATTGCAGGGTACCTCTGCGGTGGAGTTTTGTACGGTGGCGACTTGGTCTTCCCCTTTCGTCTGCCACTATCGGATTGCTGGTCTGCAACATTTGGATAATGTCCTGGGCCACAAAGTTTTGTCCTCTATGAAGGAATAAGGGGATTGTGCTGTGATTTGGGCACGTTATTAAAATGGTGTTCTTCACTCAGTTGTCCATCTCTGTTTTTGCTTGCTATTTCCTCATCGGTTAAGAAGAAAGGTGAGGGAGAGACGGGAGGTAATGCGTCCATTACTTACTGATAATGGCATTACTCGTACTCCCTCGCCTTCCTTCAAGGTCCCTCCCGGTGCGGTCCAACTGATTTCTAGGCTTGGCTTGTTTACGTACAGGAGCTGGTGGTGGCCAGGGTGTTTTTATAAGCTGGGGGTGGGTCTTGGGGAGGCAAAGGGCTTCATAGGTTAAGAAGGAAGGCGAGGGAGTAGGACTAGGAGTAATGCCATTATCAGTAAGTAATGGACGCATGTTTCTTCCAAGCAAAGACAACAAACATTTTTATTCTGGTCCTTCTTCTATGTCAATACCAATGTAAGAGGGTCCAGTCCTCAATATGGCGATCTGTATTGCTATTGGAAAATTAAGGTGACTGCGGGTTGATCTCTTCTTCCCCTGTGGCAATGAGTTCTATCCTCTCACTGGTAGTAGTACCTTAGCCACTGGCAGCTTCACATATGGACTCTCTGCTCCCGTCTGCCTCAGTATGGCCACAAGCAGCCAACTTGCGCTGCTGGCGCTACTTTGCTGTATAGCGGCATAGGGGTACTGTACATGGTCCGACTGCCACTGTCCGTGCCTTTCTGCCACTGAGTAAGCCCTTGATTCCTCCATATATGTTACTTACCCACATACTTTCAATTCATGTTTTTCTTATGTATATATTTATTTACATGTTTTCTTTTCCTTTAATCTTTTTTTGCTTTACTTTTCTTCTTTCGTTTTTCCTCCTTTAGCCTCTCGACATTATTTTGCACTAAATTTGTTCTTTTCAATTTTCCATAGTTCTTTTTCCTGTATTATAATTATTTTTCATTTCAATATAGAGACTGCTTAGTATTCAGCTTTACTCATGCTTGCTGTTTTTTAATATTCCAGGTGACCGTGACTAATGCTTTGTTTATACATCTTTTTTCACTCTTACCTTTATCTTTGTCTTTTTCTCTCGCTTTGTTGCCGTTTATCTCGTTTTTCTTCCCTTTCTTTTCTTTTTTTTTTATCTTGTACTCTGTCACTCTTTCCACATCTTTCTACCACACATACACATACTACCCATTTTCTTCTCCCTTACCTTCTTTCTATCTACTTCTAACTTTCTCCCTCCCTTTCTTTCTTGCACTTACTTTCTCCCCCTCCTTAGTCACAATGTTTCCCCCAGTGTGTGATTGTGCAAAGCGAATGTCAGGGGTTCAATGTGAGTTGCATAAAGTCAAGTGGAGTCAGGTCACACATGTACATATAGCTGGGACTCCGACAGGTGATTGTAATATAATGTCTCACTGTTATAAAAGATAACCTTTGATGCTCAGTAGCTCCATGTATTGCACTTACTGCATTTACATAAGCACTGCTGGGGACCGTATAAGTAACACTGCAGTATTTTTTGTACTTTCTAAGCACATCACGACTGATAGCCTAAATATACGGACATTAAGTGCTGTTGGCTCTAAATTCGCACCCAAATAATGGAACAACCTCCCACAACACATCGGAGTCTACTCCTCGCTACTGGAGTTTCACAAGAAGCTGAAGACCTGGCTCTTCGAATAATGCTCAGAGACCAGAAACCTTCACACCAGCCTAAGAACCTGGATACCAGTGGTGGCTGGCACCATGAAAATATGGTGTGGCACGATGCCCCAAAACTCATCATAAAGGCTGCGTCCCATCGGTGTGTCTCTGGCGGGGTCGTGGAGACGACAAGCTGGAAAGGACTTCCTTCCTGCCCAGTGGGCACAAATCCAACCAAACCTGGAGCTCCTCTCATGCTGTTTTCAGAATGAGACGTACTCCAGGATTGGTTGGAGCAGGCTAACCCAGCGCTCATTTTGAGGCTGGGGGTCTGTTTCAGCAATCCCCTGGCTGTTTCACAGCCCTGGGGCTGGGTCTACAGTGCACATGTCTGGCTGGCCGTCGCAAGACAGCCGGCCAATCTGACATGCGCACTGCAGGGGCAGCAGTGCCATCCTGCAATTGCAGGAATTAGCCCTGCCATCACGCTCGCGCTGTACACAGCGTGAGCCGGCGGCAATTAAAATGGCATGGCAATGCCATTTTATTTATTTGTTTTTTCCTGCTGCGCTCGCAGCAGGCGGGGTGACGCTTCTCCACCCTTTAGAGGGAACTGTCCCTGCTTGATACCCTCACAGGTGAATAGAACGCTCTACAAATCGACATAAGACAACGTAACATCTACAACTAGGCTGTTCTTCATTTATAGGCAACAGCATTTTGCATGTTGGGGTTCTACAAATCTACAAGTTCCAGAATACAACTTGCTATTGGCTAAAGTGCCAGGACTGGCTGAAGTTGTCACTCTTGGGACATTGGCCCACCTGACTTGTGTTTTTATGGGTGTCCATCTAAAAATATCACAAAATCACACCTGACCATTGCATGAAAGAATAGATACACCTAAAGCAAGTCAGTCCCATTGGTTTTGTCAATGCTTGTTGACACTTGTACATAATTGAAGATGCATATGCAAGAATGCTTTTTCTTTTGCTGTATCTAGCCCACTTCATTTCTCCATCGGATTTAACCCTGCTGTTTTTTTATTTGCTAGGCTTGAGCCACGACTCAGCTATGTGAGCAGCGAGACCTCCCGTCGACAACAAAAAACACCGCTCTCATCTCAACTTCGGGATCCAGTCCTGCAAACCCTGCGTTTTGATGGATTGCACAGGTCTGCTTAGTACCAAAAGCTAAGTCTACCCTAAGTAGACATAGTAATGGTTAATTTATGATCGTTTTGACCTACTGTTTTGCCTATATTTTTAGATGACTCCAATGAGGTCTCTGGTGCCTAAGAATAATAATACTGGTTGTTCCTATTTGACGCAGTGTATGATATTGACAAAGTTAACCGGGAGCTCTTCAGAGAATTGCTTCTTGGGGATAAGCATGTGTGGTACTTGGTAGACAATGCCAACATTGGTTGACGACCAGAATGCATTAAGCAATTCCCATGACCTTTAAAGAGCACTGCATGTTCCCCTATGACAAGCTAGACTCCGCCCTTAACATCATTCGACTTGAAAAAGAGCTAAAGGCAAAAACGGCAGATGAACAGTTAATTGCAGCACTACCTCGTTTGTTAAACAACAGCACTACTACCTTGAATATGGCTTTGATGGAAAACGTGTCACCAAGACCACCTTTGTCCGGTTTGCTAGTACAAACTAGATCCTTAAAAAGAATGATCAGGAAAGAAAAGACCTCTTATATTGCTGAAAATCTACTTAGCACTTCTAAATATTTCTCAACAGTTTTAAGTGAAATAGAACCTCCTTTGTACTTATCAGTGGCTACAGCAGAAAGTACATCACCCGGTCTTGGAATCCACTGATATCAGAGAGTTGCCCTCTGGTGTGACCTTTCGTCCTTGCCTGTTTGCTGCTCAGGGTTTAGAAGGAAGGCAAGGAGTGGAAATGTCACAATGTCAACAGTGCTCATTGAGTCTTATTTACTTCCTGTCTCTGAATTAGTTTCTCTTTGCTCATCGCAATCACGACCGCTGAGACCACAAGTAGCAAGGCCAGTGTCATAGGTACGAAAGGTCTGGTGCATCCTCTAGGTGCACGTGTTATATGCAAGCCAACAACACCCAAATTTGCCTCAAAATAGGTCTGATATGGCTGTTGCAATTTCCAATTTTCAGGCATATGTGACCTCAGTTTTTCACGATGTGCTACAATGGGTTAAAAAGCGAAAGGCAGCTAAGCTAAGATACTTCTCTGGTTCCATGAAAGTGTTTTATGGCCATCAACCTGTGGACACACTGACCCATTCAGTCAGAAAGAACCTGAGAGGGAAATCTCATGCTTCCCAAGTTAAGACTCTTACAGGCCTCTAGTGAATTATCAATGTTTCAGATCCCCAAAGTCACCTTAATAAGTAGTGCTTCTACTTCGGCCTTTTTGAGATTTGCCGAGAATTTCAGAGTGTAAGCTGCAGTCCAAGTATGTCCTTTATTCAGATATGTTCGAAGAGCGCATCTCTGTGTTGCCTGCCCATTTAGCACCATACAGGGCGCAGACCTCTTTGCTTGGGTTACAAGGCCACCCAGCCTAATCACTATCTTTTCTGACCTAAAAAGATTTAACCTATGAACCTCGGTTAGCCATTCATTACTCGGGAATAATAATCCACCAAACAGCATGCCTATGTATTTTCTGTCCTTGCCACTCCCATTTCAAACGCCTTCCATGAGTCTATTCACAAATAGAATTCAGAAAGTCTGTGGAAACTGGAAAACATAGTCCGCAAAAACGCCCTTTGCAAAAGAATAGACTTCAAAATCTAGACTTCCAAAATCTCAGATTTACATAAATCTCTCCCTGTAAATATTTCAACCTGTATTTCATTCTAACATCCAGCCAAACTCACCTCCAACACATTTTAGGACTGAGTTAATTTACTATTCTAACTTCATCTGCTGCATATTTGGGGGGGGCAAATCATTGATAGTACTGTAACAACTAAAGAATGGAGGGCAAACCTGTAGTCCTACAAACCTGGAAAGCTCACAGAGGCGGGTGCTTCTTAAGAGCGTTGGGGTTCTGCCAACTCCCTTTGTGGCCCCTTTACTTAAGAGTATTCTGCATAAATAAAGTTTGTCATGCATTGTAAATGTAGCTCATCCATGACTGATTTGCTTTGAGAGCAAGAGAGAGGCAGTCAGGCACTTTCAACAGTTGCACTGCACATGTCCTGATGCGTCCCTGATGCTGGGCTGTGGAGTAAACGGGGGTTATGTACATACAGCCCTCATGTTCCTTCGGATCCCAGGTGACGTTGCTTCCCATTCTCCTCCTCATTCTCTGCCGACGCTGTAGGAATTAATTAGCCTTGGGTTTTTCACTCTTAAGCTCAGGCTTTAGAAAGCTGACCGTCAGTCAAGAAAAATTCCCCCACCCTTTCCCATTTTTGATTGGTGGGTGGAATCGGGAAGCATCATTAACCACACCCCACCCACCCTGTGATGAAATGGAAATGGCAGAGTTGAGAAGAGTGTGAGATACTCCATTATTCTTGTTCTCTTAAGCCAGACTGTATCCTCTTTCAGTTTTTAGGTCTCACCTAGGCAGCGCTTGCACTGTCTCTCCAAGACCTGCTGTATTCAGGTGTGGACATGAAGCTCCGCCCATCTTTTCAATTGGCTCCTGTTACTGTCCTTTCTAAATGGTTGCTTTTGATTCCTGAATAGGCTTACTAGTACCTCCTTGGTACCGCCTTGTCTGCATTTGTAACCTCCCATGAGGACTGGACCTTTCACTTGTGTTGCTACACTGTCTGTTTTATCTCTAATCTGTGAGCACTATTTCCTTAAATGATTTTTTCCTATTGAAAGGATGACATGCTTTCCTGCAAAAGCGCTGCTTTTCCACTCTCTGCTCTTCATTGCTGTCCCGCACCCGGTCGCAGCGCTAAACTTTGAGCATTAACAACACAGGCGCCACGCTTAATATTTTAGCAGGCGCCCGCTTTTATGGGGTTTTTTTTGTCAAGAACTATTACTTTGCATCTTTTTTTACAGTACCCAACGCCGCATGTAATCACGGGTGACCGGAAAACTAAGCAAACAATGGCGGCCGCACGGCTCGTCTTACTCTATTTCAACATCTCCACTTTTATTTTCACAACACGGGTGCCATGACCACTAGAAGACTCGCTTAGCTGAATACAAAGAGACGCAATGCGGTCCGTTTTTTTTGTGAACTTTAAAGCAATCTGAGCCACCGCTGACAAAACAAGCTGCGGAACGGCCTCAAACAAAATATCCGACATCGCCGGCATGGCAAAAATCGCCCTATGAAAGCTCAACTAAGCTTCCATTTACCGCCAACAAGCATAACTACTGCATTGGTAGAAGTATCGCCCGATTGGCACAAGTCGTGATACTTACATTTTAACTTGCATCTTTTCGCCTGCAACACGCAAATTGCTTACTCAAATCAATCAGATAAACCAGTCCATGCCCTGAAGAGAATCCCATAAGGCCACCCTGGGAATCGAAACGCGTCGGCATTACACAACACGGGGACTGTTGTATTTGATAAAAAATTTCCGCCCAGTGGAAATGCTTTTTGAATTGTCTCACTACTGGGTTTGATTGTTTTGTTCCCCATGATAGCAGCTACTTAACTCAGTTACACAATGTGGATGTTAAAGGATATCCAAGTAGCTGCTTTGTTTGTGAATTAAGACTGGTGACATAATGTTTGTATAATTTGTTGTTGTGTATCACTTGTTCATGTATTGTGTTTTACATCGCACTACTTCACCACGAAGTTTGTAAGTTTTTGTTTGATCTGTTGCATAAATAAGTGTAGTTTGTTCTAGACTGAAACGTATCTAACTTCTCTGACCCATGATTCAAATGTGGAGTAAAGTACATAGAAATCAATCAATCAATCAAGCATTTGTATAGCGTGCTACTCACCCGGAGGGTCTCAAGGCGCTAGGGAGAGGGGGGTCCGCTACTGTTCGAACAGCCAGGTCTTGAGTTGCTTCCTGAAGGAGAGGTGGTCTTGGGTCAGGCGGAGGTGGATGGGTAGGGAGTTCCACGTCTTGGCAGCCAGGTAGGAGAAGGATCTTCCTCCCGTTGTGGCTCTTCGGATGCGGGGACGGCGGCGAGGGCGTGGTTGGTCGATCGTAGCTGGCGGGTGGGAGTGTAGAAGGTCAGACGGTCGTTGAGGTATCTGGGGCCTTGGTTGTGGAGAGCTTTGTGTGCGTGGGTGAGGAGTCGGAACGTGATTCTCTTGCTGACGGGGAGCCAGTGCAGGTCTCTCAGGTGTCCGGCGATGTGGCTGTGTCGGGGGATGTCCAGGATGAGTCGAGCTGAGGCGTTCTGGATGCGTTGGAGTCTTTTCTGAAGTTTGGCTGTGGTTCCGGCGTAGAGGGAGTTGCCGTAGTCCAGTCGGCTGGTGACGAGGGCCTGGGTGACAGTCTTCCTGGTTTCGGTGGGGATCCACCGGAAGATCTTCCGCAGCATGCGTAGGATGTTGAAGCAAGACGAGGAGACGGCGTTGACTTGTCTGGTCATTGAGAGGGAGGAGTCCAGGATGAAGCCCAGGTTGCGTGCGTGGTCCGTTGGTTTGGGTGCGTTGCCCAGGGCAGGGGGCCACCAGGAGTCGTCCCAGGCGGAGGGTGATGATCCTAGGATGAGGACTTCCGTCTTATCTGAGTTCAGTTTCAGGCGGCTGTTCCTCATCCACTCGGCTACATCCTTCATCCCTTCATGTAGGTTGGTTTTGGCGGTTGTGGGGTCGTTGGTGAGGGAGAGGATCAGCTGGGTGTCGTCGGCGTAGGAGATGATGTTGAGGTTGTGTTGGCGTGCGATGGCTGTGAGGGGGCTCATGTAGACGTTGAAGAGGGTGGGGCTGAGTGATGATCCTTGTGGTACGCCGCAGATGACTTCGGTGGCCTCGGAACTGAACGGGGGAGGCGGACTCTCTGGGTTCTTCCGGCGAGGAAGGAGATGATCCACTCCAGTGCCTTCTCTTGGATTCCGACGTTGTTCAGGCGTTGCACTAGGGTGCGGTGGCAGACTGTGTCGAACGCTGCGGAGAGGTCCAGGAGGATGAGGGCCGCTGTTTCCCCGTTGTCGAGCAGGGCTCGGATGTCGTCGGTGGCTGCGATGAGGGCGGTCTCGGTGCTGTGGTTGGCCCGGAAGCCGGACTGTGAGTGGTCGAGGGATCCATTCGTCTCGATGAAGGCGGCCAGTTGTCTGTTGACGGTCTTCTCGATGACTTTGGCAGGAAAAGGAAGGAGCGAGATGGGGCGGTAGTTTTGAGGTCGGTGGGGTCCGCTGACGGTTTCTTCAGTAGGGCGCAGAGTTCGGCGTGCTTCCAGCTCTCTGGGAAGGTGGCGGTGTCGAAGGAGGTGTTGATGATGTCCCGGAGGTGGGGTGCGATGACGGCGTCGGCCTTGTTGAAGATGTGGTGAGGGCAGGGGTCGGTTGGTGATCCGGAGTGGATGGAGTTCATCGTGCGGATAGTGTCTTCGGTGTTGATCGGGGTCCAGGCTCGGAGGGTGGAGGTGGGGGACGTTGGAACGGTTGTAGGGTACGTCGGCTGTGTGCTGAAACTGTTGTGTATGTCTGCGATCTTGCTGTGGAAGAACGAGGCGAGCGAGTTGCAGAGGTCTTGCGAGGGGGTGATGTCGTTGTTTCCGGCGCTGGGGTTCGAGAGCTCTTTGACGATGATGAAGAGTTCCTTGCTGTTGTGGGCGTTGTTGTCCAGTCGTTCCTTGAATGCGGTTTTCTTGGTGGTGTGGATCAGCTGGTGGTGTTTTCGGGTGGCGTGTTTGAGGGTGGTCATGTTGTCTGCAGTCGGGTCTCTGCGCCATGCTTTCTCGAGGGCCCGGCAGTTCTTCTTGGATTTCTTGAGTTCGTCGGTGAACCAGGGTGCTTTCTTGTTGCCGGGTCTGATTGGGGGGTCTTCAATGGGGCGAGGATGTCAGCGCAGTTGGTGATCCATCTTGTGAGGTTGCTGGCGGCTTGGTTGGGGTTCGTTGAGCTGGCGGGAGGGTTCTGGCTCAGGGATGTGGTGAGTTGGTCGGTGGTGATCTTGTTCCAGCTTCTGCGCGGGAGCTGTTGCGGGTGGTGGTGCGTGGTGGTCCTGCTGAAGCTGAAGTGGACGCAGCTGTGGTCTGTTCAGTGGAGTCCGGTGGTGTGGCTGAAGGAGATGTCCTTGCTGGAGGAGAAGACGGGGTCAAGCGTGTGGCCGGCGTGGTGTGTGGGGGTGGTCACCAGTTGCTTGAGTCCGAGGTTGGCGAGGTTGTCCAGCAGGGTGGTGGTGTTGCGATCGTTGTTGTTCTCTAGGTGGAAGTTGAGGTCCCCAAGGAGGATGTAGTCGGCCGAGAGGAGGGCGTGCGGGCTGATGAGGTTGGCGATGTCTTCGCTGAATTGTGTGCGTGGTCCTGGGGGTCTGTAGATGAGGGTGCCTCTGAGGGTGGTCTTGGGGTCGGTGTGTATCTGGAAGTGCAGGTGTTCGCCGGCTGTGAAGGTGTCGTCGGAGTTGGTCGTAATGCGGATGGTGTTCTTGTGGACGATGGCGATGCCTCCTCCGGTCTGATGAGCAGCAAATAAATGCCTCAAGCCAATATCAATTGAATTGTTGGTTCATAGTCTGTTAAATTAATGTAGCAGCATTTGACAGGTGACGGCTAGGACACTTCTTGCTCTTAGTTTAATACGGCCCCGTCCAGCCGCCTAGGGCCAAACCCCTTGTTGCTATTACATTAGGTTGCACCACGGTGCCATCTTTTCCACTCTGTGCTCCTCATTGCTGTCCTGCCCCCAGGCGCACGCTAATCTTTGAGCATTAACAACACGGGCGCCATGCTTAATATTTTAGCAGGTGCCTGTTTTTATATATTTTATTTGTCAATTGCTGTTAAAATATATATATATATTGTTTACAGTATTAATGTCGCATTTAATCCCGGCTGACCTGAAAACTAAACAAACAATGGTGGCCGCACGGCTCACCCAACTCTCTCAACATCTCCGCTTTGGTGGGGGGAGGAGAGACTGAGGGTAGGAAGAGCGAAATGCGGCCTTCCAGTCTGCTTTAATTTTCATCCTTAGGTGCAGGGAGATTCCCCTTGTGCCGTAGTGAAGTCTGACCGATGGCTAACACTCGGAGCCTCACCATACCGCCAGGTGGGCCCTGGGCTACCCCTGGGCTGTTCCTGCCGTGGGGTTTGCCAACCTAGGCCTCCGCAGGATGCAGCAGCAATGCCCCGTCAGTTGCCTGGCCAGCCTCCTCAGCCTGCCACAGAGCGCGGCGTCCATGCCACCCCCGCAGCACGGTCTTCAACCCCCCAGCCCACGGCCTCCGATCCCCAGGAGGATGCTTGCTTTTTATACACATTAAGTACTGCTCTTGTGTCCCCCTCATAACCCCGCAGCTGCACTCTGCTCTGCACATTCCTCGTGCCCCTAATAACCTGGAAGAGTGAAAGAGCGCTTTCACCCAGAACTGCCCCATCCCCTTACAAAACTGCTCCTTCATCTCTTCCCTCATAAACACCCCCGCTCTGATACGTGTCTCTAGCTACCTTAAGGAAGCTGTTCATGTAAGGGCATCAGCCTTCACCTCTCCTCTGTACCTTTGTCCAGCCCACACAGCCTCCTCAGCTCTCCTCTCCTTGCCTTGCCTTGCAGAGGTTGCCCTCCCATGGTGTCAGCTTCTGCCTCTCTATCGTGAACCCCACCCTCCTTGGCCCTCGTTACATTAAGATGCTGCCTGTCCCCATCAGGCTCCCTGCCTCTACCACGTTGTCCGCTCTACATTAGGGATGTTGTTACCTTACCTTCACCTCTTTGTACCTCCACTCAACTGCGTGCCCCCTCCTCCTAAACCCTTGTCACCTGGCGGATGCTGCCTTCTCTCAGGCCTTCTTTTCCACCAACTCCCCCTCTCCATATCATCGGCCCTCGTGACATGAATGAATCTGGGCCTCTTGGGCCCTCAGCCTCTGCTCTTCCATCACATCCCTTAAACCTAGGCTCTCGGTACATTAAGATTAGGGATGTTGGTCCTCTTAGGCCTTTAAGCCCCTCCCGCCATGCCTAACCCCATATTCTGGACCCTCATTTCATTAAGAATGCCGGTCCTCCCGAGCTCGCAGTCTCCACCCCTCCAGCCTTCCTCCCAGCGCACATCATCATTGCATTGAGGGCGCTCTCCGCCTCTATGATCCTCTTCCCCAGATGCCACAGGACCACGCACTCTGCTAATCACATTACGTGGCCAAAATGAGGGAAATACTTACAGCAGGTTTAATTCGATTAATTCCACAGAAATGTCAGAAATGCCGGGCCTGGCTGTATTTCATGGCTTGTATGTTCTTTGGAGCCCATTTCCCATAAAAAGGAAACAAATCAGAATTACTTAAAACACAACTAATTCGGTAACAAGGCATGTTTACCGCCACAACGTTCCTTCACACACAGTCTGCCTCTCCTCCTCTCAAAGACACACACACACACACACACACACACACACACACACACACACACACTCACTCACTCACTCACTCACTCACTCACTCACTCTCCTGACTTACTCACTCTCCTGACTTACTCACTCTCCTGACTTACTCACTCTCCTGACTTACTCACTCTCCTGACTTACTCACTCTCCTGACTTACTCACTCTCCTGACTTACTCACTCTCCTGACTTACTCACTCTCCTGACTTACTCACTCTCCTGACTTACTCACTCTCCTGACTTACTCACTCTCCTGACTTACTCACTCTCCTGACTTACTCACTCTCCTGACTTACTCACTCTCCTGACT
Source organism: Calotriton arnoldi (assembly GCA_963921515.1). NCBI lineage: Eukaryota > Metazoa > Chordata > Amphibia > Caudata > Salamandridae > Calotriton > Calotriton arnoldi. Next base: position 3,322,294 of record CAWUFW010000488.1, on the reverse strand, counting down.
TACTCACTCTCCTGACTTACTCACTCACTCTCCTGACTCACTCACTCACTCTCCTGACTCACTCACTCACTCTCCTGACTCACTCACTCACTCTCCTGACTCACTCACTCACTCTCCTGACTCACTCACTCACTCTCCTGACTCACTCACTCACTCTCCTGACTCACTCACTCACTCTCCTGACTCACTCACTCACTCTCCTGACTCACTCACTCACTCTCCTGACTCACTCACTCACTCTCCTGACTCACTCACTCACTCTCCTGACTCACTCACTCACTCTCCTGACTCACTCACTCACTCTCCTGACTCACTCACTCACTCTCCTGACTCACTCACTCACTCTCCTGACTCACTCACTCACTCTCCTGACTCACTCACTCACTCTCCTGACTCACTCACTCACTCTCCTGACTCACTCACTCACTCTCCTGACTCACTCACTCACTCTCCTGACTCACTCACTCACTCTCCTGACTCACTCACTCACTCTCCTGACTCACTCACTCACTCTCCTGACTCACTCACTCACTCTCCTGACTCACTCACTCACTCTCCTGACTCACTCACTCACTCTCCTGACTGACTCACTCACTCTCCTGACTGACTCACTCACTCTCCTGACTGACTCACTCACTCTCCTGACTGACTCACTCACTCTCCTGACTGACTCACTCACTCTCCTGACTGACTCACTCACTCTCCTGACTGACTCACTCACTCTCCTGACTGACTCACTCACTCTCCTGACTGACTCACTCACTCTCCTGACTGACTCACTCACTCTCCTGACTCACTCACTCACTCACTCACTCTCCTGACTCACTCACTCACTCACTCTCCTGACTCACTCACTCACTCTCCTGACTCACTCACTCACTCTCCTGACTCACTCACTCACTCTCCTGACTCACTCACTCACTCTCCTGACTCACTCACTCACTCTCCTGACTCACTCACTCACTCTCCTGACTCACTCACTCACTCTCCTGACTCACTCACTCACTCTCCTGACTCACTCACTCACTCTCCTGACTCACTCACTCACTCTCCTGACTCACTCACTCACTCTCCTGACTCACTCACTCACTCTCCTGACTCACTCACTCACTCTCCTGACTCACTCACTCACTCTCCTGACTCACTCACTCACTCTCCTGACTCACTCACTCACTCTCCTGACTCACTCACTCACCTGACTCACTCACTCACTCACCTGACTCACTCACTCACTCTCCTGACTCACTCACTCACTCTCCTGACTCACTCACTCACTCTCCTGACTCACTCACTCACTCTCCTGACTGACTCACTCACTCTCCTGACTGACTCACTCACTCTCCTGACTGACTCACTCACTCTCCTGACTGACTCACTCACTCTCCTGACTGACTCACTCACTCTCCTGACTGACTCACTCACTCTCCTGACTGACTCACTCACTCTCCTGACTGACTCACTCACTCTCCTGACTGACTCACTCACTCTCCTGACTGACTCACTCACTCTCCTGACTCACTCACTCACTCACTCACTCTCCTGACTGACTCACTCACTCACTCACTCTCCTGACTGACTCACTCACTCACTCACTCTCCTGACTCACTCACTCACTCTCCTGACTCACTCACTCACTCTCCTGACTCACTCACTCACTCTCCTGACTCACTCACTCACTCTCCTGACTCACTCACTCACTCTCCTGACTCACTCACTCACTCTCCTGACTCACTCACTCACTCTCCTGACTCACTCACTCACTCTCCTGACTCACTCACTCACTCTCCTGACTCACTCACTCACTCTCCTGACTCACTCACTCACTCTCCTGACTCACTCACTCACTCTCCTGACTCACTCACTCACTCTCCTGACTCACTCACTCACTCTCCTGACTCACTCACTCACTCTCCTGACTGACTCACTCACTCTCCTGACTGACTCACTCACTCTCCTGACTGACTCACTCACTCTCCTGACTGACTCACTCACTCTCCTGACTGACTCACTCACTCTCCTGACTGACTCACTCACTCTCCTGACTGACTCACTCACTCTCCTGACTGACTCACTCACTCTCCTGACTGACTCACTCACTCTCCTGACTACCACTCACTCACTCTCCTGACTCACTCACTCACTCTCCTGACTGACTCACTCACTCACTCACTCTCCTGACTGACTCACTCACTCACTCACTCTCCTGACTGACTCACTCACTCACTCCTCTCCTGACTCACTCACTCACTCTCCTGACTCACTCACTCACTCTCCTGACTCACTCACTCACTCTCCTGACTCACTCACTCACTCTCCTGACTCACTCACTCACTCTCCTGACTGACTCACTCACTCTCCTGACTGACTCACTCACTCTCCTGACTGACTCACTCACTCTCCTGACTGACTCACTCACTCTCCTGACTGACTCACTCACTCTCCTGACTGACTCACTCACTCTCCTGACTGACTCACTCACTCTCCTGACTGACTCACTCACTCTCCTGACTGACTCACTCACTCTCCTGACTGACTCACTCACTCTCCTGACTGACTCACTCACTCTCCTGACTGACTCACTCACTCTCCTGACTGACTCACTCACTCTCCTGACTCACTCACTCACTCTCCTGACTCACTCACTCACTCTCCTGACTCACTCACTCACTCACTCACTCTCCTGACTGACTCACTCACTCACTCACTCTCCTGACTGACTCACTCACTCTCCTGACTGACTCACTCACTCTCCTGACTGACTCTCTCACTCTCCTGACTGACTCACTCACTCTCCTGACTGACTCTCTCACTCTCCTGACTGACTCTCTCTCTCACTCTCCTGACTGACTCTCTCACTCTCCTGACTGACTCTCTCACTCTCCTGACTGACTCTCTCACTCTCCTGACTTACTCTCTCACTCTCCTGACTTACTCTCTCACTCTCCTGACTTACTCTCCATCAGAAAACACAGACCAAGACATCAAACACACTCTACCAATCTCCATCACACATGCGTGCTCCCCCCACGCACCCTCTCAAACACTCTGGCCACTTCTCAATAAAACGTTTGTTCTCCTTTTTGCTCATAGGTCACCCCTCTCAATGCATATAATTTTGTGCTTGGTCGACTTTACATCTTTGCCATTGTGTCTACACACCATTTCTCTCTCTCTCTCGCATGTGCACACACACACACACACCAGCGCTCCTCTTCCCATCGCGCGCACACCCACCATTTCCACCTCTTCCCATTACACACACACGTCTCCTTTTCTCTTCCCATCCCACATACACATGCACACAAAGAGCTCTCACCCTAGCAGAAGCACCTGCTTTCTCCTCTCACTCCATATCACACGTACACACAAAAACACCACGGCTATGCCCTTGCAGAACCATGACTCCATTGTCCATCATATCCACCAGGTACCATTACCCCAAAATCTCAAACGCACACTCATGACGTCCCCTGACACTTATCACATTACTGGCAATGCAATGCAATGCAATAGGTCTCACATTTGCGAGAGTTTGACCTATTGGCATTGTAAATGACAATGCGTTTTATTTATGTTTCGAAAACCTGCCAGCAGTGCGTAAACACGCACTTTGTGCTTATAGTCCTTGCTTACCAGAAGCAAGGCTGGCAGTAAAAGAGGCACAGTTACTGCCAGCCTTGCTTCTATTTACACACCGCTTGCAGGTTTTCAAAACACATAAATAAAAGGAATTGTCATTTACAATTCCAATAGCTCAAACTCTTGCAAATACAAGTCCTGTTGCATTGCAAATGCTTGTTTATTTAGTACACGTGATGGTACGAAATGCTTATCATGATCTGATTATGTCAGCCTTCATGTCAGTGCAAGCGAAGTGTCACAGCTGCGGCATAGGCGAGGAAGTGGCCTCCAGTCATAAATTATAGCAGCGCACTGGATGATTAAACCTCTTGTGAGTGCCTGTATTGTAAAGGTAAAAACCTGTTCAAGTCTTTGTCTTCCCTTCACTTCCACATCTCGCTAAGGAATGTATGTAGGAAGGAACTGTGTTTAACTCTATAGTACATGTTCAAATCCTAGTAAGCTCTGTCAAAATGTCATCCTGGTTAGATCAATAAAATGAGTACCACTGACCAGGGGTTTCCATGGTGCAATTCCATGTATGGACTTATGCCCCACCACTTTTTGCAATCACCAGAATCACAAAAACATAACAATAGAGCAGTTGGTTTCTCTGTGATTATTCGTATACCATTTCAAATGTAAGAATCGAATACCATATAACCTACTTAATAGAAAAACAATTGCATATGGATTGCAGAAAGAATCGATTTGAAAGAATTTGCAGTCAGTATACTGCATTAAAGTTAATAACAGGCTTTACCCTAAATACTGAAATGCAGAAACATGAACTTTAAAATTACATAGACATAAACATTAACCGAAATAGAAGGAACCTTGAAACAAGAGTGATGTGACAAGTGCAGTAGATGTAAGTGAAAATATACATATAAAAGAACTACTGCTTAACAAATATAGGTTGCTACACTGTCCTGATGAAGAACCAATCTGATATGCTCAAATGTATAGGGGTCGAAACATTGATTATTTTCAGATATTGAGCTGTATTGAAATGGAACTGTTGGGCCCACTGTTATCTTTTCCTCTTCCCAGTGAGGCAGCTAATAACCAGGGTGAGCAAACAAAGCTGTATGCTCAAAGCAGTATCTGGTCAACCTCTTGAATATTAATGAGACGGGTGGCAGCCATGCACCACTCTGCACAGTGTTAAGATGCCAGAAATGAAGGTCTGGGTGAGAGAACAGAGTCCAAACATGGTGTATGCAAGTACAAAGCATATTCTATGTTGAGATGCCGGATGCTTGTTGATCATGCATGTGATCAACAAGCACTCCTGACGTGCACACTGGATCTCATAAAGGCATATTGTTAGTCACTTTGCCGTTAACGCATTATGAATGCTCTTTGTGCTTAAGCAACCCAGTGATTCACTTAATTAATGTTTAACCAGTGTCATCTTCATTGCCGTGCTAGGCCTTGCTAATGACCCAATTTGTGAAGTCTAAATGCATTAAAAAAAACCTTAGTTTGTGAGTGTCCATCTGCACTTCATACTTTTTCGATTAAGAGTTACTTTAGGAAACTGGGTTATTGTTTGAGGGGGGTGAAACCCTACTTGAGCAACAACCACAATTCTTGTCAGGGTGAAAACAAGCGAACCCCAAATTAACCTGTGCTTAACCTTCTGGTAGCATGGCTCAAAAGCAGCCCAGCATAACTTAGAGGCAATGTGTAAAGTATTTATGCAGCACTTCAAACAGTAATAAAGTGAAATCACAACACAAGCAATATCCCTCACTAATTTAGGAAAACAGAGTAAACCTTAAAAAATTATTTGAGACCATAACGACAAAAATACAATCAGTAGAACTGGAGAGATGTAATTTTAAAGTTTTACGTGAAAATAGTGCCTAGAAGCACAATGCGCCAACTATGGTTATCTGATTGCGCCAGAAGTGAACAAAGTCACAATTTCAGGCCGACCGCGATGGAGCATAGGCCAGATACAGGAACCAAGTTAAGCTTGCTGAACAAAGTACCTTAAATCCTGGTTTGCGGAGCGCTGCGAGATCCCATGTCCAGGATGTGTTGTGTAGTGGTGGTTCCGAGGAAGCTGAGGGGCTGCGATGCAAAGCCCTGCGAAGTCCTGCGTCATTGAGGAATCTGTTGATGAGGGGCTTGCGATGCGATGTCCTGCATCCAAGATGCGTTGTGTACCAATGGGTCCGAAGAAGCTGCGGGCTGCGATGTGAAGTCCTGCATTATCATCGTGGAGGCCTTCGACGAAGGGCTTGCGATGCAAAGGCTGCGTCAAGGATGCAGCTCGTAGCAGTGGTTACAAATACACTGCGGACTGTGATGTGCGGTCCGGCGTCTGGGATGCTTAGCTTCCCAGCGGTTCCGAAGCAGAGCTGCGAGTTGATGCCTCATACTACAAAAGGTCTTCCCATAGGACCACAGCGGGGCTGACAGAGCACCTTCAGGCTTACTTCTAAAAGGTCCAGGACTGGGGTGGCACCACTTGGGGATGGGGAGGGGGTAGGTCTCACAGCAGACAGAGTCCAGGTGCTGGGTTCAGGGTGGTTGGAGCCGTTCCTGTCCCTGAGGCTCTGATCAGGAGGCCAGTCACGTATCCCTTTAAGTCACTCTGGCGGCCCTGGGATCAAAATGTAGGTCCAGTCCTTACACTAAGGCAGCAGTGCAACAGAGCAGCCTTCATTTTTGTAGAGCAACACAGCAGTCCTTCTGAGACTTCCACAGGTCTAGTGGTGTACTGAAGAGTTATTTATACCTGATGCCCAGTTTGAAGTAGGAAAAGGTTCTGGAGGTTTCCACCCCCAGAGGTGCTTAGAATGTCCTGCCTCCCTGCCCTTACCCCACACAAGGGGTCACAAAAGACTAGTGTCAAAACCAGGCAGGGGTTTTGTGATGTGCATGTGTGGTAGGTGACAGTTTCTCCCCCTCATCAAGTCAAAGATGGTTCATCCTGCCTACACCTATTCTCCTTTTGTTTCACTGTCTTGGAGCAATACGCAAAGATCAACTGCCAGCTACACTTAGTCATGTGACCCAAGAGAAGGCTGCAGGCATCAAATAGTTAGGACAAGAAAATGCTAACTTTCTAAAAGTGGCATTTTCAGAATTGTGACTTAAAATCTGACTTTACCATTAAAGAGGGTTTTAGATTACAATCCTTTAGACGGCAAACTTGGCATTGCTATCTGCTCCCAATTGAAATTTACCACTTATTAAAGGTAACGAGGCAACCCAATGTTGTCCTATCAAAGAGGTAGGCCTTGCATTATTGAAAAACACATTTAAGAGGTTTTCACTACCAGGACATGTGAAACATACATGTCCAACCTTTCAAATACACTGCACCCTTCCCCCTCGGCTATTTGGGGTCTAACCTGGGGGTGCTTTATATGTATTAAAAGGGAGTTTTTAGACATGGCAAAAGGTTTACTTTGCCAAGTCAAAATGGCTTTTCAAACCTGCACAAACAGGCTGCAACAGCAGGCCTGAGGCATGTTTAAAAAGGCTACTTAAGTGGGTTGCACAATCCCAGCTGCAGGCCCACTAATAACATTTAATTTACAGACTCTGGGTACATGTAGTACCACTTGACTAGGGACTTACAAGTAAATTAAATGTGCCAATTGGATGTATGTCAATGTTACCACGTTTAAAGGATAGAGCACAAGAACAAGCACTTTAGCATTGGTTTGCAGTGGTAAAGTGCACACAGACATAAAACCAGCAAAAACAAAGTCTGCAAAAACAGGAGGATGGAAGGCAAAAAACTAGGGGAAAACCACGCCAAGGATTTCAGGTCCAACAGTTACCACAAGTAGAAGTGACTTCTCTGCCTCTGAAATGAATACAGGAAGACGTTTTAGAGTTACCAAGGGCCTGAACCTGGGTAGAGGTTCTCTGTTTTAGCTGTCTTGCCAGCCTGGTGTTAGCAAAAGTAAATTCATTAGAAACATTTGTCTGTCTCTGTGTACTGCAATAGGTGTGTGTGTGTGTGTGTGTGTGTGTGTGTGTGTGTGTGTGTGTGTGTGTGTGTGTGTGTGTGTGTGTGTGTGTGTGTGTGTGTGTGTGTGTGTGTGTGTGTGTGTGTGTGTGTGTGTGTGTGTGTGTGTGTGTGTGTGTGTGTGTGTGTGTGTGTGTGTGTGTGTGTGTGTGTGTGTGTGTGTGTGTGTGTGTGTGTGTGTGTGTGTGTGTGTGTGTGTGTGTGTGTGTCGGACCGACGTCATAGGCAGTGCATTGAAGGGGACGGAAGTTATAGTTAGCTTGGGTAACTATAACTGCTGAATTTCTATGGTTTTGTGTGTGTAAAATCTGAACCTAACTTAAACATCCCTGTAACCTTTGTGTTGTGTTTTTTTTTTTTAGGGAATTTCTAAGGTATTTTAGTTCTATTTCCTAACTATAACGTCCCTGTAAACTTTGGTTTTTCTGCGAATTTTGCCTTTTTTTAATATAAATTGTACTACAATTTGACCCAAAAGTTCAGGTTACTATTATACATTTTCACAAGTTTATAAATACAATTTGTTCCTACATTCTTATTATATATTTTGAAACAAGAAATAAAAAAGCTTACGGTAAGGTAATATTTGTAGTCTTTCTATGAATACAATTCACTAAGTATTTTTCTTTTTTTTTTAAATTCATTTTATGGATCCTCTCGAGCAAAAACACACATTCAATACTAAAACAACAACACATTTCATACAAACATATGTAATTGCATTTTCTAGAAGTGTACCACTGCCTGTGTGGGTGTCTGGGTGGGTGTGTGATTAAATTTGTGGTTCTGTGAGTGAGTGGCTGTATTGGTATCTGAGTAGGTATGTGAGCGGCTGTGTGGGTCTGTGAGTGGGTGTATGTGTGGTGTGGGTGGCTATATGAATAGTTTTGTGGGTCTGTTAGTGGCTGTATGGGTGTGTGAGTGTTTGTGTGGGTGTGTGAGTGGGTGTGTGGGCCTGTGAGTGGGTGTATGTGTTTTTTTTAATTGTGGTCTGGATCCTCGTATGGATGGGATGTTGCGTCCTTCTATTAAATATACTCAGGTCCCACTGGGGATAAGGAGATACTATCTTTGAATATTAGGTGTACACTATCAATGAGGGATCATCTAACAGACTTGATAAATACCCTGATGAAGTCCCAAGTTGGGGCCCAAACGCGTTGGCCAGGCTGCGGTTGGATTAGCAAACAGAATAATGTTGATTGAAATGTTATACCATGGCTCCCGTTTTATTGGGATGACAAATGCAAAAACAACAGTTGATGGACAGAATGCAGAACAATGTCATACATTCACCCCAGTACAGAGATCTGGGCCTAAATCCATCGTTTTTTTGCTCACCATGCCATTCCAGTTTGAACCCAGCCATATGCAAATCAGTCTTGACCCTGTGCCTCAAGGGAACAGTCCAGCCCGAACTGCCAAGCCAGGTCCTCCCTGGACTGGAAACAAGCATCGGGTGTGTTAGATTCTAGTTGGGAATCCTGCTCTAACTTTAAAGCGGGTTATCTCTATCATAAGGCTGGGCATCGATCCTGGCAGGACATATGTTCCCAATATTTCAACCTCATTAGTTCTGACTGAATCACGAACACTGTGTGACCAAAGGTTGTGTACAATCAATAATTCTGGTTCTGATGGTGTCTGTGTCTTTCTAGATTCGTTATCTCTGAAATAGCCTTGACACCAGACGAACTCCAGAAATATATTTTGTGCTGTCAAGGTGTTAGAAATTGGGTCTCTAGTTGGCAGAGATATGCACCATATCCCAGTAGGGACCACAATCCTAGTTAGGGTAAATCAGATACCCTAAAATAACCTGTGCTCACCCTCCGGTAGCGTGGCACAGAGCAGGTAGGCTTAACTTAAGAGTTAATGTGTAAAGTATTTGTGCAAAACTTAAAATAGTGAAAAAACTACACAAAAATATTCCATATCAGGTTAGAAAAATAGAGCTTAATTTAATGAACAAAACGAGACTAAAACGACAAATCCAACAAGTAGAACCGGAGTTATTAATTTAAAAAAAATATCTTGACATATAGTGCATAGAAACATAAAGTGCCAACCAGGACTATCTGTTCCCGCTTGACTGGGGTAAATCCAAAAGTTCAGGACGACTGTGATGGAACGTGGGTCAGATATAGGGACTAACCTTGTCCTGCTGAAAAAGTTCTTTTGGATGGAGAATGCATCAACGTCAGAGAGCCGATGCAGGGAGCAGATGAGGTGATGCGTTGGCGTTGATCCCTTCGGATGCAAGGGATGCGTCGGTTCTGATCTGCATAGTTGAAAATGCATCGGCGGCAAATCCTTTACGATAAAGGCGATGTGTCGTCGTCAAGCTGCGCAGCCGGTGATGTGATTTTCTCGTCTTCAGTGGCAGAGGCAATGCATCGGCGTTGAGGAGAGATTCGTCGATTGCGAAAGGTGCAATGACGGCGATGCATAGATTTTCCAGGAAAACAGCCAGAAAACCCACTTGCAGGGGCCCAGGACTGGATTGGCACCACTTGGCAGGGCAGACTCACAGTTGACATGGTAAGACCACAAGTTAATCCCCTTCAAGCTGGATCTTAATCCTGCTCATCCAGAAAAGAATTCAGGTCAACTGGCTTCCACAAGGAAGTGGAATAACATGCTCTCAAATCCTAACTTGCAGAGCATGGCTGAAGCGGTCAAACCTATTCTTACAGGGGATCCTGTAATCGACAATTATCTCTTTAACAACTGGATGTTGTCATTGGCGAACACTCTAGCGCCGCATAAGAAAAACTTTAACAAAAAAAAGTCAGCTCCCTGGTTCTCTTCCCGTCTAAAAGTCCTACAGGGACACTGCAGAAAATGTGAAAAGCAATGGCGAAAAAATTATAAACCTGAAGATCTGGAGCTTTTTAATTCAACACTAAGATGCTACCATCAGCAAATTAGAATAGAAAAAACGACATATTACTCTAATTTAATCAACAAGGCAGACAACCAAAAAACTATTTTTAAAATTGTGACATCCTTCGCGAACCCTAAATGCTTAGAACATGAAATCCCTCCGTCACAAGATCTATGTAATCAGATTGCCGAGTTCTTTGATAATAAAATTCTCGATTTAAAGAAAGATTTTACAAATACACTTCCTCAGCCAGATAAAGATCAAACTCTGGGAACCAACAGGGAACTCACTTGTATCAGGGAAATAAGTTTAGAAGAATCTAGGCAAGCCATCCTCTCTTGTAAATCTGGCTCGCCATTTGATCCATGTCCCCCTAAAATCCTTCATGCACTGGTGGACATTATTAACCCTACTATCAACTGGATTATTAATGCCATTTTTAGGACATCAAAAATACCTGATATTTGGAAAATTGCCGCCGTGAAGCCACTTCAGAAGAAGAAACTTCCAGATCCTACCACTATCTCTAATTTGAGACCTAGCTCTCTGCTGCCATGTTTGAGCAAAATCACTGAGAAGTTAGTTAACATCCAACTCAATGATTTCATACGAGAAACCAACATTTTACACCCCAAACAATCAGGTTTCAGACGGGGTCATTCAACAGAATCAGTGCTGCTCCATACCACCGAGACACTAAAGTCTGCCCTGGATCAGGGAAAGGATGGAGTACTGGTTCAGTTGGACCTGTCAGCAGCATTTGACACTGTCTCTCGTGACATCTTAAGAGACAGACTTGCACAAACTGGAATCACGAATAAGGCATTAGCTTGGGTTGCCTCTTTTTTAGAAAATAGGCACCAGATAGTAACATTGGGAAAATACACATCAGGCAAAAAAAGGTTGTCAGCAGGGTTTCCTCAGGGCTCGTCCCTGAGTCCAACCCTCTTTAATTTGTACATGGCACCACTTCTCTTTTTGATGGACTCTTATGATGTTGAATCCATCGCATACGCAGATGATACCCAACTGATCATCACTCTGGATAAGAACTCTACAGTGGCGGAAGAAAAGTTTCACCACTGTCTTAACAGCAGTGATGGATTGGATGAAATTGAATCATCTGAAGTGTAACAGCTCCAAGACAGAGATCATGCTGTTTGGAAAGTCCAATGTTTTTAGACCAATACAGTGGTGGCCAACAAACCTGGACCCTCCACCAAAAACTGTGGACACGGTGAGAAACCTGGGAATAAAGTTTGACCCTACTCTATCTTTTCATAAGCATGCTCTTATTGTGGCAGGCACATGTTTTCAAACAATAAAAATTCTTAGAAAATTCTTCGAATGACTTCCGGTCTCTGCCAGGAAGACAGTTGCAGCAGCCCTAATTTTATCACGCTTGGACTACTGCAATAGCCTGTACGCAGGAACCAAAAAAGTGGTCCTAAAGAGGCTGTAGGTGGTTTAAAATGCTGCAGCAAGGTTGGTACTTAAACTACCCAGAGACTCTTCTTCACAAAGTGCATTAAAAACCCTTCACTGGCTGCCTGTTTACAAGAGGATCTTTTTTAAGGTTCTGATTACTACTTATAAAGCGACAAAAAAACTGGACCAGACTATTTAAATGCTAGAATCAAGCCTTACACCACACCACGTACCCTACGGTCATCCTCGGAGAACCTCTTGACAATACCCAATTTCAAATTAAAATCCAGAGGTGGTAAGACATGGGTGACCCTTGGAGCCAAAGCTTGGAATTCATTACCAACTGCACTTAGACATACACAAACGGAACCTGCTTTTAGGAAACTCTTAAAAACTTGGATTTTCACTATCTCTGTTAGTACTGTGCTATCTTATATCTGAGCTTTTGATATCTATTTTTTTCTACCTCTTAGGTTACCAGTGCCTTCCGCAAAGCGCCAAGATACTCCTTGGAGTGAACGTTGCGCTATATAAAAGTCATTCATTCATTTTGACAGAGTCCAGAGGCTGTAGAAGGGTTGTTGGAAGTCTTTAATGTCCATGAGACTTATGAACTGGAGGCAAGCCAGCAAGCCCTTGGAGTCACTTTGGTTCTGGAGATGTAGAGATGCTGGTCCATTCCTTCTCCCTCCCTGGCAAGGAGGGCAGGAGGTAGAAGGGTAGGCTCAGCAAAGCAGAAGTCCAGCAGAGTACAGCAGAGGCAGTCCTTTCAGCAGCACAGCAGTCCTTCTTCCTGGCAGAATGTCCTCAGTTCCAGAAGTGCACTGAGTTGGTGGTGTCAGAGGTTGAGTACTTCTACCCCGTTGTGCCTTTGAAGTGGGGGAGACTTCAGAGAGAGACCTTTGCAGTGTACAAAGTCCCTGCCCTTCATGCCCTGGCTCCAGACTCACTACAGGGGGATATGCAACTCTTTATGTGGGGACAGGTACAACCCACTCATGTGCAAGTGTCAGCTCCTCCCCCCATCCTGCCCAGGATGACCCATCAGGATGTGGATGGCCCATCAGGCACACCTAATCTTCCTTTGTGTGTGGCTGTCTAGAGGGAATGTACAAATCTCAGCTATCACCCAACCCAGATGTGTAGTCCGAGACAGGTAGAAAGCACAGAATGGTTTAAGTAAGAGAATGCCACACATTATGGCCAGGCTGAAACTCGACCAAAGTGGCATTATGGTCATACCAGCGTTTCATGTCCTCCTGGTTAGGTTCCAGATTCTCCTGGGCAAGTTTCTGGAAGCGGGTAGTTTGGTTGCAAAGGGCCAGCATGTGGCTGACCACATCCTGGGGGCTGTCCGCGGAGCTTGCTCTCAGCCCCCCTTCACCAAACAGAGGCTCTCTCATAGGGTGCCCATACAGAAGATCAAGGGGGCTGAAGCCAACTCCCTTCTGCAGTACCTCCCTGTGTGCAAGCAAAAGACATGGCAGGAGGATGTCCCACTTACGTCTCATGGGTTCTGGTAGACCCATAATCAAGCTTTTTAGGGTCCAGTTGAACCTCTCACCCAATCCATTGGTTTGGGGGTGGTAAGGAGTGGAGAACTTGTACGTTACACCACAGTCCTTCCACATGGTCTTCGAGTAATTTGACATGAAGTTGGTATCCCGGTCAGATACCACCTCTTTGGGGAAGCCCACACGTGTAAAGATCCCAATCACTGCCCAGGCCACGACGGGAGCAGTCACTGTCCTCCGAGGAATAGCTTCCGGGTACCGGGTGGCATGATCCACCAAGACCAGAATCTATTGCACATGGCTGTCTTGGGTTCCAGAGGCCCAATTATGTCAATGCCCACCCTCTCAAAGGGGGGGCTAACGAAAAGGTTGCAGGGTGCCTTGCACTTCACCCCCTGACTTGCCACTTGCCTGGCAGGTAGAACAGGACCAACAGTATGCATCTGAGGCCTTCCTCATTTGAGGCCAATACAAGTGGGTGACAAGCCTATCAAAAATCTTGTCTTGCACCAAATGACCTGCCAGTGGCACATTATGAGCCAGACCCAGTAGGAAGGTCCTGTAGCACTGGGGGACCACCAAAACATGCGTTGCACCAGGCTCAGTTACTTTAGGCTCACCATACCTGAGACCATTCTCCCAGTAAGTCAGGTGTTTGCCAGAGGCATCATCAGCTGCCTGAATCTCAGCCTGCTGCCATAGACCAACAAGAGTAGGGCATTCCCTCTTTGCCTTGCAGAACTCCTCCCTGGTGGGACCCTCTTCCTGCTGTCAGTTGGACAGCTCAGCAGGTTGCCCAGTTCAGCCACATCCTACCCTGTGGGTATCTGGCGACCCCCTTAGGTTCAGCCTACTCCCGGACCCAGGGACATGGTAAGGAATTTGGGGGCCTTGGGCCAAACATATTTTGGGGGCCCCTGTTCAGAACAGCTCTGAATTTATGATCCAATTTCAGCTTCTTCATACCCTCGTTGGTCAGGTCACCAGGGCCGGACTGGCCGTAGCGGGCACCCGGTGTTTTCCCGGTTGATCGGAAGGGTGGGGCCGGTTTTGGACCAGTGGGGGCTGGTTTTGCAGCAGTGCTGCAATTTCGGCCCCCAGTAACAAAAGCGCAGCAGCAGTGTTCCCCTCCACCCCCCTCAACCACCCCCCTCGTTCGACGTAATTGCCCGGGCTGGTTTGCGTCCCCAGTCTGGCCATGCAGGTCACTGACACTGCAGAGGTACACTCGTCCAAATTCTAAATGTGTTTCCATCTAATATTCAGGGATAGAGATTTGTCTTTTCAATATTGTAATATAGCAGCAGCTCACTAATATTGCAAATAATCACTGCGACCCACTGCCATTTCTAATATGTGAGGTCCTTTTTTTATCTAAAGGGACTTTTTATGGATGTTGCATGGGACTGAAAAACATAAACACAACATTTTTGCTACAAAATATCTGTAACAAACTCCCACACATTACCGGATTAAAAATAAACTAAATGATAATGGTATTTAAAACAATCTATTTTTAAAAATCATTCCAGGTCATCAGGGCAGGACTGTGTGGAGAACTGAGCCAGATCCTTCAGGGGCTCCCTGAAAGACTGGGGCCCTTGGCAAGAGCCCACTTTGCCCATGCCTTAAAACGTCTCTGCCCGGACCGTGGGAGTCTCCGGAGTGGGTTTCCTGCGCCCCTTGCCCTTTGTCTTTTTTGGCAGGTACCTGAGGCATTCTTCCAGGCTCCAGGTCCTCGTGACTACCACCTCGGGCTGCCATGGACTGCGTGGTCAGACACACCCCCTCAGGCAACCCTAACATCTCAAAGTGTGGCCTGAGCTCCACATCCTTCCAGGCAGGATGCTCCAGGTCATTGCCAAGCAGACAAGCCACAGGCATGGACGAACTCAGCTACCCTCAAGGAACCTGCCCCCACCTCCCCCATTCCATGGGAACCAGAGCCAGTGGGTAGTGGCTCTTATGGTTGACAGCAGCAACAACTTGGTTGAACACCGGGGCCACCTGCTCTGAAAACACCAGAAGACACCAGATGGTTGTCATGCTGGCTCCTGTGCCGATTAGTGCCTCCACCCTCTGCCCATTGATGGTGATCCACTGACTGCTCTTGCTAGTATTGTCAGGCATGTGGGTTCTCTGCACCATCTCTCCATCACCCAGGAACACGAGGGTAACCTCTACGCTCTCCCCCAAACTATCTGGGGCAATCTCCTCCCCAAGCGCTACACTAGCCAACCTCACTGACTGCCCACCCATGGGGACTTGGCATCTTGCTTAAAGTGCCCTTCCTGCTGACAAAGCACTTCAGGGGTGCCGTTATTATTATTATTATTATTATTATTATTATAGCCATTTGCTGAGTGCTCAGATACCCCATTGGGGATTCCCGGCACTGCAACAAAAGTGTGGGTACCTTCCAGTTTGCTATGTTAGGTCAGCAATGCACAACTGGGGCAGGGCATCTTTCAGTTCTGTTGTAATTTAGAACAGCCATGTTTTGAGGTGCTTACGATATATCTTTAGTGATGGACAGTTTCTCAGAGATGCTGGGAGCGCGTTCCACAGTTTTGGTCCTTGGTATGCGAAGGATCGACCTCCCATGCGTGTACGTCTAATTAAGGGAACCGCGCATAGAAGGTTTTCACTGGAACGTAAAGTCCAAGATGGTTGGTCAGGGCTCGAAAAATCATAAAAAATGCACTAGACCTGCAGGTCTAGTAACCTACAAAATCTCCTCGACCTAACTGAAATGCACTTGACCTCTGACTCTGAAAGCTGAGCAAATGTGACAAGTTAACAAGATTCAAAAGCATTTTTATTGCTCATTTACTTTGTGAGCAATAAAGATGCCTTTAAATCTTGCTATCTTGTCACATTTCCTCTGCTTTCAGAGGCAGAGGTCAATTGTCAGTTTGTCTTCCTACTCACCAGAAAGGGCAAGTAGGACCTAAAAATAGCTCGTCCTGAATTAATCTGACTCGCAAATGCGAGCGGTCGAGTGAATTTTTCGAGCCCTGTTGGTAAGTTTTAACCAGTCCTTGTATGTACCTTGAACCCTTCTATGCTCCAGCCTTGTGCACCCAACATAGGGCCTTGAATTGGATTCTTTTTTCTATTAATCAGTGAAATTCCCACAAAAGACCTGACCCAGAGGCATTTTCTCGCAGCCTAAAAAGCTTCCTTGCTGCAGAGTTCTGGACTGCTTGCAGTCGTTTAATGGTAGCTTTGTCTGCTCCAAGATATAAAACATTCCCGCAATCCAGCTTCAATATCACTAGTGCCTGAATGACTGTCCTTTGAGCATGAGATGGTAGCTGCCAAATGATTTTTTTCTAAGCCATTTTAAGGTGGCGAAGCACGCGGCCGATAGTTTTGTTACCTGTGGCTTCATGGACAACTTATAGTCCACCACGATCCCCAGATTTTTTGCTTTTGAAACTAGCGTCGGGAGAGGCCCCAAACTTTCTGGCCAGTGTCTGCCTTCCCTGCAGACCTACTGTCATGGAACCATTTCTGCTTCTTCTCAGTAGGAGGTTGGGAGTCTTGCGGCGAATAACTATTTTGGGACCCTTTAGAGAACTCCTTGCTTTTATTTTTGTCTCCTCCTTTTGTTGAGGACCTTGCTCACACATTAGGTGATCCTCCTCAGATACCTTCTTATGGACCCTGGTGCTGAGCCAGTGGTCCGCCTCCACAGCAAGCTCCCTGGGGTCAGTGAGCTTAGTATCAATCAAGTGTGGGCGCAGATCTGCAAAACAATTACTGAACATGTGCTGTCAAGCAAATAGATCATACAGCACTTCGTAATCATTCACCTCACTGCCTGTCGGATGCAAGCGATGCGTAGGTTCCGATCCGCGCAGTCCGAGATGCGTCGGCGGTGAATCCTTTACGATGAAGGCAATGCACCGTCCTCTAGCCACGCAGCCGGCAATGCAGTGCCCTCGTCCTCCATGGCAGTGGCGATGGAGAGATGTCAGTTCCTACCAGCGCAATGATGGCAATGTGTGGATTTTGCAGGAAAATAGCCTGAAAACCCACATTCAAGAGCCCTTGACTGGATTGGCACCACTTGGCAGAGCAGACTCACAGTTGGCTGAGTCCAAAGGCTGTAGAAGGGTTGTTGGAAGTCTTTGATGTCTCTGAGACTTCAGAACAGGACGCAAGCCCTTGGAGTCACTTTGATTCTGGGGATGTAGAGATGCCAGTCCAGTCCATCTCACTTCCAGGCAAGGAGGCCAGCAGGCAGCAGGGCAGGCACAGCAAAGCAGGAGTCCAGCCAGGTCCACCAGATTGACAGTCCTTTCAGCAGCACAGCAGTCCTTCTTCCTGGCAGAATGTCCTCAGGTCCAGAAGTGTACTGAGTTGGTGGTGTCAGAGGTTCAGTACTTCTACCCAGTTGCGCCTTTGAAGTGGGGGAGACTTCAAAGAGAGGCCTTTGAAGTGTACAAAGTTCCTGCCCTTCATGCCCTGGCTCCAGACTCACTACAGGAGGATATGCAACTCTTTATGTGGAGACAGGTACAGCCCATTCATGTGCAAGTGTCGGCTCCTCCCTCCCATCCTGCCCAGGATGACCCATCAGGATGTGGATGGCCCATCAGGCACACCTAATCTTCCTTTGTGTGTGGCTGTCTAGAGGTAATGTACAAATCCCAGTTATCGCCCACCCCAGACGGGTAGTCCGAGACCGGCAAAAAGCACAGAATGGTTAAAGTAAGACAATGCAAACTTTCTAAAATGTTTCAGACTTGCAACTTAAAATCCAATTTTACCATATGTTGTGATATTGAATTGTGAGTCCTGAGACACCAAACTCGAAATATCTATATTTTCCCAATTGGAAATTACACTTATAAAGTCTAATAAGGTAATCCCAATGTAACCTATGGAGAGAGAGAGGTCTTGCAGGAGTGAAAAACGAATTTTAGAGTTTTTCACTACCTGGACAAGTAAAACTTCAAAGTACATGTCCAACTTTTTAAATACACTGCACCCTGCCCTTGGGACTGTCTGAAGCCTACCTGAGGGGTGACTTGTATGTATTAAAAATGAAGGTTTGGCCCTCCAAGAGGGTTAACTTTCATGGTTGACATGGCAGTTTAAAACTGCATACACAGGCTCAGCAATGGCAGGCCTGAGACATGTTTAAAGGGCTACTGAAGTGGGTGGCACAATCCGTGCTGCAGGTCCACTAGTAATATTTAATTTACAGGGACTGAGCACATGTAGTGCACTTTATAGGGACTTATAAGTACATTTAATATGCCAATTGTGTATAAGCCAATGTTACCATGTGTTAGGGCACTGATCAGCATTGGTAAAGTGCCCAAAATCCTCAAGCCAGTAGAAAATGAAGTCAGCAAAACAGGTCGTCAGAAGGCAAAAATGTCAGAGGAAACCACGCCAAGGATGCTAGGTCTACCAATGTGCCAGGAAGAAATGCACTGGATGCATGCAACATCTACTGGGTGTGATAGCACTGCGAGGCATAAATGTCACTGCAGCACGTGTTCTTCTTTTCCCATATATCTTGAGCCATAGAGGCATCCAGAGGATCCGAGGTGTGGGGGGTGAAGGTGATGATAAAAATATGCGAGGGGGAAAAAAATACCCATTATAACCAACGTTAGCAATGATATGTCCTATTGGATAGTTTTCCCGCTGTATATTATTTTCATTGAGAGATTCCCATGGAATGCCTTACAATTTCAAAGCAAATGTGTTCTTCATGTACTGAACCCTTTAAGGTGGCAGAGGGGACTTCCACAACACCGAGGTCATTACCACTCAAATTAATAACAATTTGTTGGTGTCTGATGTGATTTTGAGAAATATATGGCCAGTCCTCTTCCAGGTAATAGGTGCATGGTTGCATGCAATGGGCCACTTTTCCCTTATTGGAGACCTTCTTCAGAAGAAACTCATCGAGGTAGGGATCCACCTACTCTCTTTGAATTCTGAATTTTGCTAAAACCGATGCTTTGAGTCCCAGTGGTATCCTTTTCTCTTCCAATGCCGTCTCACTTTCGAAACGAAGCGCATGTTTCATTCGGGAATGGGGTTGAAGGAGAGGGCACATACTGTGAGTCCAAAGTGAATGATAAATAATAGTTAATTTTGGGATGCCTGTTTTCTGCCTGTGAACAGTGAAGGTAATTGGAGATAGTCTCACATTACCCTTGCCTCAGTGTATCACTGTTTACTAAACATAATCATTTGTTAATCTGTCCTGTTTCCAAGATAATCTGTATTTTTTTTATAGAGACAGTGCTCAACATATTTGAGGGAGTGGATTCGCCTGATGATATGGTAGCAACAGGAACAGCTGAATCATCATATAATGGAATTTGCTTTTTAAACACCCTAGTTAATTCCAAGAGATCCTCTTTAAATTTGATAACCAAATCTTATAATTAGGCATTTTTTAACTTAGGAGTGAATTGAGAGAGTTTGATTTCTCACCTCCGCACAATAACTCTTGTTTTCAGCATGCTGAATCAAAGTTATCATGTTGTTGCTGTATGGCACTTTTACGGCAGGAGCTGGCCTTGCAGTTTGGGTTGGACTGCCCCACTGGAGCAGAGTCACAACTGATTTGCATATGCCTGGGTCCAAACTGAGATGGCAAGGTGTGCAAAATAACGATGGACTGGGATGCTGCCCTGAGTGATTACCAGTGACAGAGATTAATTCAAGCATTCCATCCATTACTTTTTTGTATACTTCATTATGGCACTCATATAGCTTAAAATCACCCACTATCATAGCATTGCAGCATTGATGAGTGAAAATTATGTGAATATTCATTTTAACAAAACACTATTGCGTTCTCACATTCCCTTAATGGGCTGTAATATTAAAAAGATATGAAGGAAGTATAAAAATCGAATTAAATACCCATGTACTCGGAGTAGTCTTCCCTGTGGGACCTCAATCATGTATTGCCAATTAATCAAAGTAATATTGGCTCCCTGCTTAATGCTTACTTCTCCAGGACTAGACTTGTCGTGAAGACCAACCTGATAAAATACCCTTAAATACACGCTAAGATGGGATAGTTCTGTGGCATAGAAATGTAATGAGCTGGCTCTATCAGCTCTCTCCCTGAAGCTCATTCAGCTCATCAAGTAAGGAAGGGGAGATAACTCTTTATGTTTACTCTCTAATTTGCTTTCCCATGCTCCTTTGTACTTGGCATATGAAGGAGCGGATGATTTGCCTAACATTCGTTTCCACTGTCTCCACCTCAGGAGACCAGTCGTCAGTTTTTAATTCCATTCTTCGTTATATAAAAAAACATCTAGTGACTAGTGAAGAGCTTTTCAAGTAATTATCTAAGACTAAAAGTACCCCCACCTCACAGAATTTTTACAAGCCCCCACCCTGTCAATCAAATTGGTTGATGATGACACCGGAAAAAACAATATTTTTTTTTTTTTTTTTTTTTTTTTTGAGGAACACATGGCTTATATAAGCATCTAATTTTCGATGTACGAGGCTAGACCGCACGTCCTAAAGTCCAAATGAGAATAATAAAATAAATATTCTAAAGGTCTAGAGAGACCACCGAGCCTCCTTGCTGCAACGCTTATACAATTTTGCTCCCAGTACTTAATACTGATTTTTCTTTTTTCATACATTTTGAGTGCCCACAGGTCAAATATGACTCTCAGACGCTCTTTATTGTGAACCAGAAAGTATGTTTAGTAGAACCATGTAGCCGTTCTGCCATTGGCACATCTATGGCTTTTGCTGTAATTTCTACAAAGAATTGTCGTTGTAGTTGTCTTGCTTGGGGTTTGTGGTGAAGTTGGAACTAGTGGAAACCTCTTTATTGGTCTGTTGTTTACATGTATAGCATGTGAGGCTCGCTGGCCAGAAGGCTGGGGGGCCCACAGAAGCCTGGGTGGCTGAATGTTTGGGATCAACCTTTCACTTTCTTTGATTTCTCCCCTATACTCTTCTCTGAAAGGTTTAACTGCTACCAAATCTTTGTCCCTGTCGTAGGGTCAGATATATAGAACTCTATGGCTGTGTGATATAGAAAGGCTTTGGTGGTTCTAACAGACCCTAACGATGAGCTGCCGGTCACCATTCTTAAAAGCTTCCCAGTGTGTGGTTCGTCTTATTACCCAACAACTTCTCCCAATTTTAGGGCATGACAAGATGTGTGGTCTGCCCTTCAGGAAAGAATTCTGACCAGCACAAAAGCCACAAATCTCTTACATCATGGCAGAGAGTGTCACCATCTTCAACTGAATGCAGTGCTGACAGGAGAAACATCTAGCCTTTACCTGGTTTATGCAACTTGCAGTTTATGAAGTCAAATAATCTGAATGAGTAATTGAATAGATTACAAAGTCGTCTGTCATAGGTATTTATATTTTTTAGAATAGGAGTAGAAACATGCTGGTCAAACCTGGCGTTTTACACTTTTATATGGTAGGCTAGTTAAATACCTCATTAAAGGAACCAGAGACTCCACTTTAGCCCCTGGTATATAATGCCACAAACCTAGTCTCAGCAACAACGTTGTCAGCAATGCTTAATTTGTAAAATATGAGCCGTGCCCAAAGGTTTTCTCAGGAGCCCACAGCTGGCGCTGCCAAATGCCATGGTTGCCAGATATCAAGCTGTGTAGTCTTATTTCCATCTCATTCCTCTTTCTCCCACCACCATACACTCCCTCCCCCTTTATTTCACTCATGCACTTCTTTTTCATCCCTGGTTTCTGCCCTGGTTACTGTTTTTCTGTCTTTCTCTTCCTCCTCCTTTTCTCTATTTCCTTTTTAGGTTTTGCCTGCACGGCGCTTGCACTGTGCTTGTGAAATCAATTTTTTTAACATAAACTTAAAAGGGGGTCACATCCCGCCTCCTGTCTTTCCTGGCTTTTCATGGGTCCCTGTGCTCGCCACTTTTTTTTTTTTTTTTGTCCTCATATTACCTCAGATAAATAAGCATCCTCCCTGTCTCTACCAACCCAATTGCTTATATCTTGGAACTCTAATCTCAGCTGATGTCACTACAGGTTCCAACCCATGTTGTACAACATGAGTTTACCAAGAGGTGTACTCATTGGACTCCCTAATCCTAATGTTCATCGTCCAATAAGTTCCAAAATAGCCCGAGCTCTGTTTTTTTTCTAAGCAGATTAGCCTTTTGATCGAGATCTCTGAAGAATCTCACAGAATTCCACCACTCACTCCATGTAGGGGGAGCCGCCTGGTGCCATTTTTTACATATCTCCCTTATTGCCAAAAGAGTCAAGTAAAATACAAGCTTGTACTGCAACCCCAAAGGACCTTCCAAGCCATCAGTTGGCTGCATAATACCAAACAAAATTAAGGAAGGTCTTACCTTTACTTCTTTGCCCAAAGCATCCGACATAGTCTTACCCACACTATCCCAAAACTCTTTCAGCGCCGGGCAGGTGGTGAATATGTGGATATAGTCTGCTTCCTGGCCGCCGCACCTTTTACATTTGGCATCTCCACCGCCTCTTATTTTGGACAGCTTGAGTGGAGACCAGTAGATCTATGTAGAGTGAAAAAATGATTTCTCCTTAGTGCAGCGGACTTAATCAAAGAATAATGCATGTCTCAAGATACTTGCCATACATTTTTCAGCTCGTTATCGGGCACGCAGTCTTCCCAGACCAGGTAAGGGGGTCTCAAGCTTTCACCTCTTGACCAAAGCCTTCCCGAACGTCGTACCTGCTACAACTCTGGAATCTGAAATTCAGCGGGTACATCGCGACCCATTTAAATTAAACCCTGGGCGGAAGAAACACAGGAAAATTCTGGTGAACTTAGTCTTAAACACTTAAGGAAAAGATTTGGGGGCCGCCCTCAAACAAAAAACCACACAGGTCCAGGATCTAACCTTTAAAATTAGGTCTGATATCTCTTGTGTGACAGAAGATAGACGGTGGGAGCTGGGCAAGCGAATAGAGCCTCTAAGGGAAATGGGTGTCCAAGTGCAGCTAAGGTTTCCAGCAATTTTGAAAGTGATGTGGACCAACAAAATGCATAATTTTCAATTTCCAGAAGAAGTGGATAGTTTTATGGTCCTCAGTAAGGCTGGTAAATAGATAAGGCACTCACGATAACTGTTGGTGGTGACAGTTAAGTTTAGTTGTAAATACCGGATTTTGTGGATAGCAGCTCAAATTGGCTATTTGGCAATAGGTAGCAAGGGAGGGTTCCCTGGGGAGGGAGGGGTTTGGGGGGGGGGCACGTGTGGTGTGGAGCATAGGGGGAAAAATATTAAAAAAATTGTCCTCACTCAGAATAATAGGGGTTAAGAGATGTTGTGCGGTCATGACAGAAGATTATGGGGGATAAGGGGAGACCGCAGGGGGGTGAGTTCTTGGAGGTTATGAGTTGGAATGTGAACGGCTTAAGGGTTAAAAGGAGGCAGCGTGTGGTCCTTCAATACTTGAAAGAAAGCCCAGCTAGGGTCCTTTTGCTCCAAGAAACTCACCTTTTACGGACTGAATGTTTAGCACTATTTACTAGGCAAAGATGGGTAGACAAGGTTATAGCTACAGACCAGCAATACTGCTCTAAGGGCGTTGCTATAATAATTAAAGCAAATTCAGGGATAGAGCTACGAAGATCCCAGGCTGATGAAGGCAGGCGTTTGGTAGTAGCGGAAGTTAAAACTGGCCGATCTTTATATACCTTGGCTAGCTACTACGGCCCGAATGGAGATGATACGTCACCCCTAAATAATCTCTGCTCTAGTTTGCTAGACTTTGAAGCCCCACTCATAATTGGTGGAGAGTTCAATGTTCTTTTAAACAATAATTTGGATAGATCTTCTCCCCTCACTCAAATCACTTTGCCACGAGTTAAAGCCTCCCTCCTTTCTATGCTAGATAATCTAAATCTATGCGATGTGTGGGGTAGGGTTAGTGGCGACTCTAGAAACTATTCCTTTTAGAGCAAAAAGAATGGTAACTATTCTAGAATTTATTACTTTTTTATGGAAGTGTTAGAAATTGGAAAAGTTAAAAAAATAAAAAATTGATTATCTGCCTGTCCATTTATCCGATCACGCTGCAATCTGGTTAAAAATCGAGCTCCCCCTGAATCAGACTTCCAGAAGGTGGACCCTGAATAGAAGGTTACTCTTGCAATCCGATATTATGAGCAAGATGGAAAGGGACACAGCAGATTTTTTTTTATGGAACTCAGCTTCAGCCCCCGCACATGTGGTATGGGATGCTTTCAAGGCCTGGCTAAGGGGGTCCTAGAAGGGTGTCTCGGCTGCTTGGGTTAGAGCAGAAAAAAGGCAGATTGCTTCACTTGAAGATCAGCTAGTGATAGCAGAAGCCAATTTGAAGTCGGGGCATTTCCAGGTTGCGGAAAAGGCGTGTTTAGCTGGTAAAGTTGAGGACTTGCAACTTAAATTCAGACTTATGATGGAGGAGAACCTTTTGCAGAAATGGAAAGTTAGTAAGCTGCATGAATTTGATCAAGGGGATAACTGTGGAAAATTGTTAGCAATGAGGAGTAGAATGAATAGGTCACGTAATTATATCAGGAAGATCAAACTGGAGGGTGTCGATCAGGTTGTGGAGGATAGGGAAGGTGTTGAGTTGGCCTTTACTAAATTCTTTCAGGGTTTATATCTTGAAGATCTGGTGGTAGATGAGGTTGTGTTAGATCATTGGCTTTCTGAAAAACAACTTCCAAAACGGAGCATTGAAAGTCAACTATATCTTAACCAGGATATATCAGGGAATGAAATCCTGACTGCTCTTAAATAAATTAAGAAAAGGAAAGCAGCAGGGTCAGATTCGATCCCAAACGAAATTTATGTATTATTGACTGAAGAAATTATTCCGGTCTGGCTAGAATTATTTAATGAAGTGTTGAGGGGTACCTCACCACTTCCGGACTCTTGGAATGAGGCTGTTATTACCTTAATTTTAAAACCAGGTAAGGACCCCACACAATGCCAGTCTTACCGCCCAATATCTCTACTGAACTGTGATTATAAAATCTTCACAGGGATATTAACAGCCTGTTTCAGTAAAATCGTTTGGCCCTTAATCAATGAGGATCTGAAGGGCTTCCTTCCAGGGAGGCAGATGAAGGAGCTTGTACAAACCCTGATAGGCTCAATAGACCTTGTCACGATACAGGGAGCTTTGTTATCAATAATTACCCTAGATGCAGCAAAGGCCTTCGATCGGGTCAACTGGAAATATTTGAGCGGGACTTTGAAGGCTTTTGGCTTTGGTGAGACATTTAGGGAGATCCTCAAAAAAATCTATAGAGCACCCCGAGCTCAAATACTGCTAAATGGCAATCTCACGGTTCCCGTGCAGATAGGGAGAAGCACGAGACAAGAGTGCCCCCTATCTCCTATCCTCTTTGATCTATACATTGAGCCTTTGGCTCAAAGTCTAAGGCAGAATAAAGAAATAACCCCCTTCACGTTGGGTGGTTTCTCTAGGAAGCTGGCTCTCTATGCTGATGACCTGATTCTGTTTATCTCTGATGTCAATCAAGCTCTCCCAGAACTATTCTCTGAAGTGCAGGCATTCGGGAAGATGTCTGGATATGAGATTAATAACAGCAAGACGAAAGTTATTGCTTGGAACCTAGATGCCCACAATGTCAGGTTGTCAAAAGAAATAAGATACTTAGTAGTAACAATGTTACAAAAGTTAAAAGAGCTCCCTAAAGTGAATTTAATGAAAGTCTCTAAAACAGTGGACAAGTTGCTAAAGAAGTGGCAGAACCTCCCTCACGCAGCATGGGCGGATGAATCTAGTTAAAATGTGTGTCCTGCCTAAGTTCGCCTATCTGTTTGACAACATACTGTTGGAGTTTGATAACAGACTTGTCAAAATAGAGGGAAGAATCTCCGCATTCATATGGGCAGGCAAGGGGATTAGACTTTCCTGGAAGCTTGTACATGGTGGTCTAGGCCTTCCAGATTTTCAACTGTACTGTTGGGCATACCAGCTAAAAAACTGTAGGATGCCTTTACTTAGGCCCGATGATACTTCAGTGGGCCGTATGTATAAAGCTATGCTGGCGGGCAGTGTGGAAGAGGGTTTCATGTATAAATTTGGAGCTCCCAAATTCTTTTAAAATGTCCGCCTGAAGGTTCTGTATGCTGCAGCAAAAGTATGGTTCGAATGTCGCTTACGCATGGTATCCCTTACTACAGTGAATGGGCCCCAGTGTGGGACTCTCCGGGAACTCCAGAGGGCCTCTTAGATGCCCTCGCAAAACCTCTGAAAACCGGTGTTGTCTCACGTTGGGGGGACATAATAGAAGGTGATAGCTGCCTGTCCTGGGATGCCTGGAGAAATTTGACAAATGGCACGTTATCCAGGTTCAAGTTTTACCAAATCTCAGCGTGGTGTAGGAACCAGCCGTGGCAATTCCCATCTGACAAATTAATGGAGAAAGACCTTCAAGATTTAAGACCGAGAAAGAAGGAGGTGGCCCTTTGGTATGGATATCTGCTTGCTGCAACGGAAGAAAGCTTGAGACCCTCTTACCTGGCTTGCCACTTGCCTTTCCTCCATTTCTATGGGCTGTAGCATATTTCCCTGCATTTACCAACGCTTGTTTCTCGTCTGCTTCTCTTATCAGTTTTGCGTGGCTGAAATACTGTTAACGTCCGCTTTGGTGGAACTATTTATTTATGAAGTTTTGCCTCTTTCTGTTTTTTCGCCTTGCAGCATATTTATATAGCGTAGTTTATCATCCGGAGAGATTACGTGATTTGCCCAGAATCACAGAATGTTGCACCGCTGAAACTCGAAACGGGATTCCCAGCTCTCGAGTCATCAGCTCTGCTGCGCCACATCCTCTCCACTCCTGTGATGCTTGTTCTATTTGGGTTTCTCTCTTTTCTACATATTCTTTCTTTTTTTCCTAACTCTCGCAGCAGGTATAGCACCTCCTCTTTTTTTCTGCTCCTTAGTTAAAAGACAGTTCATTGTCAACGTTTCCTTTATTATACCTGTCCAATGCTTGATTTTATTTCCGTGCCATATCACAGATGTATATTTTATGTTGCCTCCTAAGAGAACCTCCAGCTGTCCCAGACTTCTTTCTCCGACATAGGGGTATGCATATTTGTTAATTGCTTTTAAGCTTGCTTTAGGGTGATAGTTTAATTTTATCAGCGTGCTTCGGAAATAAAATGAACTACAGCATATTCAGAAATAAGGTAAATAAAAGTGACAAAACGTGATGTGAAAACTGCAGGGATATGGAAAGAGAAGTGTGTCAACAACGTGCGTTAAGTAGTGCTTGGTGCGCAATCTTGCCGGTTTGTGTAATAAAAGTTGTTCTTATTTTCCAGCTTCTTGGTAATTATTGGATGAGTCGTCCATTTATCATTTCTTCTTCGTCGCCCCATCGAAATCTGCATATTTCTATGTCGGATGCATCAACCCACTGTAATATTATTTCTCTGATGGGGAAGCCATCCTTAACCACTTCTTAATATCTTTTGTAAGTTCAGTTGTGATTTGTGTGTGCCTGCAGGTCAGATGATCAAATATTTTTAGTCCAACTCAGCATCCCATCCTTCCGACGCTGATAAAGTAAGTGTCATTACGTTGGCCAGTGAAATGCCTCCAGGGCGCCAGATTGGCAGCAGCGGATCATTATGCACAACAGATCAGAGATAGTTGTAAATCCCGTGTTATGTAAATGCGTATTTGATGGCCGTGAGTCATTTTATTGTGTGCAGTGTGAATAACCGTCTCGTGGGAGATAGCAGCAGGCACTTCCTCAAAGCTCAGCACGGTGTTGCATAACACTGAGCACACAAGCACCGGCCCCTGGTGCAGTCCGGTATCCGATGAAAGGAGTATCTCACACGCCGACCGCGCATTCTGTGGTGCTGAGAGGACAATTATAATAGCCTTCCTTTGGGTGAGTTCAAGTGCACGCCTTTCAACACTTAGTAGTAATGCTTTTTTATAAATTTAGCTCAGAGAAGCCAAGCGAGGTGTTTAACAGCTTGATCACAATGGGAACAGAAGATTTATGTACAGTGCTTGAAACGCGAACCCTTGCTAGCTGAGACGGATCGCAAAGATACCTCTTAGAACAAGCATTTGCAATGCAATAGGTCTCGCATTATTAAAGTTTGAGCTATTGGTGTTGCATTATTTAGCAATGCCAATAGCTCAAACTTTAATAATGCGAGACCTATTGCATTGCAAATGCTTGTTCCTTCATGAAATGTCCTCAACGTTGATCAACTAAATAGACAAGCAGCAGGCGGGACTACCCTCGTTTTACAGATAACTAGATGTCTCGGAGAGACAGCGCATGCGCGCTGCCTACGCGAGACCTAAAAAGGCAACTTGTCCAACACACTCTGGGGTACTGAAAGTAAATAAACATATCATGTTTCGCAAAAGTTGAAATGGCAGCACTGAAGCCCAAAAGTGCAAACTAAATACAGTATAGAGTACCCAACCACGCTACGCAAAACATAACGTGTGTTTATCATGTGCAAAAAGAACACGTTTTTTAATTTGTGCACGAAAATTATGTAAACCAGCGCTTAAATAGAATGTGTGGAGCATTTAAACTCAACCAATGTTAACTTTTTTTAAGCTTTTACAAGAAATAGAACGCATTTTGAACAATGTTGTAAATGCGAAAATGTTTTCCACAACCCCAACATGATAGAATCTCTCTGCACGCTGCACGTCATCCTTACTGAAAGAGCACCACCAATTACATGATTGCCTTTCAAAATTCAATGACTATTGGCCCAAAGTTTAAAAGTCAGTATACACAAAGCAAATAACCCATAGCTACAATGTAGAAAGACACAGCCTTGATGGATAGGGACATGGAGATATAGGGTTATAGTGAGAAAGGGGCATGGCGCAGAGGACTGATGGACAGCAGGATAGCAGGCATAGAGAAGTATAATTAAAGATAATGGATACTGAAAAGAATTTATGGAGGTCACTGAGAAACAGGCTAAAGACCAACCGAGAAAGTGAACCGAAATATTAAGTGAACGGAGGGATGTGTAATACAGATAGAGGATATATAAAGCAACATTGGATAGAGTGCAAAACAAATTGGAAGTATAATTGCTACTCGAAAGGTAAAGTGAAGAGAAAGAGACAAAGTATAAAGATAAAGAAAGAGAATGAGAGAGAGCTGAGTAGGCAAGACAGTTAGCGATATTTGGAGAGAGAACTGAGAGGTATAGTGAATAGAGAGAGAATGAGTAATGGTGTGTAGTACAGAAGAGGTATACTAAAACAGCAAACAAGTAAGATACGCTGGCAGACAGTACTGCCGGCCGGGGAGGGAGTCGCTTGGGGCAGTTGTCTGGTAGGTACAGGCACCCCAGAGCCAATGACAACAGTGAGCTGATGTGGTGCGCCATGGCATCAGCAAAGAAATATATATTTTGTCAGGTACTGAGTACCAGTACTTTTTTTTTGAGAGGGAGAGTACCTGCACTTCCTAAGAAAAACGTAATACTTTTAATTGCAGAGTACCGTACTTCTCAGAAACAAGCAGGTACTCTGTTGCAGAGTACCTGAACTTCTATTTCAAGCACTGCACTCAAGCGTGTGGGGTATTGGAGGAATTGGAGGAGTAATGGAGTGGCAGACATAGTGAGGTTTGGGCCAGCCACCTATGACAATTGGTGTTGCAAAAATACTCATTTGAAAAGTCCAAAACTTTGCGTGACACCCCCACCGCTACATGGGAGCTGTATTTTCAACATGCTCTTCTATTTCACCTTGCAGGCAAAGCACTGTGGCAGAACAAAATGTATAAATGTATTAGACAATATTACAATTCCCCGTCCGTTTTCTGCCCTTCCCCCAATCACCTCATGGCGTCAACAAAAGACTAAATTAACTAAGGCGACGCTGTGCAAGGTCCAGCATTGTCACCCACCACCCGGACCCTCACAAGCACTCAAGGAAATTTAATAAAAAGTCCTCTTAACATTTCGTTCATTAAAGGAGAAGAAACCCTGTGTCTTCATGGAGCTTGCTGGAGCTGGTGGAGTAGGTCTCTAGGAGCGTCAGATCGATCTCCACACCTTCCATGGCTGCTCTGCAGCTTTGGTTTCCGCTGTCTCGTGTCCATTCTCGGTGGTCTCGGGGTTTGTGCTCAAAATCAGACATGGAGTTCTGGAAGCGCGTGGCAAAATATAAAATGTTTAAGTGCTGACCCTGGCACCCTGTGTCCCGCCAAGCCTGCGGAATGTCAATTATGAATGAGAAAGCGATATAAAAGTCATTTATTAAGCCCGACTGAGCCCAAACCCAAAGTGAGAGGATCCATATGCCTGCTGCATGCGAAAAAAGACTTTGCAAAGTAAATCAACATAAAAGTAAACTAAAGACAATAAAACTTATCTGTTTGCCAGGTTTTTGGCTGTGAAAATAACAATTACAAATGTCAATACTTTGTACTGAATGTGAGGCACGGGATGGCCACTGCAGCCAACTAGCTGTAGACCGGTGAGGCAGATGGTAAGGCCTGGAGCAAAGTTCCAGGAGGCATGTGCCGAGCATGGTCGGACCACCGTAGGAATGGGGGTGGGGGCTGATAACGTGATGGCAGAAAGCACTTAATAATAACCAGTGGTGCGCGCGCACCACAGAGGAGCGGGGGCCAGGGAGCGCGGCAGCGAGGCGAACGCGCGCTGCTGCGCGTTCTGGCCACCGTCGGGAATGGGAGGAGCGAAGGCGGGACATGCGCCCGCCTTTGCCCAATCGCGTGCCGTTTTTTCTAAAAAAACGCACGCTACAGCCAATGAGGGCTTCTGAAAACAAAACCACACGCACGAGCGTGTAGGTCGTTTTCAGAAGCCCTTTCTAGAGGTCTCGCGCTGCGCGAGCAGTGCTGCGCACTGCAACGCTAGGCGCGAGACCTAAAAAAGCAAAACTGATCACGCCTTCTCCTTCAGAGATGACCAAGTTCTGGCCTACTTCATGAAGAAGTTAGGAATTGCTAGCGGCGGCGACAACTCAGTGGGCTAATGCACCAGCTGCACGGGTATGTAGGCTGTGGCAAGGTTGAATCTCGGTCAGTTGTCTGTCTTTCGTGCTTCTGAAAATAAGATGTCTTACGTTTGCACGGTGTATGCTGTAGACTGAATATGGTTGCAGAAAGGGGCTACCGTTTTAGCTAGATGAAACATTTCTTGAATAAAAACGTAAAAACATACAGCCTTGCAAGAATGGCATCTTTATCACAGGCATGTCAAAATTTGGAAATTCAATTTTATCACCATAAAACATTAGTAAAAAGGTGCTGGCATGCACACTGATGTAAAATCTAAATCCAGGAGTGTTTTCAGTACCAGTGATGACATAGGGGGGTTAGCACTCTTCTTTTTCTTCTTCCTCGGGTTAGTTGCAATGATGCAGTAAATGATTCATGGGCCATAAATAATGCAAACAATGAACTTGGACTCACTTATGAATAACTGGCTATTTTAAATTCATTCTGGGGGAGCAGGGTGCCTCTTTCATCCCTGGACCTCAAGGTCACTGCACCTGCTGCACTGTGGTGTACTTGGGTGTTTGCTTCTTGGACACCCTTATTTTAGCACCTGTGTAATAGAACATGTGCTGCACAGAGGAAAGAAGCCCAGGGCTATTTCACACTTTTGGTATTTTAATCTGTTGACCCAGCTCAGTGTTGTTCCTGGAGCTAGTGTGGCAAGGTTTAGCACTTCCTCTGAAAATGAAATCCATATATTGAGGCGAGGTAGTGAAAAGGGCTTACAGCCTTTAAAAATGGCGCGACAATAGACATGTAGGCAAAGCAGTGATACCAAACTGGACAGTGGAGCGGGATTAGTCAGACAAGGCAGGGTCAATCCCTGGTATTTAGTCCTGTTGTGTAGATGGTGTACATAGATTTGCAAAGTGTATACCTGGATTGAAAAATCACACTCCATTTCGTTTTTGTCACTTCCCTCAAACACTCCCCATCCCCCCCAAACAGAAGCGGAAGCAGAACGTGTTGGAAGGTGACCTGGCCTGGCAGTTCAGGATTGGGGCAATGCAAAACTTATTTGCATAACACTGGTCTTTGTCTCGAATGGCACAGTGGTTAAAAAACTGCGGAATGGAATGCTGCCCAGAGTGATCGCTGCTGGCTGAGATTAATTCATGTATTCCTTCCATCACTTTGTTCTTTGCTGCAATAAGCAGACCTGCAGCCAGTCTTAGCCTTTAGCCTGCAAAAAATTGCCAGTACAACTTCAAGTGTGAAAATGCAACGTGCTTATATAAAAACAAATGCTGTCTTAGGTTTCATAGACAACACGGAGCAACCTGGAAGCAATGCACACTGCACCATGTGTACCACCTTAGTGAAAATATATTCACCCAATGAAATTATGTTCAAGTGGTGTCGAAGAATCTGGTATTAATAATCATGCATTAGTAGGCAGTGTAATATCACAAAACGTCTCGCATGATTGAGGCTAAGGTCTGATAGGATGTCTTGTCGGCTGCACAGTTGAGGAGCCAATAATTCTTCCCTTACTTGGGTATTATATCAAACCGCATTGCTCCTTCCATCTCACTCTCTCTAGCTATCTCGTCCCTACACTCCTGGTTTAATTCTGCCTCTGACGCCTGATATTCATGTGACTTTAGGCGCTGATGTTGCAGGCAGAGTTTGCTCTTTTGGAGTAGCTGTCTGCACGTCCACACTACTCTACAACATAGCCAATATAGCCAATAGCTCTGACTAAACACTTATAAGATCCAAAAGGCGAGACCTATTGGCTATGCCAATGCTTGTTCGCTTTGCAGCAGATTTATATAGCGCAATTTATCACAGGGAGAGATTAAGTGATTTGCCCAGAATTACAGGATGTTGCGCTGCTGAGACTCGAACTGGGATCCTCTGGTCTCAATTCAGCAGCTCAGGCCGATGAGCCACATCCTCTCCACTCTTGTGATACTTGTCAGGGAGCTCTTTCCTTCATCCCGACAGTGATTGATAACAACTCATTCATTACATAGGTGAAACTGATGCATTACCAATGCTTGTTTTCACTCTCTTGATCTGGGTCAAAGTCTGATGACTAAAAATAAATTCTGGTCCCAAAAATGAGTGCCAGTGGGCCTTACCTGCAATCACTGGCTGAAATTAAGCACTGCTTGTCAGTGAGTGGGGCTTCTTTTCATTTCCAAGATGCTGGAAGCTCTCTTTAATTAGTATCTATCACAGGTAGTATTAGAGACCACTTCATTCTTACAGGCTTTTCTCAGGACGTGTTCATACAGCTTCCGTCCTGTAAGCCTTCAGTAGTTTCTGCAGCAACATTCTCTGTCTCGTTTCAGTATGGTACGTCCCATTCACCAATATCACGTGACTCTTCAAACAGTGTTGAGCGGGTTTCCTTTGGTCCTGCTTTTAAGCAATGTATCCACACCCTTTGACATTGACTCCGACATCACTGACGCTGCCTGGGACGGCAGATCCGCTCTGTGTAAGAGGGATTGTGTGGGGGTCAAGATCTTCACCTTCGATTGAAAGGTCATAGACCTCATCCGTGAATGCCTTGAACCGAGTGAGCTGATGGCAGTAGAGTTAACCGGTCCTGCAGATTACATCCTCCCCTTACCTGGTAAGACTGAGTGGCAGGTTCCATCTTAGAGCTATCAAGACCGGTTCATGGAGTCCAGGCCCTCTTTTCCCTCTCGCTAGATTTGTATGCCTCAGGGATCTGGACTCACTCTGAGGTCAAACATTATTTCTTGTCATTTTGTAGGTACTGGCTGAGGACTTCTTATTGGAGTGCCGGAAAGAGAATTCATACGTCACTGTCTTGCACCTGTTGTAGTACTTGAGCCGCAGTTGTGTTTTGCTCATTTTCGAGTAAAAAAGAAATCGGATACAAATGTTAACCAGTTGTGACCATTACAATTCCACGTTTTGCCGTACCTGTGCTTGATGCCCAACGTTAAACTAGTTCTTCTTTGAGAAGTGCGAGAAGTGGTGGTAACACTCCGCAGAACTAATCGTTGTCTGTTTATGCCCCCGTGCAGATGTGGAGGCGGATCTTTATCGGAAGGTGCAGGCCATCCTCCGAGAAGCTGATGGGCAGAACTCCGGACTTCAGCGTGACAGAGGTGGGTAAACTGTGGTGCCCGCCGGCCGGGTGCCCATAATCATTGCCTGGACAATGTGACGAGTAATTCCATCAAGTGAAGACCGATATTTTCTGGCACGTATGCAGTCAGATGCATGTTCAGTAGAATGCATGCCCAGTGGCTTATGTTGAAGTTATATATGCACACACAGTTCGATGCGTGCACAATCTGCCATGAAGATACATGCACGAAAAGTTCCATATGTGCGCAGTTTGGGGCAAGAAAATGTCCTATCACCTGTCTAAGGTCACAACAAGTTACATCCTCAAAGACGCATGCGCAGGTCCAGACACAGTCCGGTATAAGCACAGTGACCTGCATACGCAATGGGCAGTGAGATGTGTGCATATTAATGAATGATCAAAGAATGAATGGTAAGCTTGTAGATAGACTCATGGTTACCTACAGATGTCATAGCGCTACGACTTCAATTTTAGTCAGGAATAGATATACTGTATATCTATACAGTATATCATATACAGACGCACTTAAAATACAAATAAGCGCTATAGTGCAGTTAAACAGTCGTAGCTACAAACAAGTAAATCCAGAGGCAAGCACAGCTGTACACATTCCTATTCAAATGCAAGCAGTATCATGCATGGCGCATCAGATGCATGCACACTTAGGCAGGTGCAGTTAGAAACATGCTCTATCGGATGCATGCATAGTTTATGCAGTCGCAGATAGACTATGCAGTCAAACACGTTTGTAGAGAGATTGACACAAAGCCAGGAGCGGCCTCTTTCATATAATGCACGTGTAGATCACTCTACACACCGAGAACGGGTGTGTAATAAAGTGTACACGCAGCGTAGCCAAAGTGTCATTCGCGGTAGTGTAAGCTAGGAAATGGGCTCCTGTATCAACTGTAAAATACAGAACTGTAAAATGCAGGGTTCAGTGGGGCCGTCCGGCGTCTGGGCCCTGGTGCCAACGCTCACAAATACAAGAGTCACCCTTCTAAAGAAAAAAGGGACAGGGTAGTGTCAAGCTCAAACAAAAAGTTGTTCCCTTTTTCCTCCTTTTGTTATGTATATGTGTGTGTGTATTATCTAAAAAGTTGGGTACTAAAACTAATACCTTCTTGATAACTGTTTGAGGAAAACAAATGAACATAATCCTATACAACTTGTTTAGCAATCAATACAACTTCCAGGTAATATAGCGCTTCGCGTGTTGTCTTCAATCGGGAAGCGCTATGTTAATTGAGAATCACGACTCGATAGACAAACACTCCATACAATTGAAACAGATGGATGTGAGTGGGAAGTGATCAGTACGTTTCGACGATCCTTGTATGCCTTACAACTCTATATTCATAAAAGGGGTAGAGGATTTGATTTTTCTGCGCAAGGATTTTTATTATAAAAAAAGTATCTGAACGAATATACTTAATCGTTTACCCTTTGGGCACATTAAGCGTGCAAACTAAAGTAAGATGCGCATAAGGAAAGAACTACAGTGGATGGTTAAAACAAGCCCACGGATGATTTCCATTTGTCAACAATACGTTCTGAATATTCATCTCTGAAGTGGAATGTTTTAAAACTGAAAAATATATCTTTTGTTATTTGTCCTGAAGAAGGTGAAGAATTAACTTTTTGTTCACCAAAACGCCGCGTTGGTAATGGCAATGGTGCCAACTGGGCCTCGTGTTAAATTGAGTTGAAAATATGGATTGCGGGTTCCTATTTCATCCTGCAATCACCTTAATTAATTGAATTCATTAAATTGGGATTTTTCTTTCAATCGTCAATGTAGGTATTATGTTAGTGTTAAATTGATTTACTGCTCAATAACCGTCCACGAGGCCTTTTAAAAGAATAGGTTGTTGCTAGCCCGTTGAGCAGTCCTCTGGGGTTGCACCAGCATGCAGCTCTGAGGAAAGGGCTGTGGCTGCTTGAGACTGACTGCAGCTGCGTCATCTAAAGAAGGTGGTTCTTGGTGGTTTCAGTAGAAATGTGTGATGAACTAGCTGGGTGGATGTTTAGAAACTGATGTTTCGGTGACGTTCGGAGATGGTGGTGAGAGGTGCAGGTGTTCTGTAATTAAGGGTTCTCCTGTGTCTACCTAATAATCCAGGTCTTGTAAAGATTCTCCTGAAGCTTCTAATGTCCCTATTGGACTAGTGTTTCAGGCACTGAGAAATGTGGATGACCACTTTAATAAAATATCACACAGTCTAAAAGACTTAGTGGGTGCCCTTTCATTAGGTTTCTTTCATGCAACGTTGGATTTTTAGTCACATTTACAAGCCTCTCCGTGTACGGATTTGCGATTTTCACGTCCCCAGAATAATCCTGCATTACTGAATTATCACATTTTCTTCTAGAGCTGAGAAATGTGAAAAGAGTAGCCTCGAGGCACTCCCAGCTTTGCTAGCTAACGGAACTGAATTCCAAAGAAAGAAAAGCAATTTCTCAAAGATCACACAAGTGGTGAAGACTGATTTTGAACCCAGTCTTCTGGTTCTGAAGGCTGCAGTTAAACACAGAACCAGGAAATGGACCACCTTCATGTCCCAAACTTCTACTACTGACCACGCCCTCGGTCATATTCTTGACCCCATTTTCTATAACTGTTCGTCTGTGAAAGTTGAACCCCCCTTCCCCCGTCCCCATTGCCTGGTCTGACCATTTCATTCTTCCTTTTCAAATTGCGGACACTTCCCCAATACCTTGCACTCCCATTACCCCCGCCTTAAAAAAACCATGCAAATGGTCTTTGATTACTCAATCTGCTTTCACGGCTGAGCTGATGCTTAATACCGCTGTACTCAATACATGTCCATGATTTTTTATATAGTCAAGTCCCTGACCTCCCTTGAGCGAGTGTCAGTTACCACTCCTTCAATTGAATACTGCAACCTAGTGGCACGATATTTCTCAGAGAAGATAGATACTATCTATGCTTCCTTTCCAGAACCTGTTAGAAACTTTAAATTCACTCCGCCTGAGCAACTATGGCCCTTCCTTTCAGAGGGCTTTTCTAGCCTTAAGACCCTAACTGTGTCTGAGACTGGCAGTCTTCTCTCCAAAGTGAAATCTGAATCCCCTCTTGACCCAGTCTCCCCGACCATGTGGGAGCGGGGAGAGGAAGCCATTGTTCCCTTGCTCTGCAAACTACTGAACCTATCTTTTTTCTCTGGCCAGGTCCCCTTAGATTGGAAACATGTGATGGTGGTTCCTCTGCTAAAGAAACCTTCCTTGGACCCCTCTCTACCTGATAATTTTAGACCTATCTCATTACTTCCACTCTTTGCCAAGGTTGCTGAAAAATATTTCAATTATCAGCTGACTCAGTTTATCGAAGGAAACCATCTTCTCCATGAGACCCAATCGAGGTTTAGGCCTATGTTCAGCACTGAATCTGCTCTTCTCCTGGTTTCCGAATCCCTTACACTTACCACAGATGAAGGCAAGACAGCAGCCTTGATTATGCTGGACCTAAGCGCAGCCTTCGATACCATGTCCCATGGCCTTCTACTTGAACGACTCTGGAAAGACGTGTGGGGGGTTGCACACTTGACTGGATTATGGATTTCCTCCAGGATTTCACTTTCCAGGTCTTCCAGCAGTCTCACACCTTGGAGATTGTCCCCCTGCAGCAAGGGGTGCCTCGGTACGTCTCCGAGTCCGCCCCTGTTCAATGTTTATATGCGATCCCTGGCGAAGGTAGTGAGTGTCACGGGGTAAAGATAGTGTCTTATGCTGATGACACTCAACTGATTATTACCTTGGCACAGGATGAAGGTAAAGCTGCTTCCAACTTCAAAGCATGTTTGGTCGACCTGGCAAAATGGATGGGTTCCAGCTGCCTTAATGCAGGTAAGACTGAGGTCGTTGTGGTAGGCAAGCAACCGTCTATATGGGCCATTACATGGTGGCCATCTGAATTGGGGCCTGTACTTGCTCCCAAATCTAAGATAAAAAATGTCGGTATCTGGTTTGACTCCCTGCTGACCCTCAATTATCAGAATTTTACTCTTGCTGGTACTTGTTAACTGCCTATAGTGAGTAAGTATGAACCAGTTTGTCTCTGATGTTGTGTCTTCTTTTAGACAAGAAAAAGGAGTTGCCAATTGTTACCATTGCTATTCTATCCTCCGATGTTTCACAATTATCATTTTGATCCTGTTGAAAACTGAGGAAAAAGTGGTAATGAATGGGATTTTTTTCAGTAGCTAAATGGGGTAGTTGGGCCTCCCTGTTGTTGTCGTGTTCTTTTTTTCTTGTTTTTCTGGTTATCTTGGTGGGATACTGATGGTCGACCAAATTTTAGGGCAGCTGATTGGCCTGTTC
Source organism: Calotriton arnoldi (assembly GCA_963921515.1). Taxonomy (NCBI): domain Eukaryota; kingdom Metazoa; phylum Chordata; class Amphibia; order Caudata; family Salamandridae; genus Calotriton; species Calotriton arnoldi. Next base: position 3,283,380 of record CAWUFW010000488.1, on the reverse strand, counting down.
ATCATATTTAGTGGTGTTAGAACAGTTTTGTCCAAAAGGAAGTTTCTCTCTTAAGGAGTTCTTATGTGGTACCCCAGTTTCAAACCATCCCCCATCAGCTATTTTAATGTCGCGGTCTAAAAATGCCAAATTAGTGTGACTGTGTGAATCTCAGAAAGTGGCCTCTTTCATTTACGCAACTGATGAATTCTAAGGCCTGCTATTCAGTGCCTGTCCATGTAATCAATACATCGTTTCTATATCAACGCCAAATGCGTATGTGATTTGAAAGGCTTGGCACTGGAATAAATGAAGTCCACCTCAAACTGATAGAGACATGCTACATTTGGGGCAAACGTGCGGCGCATGGAAGTCCCTTGTATCTGATGGTATGGGGTCCCTAGAATGTCTGTCTCTAGGGTCAAAGGTAAAATAAACATAATCATCCTATGACATCTTTGGCTCTTGAGGTACGATGGCATATTACTAGCTAAGGAATAAATGAACCAATTGCAAAATGTGTTTGTAGAGGTAAACAAAAAGCCTTTGGGTATATATGAAACCTAAATGTACAATCACATAAACAACTCCGCAAAATAAACAAAAGAACATTTCAGCTTCTACGATAAATGGTCAATCCTTACATTTTTAAAAATGTAAGTATCCAAGTTAGCTCCTAGGATCAAAACATCTAAGTCCTAGCAAGCCTTCATATAAGATCATTCAATTTCCTAGCACAAGTGTGAAAAGAATTGTTAAGATGAATTGCAAGAATATATGAAACAACATTAGCTGCTACACAACTTTCAGTCAGGGTTCACGCCTGCCAGGGGAACCAAGTCCGCTCTGGCACACATCAAGGAAGAACTCCTTGACACTTTTGATGAGGGCCTGAAAGCTGCTTTAATTCTCCTTGACTTCTCTGCAGTCTACAAAACCATCAACCACTATATTCTTCTGATGAGACTGAAATAATGTTTTGGGATTTCTGCAAATACTCTAAAATTGATTATTTAATTCCTTAGTAACTGAACTCGGCCATTGCACCTGGAATCGTCTTCCTCCATTTAGTACAGTTTTCCATCACCCAATTCTATGCACTTTCCAAACTACTGATTAACTTTTATTGCATCCCTTGGCACAACTTCTAGTCCAGTATAAAATAAATGCCCACATGAATACAGATGACACTCCAATCTATCTCCACTTTAAGAGATATTTGTAGCGTTTGTCCAGGATAACCAACTCCTTACAACACATCCACCACTTGAAAAAAGAAAGCTTCCTCTGCATCTATGGTGAAAAAAACTGAATGTTAATTCTCCAGTATTGGGGTATCTTTCATAGATTCATATGCCTGAATCATTCCCCGTCGTCGGAGTGGGAGTCCCACGGTACATAAAAAAGCAATAATTATGCACATATTAACCATAATATAGGTAATATATAGAACCAGGAAGTGAAGTAGATATAAACTACAGGGGAAGAAACTTCCACATTTATGAAGTGTCCAAGTCATTATAAACAGTCCAAACTGCAGCCAATAAGGCGACAGCACCCTCCAGAATGCTCTCCCCAGAGGCTGAGGCTCTCAGATTTTCTACCGCACGTCGTGTGAAGGGAGTCTCCCTGAGCTCTGCTCAGTACTTTTCTATTTCTTCAGAAATTACTTCATTTCAGGATGTCTTCATCTAAAAGATCTCTCTTTCGACCTCGTGAGTCTTGTGGGAAGCTCCGGCTGTTTTCAGAAGACCCCCACAAGAAATGCATTTATTGCCTGTATCCTGATCACCAGGTGAGAGACTGCAAGATCTGTAGGACCTTCCCTCAAAAAACTCTCAGAGACAGAGAAGGGCGTCTACTTCTGTGGCTACAGAAGATTAAGGGTCAAGACAACCCCTTATCTGATGTGTGGAGTATTGCCTCGGGCTCTACTGCTTCCTCTAGGAAGAGGATTGCTGAGGAGGTCTTGTCTTCTCCTTGGGCTAAGGTGTCGAGAAAACAGCAGTCCTCTAAGGGTGCTGAATTGCCTTCCTTCTCAAAAAAGGCTCCTCCACCTTCTAAAAGTAAGCCTCTGCCTACTACCCCCCCGAGAAAAACTGCGAAGTCTCTGGCTTCAAAACGACTTCCTGAGAAGGATTTACCTCAGAAAAAGATACCGTTCGACGACTACTTCGTCGACGAAACTTACCGTCGACGCTACAACAACGTCGACTGCCACCTTCTCGTCGCCGAGACCACAGATGATCATGTCGTCGGCGTCATCACCGTCGACGCTGGTTTCTGTCTCCGTGAAGCCAATCTCGTCGACGACGGAAATTAAATCTACCGTCGACGTCCCGTCGACGAAGATTAGAAAACTCCTGTCGACGATTGCCTCGTCGAAGACTGCCTCGTCGTCGAAGACTGCCTCGTCGACGACGACTGCCTCGTCGACGACGACTGCCTCGTCGACGACGACTGCCTCGTCGACGGTTACTTCATTTACACCGGCTCCATCGACGACGACTCCGTCGACGGCTCCCTCGTCGACGCTACAATGATCTGCTTGTACAGAATTGCAGGTTTGGTCAGCGACTGCAGCAACGGCGCCCTCTGCACCGTCTACGACACATGTGCAATTACCACCATTGACAACAGCATCTTCCTTGCTGCACAGACGTGGTTCTTCATTGGAGATCCTCTCTCCACTGCATATTTCCCCTACTAAGGTACCTCTAGAATTACCTGAACAATTACTAGATTATGGGGAGGATGATGAGGAATCTGAGGATGATGACAGATTTCGCACTGCCAGGAGCCCGTCCGAATTATTCATCAAATATCAGGAGGACGATCAGGATGACGATCCTTCCCCAGAGACTGTTGGTCCAGCTCCAGATGCGATTCCAACGGCGCAAATGCCTTTGGCTCTATTAAATAATCTACAATTCATGTTGGATGATTATTATCGCCGTTTCCCTCCATCTGAATCGGCTTCATCCATTCCACCGACACCTGTGCCTCAAACTTCCTTTTCTGCGTTGAGGTCACCCAGACCACTGTCTCCGGTGCCTTCTCATCATTCCGATGATGCTCACACCTCGGACAACGATAGGGAGGAAGGAGAGTTAGATGACAGATCGCTTCTTACGGAGTGGGACGATTACCAGCTACAAACTCCGTCTCCTTCAACTCCAGCTCCCATCGATTCTCCTCGAGTTGACATCGGAGGTTTTCATCTTCTTATGGAAAGGGCAACACAAAGGTTCCTCCTGCCTATGGAAACCAAAAAGGATGAGTGTTTCCTATACGACTTTAAAGATCAGCCGAGGAAGCAGGTACGGGCCATCCCAATAATTGACTTCATTTGGAAAGAAGGATTGAAGGTCATGAAGGCTCCTGCTTCTATTCCTGCGGTCCTACCTCGCCTCGACAAAAAATATAAGGCGCCAGATAACTCGCCGGCATGTCTCATAAGTCAACCAAAAGCTGACTGTTATTGCCCAAGCGGCGCAACGACGAGCTAGAAACCCATCTTCTCCAATCACAGCTCCTCCAGATCGGGATGGCAGACGATTGGACACTATTGGGAAAAAAGTTTCCACCATGGCAGCAACAGTCCGTGCTGCTAATTCACTGGCCATACTAGGCCGATACGACAGACAGATGTGGTCGGACATCTCTCCCTACATCGACATGTTGCCAGAACCATCCAAATCGGAGGCTTTAAAAATACTGCAAGAAGGAGAACGTATCTCTGTGGAGATCATAGATTCGGCCGTAGATGTCGCATCTACAGGTTTTAGACAACTAGCAGGTGCCGCAGTACTACGACGGCAAGGCTGGCTCAAATCAACATCTTTTCGCCAGGAGGTTCAGGCAAAGATAATTGATATGCCGTTTGATGGTGAGTCACTGTTTGGCCAACATGTGGATGAGGCCCTTCAAGCCTTCAAGAAGGATACCGATTTTGCAAGATCTCTTGGTACTCTCCAATTTCGGAAGCCGCCCTTTCGTGGCGCTAGGGGCCGTGGATCCTTTTCTAGTCGAGGAGGATATAACCAACAAAGGTCATACCAGTCCTTCCAAAATAATCAACAATACCAATCTCAACGCCAACAGTCTTACGGACAACGAAATACCTCCTATTCACAGAATAAGAGAAAGCCTTCCTATCGCGGACGCGACACATCTAAAAAACAGTGACAACCGCCACCTGCCACCTATTCTACCGCCTACCCCTTTAAAAGTTGGAGGGAGAATCTCCCAATTTTACTCGAACTGGTCCGCTATAACATCAGCCAAGTGGGTCCTGGACATTGTGGCCAGAGGCCATGTTCTAGAGTTCATAAAGATCCCTCCAAATTCTCCTCCCAAAGGCCCACCTCCAGCTCATCTCAAGGAGCTTTTTTCCCAGATAAATTTGATGCTAAAAAAGGGAGCGATCGAGAATGTCCCTCAATTGCAAAGAGGAACAGGGTTTTATTCAAGATTCTTCCTGATCAAGAAAAAATCGGGAGAATGGCGCCCCATTCTGGATCTCCGCTCCCTCAACAAATATTTAAAAAAGTTAACCTTCCGGATGTTAACGCTTCAAGAAATACTTCACCTCCTTTCTGCGGGAGATCACATGGCCACCCTCGACCTCCAGGACGCATATTTCCATGTACAGATTCTTCCCAGACACAGAAAATTCTTGCGGTTTAGAGTGGCTGGCAGGGACTTCCAGTTCAAGGTCCTTCCTTTTGGACTACGTTCCGCACCCCGTGTGTTTACCAAGGTTCTAGCACCGGTGACCGCACACCTTCGTCTGGAAGGGATCCAAATCTTTCCGTATCTAGACGACTGCCTTATCAAGGCGAATTCTTTCAAGGTCGCAGGCGCCCACATTCAGAGATGTTTGTCACTCTTCCAATCTCTGGGTCTCTCCATCAATCTCGACAAGTCTCATCTCGTTCCATCGCAAAGACGGACGTTCTTGGGAGCCACGTTAGACACTCAACTGACACAAGCATTCATCTCAAACGAAAGGCAACAAAAGATTTGCAGCCTTGCCCACCTGTTGCGCTCAAAAAGGTGCGCTTCAGTCCGGCAGTTAGTCATTTCTGGGGATGATTTCTTCATGCATTCCTTTACTCCCCAACTGCCGTCTCAGAATGAGACCCCTAAAGAAGAGCTCAACCACCAATGGTTGCAGGTTTCAGGGTCCTTCAACGATCTCATTCGCATCACTCCCCGGATGCGAGAGGCCTTACTCTGGTGGACTCGCAAAAAGAATGTGAAAAAAGGGTGCGCATTCCTAGTGGAAGCTCCAAGTTTCACCATCACTACAGATGCATCCCTCGAGGGGCGGGGAGCACACCTTCAAGGGCTCAGTCAGCGGCAAGTGGAACGTCCAGCAACGGACGTGGCACATCAACCTTCTAGAATTGCTGGCCATCTTCCTCGCCCTAAAATCCTTTCGCACCATCATTCTGGGGGCATCAGTATTAATCCGGACAGACAACACAACAAGTATGCACTACTTGAACAAACAAGGAGGAACAAGGTCTGCCCGGCTCTCGCAACAAGCCCAACAAATTTGGGACTGGGCGATATGACACAGGATCAGCTTGTCAGCGATACATGTTCCGGGAGTTTCAAATGTCCTGGCAGATTCCCTTAGCAGATCAATAGTATCCAATCACGAGTGGGAGCTACATCAACCAACGCTGGATCGAATTTTTCAGGAGTGGGGTCGTCCCGATCTAGACCTGTTTGCGACCCGTCAGAACCGCAAATGCCCATTCTTTGCAAGTTGGCTTCCCCACAAAGGGTCACGCGGGAATGCGTTTTCGAAGAATTGGTCGAAGATCTATGCTTGCATCTTTCCTCCGATACCGTTGGTTCCCAGGGTTCTCCGGAAAATGAAGAGAGAACCTTGTCGCCTAATTCTCATTGCTCCCAGGTGGCCTCGCCAGTTCTGGTTTACCGAACTCCTATCAGAATGCGATCCCAATCAGTTTCAACCAATACCGAACCTTCTGTCCATCCAGAATTGACAGATCTGTCATCCGGACCCTGCATCTCTGAGATTAGCGGCCTGGCGCCTGAACACCTTGAATTCGCTCATTTAGATATTCCTGCGGACTGTAAGGAAGTCTTAGCCAGTGCTCGAGCGCCTTCCACTATTAAAACGTACAGGCTTAAATGGAGGAGGTTTTGCTTGTGGTGTCAAACTGCCGCTATTCATCCGATCCATGCAAAACCGGAGCAGATCCTACCATTCTTTTTGCACTTGGCAAGATCAGGCCTTTCCCATTCTACTCTGAAGGTATTTTTAGCAGCTATTTCAAGATATCGGCAAGATGGTTCCAACTCTCTTTATTCAGCTAGGATCATTCAGCAGTTCTTCAAAGGATTGTTTCGGATGTTCCCTCCTATCCGCTGCCCATCTCCATCCTGGCATCTGAACGTGGTGCTTGCACAACTTATGCGACACCCCTTTGAACCTATTCATAGAGTGGATTTGAAGTTTCTCTCCTGGAAGGTGTCTCTGCTGTTAGCTTTAACATCAGCTAGGAGGGTTAGTGACATTCAAGCCTTCACTATTAATCCGCCTTTTCTTCAATTCACTTCGAACTCGGTAGTGCTACGCACTAACCCCAGTTTTATGCCTAAAGTACCTTCGGACTTCCATCTAAACGAACCAATAATTTTGAAAACTTTCTTCCCTAATCCTCAATCACCTGCGGAAAGAACTTTACATACACTTGACATCAAAAGATGTCTCAAATTCTATTTACAAAGGACTTCTTCCATCCGTAAATCTGACCAGTTATTTGTGGTCTGTGGAAAAATACGCCAGGGACAACCAATATCCAAACAGACCATAGCTCGTTGGATTTCTGCTGCGATTTGTTTCTGTCATCAGCAAGCAGGAAGACCATTACAAACGATTCCAAGAGCACATTCTACTAGAGCAATGTCCTCGTCTACTGCTTTGTTTGCTGATGTGCCTCTTCATCAAATCTGCAGAGCTGCAACATGGTCCAGCACGCACACTTTTACCAAGCACTACTGTTTGGAAGCTGCCAGTAATGCAGATACGTCTGTGGGACAAGCGGTTCTCCGTAATCTTTTTAAATAAGGTGAGCCTCTGATCTTCCCTCCTCCTCTTTACTGTTTCTCAGACTGATATCAGCTATGTTTATTATATATATATAACATTGCCATATATTTATTTATATACAAATATATACATATATGCATACTATGGAACTTCTATGTATGTTATTGCATAAGGTCTCTTGTACATAGGATTATGTTACAAGTACAATCTTACGAGCATTATTATGGATGTACTGCTTTCTACTCTGATTCAGGCATGTGAATCTATGAAAGATACCCCAATACTGGAGAAGAACAATAGTTACTTGCCTGTAATCTGTGGTTCTCCAGTATTGGTATCTTTCATAGATTCACATGCAACCCACCCACCTCCCCTCAGAGGCTCGTTATGCTCTTTTCACTTTGGTACACTCTTGTGCGAGAAAATCTGAGAGCCTCAGCCTCTGGGGAGAGCATTCTGGAGGGTGCTGTCGCCTGATTGGCTGCAGTTTGGACTGTTTATAATGGCTTGGACAAGTCCTAAATGTGGAAGTTTCTTCCCCTGTAGTTTCTATCTACTTCACTTCCTGGTTCTATATATTACCTATATTATGGTTATGTGCATAATTATTGCTTTTTTATGTACCGTGGGACTCCCACTCCGACGACGGGGAATGATTCAGGCATGTGAATCTATGAAAGATTCCAATACTGGAGAACCACAGATTACAGGTAAGTAACTATTGTTCTTCTGGGAAAACACCAGCCCATGTATCTCTCTTTGAACTAGACTGCGGCGCATGCCATGCATCTCACAGAAAGCCAAAAACGTGGTAATCCTATTTGCTTACATCTCTTCATGCTCTGGAAAATTCTCCCCCTACTTACAACAGCCTGTAGGATTGAACAGACAAGATGTTGGGTTATGTGGCACGCTGACGAGTGTGATGTGATCTCTCCAAGCTGCCAAAATAAGTTAATTAATATTCTCCAAAGACATGTGAAACCAGGCCACCAAGTTGTGCGTGAGTTTAGGGAAGTTTGACCATGCCAAGCCAGCTCTGAAAGAACCCCACTGGCTCCAAATCATTGTGAGGATGAAATTCAAAACACACTGCATGATCTAGAAGACCAACTGGAGCAAAGGCCGACTTATCTACAGAAGTTACCCCACATTGTCATATTCGCTAGAATTCTCAGCTATGCCACACAACACCTGTTCCACATACAAAAAAAGTAAATACTACAACTAATAGTTGGGAGTATTGGGCCCCAAACTCTGAAATGCCTTAGACTCACAGTTCAGAGCTATTGGTTCCAGAAATGTCTTGAAACTGAACTCTTCAAGCTGTTATTTCCCTTAATGCATGTATCTGCATATCATGAATGTGCTCACTGTCTCCGTTCTTCCTGCTGCACTTTTAACTGTACACTATTTACTGTCAATTTTTTTCTGCCACATCCGGTGTCGGTATAAGAGCACTTTGAATAAGACGAAAAACATCGCTTTACAAAACAAAGAAAGGAAGAAATAACCAAATCTCCTCCCAAGAGTATAACGTGATGTATTTGTTATGTGACCTCTAGTTGTATCACCTGAATGTAGTCCAGGTCTTGGGCCTCAAAGACCTCTTTCTCTTCTCTGTTTAGGTGTTTTGCTTTTATTATCAGATATGTTCCTTCCATATTTGTTCCTGTTTTAAACATTGTAAATTAACAATTCTGCATTGATGGTTAATTTTCTTAACACCCCCTCCCCCACACACAGGGGTGCTACGCTGGACCTTGCATAAGAACATTGATGGAAATCCCAACAGTGCCTCAATCCTTGTGAAAGTACTTGTGAAAGAGTTAGAAAAGGTAAGATGTGTGGAATTGAAATCAAGTGTAGGAACAGTCTGTTGTGGTGTATATGTGTCATCGCCACAGATATAAGATCTGACTTGTCCCCTTGTGCGTGGTACCACGGCTACTTCTCTCAGTAGTTCTCTTAATTAGGCTAGGTGCTGCATGTGTCTGGGGGAGACGGATCGTTTCTGTGCTTCAAAGACCTATCAATACTTATGGGGGCACCTCTGCATGGATAGGCCCCTCCTTATGCCAATTCTTACTGCCTTCCACAGCTGGCGTGCGTTGTAGGTAATGGATACCGTCCCACGCCACCATCTGAGACCCCATGGTGCTGGTTAGTGGAAAAATACAATGGGTTGGCTGTTCTGAAGAGTTCATTCCAATCGGTTATGGGCTTTGACCCCACACTCTATCCCACGGAGCATACCTTCCTTAATCACCTCTCCACACAGCTGGAAAACCAGGTAGGACAGCTAGAGTGGTGGGAGGCAACTACACACAACTTTAAATAGAGCTAGTGGGATGAACTGATTTGTTAATGTGGGAGCAGTGATCATTCCATGACTCGTGGTAGCACCTACCCTGCTTATATGCTGACATTGATGGTAATTTCTGCAATACTATCACAATTTTGGGAAATTTCATGGCACTCTGAGAGCAGATTTGTGGCTCGGATGAAGATTTCATGCATCAACTTTATAAACTTTTAGCAAGATGTTACGGAGACAGTGGTGCAACAACAACAGTAGAAGGGCAATATAAATCTTAAATATGCACAATGAGCGTGTGTGTGGCGCCACACGTTGTTTTTTATTGCGTTAAGAGTTGAAGTTTTAAAGTCTAGTGGGGAAAGCTGAAGAACTAGTAAGTACAGGCTTTAAGGGTCTCCTTCACAAACCATTCCGCATTGGATAACATAACCACAGAACCCAGTGTTATTTGTAATATAGTGCCTTACTGTGTAAGCACTGTAATTGTGTGTGCAATCACATTTTTGTCTCAATGTGCTGCGACCTTTTTCGGTTTTGCATGTTTTAACTACAATACTTTTCTGTGAATAATTTAAAGACCCATTAATAAAAAAAAAAAAATGCCCTGAGATGGCAGTTCATTTATTTTGTGTAATTCTGTGTTTGAGTTGCAAAATCTTCCTTACCTCCAGGGTCAAAGGCAAAGATAGAATTAAAGTGCCTGGTAGGAAACCAGGAGTTGTACTGCGCTGCGAAGTAGTGTTCTTTAACAAGGTATGTATTCAGCTGTTTCCTAAATTGAAGAACGGCTGGGTGCTCCTGATGGATACAGGGACCATCTTGGGTGTGTAGGAGGTCCCTTCTCCTGTATTTTTTATATTTTACGCTTTGTTTCCAGTCTGGTGGTGTCCTGGCTGTGGCTGCGCTAGGCGCTTTTCGGCAAGAGAGGTGGGGGGGCTAAGGGTGCTGGTTTTGATGTTGTAGTTGATGTAGCTGGTCTTGAAGATCATGAGTGTCGGCGAATGGAGCCTTTGGAGTTCCATCTGGGTGGGACTGATGTGATCTTCTCCAGTCAAGTGTACAGAGTAACTTAGTGATATGATTGGAATGCAGTAGTATCTGAGGTTATGGAGTCTTCAGTGAGAATAACTCTACCCACCACAGTTCATGCGCAGTAATCAGTGGCAGTCCGCGACACAGAGAAAGGCCTTGGTTTTCACACTCAGTGCTCACTAATATTCTTACTGCCAATTGGCTCCTTGGTTGGTGGTGGGAGGATGGGATTTGATATAGAAAGTGAGTGGTAGAAGCTTTCTTAAGCAATTCATGGTGTAATTATGAGCCTTTGGTGCACAGTTAACTAGTTTACTCTGTTTGAGGACACCAAGTTGCCTTGCTGATGTGTTTGGCTAATGCCTTTGTTTCCCCCCACCACCTACAACCTTCTGCCTATTCACGTTTTGTTCTGACTGACTTCTGTAGTGGAATCTGTACCCAACATATGTGTTTTATGTTCTCCTGGCATCTGAAACATAAATGGCATTATCTCTGCCTGTTTCTTTACCTGGCAGAAACGTTTCACCATAGTACATCAGATTATATCTCTGCAGTGAGAATTATTTATTAAGTGATCATTTTTAAACATGAATTGAGAAACATTCCAGCCCCCTCCCAGACGGCAATGCTATAAGTGAACTAAGAAGCAAGTCAGTTGTCATGTATACCCTAAATGTGGCCTAGATTCTTATTATAGATGGAGCAACACTATAGTCTACTACATCAAACACGAGAGGTTTTTGTACAGCGAACATACTAAATGCTTGTATTTGACAGTGCTTAGATATGCGTTCTTGAACAAAAGGAGGTTCAGTGAATTAAAATATTTGCCCAGGTTCACGCAGTTTGGTCAAGCAAAGAAGCTGGAATTGATGCTAGATTTTTCAGTTTCAAACTGTGGAATTCAGCCAGAGGATGGGTACCTCTTTCTTACATCAAAGGTTAACGCTTTGCTCTTAATTTGTGGAAGACAAGATTAGCAGTGGGTGACAGGCAGAACTCCCATTTTTGTTTTCGCAGTCTTACATAGTGTGAACCTTACCCAGGGACATAGGAGCGCTTCACAACGGACATAGGCTACATTCCACATTTTTTATTAGCACCAGGAGATTTGCTGGGGTTCACAGGATTGCTGATCCGAGGCCAGGTTTTGAACCTGGTTCCCCATGTTATATGGTTGGTAGCTGTAGCCACCAAGCCACATCGCCTGACGTGAAAGCTCTGCTCATTTTGGGCCTGAGGTTCAAAGCAGCGCTCAAGCTGAGCCAGAGCTTCTTGCTCCAGCCTGCTCCAGCGTTCAGTGGCTCAGCCACTCTGGCTGCGAGTACGAATTCCTTAATCCTAGGTGCCTACATGCTGTATGGAGATGACTATTGTCAAACGATAGGGCGCATGTAAAGAATGTCCCTTTTTGGTACCATTGTAATACAAACACAAAAGCAGTACAATCAATGCTTAATTTGAGCCGGTGGTTTCCGGTGCTCAGCAACGGCACTTAATCAACACCGGTGCTTTTAATGAACACCAGTTCACATTCATTTATGGTAGGCACAGGGAGATTAAGGGATTTGCCCAGAATCACAGGATGTTGAGCCGAGACTCGAACCTGGTTCCCCAGCTCCGAAGTCGGCAGCTCTGGCCGTTACGATACATCCTCTCCCAACTTTTATGGTTGGTAGGTGGTTCTGTTTTGGGCAGCTCTAACAGGAGAAATGGGCTGGTGCAAGCTGCCTCCTGACGAGGGCCCCAGCTTATGTTTTTGTTTTACAAATTAACCACTGGATAAATAAACCATATCCTTGGAAACCATGCCAGAGCGTTTACATTTTACGTGTCTTGCAGTGTGCGGCCAAACATAATTTGATTTACCAGCAGCACAGGAACATGAACTTTTAGTCTGCTGGAAACTGGAAGCCAGCAAATATTTTTTGGTAGGGCAGGCGTTGTGCCAACACAGCTCTAAGGATGGTATGCAGTCTTTCGATCATCGTTCATATAGTCCAATGTACATGTTGCTGGGACACGTCACTATAATACATTGATGCTGTGTGTTGCTGTTGAGGTGGCTGCTAAGAGTTCTATTGATAAGAAATGCTGTTAACCACGAATGTCTGATGTGAGGCTGAGTGCACGCCTGTTATCTACTTTCTGGTCTTTCATTGATAGCAGAGGCGAAGTAACAGGCACTTTCGTCCGTATATCATCTGACAGATAATGTTGCAAAAAGGGGCACTAATACAGTTGTGTTCCTCTTTTTGCGGCCCACCAATGGTTAACTCCGGCTGCTGAGTGTGAACCATTTAGATTTCAATCGGTTGTTATTGTTAAATTGATGTAAAATATAGCAAGTGCTGATGTGCAGGCCACGTCTATAATTTAAATGTAAAGTCTTGCGTCGTACGTGCAGGTATGGAAACGTACTGCAGGGTGGGTTAAACGTTGCTAGGTGATTTAACATAAATATTTGTCATAAGAATGAGAGCAAATACTCTTCTGAGGGATCATTAATGCGCTGTGTGTTGTGAGTCTTGTGGTTTTTGACCTGGGCCACTCAACGAGGAAAGGATTATTAATTTACAAAGTGAAGAACATTTTGTACAGCGCCTGTGCTTAATTTGTTAACAAAAAAAAAAAGGAAGTGCCAGGGCTCTCGTCAGGAGGCCAAAGCAGCTTGCATTGCCCTTGCCAGCGCTGCTAATATCTGTACCAGCACAACTACTAACCATCTCACTCCTCAAACTCCGGCAGTGCAGAATGTTCCAGGCCACTAAAAACTACAGGAGTGGCTCAGGCAGCAGGTATTTGTTATTTTTAATGTATATTAAATGATAAAGTAACTGTTGTTGTGCTCATTTCAAAAGTAACAAACAGCGCCCCCATGCGGCCGACTGCCATAAGAGCTGGTGTTGACTAGGCGTGGGCAGAGTTGGCGTAGCGCCACTACGCGGAGTTCCACGGAGTTGTGGAAAAAATCTGTGGAACGGGAGCCCACGTCCTGCGGCCAGCCGAGGGTCAGTGTGCCCGGGACGGGGGTCCCTTGTGCCCGGGCAGGCTCCCAGATCTCCCCGGCCTGGCTGGGTTGAGAAGTAGGGACCGGGCCTGGGTTTCGGGCAGGGCCTGGGGTGTCGGAGCCCCCGTCCTGCGGCCTGCCAAGGGTCTGTCTGCCCGGGACAAGGGTCTCTGATGCAGAGCCCCCGAGCCCTCCAAAGGGCAAGTGGGAGCCCTCCGGTGAAGGCTCGGGGCGGGCAGATGGGCATCCTTCAGTCCCGGCCATCTGGTCGCGCCTTTTCCCCTCGGCCATCTGGTCGCGCGCAATGCTTTCCAATAGGGTGACCAGATGGCCGGGCTGCCCTGGAAGTCCTGATGAGGGCTCATTTGCCCGGGGAGCCTCCACCTGCTTGGCTTGGTTCAGGAGCTCCAGGGGCCCTGGGAGGGCGGCCTCCCCACCCCAGGCTCCGTCCTCGGTCCTGCCGATGGCAGGGTGCCCTGGCCGGGGTTCCGTGGGCCCGGGGAGGCTTCCCCTTTGCCTCTGGGCCTGAGAGCCCCGGCTGGGTCCAGGGGCCCCGCCGGGCCCCGGGTTGGGTGCTCCAGCCCTGGGCCCCGGCCTGCCGCTCTGCCAAAGGCCCGAGACGGGGTTCCGTCGTGCCCGGGGAGCCTCTCCCTGCTTGGCTGGGTTCAGGAGCTCCGTCCAGAGCCCCTGAGGGCCCCGTGGAGGGTGGCCTCCCCAGCCTGGGCTCCGTCCTTGGTCCTGCCGCGTGGCAGGGTGCCCAGGACGGGGTCCCGCGGGCCCAGGGAGGCTTCCCCTGCGCCTCTGGGCCCGGGAGCCCCGGCTGGGTCCAGGGGCCCCGCCAGGCCCCGGCTCGGGTGCTCCAGCCCTGGGCCCCGTCCCCCGGCATGCCGCTATGCCAAAGGGCCGAGACGGGGTTCCGTTGTGCCCGGGGAGCCCCCTCGCTTGGCTAGGTTCAGGAGCTCCGTCCTGGGCCCCTGAGGGCCCCGGGGAGGGCGGCCTCCCCTTCCCGGGCTCCGTCCTTGGGCCTGCCGTGTGGCAGGGTGCCCAGGACAGGGTCCCGCAGGCCTGGGGTGGCTTCCGCTGGTCCTCTGGGCCCGGGAGCCCCGGCTGGGTCCAGGGACCCCGCCGGGCCCCGGGTCGGGTTCTCCAGCCCTGGGCCCTGTCCCTCGGCCTGTCGCTCTGCCAAAGGCCCGAGACGGGATTCTGTTATGCCCAGGGAGGCCCCCTCGCTTGGTGGGTTCAGGAGCTCCGTCCGGGGCGGGAGGGCGGCATCCCCACCCCGGGCTCCGTCCTTGGTCCTGCCGCGTGGCAGGGTGCCCGGGACTTGGTCCCGCGGACCCGGGCAGGCTTCCCCTGCGCCTCTGGGCCCGGGAGCCCCGGCTGGGTCCAGGGGCCCCCCGGGTCGGGTGCTCCAGCCCTGGGCCCTGGCCTGCCGCTATGCCAAAGGCCCGAGACGGGGTTCCGTCGTGCCCGGGGAGCCCCCCTCGCTTGGCTGGGTTCAGGAGCTCCGTCCGGGGCCCCTGAGGGCTCCGGGGAGGGCGGCCTCCCCAGCCCGGGCTCCGTCCTCGGGCCTGCCACGTGGCAGGGTGCCCGGGACGGGGTCCCGCGGGCCAAGGGAGGCTTCCCCTGCGCCTCTGGGCACGGGAGCCCCGGCTGGGTTCAGGGGCCCGCCGGGCCCCGGGTCGGGTGCTCCAGCCCTGGGCTCCGTCCCCCGGCCTGCCGCTATGCCAAAGGCCCGAGACGGGGTTCCGTCGTGCCCGGGGAGCTCCCCTCGCTTGGCTGGGTTCAGGAGCTCCATCCAGGGCCCCTGAGGGCCCCGGGGAGGGCGGCCTCCCCTTCCCGGGCTCCGTCCTTGGGCCTGCCGCGTGGCAGGGTGCCCGGGACAGGGTCCCGCGGGCCTGGGGTGGCTTCCGCTGGTCCTCTGGGTCCGGGAGCCCCGGCTGGGTCCAGGGGCCCTGCCGGGCCCCGGGTCGGGCACTCCAGCCCTGGGCCCCGTCCCCCGGCCTGCCGCTCGGCCAAAAGCCCGAGACGGGGTTCTGTCGTGCCCAGGGAGCCCCCCTCGCATGGCTGGGTTCAGGAGGCCCTGGGGAGGGCAGCCTCCCCACCCTGGGCTCCGTCCTCGGGCCGGCTGCGTGGCAGGGTGCCCGGGACAGCGTCCCGCAGGCCCCGGGAGGCTTCCCCTGCGCCTCTGGGCCTGGGAGCCCTGGCTGGGTCCAGGGGCCCCGCCGGGCCCCGGTTCGGGTGCTCCAGCCCTGGGCCCCGGCCTGCTGCTACGCCAAAGGCCCGAGACGGGGTTCCGTCGTGCCCGGGGAGCCCCCCTCGCTTGGCTGGGTTCAGGAGCTCCATCCGGGGCCCCTGAGGACCCCGGGGAGGGCGGCCTTCCCGTCTCCGTCCTAGGGCCTGGCGCGTAGCAGGGTGCCCGGGACGGGGTCCCGCGGGCCCGGGGTGGATTCCCCTGTGCCTCTGGGCCCGGGAGACCCGGCTGGGTCCAGGGGCCCCGCCGGGCCCCGGGTGGGGTGCTCCAGCCCTGGGCCCTGTCCCTTGGCCTGCCGCTATGCCAAGGGCCCGGGACGGGGGTTCTGTCGGTCCCGTGCAGACCTCCCCCGCTTTGCCTGCTTGTCAAGGTGTCCGTGGGCCCTGGGTCGGAGTGCCCGTCGGCTCCCCGCCTCGCAGCCCCATGGCTGAGGCCCAGCTGGGGCCCCAGGCCTCCGGCCCCCCATGCCTTGGCACCGCTCACCCTTTCGTTAAGGCACAGAGCGACCAGATGGCCGCCCTTCGAGCCCAGCCATCTGGTCGCACCTTTCCCCTCGGCCATCTGGTAGCACCGATCCCCTCGGCCATCTGGTCGCACGCAATGCTTTCCAATGGGGTGACCAGATGGCCGGGCTTCCCTGAAAGTCCCGATGAGGGCTCATTTGCCTCCCCGATCCCAGCGAGGGCTCCAGGAGGTCGTGTACTTTTGCGCCTTGGGTCCCCTCTGTCACCCTGTGCGCACGGATTACAAGAAAGGGTGGTGTTTTTCCTCTGGATTACTAGGGAGAGGGTCAGTCAGACCTCCGTGAGGTCTGGCGATTCCGAGACAGGGGAAGGCAGGACCCGGGTCTGCCCGCCGGGGTCCCCAGGGGCCTGGGTCCGCGCCTACCTCTCAGCCCCTTCCCGATGGGCATTTCCTCCGAGCCTGCTCAGTCAGACCTCCGTGAGGTCTCGGTGATTCTGAAACAGGGGAAGGCAGAACCCGGGACTGCCCGCCGGGGCCCCCAGGGGCCCGGGTACACGCCTGCCTCTCAGCCCCTTCCCGGTGGGCCTTTCCTCCGAGCCTGCTCACCCCGGGAGCAGGCAGGGACGCGAAGCCGGCATCCCCCCGCAGGTCGGCCTGCCAGGGGAGGCCCCGGCCGTACTCCGATCGATTGGGCACTCTCGGTCCGTTTAGGGATGGACTGCTTGGCCAGCCTCGGCTGCTGTTTCAAGCAAGGAGCTTCCACCCCGCATGGACTGTCCGACTCGAGGGCCTGCCGTCTGGCGGGAGGCCCTTCACCCTACCCAGCAGAGCGAAGGCCGAGCGGCCTTGGCAGCTTGTGCCCCCCAGTGGTCCGACATGAGCGGAAGGGGTCGGGTGGCGCCAGGCCCTCGGATGCTGCTGCCCGGCAGGTCCGTAGGCCCTGTGCGCCATGCCGTCACCCCTCTCCGCCCAGCACATTTCCACGGCAGCTCGCAACGACCGTTCCGAGGGGTGCCGCCGCCGCCAGGCTCCGGCACCCCTGCGTCTCGCCCAGGCTGCGCCTCAGCCTGCCTCTCCCTTCCGGGGGAGACTGCTGGGCCAGCCGGTGCCCATGCGACCGCACCTCTCCACCGCTACAGCGAGCCCTCCCGTCCAGGCGTGTGGGCTCCTTCCCCTAGCAGGCTCCCAAGAGGGAGGGGTGTGCGAAGGTTGCAGGTCGGGGAGATGGGCATGCGGCTCCCAAACCCACCCCGTCAGTAGGTGCGGCTACCTAGTTGATCCTGCCAGTAGCATATGCTTTTCTCAAAGATTAAGCCATGCACGTGTAAGTACACACGGCCGGTACAGTGAAACTGCGAATGGCTCATTAAATCAATTATGGTTCCTTTGATCACTCCATCTGTTACTTGGATAACTGTGGTAATTCTAGAGCTAATACATGCCGACGAGCGCTGACCTCCCGGGATGCGTGCATTTATCAGACCAAGACCAATGAGGGCTCGCCCGGCCGCTTTGGTGACTCTAGATAACCTCGGACCGATCGCACGTCCCCGTGACGGCGACGATACATTCAGATGTATCGTCCCCGTGACGGCGACGATACATTCAGATGTCTGCCCTATCAACTTTCGTTGGTACTTTCTGTGCCTACCATGGTGACCACGGGGAATCGGGGTTCGATTCCGGAGAGGGAGCCTGGGAAACGGCTACCACATCCAAGGAAGGCAGCAGGCGCGCAAATTACCCACTCCCGACTCGGGGAGGTAGTGACGAAGAATAACAATACAGGACTCTTTCGAGGCCCTGTAATTGGAATGAGTACACTTTAAATCCTTTAACGAGGATCCATTGGAGGGCAAGTCTGGTGCCAGCAGCTGCGGTAATTCCAGCTCCAATAGCGTATATTAAAGTTGCTGCAGTTAAAAAGCTCGTAGTTGGATCTTGGGATCGAGCTGGCGGTCCGCCGCGAGGCGAGCTACCGCCTGTCCCAGCCCCTGCCTCTCGGTGCCCCCTTGATGCTCTTGACTGAGAGTCCGAAGCGTTTACTTTGAAAAAATTAGAGTGTTCAAAGCAGGCCGGTCGCCTGAATACTTCAGCTAGGAATAATGGAATAGGACTCCGGTTCTATTTTGTTGGTTTTCGGAACTGGGGCCATGATTAAGAGGGACGGCCGGGTGCATTTGTATTGTGCCGCTAGAGGTGAAATTCTTGGACCGGCGCAAGA